>JALMGF010000036.1:752500-1952500 GCA_023333645.1 Sceloporus occidentalis | reverse complement strand
TGAATTGTGATCCCACTTTGTCTTGCCAGCATCAGTCTCTTCCAGTGCTGAAGGGCTTACAATAAGAAGTCTTGGATTTCAGAAAGCAGGATTTGGCAGGTGTAACCAGTAGGGGTACAGGTTGTCCCATCACAGGGACCTCTCCAGGTCCTGCCTCATACAAAAAATGGAAACCCTTTAACATATATAGGTTGGTTATCTGAATGAGCTGAATGAGAGGTTAGTTATCTGAATGAGCTAATATACATTTCTAGACAAGTATCCACACATACACGTAAAGATGCACAATGGCAGTGTGAGTCTATAAGAACGTCTATCTTAAGTCTATTTGCAGCACACAATCCTGCTCCCTCTATACTGATATTGGGGAGGACGTTTGCTGCAGGGACCCTTTGCCATTGTGCAAGTCACAGATCTTTTAGACTGGCAATGCCATCATCTTCTCTTTTATTGCACAGCACAAAAATCATAGAATTGCACAACATCCCTTAATTATAAATTCAGAGCTACACATTTCCATGGATTTATATAAATAATAATTAGTAATGGGAAAAAAATCAAACCAATTAAAATTTTGTAATTCTGATGTATTGGATGTCATCTTCCAGAGCCCATCACACATGGGTCATCTAGTTAGAGAATGGCTTTAAAAATATATTCCTGCCAATACCCCATGTGTTCCAATGTATGATGAAACCTGATTTATTGAAGGTATTATCCTGAATGGCAAGAAAAGACAACTTCAACTACCACTCTTGCCAGGTTGTTCATAAAAAGAGTAGTGTGACCCTGCTGAAAATCAAAAGGATTTTTTGGTCATCAATGACCAGAGGACTACCTATTACCCACTTGTGACCTAAATGTATCATCCGGCAAGAATCAATATAAAATATAACGTGATAACACTGCAACCCTTATTGATGGGCCAGGACCATAAGTTACAGGATAAATGTACATGCATTAAGAAGATTAGAAAGATGTTTAAACGTAATACAAAAATTTTATTACAGTCTAAAAGTTTGCAGTGGCAGATCATTCTTGTACAAGCTAATAATAAGTAGAGCTACATAAGCCATTAAAATGCAAAGAAGACAATATATTTATATGTACACCCTAGAAGACCCAGGCTGTTAATCTCTTAGATAAGTCTTCGGTTCTACCTAAGAGAAATTCATTACATTTATTCTGAATGCAAACTTGCTAACACTGTCTTAGTTAAAAAATCAAGCTACAGACAAAAGATAAAAGAGTAATTTTCCACTAACTAAGTTTTTTTATTCAGCATTATGTTCTCTTGATTATCTATCTCAGCACCTATCTGTGTAGTATTGATTTGCTGTTCAAATTTGAACAGTGGTGGAGGGTAAGGATAAATGTTCGTTAAGCTGTTCTAGGCCTTGCTGAGAAATGAAGAAGTAAAGAAATAAGCACTCCTAATTGTACCGTGAATAACTACAAACTAGAATCCATTTACCTGCCGCTGTAAACCTTCCCTGGATTTAAAATAATAAATAAAAATGAATAAATAAAGCAGCGCCTTCCCATCAATCAGTGAGGAAATGTATTTTCCAAGCTAAGTAACAGACATGAGGCATCAGGGCCGGCCCTGCTATGTAGCAGAGTTGGGCAATTGCACCAGGGGGCACTTTTGAAGGGGCACTTTGCCGCCCCAATTGCCTTTTTTTTTAAGCGGAGGAGAGAGCGGGGCGCCGAGTGGTTTTCGCTTATCAAGTTTTCAGTACCCGCTCAGCGCCCCTCTCTCCTCTGGCTCGGTCTCTGGAATATGACGTCATTTCCGGTGCTCAGCAGTGAAGCAGCGTGCACATCAGCAGAGCAGGGAGACTCTCGCCGCAGGACTGCTGGAAGGTAAGTGAAGTACAAAGGGGGGGGTAGGGTAGATAATATGGAGGGTAGATAATGAGAAGGTAGGGAGAGGAAGGGTAGATAATGAGAAGGTAGGGAGAGGAAGGGTAGATAATGATTAGTGGCGTCGGCAGGGGGGGCGGCATTTCAAACTTCGCCCAGGCGGCACTATGTCTTGGGCCGGCCCTGTGAGGCATAATAATATTATTATTGCAAAGTAGTTAAACAGGGATGTTAGACAACTGTCTTGATTTGCTCACAAAAGTCCCTCCAGTGCCACATGTGTCTTGCTGTTTTTCCTCCACAGACAGTTTAAGTAGAAGGAGGTGGGCATTTGCAATAGCAAAGCAGCCTCTGCAGGGGTGCTTAGAGGGTGCGTTATGGGGAGCGCCGTATATGGACACCAGCAGATATATGGTATCTGTGCATAGAGATGGTTGAGCTAGGCTTAGCAAGTAATTAACGGGAAGGAGTGTTTTAGCCAGTATTGCTTCCATCGTTTTGGGGATCCGTCTCTCGTTTGGTGCCAAATCCCTCCTTGAGGTCCCTCTTTTCCCAGAGCTCAGAATGTTTGCTGGATATGAGTGTATCACAATGTTCTACAGCCCTGATAGTTATAAAAATATGTTTAGAAACAACAGAAAACATGTTTATATTTTAAATTGTATAAGAACTACACACACAGGTAATCACTGCTTTTCTCCACTTACATAGTAAATATCATGATGTTCTTCTGACCATCAAGAACAAGTTGAGTTGGGCTGCAGCTCCAACAATAGGCTAAATGTGGCTTATGGACAAGAGGAGCTGGCTAAATACCGTATATGTCTCCTTCCCTTCTGTCTTTCGTTACTCGTGTACATTTAGAAGGACACAGACAAGGGCTCTGGTTTTGCTTGTATGCAAGTGTTGGTTTGCTTGTTTTTGGATGTGGGAGAGTGAGATTTGAAGGGGTACAAGGATACCTGGGAGTCTCCAGGTGAAGCGCTGCGCCACCTAGTGCGCTCTCTAAGCTACACTGAATGATTAAACATGGATCTGCTAAAAAGAGAAATACTTCTTCATCAAATGTAAACCAAAAAAGGAAGATAACATGGTATAAAATACGTCACAAGTTACTGGTCAGATAGGGATAGAAGGAGTGATCCAATTAGCATCAGCAATATGCAGACAGCAGGATAAACTGAAAGGTCACCGACCCCCTCTTGCAAAACCAAAGCCACGCTTTTATAAATTACTTTGCTGCTTCAAATACAGCTGGATTCCGAGACCAGGAGAAAGAAAATTACTATTTCCAGCATCTTACATACAGTTGTACAAGGTTAATTCTCTCTCCTATTTCAAGGGATTTGCAAGGATTTGAGGTTTATCTGTAACAAATTATATGTGTTTTTTTTTTCTATCTGTACTGTTCTGGAGACAAGGCTGGAAGGGAGGTAGAGAAAGAAGAGTGATATCTTAAAAAAAGGAGAAAAAACAAGGGCTATAAATGCATGGTATGAATTCCGGTAACAGGGGGGCAGGATATAAAAAAAGGGGCAATGAAGAGGTTAATACGGAAGCTAAGGACGAAAGTTGCATTGATTTTCTCTTTTACACGAAGTCGGAATTAGTGATGGGAGCAAACTGCTGATTATGCTTAGTTTCCGACAACACGGGAAGTCAGGCATTTCTAAGAGAAAGGAAAAACATGCAAAAAAAATACATTTGTGCAAATGTATAGAATTTTTTTTATGGTCGTGCCTGGAAACTGTGATCAGATAAACGCTATATATCGAAAATATTAGAGAGATGGCGGTGTCAACCCCGCGGTTTATTAAAAAAATATTGTACAGCTTAAGCGACATTAATTACGTTTATGTACACCTTTCAGGCCTTGTAGAAAGGGGAGATGCTACAGAAACAATCTGTTCTGACACAAAGAGACGATTCTGAAACAAGCAAAATTATAGATTTTTAATAAAAGGAAATAGAATCATGAAACCTGACATAGAGAAAGGCAGATGTAATTTTTTTAAAGTAAAAATGGCATTTTATAGAATTATTACAAATAAAAATGTCATTTTAACCCCTTAAGTGGGTGACGCAGCCACAGGCGCAGACGCAGTGGGGGAGATGAGTATATTTTTTGAGTGATAGAATAGAAAAGTTATGTATGGTTCTCCCTCTTATGAACTATAATGAATGCATTCTTCTAAAAGCGTTTACACCACTCCTGTCAGGCCTAATAAAATACATTTCATCTTTTTGATACAAATGGTAAGGGACAGCAGAGAAAATGACTTGCGCTGCGTGGCAATAACAGAGTTTCCTTAATAGACGGTGCATCCATGCTCTCTAGCCATTTAATGTATAGCTGTGATTGTATTGGTGCCCTTATGAAAAGGTCCATAATGCATTATTGCTTACATTAACCTTTCTATACCAAATCAAAATGGAGATGTGCATACATGCCTTGGTTAACACCGTCTTTTCCTGATGGTCAATGCAAAGGCATTAAAATGTTCATAATTTTTTTCCATAAAAGTTCGGTATTAGATTTTCTACTATCCTCAAAGACTCCTTCGGACACCTAGAATCTTCAAAGGACTCACTTGGCCACGCTAAAGTGGATGATTATAAATACAACACGCCAACGGCAAATCTAAATGAATGTAATGCCCCAATAAGATGCCCTATTTCGCTTGTAAACTAATAGCGCTATTAGGATAGAATATGTACCTGTGATAAAGCACAGTATATCCGGCAGCACATTGGTTATAATCTGCAGGAATTCTCTTGATATTACATATAAATTTGTCTTAAACCCCTTAATGACAAAGCCCACAAAATCCATTGTTTTCAATGGGTTTAGGGACCGCCCATTGTCCTTAAGGGGTTAAATGGTGAGCCTATTAGTCTGCATCATGCATTTCTAGACGACTGCTACTAAAGGTTTTTCTTTCAAAGTATCTATCAATATATATAAATGCCATTTTATAAGAGATGAGTAAATACTAATAAACAAGGAGGCTTGGCTTGTTGCTGCAGGGAGCATGCCAGAGAAATCCCTATAATCATGAATTTGATTCTTTTACAGAAATGAAGTGGGGCAGCGTGAGAAAGGGATCAGATATGTATAGCTTCCACCGACAGCTGGTAACAAGACTAAGCCATGAAAACACGAGAAACTGGCTCATCCTAGATCAACATTTCATAGGGGGGCTAAAGTAATATTAAAACCAATTTAGCCCAAGCAGTAAAAGCTGGAGATGTGATGGTCTATATATGTGATCTCTATTACAAATCAAGTGCTTTTTTTCTGGCTTTTTTTTAATGCAATAAGCTGCAATAGTTGCACTGCTCTGCTCACTTTCAATCAAATATATTACTCCGGCTTCTCATAATCTCCTTTTGTTTTTTGTATTTTTTTCTTTGTTTTTTTGCCTTGCTTTCTTTATTTTATGAAAGGGTTTTGGTTGATTTGTGAAATAGAATTCCTACTTCAGCACACACATGCCAAAATGACTATACTGTAATTATATATGTATGTAATTTAACATACTGTATATACGGTATTGACACAATGGATCTGCATGCATTATTTTAGCTATTCAGCCACTGAATAAAACATACATAAATATTCTCTAAATTGAATTCTCTGAATCTTCATAGTATAAAACTGGTGGTGATTTAGAAAATAATGATATAGATCACCTCGGTCACCTCAATCTGGATCATCAGTGCGGATTGCTCCAGTGCAAATAGAGATGAGAAATCCCAGCAGTACTCTATAAAGTGCACACAATTAAGTATCATAAAGCGGAAGCTCCATAAAGTGTGCTATGATGACATCACAGCATCTACTAAAAGATGCCAAATAAGATTTTATTGCAATTAGTTGGGAAAAGAGCAGACATATAATGAGCTCTAATTATGCTTTGATTTGGTTCCCCCCAAAAACACATAAATTATTTATAAAATAGATTTCAAATCTGGAGAGAAAAAAACAGTATTAAGTAACAGTCCGATAAGTGACTGTTACTTAATACTTGGGTTGCCAGTTTGGCTATTTCGTTGAGTGTTACCCCTGCAATTTAGCTTTCCGGTATTATTCAAAAATAAAACATTGATTTATTGTAACCTACAAAAAGTAATGGTTACGTTTCAGTTATCTCATATATCTCATATATATAATGTCACATAAACCTTCAGGACCTCAGAGTCCAAAACACCTGCTTTGCTTTATATTTCTCTATTCAAAAACATTTAAATTGATATTGTACTTCATTTGTTATATTCAGAAAATATTGCTATTTAAATTTGGCCTTCTAAACAGGGTAGACATACAGGAAAAAAAACCCATACGGCCAACTAGAGCCCATTTCTTTTAGAACCTTCTATTTGAAAATGATTTCCTTTTTTATCCCCAAAATGATCGAATAACACAACATGTTACATAACATCGTCAGGTGTTATATTTGTATTTTTTTACCAAACTCAACTATAGTGTTTACATTGCAGATAAGAATTCCCTCCATGTGTGAGATGGACACATTTATGATGCACGCTGATGTCCATCACTATTCATTTTTAATCAGAGCAGCCATTTTTGGCACGTGGCACCTTTTTCCACCTTTGGCTCTTTCCACATCTCTAGGCCCGGTCAGCCATGTTCCTCAAGGGATAATACCATCAGTGATGTTGTTTTAAATGACTTCAGCAAAACAAAACATAGACCCCGTGTGTTGGTTCTGTCAGTTCTTCTCTTCCCTCCGGCAACATTCCATTCTGCTAGTAGTATGTTTTCCCATGGTGGACTCTCATCTTCACATATCCCCTGTTTTGTGTTCTGCTATTATCTCTCAGGAATTTTACAGGTTCGGGCTTGAAGTGACAGAAGAGCTGTCAGTTGAGGCTGATCCAGAGCCGGCCTTGTTAACGTTAACAGGAAGTCATATCGCAGACATCTCTCATGCTTCATGTCGTGTAGTGCTGGTCTGATGATAAAAGGGTATTATTAAGAATCACAAGGCCATTGCTTTGAATTCTGCCAGAGTAAACGATGCCATTTGTGATCACATCACTCCGGCAAACTTTGTCTCAGTTTATTCAGCTGTAATTGGGTAGTAATGACAGTTTTTTTAATTATTTTCTTCCAAATTTTACATTTCCGTGTTTTTTTTCGTATCAACAAGAAAAACTTCCACAGATAGATTCGGATCAAGAGGAAGGATTCCATTCTTCATGCGGCCAAATATTGTTTGCGTTTTCTCTATTGTTTTTAACTTTAATTAGGCTAAAAGAAGTGTTTATGAAATGCATCCAAAATGCAAAAAAAACCCCAAACCAAATTATTTTTAACTAAAAACATAGAAAAAAACAACCCACTAATGCTCAGTAATAGTACGCAATAAAAGATGAATGTATGTATGAATATATATATGAATATAAATACGTATGAAATATTAATATTAAAAACCTTTAATGAAACAATTAGCTGCTGTGTGAAGGGTGCTGCTAAAACCCCCAAAGGCAAAGAAATGTTTGGTTTGTAGGCTAATCACTCTCGTATATCCTTAATACTGCAGAATTATTTTTTTTTTTTTATAAAATATTATTTCCTTAGGTTCATAATTACTCCCGCTGTTTATTTTAGGTCCAAAACTTAGGCGTTTAAGGTGAGAATATTTAAATAAACCTGAAAAGGAGTGGTCTTGTATACTAAATTACAAAGTAAGATGCAACAAAACACAATGTACTATTTTGTTTGCCGAAACAAAATGAGAGATGATTATTTTTTTCCGACATCCTATTATCTTTTTCCCTTACTCTTCCACCCAATAAAAGAAGTGGACAACACCCCAAATCACCTAACCTCCACTTAACAAAACTGATTTTGGGGTGCGGCACTGAAAATTACTTAAGATTTACAAAGTTGCGCAAAAAAGTTAACCTTATTTCTGTCTACAATTACATGATATAACAGAACTTGTATAGCTCCTGGACATGGAAGTCACAGTTCGGTATAAAGAGTTTGCAGAAGACCACCACTGGTGACAGTCTGCAGACTATATTGATAAATCATTAGCAGGCGTGTGACACCGGTCTGAATGTGTGTTCAGATGGGACTCCCCCTTGTATCTTGTTTTCACAATAAAGACACCAGGTCTGCATGCTTGTTTGGATAGCTGTCACAAAAGTTTGCTTCACTTAGGACATACATATGTTTGTTGATGTGACACATCAATTACTATGTTTTTATTGGTGTGGCAGCACCATGTGCTCTGTAGCGGCAACATTTGTCTGTCTGATGCCTTTAATGACCAAAGCTTTTATGCATGTAGTTGGTGTAGTTATGCTTGGACACTGGAAGGGTACCAGCCTTTGTGAATAGGTTGTGTATATAAGTATTGTCAATATGAATAATATGCATGTATTATATACTGTATGTATACATTATATACAGAAATGCATCAGTATATTTATATGTATAGGTCTAGGCATATGAGAGGGTAGCGTGTTTGGACTGATGAGGACTCGACCCAAATGACAGGTTCAGCTCAGTGTTAAACCAGAACTTTCTCTGGGTGTTATTTACTATATAGTTTGCGCAGTATTTTCCTTTCTACCTTTTTGCAGCATCCTTTCCCCAAATTGAATGCTAATTTGCTCGTTTAATTTCCCCCTGTAATTGAATTGATTGTAATTCTAAAACAAAAGGTTCAATATTATCCGATCTCATAGGTCTATAAACACCACTGGCTCCACCTAAAGAATAAAACATTGACCTTTTTCACTATGGAACATTTAAAATCAGTCTATGGAGGCCGTGCCTGCTTGGCACAGTCTTATACATTGTAAACGTTTTTTGGGGGAGATCAGAGATCTCCCTTTTAACTGGCACATTGGGAAGCGGCACACCAGGGGATCTGATTGTCTAGGAGGATAATCTGCCTTCTGGTTTTGCTGGAACAAAACTGATGCCCCACTGGACCTGCTACACTATAATACATTGCTACCCTCTGATGTATGCCAAGTTCCCCATAAAAGGATGTCCACCAGACATGACCCTACGGAATCCCTGACTGTTCACCAGCATTTTAGTGTATCGCTGTTGATTGTAGGGTTCCAAAAAGGATGTTGGCCAGGATTCACCTACTAGTGACAGCTGAGTCCACTAGTATATTATACATTTATTAAACAAGGGCTTCATAAATTTCAGAGCTAACACCTTTGTGCTTTCATAGTTCTCCATGAACGCCTGCTCCTACTACCCAGTGCCTGCCCTATTTCTGTTATTGATGCAAATGAAGGCAACCATCAAATGACTTCATAGCTATTGTTAAGTACACAGCCAAAAGCTGAACAATTACCTCGACTTCGGATCAAAGTAAGTCTAGTGCCATATCACCCTTCACTATAACTTAACTTAATATACTTATTACTGGGTAACCTCAGCATGACATATAGATTTCAATAACATCCTTCACGTAAAATCCATTTTCATATCACATTTCCATACTGAATTGCAGTCGCATCTGGAAATAAATTCCTTAATCTTATTGCTATTTGCAAAATATAGAGAACATTTGTTGCTGAACTGTACAATTCATTGGCAGGTTTTTTGTTAGATTTCAGCTCTGCACTAACAAGACATCATTTATTCATAGTTTGTTTTCTGGTTATATACTTCTAGGCTATAAAAGCTACTCTGTAAAACTAATTTCTTCAGTGTGCAGAATTTAGGTTACTTTGAACATAGTACATTTTCATCTTTAATTTCCATCATTGCTTTTCTTTTTTGACTTTCTCTTCTTAACCCATGAATCGAGATACACCTAGTGTTGTAGATTGGCCTGACCACAGTGTAGTACAAGGGGGCATGAACTTTCCTTGTTTTACGTGAAATTAATATTTCAACCAGGGCAATACTGAACTGCCCTTTCTAACATATTGAGTACATTCATCATTATTTTTTTTTTTTAACTCTACGACGTTTCCTGTGAAGCTCTCTGTTTCTTTTATCGTTGGTAGCTGCCGAAGTCACCGTTTTCTGTCTGATAAGATCTAGAGGGTTTAATAGGTTCTCTTTTTTTGAAATACTGATTTTGTGGCAGACTGTATTGATGATCTGTCCTTAATGATTAAATTGTGGGAAAACTAAATATTCATTTTTAATGGAAGGTAGAACCTCCAAAAGTTTGGTGCTGAAAATATGTAAAAGTAAAGCATTTACTATGCTTTGTGGAATGCAACAGTAGGATTTTACAAAAAAGAACCAGGCATAGGAGTAAAGCAATTTTAAGGAGGAGGCAAAGAATGCAGGGATAAGTTGGCCTTGGGGCTGGGGCAGTCCGAATTCTTAACACAGGGGGTTGCTGTTCCGCTCGCGGGGGCCGGCTCAGTAGGGTCATATAATGCAATGTTATGTGACCAACGGTAGCTACTCTAAAGGCAGGCTCGGAGTTTGTGCATGGCAAGTTGGTGTGTGTGTGTAAGAATGAGTGTCAGCACTACCTTGAAAGAAGGTATGGCTTAATAATGATCTTGCCTCCTTTCTTATCACATATTTTCTTGGTCTGGAAGGCTGGTAATCTTATGTTAGCAAGGTAACAGTTTTTTCTCACCCCCAGAAGGTGTTTTCTGACATGGCAGACAAATGTTTATTTGCAGGTTTGGATTTGAATGATGGTCATTTGTTCTTTGATTGTTAAATATTTCCAAATTACATGTTATGGCTACTACCCAGTAAATTAATAATTCTTCATCCTGTATATGTTCCACCTGCTTTCTATCCTTTTCCTAATGGATCCAGTTTCTGCTTTTTCAGAGCACTGTTGAGACCACAATGATATATGTGTATAGGGTTGTATGGAATGTAGTGTGGTCTGACCTTTTGTGAGTCGAGGATGTTCCGACCCTAATTCCTCCCCCAAACAGTGATGTTATGAGAGGTTGAAAGGGTAACAAGAAAATCACATTTCTCCTGCAGTAGGCAACATTCAACAAAGGAGCACTCCCAGTACTATCGACCCAAAAACCTGATTCACACCAAGACTCACCAAAAGGCCTACTTAGAAAGTGAAGAGAGTGCACTGGAAGGACACAGTCTGGTTACAAAGGTCTTAATATTCTGCTGCGTGTAATCTCTGCCATTCCATTAAGGTCAGATGTGATAAAGAAATGTTGGTGGTAATGTGTAAATTGTCCCAGCCCCTTCCCAATGTTTAAAATAAACCCTTAATGTTCCATTTTATAAAAGGATTAGAACGGGAATGACTTTAAGTGAGTTGATGTTTTATCATGGAATGATTGCATGGGGCCCCTAGAACTTTAAATAGAATGCAATTCGCAGGTCATGAGTACTTTTCTGACAGGGGCCGTGGATCTACCACAGGCAAGCTGGCTTAATTAACACATTTAATTTCCTCCCTGCAGTTTGAGATGAAAAACAAATAAAGCATAAACTATGGGATATATATACAATTCACATCGGTTAAATGTACACTTTGAAAAATGCGTGTTTATTGATCAGTATGTTCAAGGATCCGAGTGTTTTTAGTTCACAAATCTAGTATGACAGCCTAATCCTTATTACCAGTTATGGGCTCTTATAACTCTTTATGCATGTGGATTCCATTGATTAGCAACAGCAAAAAAAAAATGCTCTGGATTTACATGAAAGGAAGTGAATCAAAGGAAGTATTAGACAAACCCTTGTTATTCTGCACAGGGTATGTGAGTATATTTTGGTCTTGTTTATCACATGAAGGTATTTAGAGCACAAAGTTAAAAGAATGCGTAAAGCTCCACCCTATCCACACGCGTAACCACGCTCCCTAAAACAAAAGTGCCCCTCTCTGACCACTTTATTGGAGACACCAGTTAAAAGAAGGTGAACTGTAAGTCTTTTTTAAAATTAATATATATACTAGACTTGTGCATTCGTCTTTGGGCGAACATGAAAACGAACACGAAGAGTGCGTTTTCGTTCCGAAGACACACCGAAGAGAAAAACGTAGGCGAAGACGAAGACACACACCACGAAGATCTTCGTGATTGTCTTCGTCTTCGTCTACCATTCTCCCCCCCTCTTCTAACTTACCTTGTCTTCGCGGCTTCGCGGCAGTTCCCGGAAGTGGAAATCCGCAGGTTTGCCGTCACGGGTTACAGGGCAGTGCGAATGTGCATATTGGTCGCCTACACCCTGCAGGTGACCAATAGGCTCACTCGCACGGTCTTTGTAAGTTTACCCCTGACAGCGAACCTATGGATTTCCAGTGGCATCTGCAGGGTAAGTTGCAGCATTGGGGTTTTAAAACCCCAATGCTGCAACTTACCCGGCACATCCCACTGGTCTCCCTCCCTGTTCAATAAGTTAAATGTCCGTACGAGCGACTTTATTGGTCGCTCGTACGGACATTTAACCCGGCACAGACTAACTAATTGAACAGGGAGGGAGACCAGTGGGATGTGCCGGGTAAGTTGCAGCATTGAGGTTTTAAAACCCCAATGCTGCAACTTACCCTGCAGATGCCACTGGTCTTTAACTAATTGAACAGGGAGGGAGACCAGTGGCATCTGCAGGGTAAGTTGCAGCATTGGGGTTTTAAATGCAACTTACCCTGCCGATGCCACTGGTCTCCCTCCCTGTTCAATTAGTTAAATGTCCGTACGAGCGACTTTATTGTTCGCTCGTACGGACATTTAATTAATTGAACAGGGAGGGAGACCAGTGGCATCGGCAGGGTAAGTTGCAGCATTGGGGTTTTAAAAACAGAGTCGCTCGTGCAGACTTTTAAAACCCCAATGCTGCAACTTACCCGGCACATCCCACTGGTCTCCCTGTTCTATCAGTTAAATGTCCGTACGAACGACTTTATTGGTCGCTCGTACGGACATTTAACTGATAGAACAGGGAGACCAGTGGGATGTGCCGGGTAAGTTACAGCACCAGGAGCCTAAAAGTCTGTACGAGCGACCAACAGAGTCGCTCGTACAGACTTTTAAAATCCCAATGCTGCAACTTACCCAGCAGATCCCACTGGTCTCCCTGTTCTATCAGTTAATAAATGCTAGAACAGGGAGACCAGTGGGATCTGCCGGACAAGTTACGGCACCAGGAGTTTAGCAGTCTGTATGAGCGACCCTATTGGTCGCCAGCAGGGGGCTCGTCTGCCATCAACCAATGGCCCCCTGCTGACGACCAATAGAGTTGCTCATACGGACATTTAAACTCCTGGCGCCAGAGCGGCTTTAACCCCGTATTAACCCCTTAACCGGGGAAAACGAAGAAAAAACGAACACGAAGAATGTCCGCGAATATTCGCCCGAAGAGAAGACAGGACCAGGCGAATATTCGCGGAATACGACGTTTTTTCCCCCCCCGAAGACGAGCACGAAGACGAACACGAAGAGCCCCCTGGTGCCCAAGTCTAATATATACTGTATATCAGCCATAACATTATGACCACCTGCCTATTATTGTGTAGGTCCCCCCTTTTGCTGCCAAAACAGCCTTGACTCGTCGAGGCATGGACTCAACTAGACCTCTGAAGGTGTGCTGTGGTATCTGGCACCAAGACCTTAGCAGCAGATCCTTTATGTCCTGTAAGTTGCGATGTGGGGCCTCCATGGATGCATCCTGGTGCCATGTGTATCTCCAGGTGAAGCTCATACAGCTGGACACCATCCATGTGATGTAAAAAAATGGAATTCATCAGAGCAGGCCACCTTGCTCCATTGCTCCGTACTCCAGTTGTTGTTTTTTTATCTTAAACATACTGTTTACAATTTGTCATGTGTCTTTTTTTATTGAAAATGTAATGCAATTTACAGAAAATGTCCTGCAATATCTGGCAATCCTATAAACCAAAAGGAGAGCCGAAGTATATGTAAATAAAAATAAAGGACAATAAAAAATAAAGAACATATAAACATTTGGTTTACCCGGATGTCTCTACCTGTACAACGTCCGTCCTAAGATAATTTTGAGTGCTAAGTGAATAGAGTCCATGGTATATGCCAGGTCGGGGGCTGTCCAACTCTGGATGTGTCAGTTCTTGATTTTCAAGAAGCGTCAGATAGGCATAGAAGGTGGATACACTGTTGTTCATTAGGTCAGTGGGACCGGGTCTTGTGTTAGTAATTCCGTCATGTACCAGGTTGTGTGTTGGAATGTGTGTTTAACTCACGTATGTGTTTGGATGGGGGGGTGAGTTAATGTATGGTAACCACAACATGCGAAAGTGGTGGGATAATTTAGAATGGAAAAATGAAAGAGGTGGTGGTGTGGTACAGTGGTACGATCCAGGTAGATTCTTTCTGAAAAGGGGACGTAAGCAATATAAGTTTGGGAACCTCTGGTCTAATGCAAGAAAACTCAACTGTGTAGATCTAGAATGCATAACAAAAAGATACTATTCTAAAAAAAATAAAATAAAAAAATGATGTTTTGTTTGGCTTTTTATATCGTTGATCCGCTAAAATGGTAGCAATTGCGATTCAGGTCTTTTCTTATAAATATTAATATAATTCTTGGCTCCCTAATGCATAATTACAGTTGTTTAAGATTTAAATCATACCATACCTTGCCTTTTTTATTACATGATTCTGTAGCTGACACAAGCAGTCTACATTATATATAGAAGCCAGCTGACACAGGGATTTTAAGAGCCACTTTTTCAGCAGGAGTATTGGTGAATACTGACAGCTGGGCGCATACAAAATTATCTGTTTGCCCCTTAATTTTGACTTTACATTTTTTGTTCCAAAGCCATATTTAATGCAAACACATTATGCAATCTGGAAGCCATAGAAAATGCAGTTTTGGTCTATGGATTTTATTGATAAACCTTTCTGAAATCATTTAAAGCTCTTGGGGTCCCGGTGAGTTAATTAAGAATTTTCTGGCTTGGTCCCAACGTCTCTCCGACTGAGAGTGTCCTGATCAGCAATAACACTTCTCATCGCCTTATCTGTGTGTTGATATTCTCAAAAGATTTACATATGCTATTTGAAAGTAAAGCTAAACTGGACTGGAGAGAGCAGTTAGAAATTTAGTAAAAAATATATATTAAGGGAGCATGAAAACTAAGAAGTTTTCTTTTGGTTGTATTGGTTGAAACTTTTTTTTTAAGAAACTGCACATAGCTGCTTCTAAAACAAATCAGCTAATCTCTAGTGAGCACCAAAATCAAAATTCCAAACCTTTAATTAAGACTTTATTTGTGCCAAGACCTAACACAAAATATGAACACAAAGGAAGGCCAACAGATTCATCATAATTAATACTGTTGGGTCAGCAGTTCTTTCTTCCTATGAAATTCCAAGGGATCTCTTTATTTATAACTAACATTACTGTGACTAATGTGTTTGTAGAATGGTTGACCTTTAATGTGTACCCTTTTGTATGTTTTTCTGTTTCCAGTGTTTCACTTCCTATACATGAATTAGAAGTAGATGGGAAAAGCAAACCCCCAAAAGCTAGAGCTTAGGCTGTCTCAGAAAGTGGGTACTGTGACATCCATCTGCCATAGGGAAGGCCAAGTTGCTCTGCTCTGTGTCTGCTCTGGCTCAGTCTTCTTTCCTAATGCTGAGCCAGCATCTTTTCCTTAAGCCCACATCATAACTCTTAATCCTAACACAGATACTATTGTAGTTTAGGAAGATATAATTCCAGGCAAGGGTGACCCTATGGTTTTCAGCAACGTAGATGAACTCTACTGCCAGAGTCCCATTTTTGCAGACTCCTAGTGGAGATGTCCCATACTAAATCACCCTTGAAAGAAGCAGTTTCATACATGGAAGGTCACCCCAGGTTTCAGGTGGGGATAATGCATCTTGTAAATTTAAAGCATATAAATGTGAAAAATATGATCTCATGAGTTGTTTCATATAACTGAGGTTAATAGTTGACATTTCAGGAAATAAAAAGCTCCATTGCATACATTTTTATTTAACATTAATAGGTTTATTTTGTTACAATTACTATATCTTTATCGCTAAAGACAGAATGGAAGCTGTGGTTACAAACAATGTGTATTTGTAATTAGACATGAATATGAATTATTGTATGATGCTTTCTTAGTGCTCTTGTTACCAAATGTTCACAAATATCAATGTCAGGAAGTGCTTATTCAATACAGAGAGGAAACACAAAGGAAACAAAAGCTAGACACAGTCTGAACCACGCTCCTGAAGACAATGCTAGTTGAGCCAATAAGCGCTATTCACATATTTGTGACCTGGCACTATGGATAAATTAATGTAACAAAGTGTGTAACCACACTCAACGTAGCAATACATCGGAGGACATTGATATAGCAGCATCACTTAAAAACATTGTCAAGGACGTTCAGAGGAACATGGGATTGAAAAAAGATGATGGCACTCTCATTTAAGATTACATTTATTATATAGCACCAACAGATTCAGTAGCTTTGTTACAATAGGGGACGTTGAATATCAAACAAAGACAAAAAGAAGAAGAAAGCCTCGCTCTTATGAGCTTACAATCTATTGCGTTTAGGGCCCCTGTTGGTCTGAGGTGGTCCCTCAGAGGATTAATGTATGTTGGGGTTTTATGAAAAAAAAGAGTACAAACAAAAAATGTGTTGAGGGGGAACGTAATAGTGTTTCTAGGTTTATGCACATTTTGCCACTGCCTATTCTTTTTATGAATCTATTTATGGTGTTTCCTTAATATTTTTTTTATAGGGCAACTAAAATATATAAAATGCATAATGTTCACTTGAGGCAGAGAAAAAAGGTTTCTTTGGGCTAATGTGGAGAAAACAGATGCATAAATTAAAGAAAAGGTGTGAAACTATGTAAAAATGACAGAGGTAGGTGTTTAAAAAGGCTGGAAATGGGGATATACCCAGCAACGTTTTCTGGCCTAGTCCAACTAGGGCTATGGCGGCAGCAGTCCACCAGCCTCAAAACCAGGGGCAGATACCTCTCTTGGCTACAGAGGGGATGGCTAGCGGTTCTGCCCTGGGTCAGGTCCAGCACAACGCCCAATCAGCGGATGTTATAACATGCAAATCTTTTAAATTGCTATTATAGATAACTTTAATTATATAAAGTTGTCTGGTTAATTATAGAAGAAGTTAACTTCTTTCCATCTAGATATTCCACCCAGACAATGTGTTTAATGTTTTCTGTAGCTCGGGATAGTGGTGTTAGACCAGTAATGTAGATGTAAAAGAAATGAGTTTTGTAGTATGAATTTTTTATTGGACTTACTTTCCATTTCAAGGATGAGGTTATCAACCTCTCGTTGCCAAGTCAAAAGCAACACTAACTTGTTTTGTGGTTAATATTGCTTTGGACTTGATAAAAAGAGCTTGTTCTTAAAATGGAAAGTTAGTCCAACAAAAAAGGTCTTATTTCATACTACAATGCTCATTTCTTTTACATATAAACTTTTCTGCAAATATTTACGGGCTGAAAAATGTCCAAGATCACAATTCAAACTACAATTGCCATCGTCGCCAGACATCTTCTTAATAGAAATTGTGGTCCAACATCAGCTGGAGGGCAGGGGTTCACCCAGTAGTTGTTTTGTACCCTTCTGTATATTTCTCAAAATGTCTCCATTCAATGCTAACCTATGGTATCATTGGCCGTAAGCCACTGTCTAAAAACCCTCTCCAGCTAGTTGTTATTTTTCTCCTCTGTGCTTTAGAGATCTCACTCCATATCCCATCACTTTTCAGCGCAGCTCCGCACATACTTGACTGCGAGTGAAATTGGATTTTCTTAACTTCGGGGGGAGAGAAGTCCGTAATGTACTTTCTCCTTTATCTCCTTCACTTTCTATCCCTCTTTTTATAAGACACTGATGGGCAGCTGGTGCTCTGTGCAGACCCACTCACTGGCGGCTACAGATTGCTGAATCCCGTATGTCAGACTTCAATATATTCCTTGTATAGATAGAAATAGATTAAAGTTTCTACAGATTTCACTTGCTACTTATTTCTGGCTTTTTGCTTTTTTTTGGTGCTATAAAATAGACCAGACTGCAAATTGTTTAAATGCAGAATGTATGTATGGATTTTTTTTTTATTTAAAAAAAAAAAAAAACATTGTAAAGAAAATGAATGAATCCATACTTTCTTTTGCAACATTGTTAATGGTTTATTTTTTTCATTTAACAAAATGCAAAGTGAATGAGCAGAAGAAAAATCTAAATCAAACACATGTGTGTGACCACCGTTTGCATCATTTCTTCAGGAACTTTGTGGGGATATATTTATGATTACAAACAATTATACCAAACAGGTGCCAATGATCATCAATTTGATATGTAGGTTAAAACACAATCATTAACTGAAACAGAAACAACGGTAAAACTGGATGAGGAACAGTCAGAGGTGAGGTCGCTGAAGTTTCATGTCAAAAGTCATTCACGATGGCAAGACTGAACATAGCAACAAGACAATTTCAAGGCAGCCATGTGTTTCCAGATGCTTTGTCCAAGCACAAAGGAAGCAATCTTTATCATAATGCAGTGGTTGGCCAAGGAAACTGAGTGCAGCAGATGAAAGACACATCATGCTTACTTTCCTTCACAATTGGAAGATGGCCATCAGTTTGGAATTGGAAGAAAAGAGTGGGACCCTGGTAAACCCATCTACTCGTCCAGAATAGTCTAGTCAGAGGTGGTCTTCACAGAAGGCTTGCGGCCAAAAATCGCAGGCATCTGGTGTGCAAGCTGTGGGCCCTCGTTAGGCAGTTTACGGGTAGTCCAGTCCAGCCCTGCGTATAAAAAAGTCTTCTGTAGCATCACTCACTACTACATCACTTTGCAAGGTGTGCTTCCCTTTCTGTACTTTTGTGTATATTTGCAAGTTCTGGTGAGTCCTTAGGGTTTAACCTCCCCACCTACCACACAGGTGCCTCATTATTGCTTTAAATTGCAGGAAAGTCTCAGTGGGTTAAAAGGCCATGCAGTCCCACTGATTTAGCTCCATGATAAACATAATAGCCATGTCAAATTAGATAGAGCTAGCTGAAGTTGGGGTACTTTCATATATTGGTGGGCTACGTAATACAAGGCCATATAGTGTGCACAAGGAGGGGGCAATAGTTTGGCTATGGTGCTAGAAACTCTAAATGTTTCTGACATCTGGTGGTTTCACAGATTATTCAGTTTGTCATCCAAAATAACTGTGACCCTTGTTTTTAACATTAACAGAAATGTACAAAGAACGAGAGGTCGTCCTCTGGGACTGGAAGAGTGAAGATTTCAAAAACAAAAACAAAACCAATCCTTACAGTAAGGGCAATAAAGGTAAGGAATGCACTGCCAAGAGAGATGGTAATAGCAAATACAATGGATACCGTCAAAAAAGGTCTAGATTTTTTTTTGAAAAGAAGAACATACAGGGCTATAAATGATAGAATATAACATTAATATTTTAGAGCTTTTTGATCCAAGTAGAAATCTGCCTTTAGTGATTCCTAAAGGCAGATTTCTACTTGGATCAAGAAGAAGGATCTTTTTTTTTTTTTGGAAAAAAACAAGAAAAAAGGTTACTTGTTTTGGTTTTCTTTGCCTTCTTTTGGATCAAAAGCAGGAATGATAGGTAGAAGTATTGAGCTTGAATACTAAGAATAAAGCTTTCTACTTAACAATAACCCTAAGAGTTAAAAGTGCCGCCTATCAAAAGCAATTTAATTTACAGAAACAAGATGAAATGCCATTATGCAATTTCCCATCTTGTTCTGTAGACCTAGCTTTGAAATGCTTTTAAACTTAGAATTTTGTTGATGAAAACATTGAATGCTGGCAGACTGGAAGGCGGTTAAGTATATCTTTTTTAGCAAATTACTATATTAGATGTATGTAGCCCCCTGGTCTATGAGACTATTTCCCCTTATTACTTAAAGGAATAAAAAGGGTCCTCAGAACTCATTTAACGACACAAAAGTAAATAAATATTTCAATAACTTTGAATAACTTAATATTTTGCTTTAAATTCCATAAAAAGGATTTGATTATGTCGGTATACAATTTCCGCTTTTTTCTTCTTTATGCATCATACATAATTTGGCAGCCTATTGTATAGGTCAGGGCACATTTTATAACCTACTGTATTTCTAATATATGTGTGTCAGCTGAATTGTTAATATAATTATGCAACAAGCATATGACTGGTTCCATTATGTTCCACTTACTATCAACTACTGAGATGACAAATGGGGGCGCAAATACAGCATGCTATGAGGGACCTTCGAAAAGTTTCCGCATTGTTACATTTTCGTTGGAAATGGTGAAGGCGGGAGGAGTAGTAATTGGTCCTGTCTCAGCGTATCATGTGACTAGTTCTGTCTTGCAAGCCGGCTGCCCTTGCAGTTTAGTATGAGTTTCCACCCTGGGGTGAAGATGGCTGCGAAACTTATACATTGCACCAAAGAGGAACAGCGTTCTGTCATCTTCGCCTGTGTGCTCAGTATTGGGGATAAAGTTATCTCTCGTAAAGTTATCTCTCATAACAGTATCTGGGAACTTTCAAAATAAGCTGCCCTAAAACTCATCAAACATAAACTTTTTATACGTCATTTGCAAAGATTCTTTTGTAGCGACTTAATAAGTTTGGCAACAAAATGTAGTCCTTACGGATTCTGAATAAAGTATTTTGCATTCAAGTAGGGATTTTACCTGTTAAATGCCAGTGAGGAAACCACCATTTGGAATTCTCAGATACAGTAATCATTAAATCAGAGTGGAATATGAAGGGGTCTGCTTCAGATTGTGTCACCCTGAGAATCTGCCCATTTACCCCGAGAATGGTGTACAAACTGTGAGGCCTGTGCTAATGCCGAGAGTTCCAAGGTATAAACATATTAAAACCCAACTAAGTCTTTACAAGTTACTAAAGAACATTTTTCTGGGCTGCTTCTTTGCTCAAGCTTTGAAACGGGTTCATAATATCTTCCTTATGAGAACACAAAAAACAAGAAATTTCCATAAGGGTAACAAAAAGCCAGAAACAACTGAACCCTCCTAATCCCTCTTCCACCTCCCAGCCCCTCAGCCCATTAGTTATTTATAAGTGTAATCAAATCTATTATTCTTAAACAAATTAGCGTTGAAGGCAGCCAGATTCTGAGAGGCAGTATTGATCTCTCTCTCGCTTTGATTATGATTGATTGGTTTCCTCCACTGTTTATTTTAGAAATAATAACTGTATTAATAACTACCAACAAACTCATATCCTGTGATATGAATTACCAGACTGCAGCAAAGACCAAGCCACAGCTTCTGCATGTTTGGTACGACCTCTCAGTTAGTACCTGTGTATCAACTGTATCTTTTGCCCTATGTATTGTAATTCCCAACTATGACTATATGAGCTGATGTCAAGCACTATGCCTTCACAGCCATGCTGAACTATTTCACCCCTTGGATTCAATTCTGCCCAAGGGTGGTTTTTGCATGCGCTAAGAGGTAACATTTGACAAAACATACCTTAAAATGAGGAATACCTGGGAAACCACAGACATTTCAGGAAAACATGAAGCTATTGGGCATGAGTTACAGTGAAAGCTAGTTAAAAAAGCATGCTTATTTACTTTAAATACTGCCCACTTCTATTAGTAGCCATCACAGCTGAGCACAGAAGTTAAAAAGGTGGAAATGTGTGTAGTAGAGGTGAATGTGGCATGTAACTATAGGTGGGTCAGGTCCAGATTGTTAGCTTGTCTAGGGCCCGTGGAGTGTAACTCTAGATCTGAGTGGAGGAGTGTGAGCAAGTAAACAAGCCTGTGTGCATACCCAGCCTGGATCATAAGTCGGGTCCTGGCTTGGTCCCAGCTCAGCTGAACAATGAAATAAAAGGTAGATGCAGACAAATGGAGACTGAAACTTGATGATACACAACTAAAACAGCTAAACAGTACAATGACATGTTATCCTTTACACAGCAATGCCCAGATCTCATTTAAATGGTATGTTCAGCCTCACATAAAACTGGACCCAGCCTGCCACCGAAACGTTATTTAAAAACTTGCCAAACTTACTACCAGTTGATTGATATTTTACATAATTGGTCCTGGTCCAGGATATGGAACAATGTTGTGTCTGGTCTTAGCAATACTGCATTTTCCTCACATTATATGGGGGTGACTTGGCAAAACTAGTAGTGAGCTTTTATGCTTTGGCTATTGGATGTATCTGCTTATAAGTTTGAGACTGTCAATTTTCATTGATAGCTCCCACATTTTCTGGGATGCAGGACACTGATGTGCTTACACCCAACAAACTTCATAGGGTATGAACAGGCAGGGCCATACATTCCGCTGGGAAAGAGGGGCAGCTCTCTGATATGCTGCAGGTAAGGGGTGTGCTTGAGCAACTTTGCAGCCAGGCCCTTGCACATTCTTGGTCTTTGCACCTCTAGGGTATGACCTCTGACCTTGCACCAAGTTCCATGGCTATAGCTCTGGCCACAGGGACAGGGAAAAATTGGAGCCCAAAGGTCGGGCTGTTTGACCTAAAGAGGGACATGGTACTGAGCTGTTCCTGGTATACTTGATTACTAGACAGGCTAATTTGTATTAATAAAAAATGGATGGACTAGTCAGCTCTGCATAGTGTTTCTGTGAGAATAGTAAGACATTGGGGTGTTTATCAGTGTGTTTACTGTATTTTTTGAAGAACAAAGGTGTTTGAAATGTGTGACACTTCTCGAAGTTCAAGAACAGTCCTGGAATTATTAGTGTCACTTGCAGTGTTGCAGCACCATACTTTTTAAATCCTCCCAAATCCATTATCTATCACACGTGCTTCCATAACTAAACAATAATTTTCAGATACAAACATTAAATCATATAATTTTTTCTCGCACTGGTGAACGGATTCTCTGCAAAGTGCTGTCAGATGTGACACAAAGTCCACACTAAATCAGGGAAGGTCCAGTTCTCCGTGTAAAAAGCTTTTAACGTTTCTCAGCTCAGCTGGTTCTGCAAAGGAAATGATTAGTTTAGTTCTCAAGCTGCCTATTATTAATTCCAGATCGGGA
The DNA here is from genome assembly GCA_023333645.1 of Sceloporus occidentalis. Taxonomy (NCBI): domain Eukaryota; kingdom Metazoa; phylum Chordata; class Lepidosauria; order Squamata; family Phrynosomatidae; genus Sceloporus; species Sceloporus occidentalis. The sequence goes on along the minus strand of JALMGF010000036.1, from coordinate 1,929,623 downwards.
TAAAGGGTTTGAGAGCATCCTGTCCTGCAGGTGTTTGGTGGGTGAAGGTCCTTCTATTTGTGACTACACATTTCTCAATACCAAGGGTACTAAGTGCTGGTTTGTTCTATGTGTGTTGTAAAAATGTTTTATGTCTAGCTGAGATAACACAAGGATATTGTTTAATATATTCTTTGTTTAATGCTTAGCAATTCAAAAATGTATGTTGGAGGATAAAAAAATCCAAGGCATGAAGTCATTAACTGGAAAGATGATAGCACCATCTTTTTTTAACAAAAAAAAAGTAAACACAAAATGCAGTTTTTAACCCCTAAAAACGTTCATGACGTTCTATGCCTTTGTGAAAAGATTTGCCCAAAAACGTATCATGACATCATAAATAATGTAGGGCTGTGTGTAGAGCAGACAAACACCCCGCCCCCACAAGTAACTAAATCTCATAATAAAAAAATAAAAAAATACTACAACCACATTTTATATTTTACTCCTATACATGTGGATTATTTATTTAATCTGGAGGAGCATTGAAATACATTTTTTGTGTACTTTCACATATAAAACCAAAAAAAATTGTATCTCAGTCAAATACCCCAGGTTGTCTACTTTCCAGAAATATGCACTTTGTGTTTTACTTATTACTTAATTTCTTTGTGATTACCATTACAAACCTGTATAGTGACTGAAACTAATATGATACTAATAATATATAATAATATAATAATAAAAAAAATACTTGTATGCCATCTAATATTTGCCCTATAATTGCCACAAATCTATAGTAATTCTGATATAAGAGGCATTTCCTATCTTAAATGTAAAGCTAACACAGCATTACACGTAAGATCATCATACCTACAGTAAAACACAGTGGTGGTGGTGGTGTGATAGTCTGGTACTGCTTGCCATAATTGATGGAACCATGAATTCTGCTATCAGAAAACCCTGAAGGATAATGTCCGGCCGTCACTTCACGAGCTGAAGCTCAAGTGCAGTTGGTTTATGCAGCAGGATATTGACGAGAAGCACACAAACAAGCCCACCTTAATGGCTCAAAAAACCCAAAATGAAGGTCTTGGAGTGGCCTTATCAATGTCCTGACTTGAGATGCTGAGGCATGACCTTAAAAGAGCAGAAAAAACCCTGCTCATGGAAAACCCTTCAATGTGGCTGAATTAAACAATTCTGCCAAGAAGTTTCGCCACAATTCCTCCACAGCGATGTAAAAGACTCATTGCCAGTTTTCCCAAATGTTTGACTGCAGTTTTTGCCACAATGGGTTATTAGGGTTTAGGGGGGGGGGGGCAGTTACTTTTTCACATGGGTAATATCGATTTTAATTAACTCAGTACCTTCAGTACATGGCATGACCATTTAGAAGCTGTATCTTTTTTCCTATTAAAATTAATTTGATGATCTGAAACATTTAAATGTGACAAATGAGCAAAACTAGAAGGGATTCTGAAGGAAGGAATACCTCTTCACAGCACTGTACACAAACTAAAGAAAGAAACATATTACTTTACCAAGTATACTTTGTTGATTTTATTACGAACATAGTTATTATCTTTGAAAGATGCTTATCGTTTATGGAAAGTCAGACTATTGATCGCTACAAGCAATAAATTACCATATAAATTCACTGAATGCACTTCACTTTATAGATTGATAATTGCTCTATGCAAAAAGGCTCCCCATATGTAAAGCATTAACTATAGCTCAAATTCAAAATGGCCATTGCGTTGGCATTTATCATCAGTCCTCAACATCTCCAGTACCATTAGTCAGATTGATTGTGTAAATGAACAGCTGTGTGGCTTTAACAGTAGGCAGAGGGGATGTTACCAGATGTATTTCAAGTAAGTCTTGCAATATCTTGAATAGGACTTTGGAGACCACTTTTTAAGCTTTGAGCGAACGAGTCAACATTTAAGGCAGCAAAACGAACATTAAGCACACGCCAGGTATTTCTTTACTTTCCAAAACACGACTTAACACCTTCTGTGAAATGTCGTCCGTGATCATACTTAACAGCTGATAAATCTATTATATCGCAAACTTTCTATAAAAGTATAAAGATGTTTTTGACCATCTCGGGATTATGGCCAGTAACAATCCGAGGCATGATCAAGAATTATAATAATAATAATAAAAAAAAAATCTTTAGGGACAATGTATTGAGGAAGGATGTAGGTAGGATGGAGGATGAAGGTAGGATCAGTGGCGGATCTACCGGGGTCGCAGGGGTCGCGACTGCGACCGGGCCCCGGCGGCAGGGGGGCCCAAGCCAAGGGGCCGGCAGAAAAATTTTTTACGTTTTTTTTTTTTTTCAAATAAGGCAGGGGCGTCCAACATGCGGCCCGCGGGCCAAATGCGGCCCGCGAGACCTCGAGGTGCGGCCCGCGTAAGATCGGCAGCCAGGGCAACCGATCTTACACAAGCCGCACCTCAAGCCCTGCTACTTACTTGTGGGAGGGTCTTCTGGACAGCACAGAGGAAGCGGAGTTCACGTGACTTCCTACTTCCTCTGTGCTTTAGCAGAGAAGGCAGAGGGAGGCCGCGCCCCCTGCTGAAGTCTGTGAGCGGCATCGAGGGAGCTGCAGTACAGGTAAGGGGGTGGGGAGGGTGTTTGAATGAGTGTGTGTGATTGAGGGAATGAATCTGTGAATTAATGATTATATGAATAAATGAGTGTGTGTGTGTGTGTGTGTGTGTGTTAGCATGGATGTGTAAGTGCTGGAACCTAGGCATGATGGGACTGTGATTGCTGTTAGCAATCACACTCCTATCATGCCAAGTCAGCCAGTACATGCTGAAACCTGGCCAGCTGCCCCCCTTGTGTAGTGATAATGCCAGCAGTATGGGGTCTGCACTTACAGCCACCCTGTACCAGCATGTACTGGCTGACTTGGCATGATAGGAGTGTGATTGCTAACAGCAATCACAGTCCCATAATGCCTAGGTTCCAGCATTTACTGGATGGATGTGTAAGTGCTGGAACCTAGGCATGATGGGACTGTGATTGCTGTTAGCAATCACACTCCTATCATGCCAAGTCAGCCAGTACATGCTGAAACCTGGCTAGCTGCCCCCCTTGTGTATTGATGCTGCCAGCAGTATGGGGTCTGCACATCACTTACAGCCATCCTGTACCAGCGTGTATTGACTGACTTGGCATGATAGGAGTGTGATTGCTAACAGCAATCACAGTCCCATCATGCCTAGGTTCCAGCATTTACTGGATGGATGTGTAAGTGCTGGAACCTAGGCATGATGGGACTGTGACTACTGTTAGCAATCACACTCCTATCATGCCAAGTCAGCCAGTACATGCTGAAACCTAGCTAGCTGCCCCCCTTGTGTAGTGATGCTGCCAGCAGTATGGGGTCTGCACATCACTTACAGCCACCCTGTACCAGCATGTACTGGCTGACTTGGCATGATAGGAGTGTGATTGCTAACAGCAATCACAGCGAGCACAGTCCCATCATGCCTAGGTACCAGCATTTACTGGTTGCCTAGGCTAACAGCAATCACACTCCTATCATGCCAAGTCATATTGCTAATTTTGTCCAATTGCGTGTTACCTACTTTTATTAAACATGTGAGTTTTTATTATTATTTTTAAAGGTGGGGGTCATTTTCGGTTTTGGCTAAGTGAACCCTGAATGTTTTGGTCCAGAATTTTCATTTTAGTTCATCCCTAGAATAAATCTAGGGAATCCTGAATTTGTAGTCGCAAAACTTTCAAGGCCCAGAAATCAGTGAGAGGAAGAGTAAAGGTTTTGTGTCATTTTACTTTATTTTAATCTGCATATTTTATTAAAGGCCATATTTTTTGTCACAGTGAAAAATGAGTGCGGCCCGCGCACGGATACAATTCTGATGAAGTGGCCCACTGCAGAAAAAACTTGGACACCCCTGGATTATGCCCTTTGTACATGCGCCCCTTTTTCTTTGATTATGATTCAATATGTAAATTGAATTTGTTGAATTAGTTGAAAAAAAATTGTTGGGTAAAAATCATGTTTTTTGGGGGGGGGTGAGGGGGTGAGGGGGTGGGGGGCCCTTAACAGATTCTCGCACCCGGGCCCTGAGGCATCTAGTTACGCCCCTGGGTAGGATGTTGTGCATAAATGTTTGCCGGGTATGCCAGAAGGCCAATCTGAGGCTGCTTAGGGTAATGTGATTTGCGGCCCAAATCATTATATGTTGTGAGAGCGATATGAAGTGTTTGTACATAGACATAATTAGTACTTTGCTCTCGATTTGAAATTAATAGTAAATTAAATCTGACATTCTCATTAAAAAAAACTATTTAAATTAGCACATCTGATTAATCTATAAAATAAAAGCATACATCAAAGAATGCAAACACATAGATTAATTTGTTGCTTATATAGCATTGAAATATCCCACAATCGCAAAACAAAGATGTATGACCTAAACAAGGCTGGGGTCTTGGGTTAAGGTACACAATCTATTTTGCCATTGAGGGAACAAAATGATATATAATATTTTGTTCACAGGGGTAGATTCAGGGTAAGCATGTGTTAGGGTTCCACCCTGCAGATGTAATGTCTACTTGCAGTCTCTAGAGGTCACCTGTCAGAATACAAGAACCGTGTATGCTAATGACCTTATGAGCTGCACCAGCTTACTGGGGTATTGCCTTCCTCCTTAAATATCTGCTCTGCCTCTCAGTCCAGGTCTTTGCGTTGCAGCGTATACAGCTTACTGCTGCAGCTCTGTGTTTGGTCCTGTGCTACTGCTAGCAGCTTTCTGCGTGGATCCTACCCATTCGTGGTCTCCTGATTCAGCTCGTTCCTGTGATCTTCTGCTTCTTACCTGGCTTGCCTGACCACTTCTTCCCTGTTTGAGGCCTTCCTGCTGTGTGCCCTGTGGGCTGTTCGGCCACAGAGAGGAGACTACCACAGACAAGAATTTTCAAGAATATATTTACAGTTATATATCAGTTATTTATACATTAGGAAATATGATGAAATGTTTTTTTTGCAGTTTATTATATGTGGTTAGTAATGTATACATGGTTTTAAAAAACAATAAAAAAATATGTTCATTATCGCAACTTGTTTTGTTTTCTTTCTCTATGTCTAACAAGTATAGAAGTATGACCTTTTTTTAAGTAGCCAGTGATTAGTCGTGGAAATACTGGCACATAAGTTTTTCCCGAGCTCAAGCAACGCACCAATGCAACGTGCTCCTAAATGGTAATTAGGAAATTTGGTCACTCTAGATCGGAGTCACAACACTCTAAAACACACACTAAAACGCAAACTCAACTTACATCGTTTACAGGCAAATAAGTCATCACTCACAGGTGCGCACACACGACAATGCTGACAGGCAGTCACACTAGAATACTCACAGACAGAACACACACACGAGCAGAACACAAAGACTAAGACTCAATTTGCAGGCATTTACAATAACACAACCCCCAGGCCTTACACGCTACTTGTGCCAGCTGTTGGCTCCTAACCTTCACTATAGGGGCCATTCTATGGTTATGCTGCCCTGTGTCTTCCCTTACAGTTGTCTGATTTTCATCAGGCCGGGCCATATGTTTGACATCCCTGCTCTAAAAGAATTTCACTGCTTGGTCCTGACCCTTTAAAGCAGACAAACGTTTTAGGGCTCAATATGTGCACATTAAAATGATTACTTTTAACACCTAGTTTACTCCATTTTACACAATAATGAAATGTACGTTTTCTTATGTTACAGTCCCTTTAAAAGTTGTCTGTCACTCATGAAAATGTAATTTCAAAGTAGGAAATTACCAGGGGTGCTCACATATTTTGCATAACTGCATGAGATGGTTATCACAATGTAATATAACCCAAGCATTGCCTAAAATTTGAAGATTATCATATTGCCAGCAGCAAGTCGTTCCTCACGACAAAGCAAACCTGTATGTGACCATAACAAACGCCATTTGTTTTCACGTGTACACTATTACACCTGCACTAGACATAACAGAACATAATCTGAAGATGTTAAAATGAATATATTATTTATACAGTGCAACTCATGTATGACAGCTTTTTTGAAAGTAAGACAATACAAACCAAGGAATTAATTTTTTTTTCAAATATCCAGAACAAAAATGTCAAACTTTATTCCAAAAGAGCTAATGATTTCCCCTGATGACTAAGCTGTATAGTTTTGTGTAATTAAATCACGGGATACTATTTATGAAGGTTAAAGGGACATTCTAGTGTCCCATGCATCCTCCTGAACAAAGAATGTATATAAAAAACTTATATATAATGCAGTGATTAAAATAGCCTAAAAAACCCCAAATCAAATGATCTTTATGAGAACATAGAAATAGGAGGTTCCCTGCACACTGGAGAGGTCTTTAGCCCCCCAAACCCTTGCCAAGCTGATCCCTGGAGATATGTTCAACGAAACACGTCTACTGCACAGCTTGTGAATGGCAGTAATATGCATATCGTGGCTGGAATGTCAGTTTAAGAAAAATATAGTTGTCAATTTTATTTTGAATAAATAAAGTGCTACTTAGTTACTCGCCTTCCAGAAATATCCTGCACTTGTCTACACTCCGCATTCATTTCTCACTAGTGGCCAGGTTCACCCAGCAGCATTGGGTCTCCACTGCATGGACACCTTTCAGTGCATGGTCTTATCTCCCCAATATAGTTTAAAAAAAAAAAAGTGTTGTGTGAATGAGCGCCACAGTGTTTTGTAAAACTAAGTTGCAACAATGCATACATAAATATGCAAAAATGTGTTATGACATCTATACACTATAATCCTAAAAACTCTCATAAAACAATATTCTTTAGGACAGGAATCAGGAACTATAAGGAGTGGTGCACCAGACGGAAAGCCGACATCATGACAGACCAGCACTTGATATCTGGAAGCAGACTGGAAGCTAGGCATATATTTCTTCCTCCATCTTCTGAGTGGGTCTGAGGAGTGCAACCCCTCTAATACAACAGGTTCCTTTGGATGTGTGAGCAACAGGCAGGCTCTCCTCAAAACTAATACTGTACCAAAGGTAATATCTGCCAGCTGCGCATACTGAACCGGTGCGAAGAACTATCCCGCACAGACAGAAGCAGAAACAAAATTAATGTTTTCATATTTAACCAACCATGTATAATCTTCCTCTTATCCAATATTCACATTTACTCCTATTACAATAAATAACAAATGCATAAAGCTACTAAGAAACACAGACATGTAGACACATTCACACACAAATCCTCCACTTCCAAATGGAATTTTGGAAATATTTACATTATATAAGGGTGTTTATGTTATTTTAACACATTAATGTTTAATAAAGTCTGTGAAGAACCATGTCTGATCTTCACTGTTCTTATTATTATTATATTTATGTGTACCCTGTTTGAATGTGGCTGCAGCTCCAGCCTTCAAAGAGACGATCCTATAATCTGGCTGGGGCTCTTAATCAGCCAGCACAGCCCTGTCTGCCCAGACGGCACCCGCACTACAGGGGGGATAACACAGGTGGGGGAACCCATCGTATTCCTTAATCCCCTCACCTGATACATCCTCTGTATACTGATGGGATTTGTGAGGGGATGTGGCTGATGGGATTGGTGATGGGATGTGGCTGATGGGATTGAGGGTTGGGTTCGGTGCACAGTGAATGGAGATTGTATATAAATTCTGTGTGTTTGTAATAAAGAGAGTTCTGTTTTTAACTTCAAAGCATGAAGTCCTGTCTCATGATTGAGGGAAGTGCTGGTCTGTGACTGCTTTCTTCGGACAGCCACAGCGCGTCCGCTTACTGGGAGAGGGAAGGAGCTGACGGGCGGATGTGTCCAGTCTGGGGCACAGGACGATCCGTCACAAAGTCTTTCCATCATGTTTTCCAAAACATACTATGAAATTTATAGAATAGTGAACAAGATAAAAAAAAAAGAAAGACCAGGTTCAGGTTACAATAAAAGTTGACACTACACACTTAAGTGCTATGTATTACAACCTGAAGCCTTTTAACAATAAACTACTTGTTTTATCACCTACATCTGAGCCATTTCTTAAGGAATTTATTCAATTCTATCTCAAATTCCTCTAATGAATGAACCGTCACTGCTTCCTGTGAAAACAAATTGAAAAGCCTTATTACTTTCTTGGCTGTCAATCTTAGGATTGCTTTGACCAGTTTAACATGACTGCACACAATAGCGCACACGCATTTCGCTTTTGCTGTGACAGGCTTTCATAACTTTCTGATAATATCCTATTTATGTATCCACATTTACGTATCCGCAGATTGTTATCATATTCCCCTCATTTTCTTTATGGAAAATATAAGCCGTCTTTCCTCTTATGAACGCGATAATATTCCTTTTCAACATTTCAGTAGAACGGGTTACTGATGGAAACAAGTTATATTTTCATTAATTACATGGCGACAAGAACAGGACAACATAGCTTCTAAGAACCGATACATTAAACATTATCTACTAATACGTTTCTTTTTTCCAAACTCAAAACACCTCCACACCCATTAAGTGTACACATAATACAGCCCCCAATGCTTAACCCCTTAATGACAAAGCCCGTACAAAGCTCAAAATGCATTGTTTTCAATGGGTTTTGGGACCGCCCATTGTCCTTAAGGGGTTAAGACATGCCGGGCTTGCCTAATACATTTCTTAAATGTATTGAATATGGTTTCCCTTCCTGTATCTTCTTTAAAGTGTGACAATAAAATTTGTCAAGCTACATAATGTGTAAGTATATTCATTAGCATAAACAATTCATCTAATTTTATTGACTGTACCCATTCATGTCTGTTCCCTGTGGCAATGAAGTGGCCGTGTTCTTTGTAGAATTAATAGAGCGTAAATATTTTCAAGAGATGGGTGTGCAGAGAGCATTGGTATTTTGTTTAACAGGATTGTGTACTCTGGCTATAAGGACGGGACCTTTAGTTTTTAAATGGCATTAGCCCAGACTAGCCTAATATGCATAGATGCTTCCAGCTGCTCGGTGCAGGATATGACATATTATGTGAATCATTCTTTACCCAAGATACCAAGTTACCTAAATGTCCTTATCTGCAGTATAACATAATGCTATGAATGTTTTTTTACGTCTTCCCTCTATTTTTCTAATATATGCATACATGAAATGCATACTTATGGATTTCTGTCTTATGTGACTTCAACATACTATATTGTGTAGTAAGCACTTGATGTACAGGGGGTGATCTCTATCACATAAATTGTAGTTTATGTTTTGGAGTTAAGAGGATAATCTCTGAAGTGCTCTGCGTAGACAGAAGAGGCGGTATGACTGGTCAGCTAGGGATCACGTATTCCAGATAGGACAGAAAGTGCTAGTCCTTAAGCCGGTCAAGCAGAACCAGCTTCAGAACCTGCTGAAACCTTACTTAGAGAGGGAAGTCACCCTCTGGGAAAGTCAATTAATAAACGATTTTATCTTGAAATTAATATTGGTATAATCTAACATTACCACTTTAATGGGGTGCATATATCTACATGCTACACAATGCCCACAATGTTGAATGCTTTATTTAATGGCAGGACTGTGACTGAATACGCTAAGTTATGGCTAGCTACAGCCCCAACGCAGCTCCAGTGCACCGGCATCCCCCTTCTCTCTACAATGCTGGTTCTGTCTGGTTATGCTCATTATGTCTGTCCAACTGTATGCTGAGATGGCTGTGTTATATTACAACCTCTAGAATGCCAAAGGTTATGTTTCTATACCATTGTTCCTAATGTCCCATTAAGCTCATGCAAAACACATGCTCAGGTCCTGACAAAATATGAGTAAATCACTGGGTTTAAGGCAATTTGTTGCTATTTGTTATTATTTTTTAATTGTGAGAATTTATAATATCGTCACTTTCCGCAAAATAACATCTGTAAAATGTTAGTTGGGAAGGGCACAATTTTCTGTTCTAGCCTCAGGTGCAAAAAGAGCTCAGCACCTTCTTTAAAGTTGGAGTGCCAGATGTCACTGACACAGTTAGAGCCACTGACAACCTGGTTGGGCACAAATGTAGCGCAGACAAGCTGTTTGGTGACAAAAGTGGCACTGATAAGCTTTTTGGAGCGTAAAGATGGCAGTGGAAAGGTGTTTGGGGAAAAAATGGTATTGACAATCTGCTTGTGGCAAATATGGCACTGACAAGCTCTTTGGGAAGAAAGATAGCACTAATGAACTGTTTTGGGACAAAGATGGCAGTAACTATTTGGGTAGAAAGATTGCACTGGAGATAAAAGATGGCACTAAAGGGAAAGTCTCTAAAAGAAAAAAGCTTGTGATCCTTTACTACAGGACCACTAAAGGAGGCTGGAGGAGGAGCCCTCATTGGTAGAGGTGTTGCTAGTTTCCAGTGGCAGCAAGGTGGTTGTAAAAGGCTGCAAATAACACGTATTCTGAAAAAAATAGAATTTGTAATGAGACCTCAGTGCCATATTTTGTCCCCAAACAGCATAAGGGGCCATCTTTGCCCCTATGCTAATAAGTGGATATCTATATGTTGTTCACTGCTCTACAAAATACACATGAAAAAAATAAATTAAAAATAATTAAAATAAACTTCCACTTTTCATAATGTAGCTGTGTAGTCAATATAGCAAATTGTATTATCTTCTTAGCTAGCTAGCGTTGGGTGAAGCAGTGTGTTGGAAAACTTACATGACATTTTCTATGGTTGTCCTTTTTTTTCTGGTTCCCTACGGGTATACTGGAGACTGTTTCTTCTGGTGTCACCTCTCCTTGCTGGACCATGGACCAAATGGGGAGGTAATAACCTCTGATCTGCAGAGCAACATGATGCCTCTGTACAGATGCGGTGACATTGTACGCAGTCATCTCTGCAGAGTTCTGAGCTCCAGTAGGCGTCTGGATCACATGAGAAGATGCTGCAGAGTGCCAAAGAATCATAGGTAGGAAAATACTCCCATTCCTACTTCAAGTAATTAGAAATAAGTTTTACAAGAATTTAACATAAATTGCTAAGGTTCATAAATGAGCACATAAACAAAAAACACCCCCCAAAAAACATAAATAAAGTATTAAAGATAAGACACAAAACAAATATATAACCACATGTACCCCAGGCAGGTAGGAGAAAAAATATGTTATACCAATGCTAGTTGGTTCCATGCAACGTACCATCTCAAACTGACAGAGATTAATGGACCTCTGACCACTTAGTGAAACATACAGTATAGTCAATAAATGTTTATGAGGTTGACTTGATAATTATGGAGATATAGGGTACATATCTTAACCTATACAACCTTTTATTGATTATATATCTGATAAAGTAACCCTTGCAATAAACACCATCTATCTGCAAACATAGGAATCACAGCAGAAAGGTGTCGCGTATGACTCTGTTGACGCCTTTACAATATGCTACATTTACAAATGTATCTTATGTTTCTATCTAATCTGCGGTGTATTTATATACTTTGTACATGTACTGACATGTTTATAGTCCTTAGATTTATTTTCAATAAAACATAGTTCTCTGTTCTTTTATACTCTTATGTTTATAATATTTTTATCGCCAAAACCATGACAATAATTTGTTAGCTTGTAGTTATTACTGGCATCATCATGCAGCAACATATGCAAAATAACAAATATGCATTGGGATTTTTTTTTTTTTTTAAAGTTCTAAACTATCTACAATTTGACCTTCTGAACAGACAGGATGAGGGCAATAGATGAATACACAAATATTACAAATCGTAATCAATACAACTTTCTTTTCACTCAATCTATAAATTTGTTAGGAAGTCTTGTAGCATCCAATACTAATTGATTTTTATGCTGTATGTTCGCATTAGACTGCATCAAATACTGTATATTTCTATATTAATATGTCATATTTATAGTAATCCATGTGACTACACATATAATTTATCTGTACTTTTTTTCTCGTTTAAATATACCAAGGTAGGATACTAAGGTATTAACTTACTAGTAACTTTTTTATGACTTTTTCAACCGTACAGTAAAACACGGTGGTAGAGCTTAAAATGGCCCAGTACAAAAACTTAAAAAAACTGGCCAACAATTCCTTGCAGACTGAAATAAGTCTCCAACTTTCAAAGGGAAAAATGCGTGTTAGCTTTGCTCACTGAACGATTCCATTTCTAAATATTTTATTGCAGCCCTCATGAAAAATTAACCAATTAAAAGTCTTTTTCTTTTGTATAATTAAGCAGTGGAACAAGAGCGGGTCAATTGGGGATGAAGGTTCTTTTTGAAAACTATCAAAAGCTCCCTCATTTTTGGTTTCAAATGGAGTAAACTTGAAACTCGTAGATTCGTACAAACTTCGTGCCATTTATAATATGTATCTTAAATATACCGCATACACATATTTCGATGAACCTAATAAACAGGAGTAAAGGATTCTGGGTGATAAAAAGAGACATTTCATTTTTATCTCAGTTCCGTATCCATTTCACACCAGATGTTTCAGTTGTTTGGCTGGTAACATTGCTCTACGATGATGCAGCGGCACTCTTAGACAGATGTTGAGGATCTTATTTAACTGAAATTTAACTGATACTTGCACAGGGTTTGCCAAAAAACCTCTCTGGGTACCACAGGAATAATGCTTTGGTTTCTAAATGATCAGAGCGTCAGGCTTTTTTTATAGAGTAACATTTACTTTAGGTGTCAATAGTACTTTATATGTATTTTTATTAATATAATTTTTCTACATATATATTTAATTCTAAATACATGTTTACATCTATTTTCGTATTTACATTTTTCAAGATATTGATTAAGCTTCCCAAGCTAGGCCTGATAATTTCTGAACAACACTTATGTCAGGCATTCCGGTAAATAAGTGATATCCACTATTTGGGCATAATTAGTATAGGCCGCAAATCCTTGAAATTCGAGATGGGCAAATGGTAGAGATAATAAAGTTATAAAAAAAGGAGAATAGGGGGTCAGTCAATTGCATAAAACTTGGAATATCCACATATTTGAATTTGTTATTTCATCAGTGATGAATTTACTAGGATTGCAGGAGAAGTTTGTTGACCTTCTGGATCAGAACTTCCATCTTCTCTGATTTTCAGAAGCCAGGCCTGGGGGGGTTCAGATGACTATTTGGGGGTTCAGATCTGGATAGTGGCATGCTAAGAACTTTACATCTTTGCTTACTTATTACTGATTGCTGTAGAGGGATACATTACATGAAAATATTAGCTATATTGTGCATTATTTAGTTAGATCCTAAGTCAGGTTATAAAGTAACCAAAGTCATTATTCAGTATAGATTGTTTTGTTCTCTTATCAAGATAAATTAACACATTAAAATCGCATTTATATTCAGATTAATTCCCATATTTAAGGGTTCAGTGTGCAAATTGTGTTTGTTATAGTACTATTTTGCATTTGTACTCATCTGTTTGACTATACATTTCAATGTTATTAATCTTTCTAGTTATTTGTCTATGCTGATGACTATATTGATTATCAGCCGTTTTATCTATATTGCATGGTGATTTGATGGTTTCATGAAAATTCATATTTGTATTGTTTAATGCTTTGATTTATAGAAACTTGATAATTTCTCTTGCTTAATGTTTTAATTATATAAGCTTATTATTGTCGTTCAATTAGAATATTTGTGATAGTGTTTATTGTTTGGTTCACTCAGATTTCTGTTGATGTTCTGTGGCTGTTCTGTGTGTTTATGCTTTCCTTTCAATAAAAATTGCTTCCTTTATCTAGAAGTGAATTGTTATTGTTGTACAAGGCTATACCTTTTTTATTTGGTTCATAATTTAGGGTTAACACATATTACCTAACCCTTGACAAAAGCAATAGTAAAGTTTTAATGGAGGCTATAAATTAAGTGCATGATGGGTGTGGAAAGGTATGGTGCCAGAAGAGTCTCCCATTGTTAACATTTTAAACACTATGTTCACCATGGCGGATGACTTTCCAGGATCTTAAGCTCACAATCTTCTTTCTTTTAAACCACATGCTGGCAATGGTTGGACTTGATTGGCATTTTAAGCCAAAATGTAAGTTTGCATCAAAACAGACAATTATGATTACTTGATGTAACTGAAAAGCTTTGTCGTTGGATGAAAAAAAACTGATTATAGTCAAATGTAAAGTACAATAGATGATCAACATAATGCAACTTACACAAATATAACAGGTTGTCTTAGCTGAATATAAACTTGCCATCTCAAGTGGAGACTGGGACATAGCTAACATTCCAATCGCAAGACTTGGTACGCTTGCAATAAACGACCACCAGTTAAATCCTGCCATTGTTATATTCTGAAAATATTCCATGTGTATTCCCTCCATCCTTCCTGTCCTTCTAAGAAACTGGACTACATCCTTCCCAGCTGCATGAATATTCATCTGTTTCCTACATTCAATCCTCAAAGGGTTTAAGTATAATGAAAAAAAAAAATCAAAATAAGATTCAATGAATCGCAAACAATAATGTTAACAATAGTAATAATAATTTATAGCATGGGGTGTTTCAGAATGAAACAACCTTAATGTAAACTTATGTCAAAAGGCCATTGTCTGATATTTGTTAACTATACAATGAATGATGGTTACATATATAAATAGAACATCAAAAAGATTCACTAGGGACATTTGTGGAATTTGGCCATAGCTAGTGACCCGATAAAACTTCAATCATTGTTATTAATCTTTATTCTGGATCGGCGAATAAATGGTGTTGAGAAGGTTCTATTTTCATGGTTTCAAGTCTTAAATCAATTATACAAAATGTGCAAGTGTTAAGCTACGTTTACTGGTCTCGGTAAAACTAAAGAGTTGAAAAATACCTGAATTATGTTCCTGATAGAAGCCAGTTATTTTTCATTGTACTTGGATTTTTGTGAGAAAACCCCCCCCACAAAAACAAACAGTATATCTTGTGAGAAACCTCCATAGATTATCTGCTGGAAGCGCGCACTAATGATGTCAGAACACACTCGAGCTAATCACAACTGTTTTTTTCCCACCAACTCATGGAGGGAACCATTACAATTTGTGCGATAGATCTAGGTCAAGTAAGTCACTGCTGATGACCCAATGGCAATATGCAAACAGATAGCACTTCTTCTGTAAGCTTTTTTATACATTGTTAAAATAAGTTTCTTGAAAGTGATTTAAAAATGTTAATCACACTTTAATTTCTGCTATAACCAGTGCATCATAAACCTACTTCTTCAGCTTTCACCATTCCTCCCAACATTCAAGAAAATTCTCAAAACCCACTTCTTCAGAGAAACATACCGTCTTAGTTGCCAAGACTTCCCTGTCGCTGATACAACCCCCACAATACCAGTCACCTTTCCCTTTTCATTATGTTTGGCCCCATCTCCTCAAGATTGTAAGCTTGCAAGCAGGACCCTCTCCATCTAATGTATCGGTTTGTCTTAGTTGTTGTAATCAATCCAGTCTTGTTATACACCATGAATATATGTATTGTAAGAAGAGCTTTAGCGAACCAGAAAATAGGCATAGGTAGGCACCATTTCAATCCATGCCCAGGGATCAAAGGCTATCCTGAAAGCCAAGGGATCAGGTGTGATTTCTGGAGCCTTCTGGGCCAAGCTCATAGTGTTTCCATACAGTGGGGGGTTATTTATGGGGGTCACTGTTCTTTGACTGACCAATGGGAGCTTCTCGAGAGCGCACAATCTTCCCCTGCCGTGCACATTTGCTTTGCCTTAGGGCTCACTTAAAAGATACTACTTAGATCTGAAAAGATGTGTGCAGTATAATTCGGTCAGTTTCAAGGAAAATCTCTGACATCACCCAACTGGCCACTTGAGAGCTCATGGATTAGGGAAGCCAATAGCAAAACCAGGCAATTGTCCCCTTAGTAAAGGCTGTTCTAAAAGCCAAGTGATCAGATGGGATTTCCAGAGCTTTGTGGGCCAAACTAATTCTTGTTTCCAGGCAGTGATGTACTTATGAGGGTCATTGCTCTATGACTGACCCATTTTTCCCTGTAGTGCACATCTGTTTTGCTTTAGGACTCACTTAAAAGATACTACAGAGATCTGAACAGGTCTATGAAGTATAATTAGACAACTTTCAAGGAAAATCTATGATCTCTCCAACCAGCCATTTGAAAGCATTCTGACCCAAGCAATTGCCCCCTTAGTAAAGCAGCACAGACCTGCCACCCTATGCAAAAACAAGCCACAGTTACCATGTACAACCATCTAAGTGTAGAATAATTTGTAATACTATAACCTTTTCATATAAATAATAAATATACTTTGCCGGTCATGATATTTTAATTGTGATAGTTGAGATGATTTTCCTGGTGCTAAATAAAACTCCTTGGCTCTTCCATTTCAAACTCTTGCTTGTGTTATACTGTGTTTGGCAGGGAAAGGGTTACATCTTGCATTGTTGGTCTTGCAGACAAAGCTGAAGAATTATTCTAAGAAAGACAGATGCAGTCAATATTTCTTCTCTTTATGCACCTTCTGGGAATTATCTGGTTCACATTCCAGACATTTTTGTTGTTTCGTTCATGATAAGTGAATTTTACCTCTACATATTTTAACATCCATTTATGAAAGTACGTTTTCTTTTTTGTTCACCATGTACTCCTTGTAGGAAATTTTCAAAAGGTAGATAAAACATATGTAACGTAAATTGTGTTACCGGAAGGTTGATGTTTTACCCTCGTCATTTGATGACAAGCAGACATGTGCAAGACGTGTCCATTAGATTATGTCTGTGTTCCTCTAATCCATTTAAGAAAAAATAGGTAGAAAAAAAACTTTGCTTGGCTCAGAATTTTTTTTCTATTGGTTTTCTTTTAAAAATATATGTACAAAGGCCACTGGGTGGAGATCTTACCATTAATCACTCCCCTTAGCCCTAGAAAATAAAATTAAAGATAATGGAGATGTATAGACAAAGCCCGAGGGGAGACTACCAAAAGTAGCCTTAATATATACATATTGTGTACACAATCGCCTTACTAACTTCCTCTTCTCTAATTCCCTCCTTGACCCTCTACAGTTTGATTTCCAACCTCTTCTTCACACTGAAACTGCTCTAACAAAGGTCTCCAATGACTCGGTCTTTGACAAAGCAAAAGTTCACTTCTCCCTTCAAATCCCCCGGGATGTCTGTACTGCTTTTGATACTGATGATCAACACCTTCTTCTTCGCTCACTTTCTTCTACAGGCACTCAAGATACAGCTATCCTCTTGGATCTCCTCATATCTGTCTAACCATTAATTCTCTATCAGCCTCTCTGGCAAGACGTCATCACCTCTTCAGTCTTTGGCGCTTTACTGTTCTCTCTTTATACTTCATCTCTTGGCAAACTAATCAACTCATTTGGCCCCCAATATTACCTGACCTATCCCCTTTCCCTCATCTCCCGTATGGATGTCACAAAAGTAATCTTTCTAAAACTGAACTCATTATCTTCCCTCCTTCCATCTCCACCCCAGTACCTGAATTCTCTATTACCATTAACATGACCAACATCTACCACTAAAAGGCCCAACCATATTCCCTATAAAAATAAACTCTTTAGGTTATATAGGGCATAGTATTAACAATTATTTTAATATTATTTTAATGTGTATATGGACACGTGAGAGTGGTCACTCATTGATGTGCAATGTCCATTTTACATTTGGTCACCCAGTTCAACAATATGCTGTCTATATCACAAGCATTGCATGGGTTTCTAACTTACTATAGATGCTATCCTTCCTCCACTGGACAAAGGAATGCTTGTGGATAGCTGTTTCTTAAGTTCATTTTTCATATTTTACATCAATCTTCCCAAATTCAAAACCTGTCCCTGTTCAAAACCTGTATGCGGACATCAGGGTGAACAGAAACCAGAGACCAAATCTATTTTAGCCTTGTTGTTTTGCTCCTACAGCTCAAAGGGAAACATAGAGAAGCCCTCCACCTTCTAGACTCAGCACCTGATACACCTCCGTGGATCATAAAATCCTTCATTTAAAAAAGCAGATAATGGAATTCTGCATAGAGCCAGGCCTGTCAACATAAAGATCCCATTAGCTAACACTTTTGCTTTCTAAACACTTGCACACTTAATTTAACCCTTGGAAAAATTCTAGCATGAAGAAAAGTGACAGTCCTTTTTTCTAGGATTCTAGGACCTTAAATAAACATCTACTAATTCAAATGTGTATGAAATATGACCAGCATACTTAGAAAGGATGAGCAGAAATAATCCTTGGCAATTAGTTTGTCATCTTGTCACCTGAAGTGATGACTTTATGACAGTAGGGTCACTTCCACTGCCAAAAAATTATTGAAAAGCAGCTATCGAGTACTGTTTACATTCAAACAATATAACGAACTACTATGAGTCATGATTTTGTTTAAATGTAAATTAAAGGGAAATTCTAGTCTGAGTTTATATTCATTTAATGTTCAGTTTTACATATGTTCTGTTTTATACATTGAGAATTGATGTGTTGTTTTTCTACAAATTAAAAAAAAAATTGTCTCATCCTCCTATGTCTGCTTTTATATCAATGTGAGTTCAACTCACAGCATTATGACAAGCCCCAGCAACTCCAAATGACTTCTATGAAGCAAAGTTTTATAAATAGATCCAGCATGCAGGAAGTGACATCATATATAAACGGAATGAGTGGTTCTTTTTTGGATACATTATCACCCTTACGAAAAAATTACTGCAGTTTTTCTGAAGTAATACTGCTGTTTTTTGGACATGAAAAAACTGCAATACTGCACATTTACTGCAGTTGTACTGCAGTTGTACTTCACTGTACTGCAGTTACTTTTGTACGGAAGTACAAATGCAATAAAGCTGCGGTACATTGAAGTACAACTGTAGGTTTGCAATATAAAAAGAAAAAGTGCAGTAAATGTGCAGTAAAACTGCAGTACAGTGAAGTACAAATGCAGTACAACTGCAGTAAATGTGCAGTAATACTGCACTAAAAGTGCAGTATTGCAGTTTTTTCATGTCCAAAAAACAGCAGTATTACTTCAGAAAAACTGCAGTAATTTTTCGTAAGGGCAGGAGTAATATTTTAAGGACATCAGTGTCCTTTGATGAACATGGCAACAAATCGCAACATGCAACATCATTTACATCCCACACATAATTCAGTAAGTAGGCTGTCATGTGATGTCACTTCCTGCATGCTGGATCAGTCATTACACCACGTGTAAAAAGAGAGGGATTGGATGAGCTCTACACTTTCTGTTCTGCTGGCTGCGGGCATTACCGGGCCTAGCGACTTTAAAGGGGGGGACAGATGGGAGAAATGGTTGAGGACATCCGACGGAGTAGAAGGGGGAGCAGCGGCATAGGAGCTGGTTCCCGCAGTTAGCGTTTACTCAGATGAGTAGCTCCGTTGGGGTCTCTGCTGTGGACCCTAACAAGAACAGACCCATCGATGAAACTACAGCTGTCTTTTTCTTTCGCAGTGGAGCAGAACAAGGAAAAGATGCATAGTAAACTAGGCAGATATGCTGAGTATGTTGGATAATACCTTGTTATGTGTAGAAGGAACAGATGCCTTTATTGTCACAGTAAGCATTTGAATATAAACTATATAACAACTATATATAAAATGGATTAAAAAACAGACCTCATTTACAAGACATTAAATTCCATGCAGGATACATATAAAAATGCTAAAGATAATTATACATTTGATTTGTCGTAGGCGTGTGCAGTTTCATCAAATACGCCTAAATTCGAAAGTGTATATAAAGAACCAGGGAGTTATGAAGACAGTACTGGGTGTAGGGTTTCTCTCACCTTAGGTGACCTATGTTTCCAGCCCTTCTGCATGTACTTGTCTGATAACCTTATGGCATTGTCTATTTCAAGCTTAGTGCAGTAGGCCACTGCCTAGTATACTTATAAATTGGGGCCAACTCATCATATAGGCATTACTATATGGTAGACAGATATGCTTGACATGATCATGTAATGCCTTTTCCTCCAGTTGAAAGAATTGTGATGTGATCCTCCCAGGATTTGCCAGAGGCTGATCTAGAATTTTCGGGGTCCCAAACAAAAAGAGGGATTGTCTGGATTACTGCCATTGTGCATGCAGGAGTAGGAGAGGAAGAATGCTACCTATGAAGCACAAGTGAAATATTATATGATGTCACACTGTCTCATGATGTCTGTGGTCGGATGTCCCCGCATGGAATATTTCAAACTTGGTAAATGAACATAAAATCTATTACATGGTTGAGCCACCAATGGGTGAGATGATCTGGCAAGTAGAAATATATTGCATTTTGGTCTTTATGCTCTTTTAGTTTGACCACTGAGTACATGATTCTCTCTAATTTTTGCAGACCTGACAAAATGACCGCTGTATTTTGCTTTCTTGCACCTCCTATACGTTAAAATTTGTGTACGTGTTTATAGAAACCATATGCATGAAAAAGAGCTACGAAGAGTCACATGTGCGCATTTTGTGATTCAAAGGATATACATGCAGAAAAAAAAGAGCATAGACAGACAGTAGTTAATAAAGCATCTGTCTTTTTATCATTACACAGATGCAAGATCATCTCTCTAACTCTGGTTGCTGCAGATGGTTGTCCTGGAAACACCAAGAACCAACCTAAATTGTGGATTTGGAGCTAAGCAAATAATGGAGGTAAGTGGTAATAATTGCGATTCGTGAACAGGCAGCATTGTGGACATGATGAATCAGTGCTTTCACCTCACCCATTCTGATCTCTGATGGAGAGTAAACATTGGCTGCTCGTAAGGCCATAATCTCATTACTGTACAGAGAGAACTCAACCTCCAAGAAAGCAATAAGATTTGTGCGTTCTGGTTGGGAAAAAAAGATAATTTTATGGAAAATGAATTACTATTGCCATGGAGCTGTGGCTGTATTCTATATGTAAGGATTCACATATTTCTATAACATTAATGGAATGCACACACATGGCTGTGATACGCTGAATGTATATGAAGCACAATCTTTTCATCTTATCATGGTTCAATTGAACTCTTAATAATTGGAAAGGCAGTCTGGATGCCGATCAACTTAAATTTGATATTGGCCCAGTTAGGTCAATGCCTCTGCCCAGATAGGTAGTACCACTTGGAGAACAATCCACTCATGTCATCCTTAGCTCTTATTCTTAATGTGTGTCAGGGAGGTGGAAATAGCTTGGCACAGGTTCAAACGGGAACAGGACCAAAAAGCAATGCCTTTAATGATATGAATCATTGTATTTCCTGTTCCAGAAGCCATATTTAAAAGGGATGGGTCTAAGGTATCTCCGCAAAGGCAGATGGAACTTCAGGTTTTGTTACACAGAGTGGACATTGCAAAAGAAAAGTTTGAACGTTTTCATTTAGAAATGACTTCTTGTCAAGTTGAGCAGTTGAGTATGTCACACGATTTCGGTATAGAATGGAGAAGATTCTCCATATATTCTGGCATTCTCTTTTTTTTCTACCACATTTTTATATTTCTTTTCACTTTTCTGAACTTTGAGTGCCAGCCTTAAATTTTGGTTCTCTGTCCCCGTTTTACAAATTCTCTTCCAGGAGGTCAATTATGTTGGTGAATCTTTTTTCACCCTTACAAAATCTATCATCTTCTTATTGTAGGACTACCCTAATGTGAGTAACCTAGAAAACTAGGGACAGATATTGTTCCTCGCTTGCCTACTTTAATGTGGGAGGTGAGCAGGCTGGCTGAGCGGAGAAAAGTCCTGTGTTCTGATGAGCCAGACTCAAGTTCACAGTCTTGCTCAGCTATATTTAATACTTGTTGCATTCCAGACTAGGCACACCTTTTATTCTGTGATACTTCCCTTACAGACTAGTTCCCTTCTAACATTAGACTGTTATATGGCTTTAAAAGGACACTCCAGCCATTATATGCACATTAATGATACCTTTATGGTCCCTTTAAATTTTGTGATGTCCTTCTTGCAACTTCATGGTATTCTACAGAATCCCCCATATGCATTTGCCCCTTCCCCCAGCAATTTCTTGTTCTCCGAGAAATGTCTTCTCCTGAAGTCCTGTCCCTTAGTAGGCCCACACTTACAATGTCACTTTAAGCATAGGGGAGCAATTCCAAATAAAACAATCATGCTGATCTCTAGAACAGGAACATGGCTGCTCTCACGGTATACACCAAAATTTGGGTTTTAATGCATTGAGGTTGCCTATTTTGATCTACCAACCTTACAGAGGTTTGGTTTGTGTGTTAAACATACAAATTTAGGATTTTGTTAAGTCATGTGAAAAATCATAATTTATCTTCACCTCTAGGCATCTGTAAACTACCAGACCTGAAACTGGATAAATGTTGTGCAAAACTTATTTCAGGTGACATGCATTAATGAACATGTTCATATTAATTATTATAGAGGTTCAAGTGTGATATAGGGAATAGCTAGTTTATTATATAGTGCTAATAGTGTGTGTTTTATAAAAAAGACCTTTATGAGATAATTCACTACTACCAACTGTTATTATGGCTTTGGTGAAGTTAGTAACCACATCATTAATGAATAACTCCCCTAGAATATTGTACCTGATCGTATCGTTCGCTGTCCCTTCTCGTTTCTACAGGCTTTCTCCAGAAAAAGCAAACTCCAGGTTCTGATCCACAGGCAGAGAGTGTTTGTCTACCCAATGTGTGCAAATATCAGAGAGCTCATGAAGTGTTATTTAATAAAAGACCAAACTTTGTTTAGGAGTGAGAAGGAAAATAATAGGAAATGGCTTGTGGTTTAGGTATACTTATGGATGGATGGATAGAGAAAAAGGAAGGCAGGCACTGTTGTTACACAAAATCCTAGCACCCTGTGCCAGCTGTGTTGGAGGATCCCCATGTAGGTATCATGTTTTGGATCTGAATTGCTGTGTCTTGGTTACTTTATGTGTGAAATCAGTGCTCGATTATGATAGAGGAAATACATTTTACTAAAAATGTGCCCAATGAGTCAGTAACAGTTTGTATAAACTCTGCAACAAAATATAACAGACATCATTAGCAGCAAATTAGGGCCACCTTTACTGGCCGCTTTTGCACCAAGATGCCTTGCGGAGGTCCTTAGGGCTTGGGGGTCCTCTGTATCACCGGGACTGCAAGGGCCTGTGTTACATCACTGGATACAGGTGGTCCCCAAAGTTCCAACTTACTGTATTTACTCTAATCAAATTAGATGAAATGATGTAAGTTAAGTCTGATTTTTAAATAAAAATCAAGATATAAATGAGGTTACGCCTCTGACCTATGGTCTGATTTCAATTTTATATATATTGTATATATTGACATGACGATGCATATAAAGTTTAATCTGCTACAGTGACAGGATAAAGGATATACAGTACATTGAATAGTATAATACACAGTTACCTAAACCACATTTTACCCTTACAAATTTCTATCTTTCTAATATATATATATATATATATATATATATATATATATATATATATATATATATATATATATGTTATCTGTGCAGCTAATTGGAAGTCATAGTAAAAGCTCTTTTGAGCTATATACTGCTGTTATATCTCAGAGAGCTTGATTATAGTCAAAAGACAAAGTTAATTCTAAAACCTGTAATATCTTTAAACATAGAACAGAATCTAAAATAATCAGTGCCGAAACCCCTGGAAATAAGCATGAAATGCAGGCTAAGTGTGCAAAACTTAGAGCTAAATTAATCATAAGCAGGTGATTATACTTAATAATGAAGAATGTGATGCCTTTATCATGCAAATGGTGGGGTTCCTAGACTGCTATCTTGTCTCCATAGAGTTTTGTGGTACAAAGGAAAATAGGGTCCTGATCTTGCGAGCTTACAACATGAACTGGGGTAGTTGTGGCTAATCTTTATCACCCCAGCCATTGTAAACTAAGGTTCTCATGTTGCGCAGGTTTATGATGGTTTGTTAGCTACTACTACCATGGTCATATCCTATTAATGTCAACAAAGGTAGGCAATGGGTATGGGGTAAGGAAATATTGGGGAGATAGAAAAGGTGGGGAGGATGTTTTGCCACTCCTGCATAAAATCCTACGGACGCCCATGTGTATTGGAACTCCTGTTACATGAACAGGGACTTTGATGCCATTGCATTTTAAATACATACATGAATATGAAGTGTCCCCCTTTGCAGCTATAACAGCTTTCACTCTTCTGAGAGGGCTTTCCACAAGATTTTGAAATGTTTCTGTGGGAATTGTTGGCCATTCATCCAGTAGAGCTTTTTTGAATTTAGGCACTGGTGTTGGACAAGAAGGCCTGGCTCACAATATCTATTGCAGTTCATCCCAAAGGTGTTCAGTAGGGTTGAGGTCAGAGCTCAGTGGAGGCCAGTCAAGTTCTTCCACACCAAACTCACCGAACCATGTCTTTATGGAACTTGCTTTGTGAACTGGGGCAAAGTCATGCTGGAATAAAAAAAGGACCTTCCCCAAACTGTTCCCACACAGTTGGAACCATAGAATTAAGATGTTTCTTCACTCGAAGTAAGGGACCTGGCCCAAACCCCAAATTCCATAATTAAGTTGTATGTCCCAATACTTTTGTCTATATAGTGGTGCACAAAGGAAGAGAGACTCTTGTTTAATGTAAAAAAAAAATATATATATATATATTGTATCATGTGTGTGAACAACTGCAGACAAAGGAACAATTGTGGCAATTAGTGGTACCTCACGAATATAGGGAACACATAATGAAGATAGCACATGCTGTGCCATTAGCAGGACATTTGGGGCAAAAGAAGATACTAGCTAGGATACTGCATCATTTGATTTGGCCTAAGATTTATTCAGATACCAATTCCCCTGGTGAATACTCCATTTGAGAAAATAGCAATGGACATTATTGGGCCTCTTGAAAAAATTGCTAGAGGGAATAAATGTATATACCTTATTTGTTCAGATGTCCACCGGTTGCCAGAGAGGAGGATTCAAGTCCCCTGCAGCGCTGCGGAGGATCTGGATCTCAGTCTTGTTGTCAGACCTCTATTTGAGGTCTGGTTTAAGACAACCTTGAAACCTCTGGAAAAAAACATATCTTATAATCGAGCTAATACAGTATATAAATATATATAGATATAGATATATATATATAGATATATATATATATACATGTTCTAGAATTTTACATAGACTCTAGGAAGTAAGAAAAATTGTGAGCCACATTAAAACAACTGTCTAGTTTAGTTTAATTTTCCTGCTTAACTTTCATGATGAATGATGTGCGGTGCATTAGTTTTAGAACCCAAAAAATCTAAAAGGGAGATATTGGCACAGTTTACAATAGAAAGGCAGGGGAAGAAATATGGTCTGCATTTTATAATATACACATTTATTAAACAGCAGACCTGCCAGAGACATATTCAGCAGGCCACTTATTTCAAGAGTAATGCCTGTCTCAGGGAGAGGTGCATGTTCCTTTATCTGCTATCTGTCTTCATGTTGGCTGAACAGAGAGACAGGGAAGATGAGTACTGAAGAACATTTTTCAGGGCACTTAATCAATACTTGATGGTGAGTGGCACCGGCAGTTCATATAATGTATACATATTTATATAGTGTTCCTAATTTACAACTAACAAATCTATGATCCTTCATATTGTTCGTCATTACATTTTTTTGCCTTGGTGTTCTGAACCTCTGCTGTTTAACCCTTGTACACACTAAGTATAACCATACTGGAAACTTCCCACTGCTGGCCCTGGAGATACCCCTATCCTGCAGGACCAGAGGAGGGATTGTGTTGAGGGTTGAGTGTTGAGGGATGAGGTTAGCCAAAGATATAAACTTGAAAGAGGCAGGTAGTGGGCATGACCAAAAATCTCTCCTTTGGCAGAAATCACATGGAATGAGTATCAGTCCAGTGAGGGAAGGCACATGGACAGCAACCACACATTTTGCCCCTCTTTAGGACCCAAATCTCACTTTTGTTCCTGATTCCTTTTCTTTATTCTAGATAATCATAAGGTTTGGCAGACATGAGTATGTCACAGTATTCTCCATGTCTACAATTAACTGTAATATATTTTACAAACAACTGAAAATATGTGTTTAATAGTACATTTTTTGTAAATAATATCCCTTATTCTTAGAAACGCTTTATAAACAGCCATCAATAGGTCACAACTACTTATACAAGGTCTTAATAAAATAAAACCTTGGCCCCTTAGCCAACCCTCTAACTCCATTCCTAAAAACAACCTTTTGGCAGGTATGGAAGAGTGACAGACAAATGTCAATACATTAGGTTTATGGCATTTTAAGGTGTGCATATAAGATGTTTACTGCTTACATGTTGAAGATGTCTGGCGTCCATAGTGTTTATGTAGCATGCAAGTCATTCAAGTTTTGGTCTAGGTCTGTTTTGCAGGTTTTGAGCAGAAAAATCTCAGGGGCATCATAAGTATTGTTGTGATATAAACATAATTGGGAAAATGTATTTCTGCATATCATTAAATGACTGGTAGAAAAAAACTCAATAGCATTACAGTTTTAGAACACGTCATAATGTAGGTATAGTTACCAGCTATCCTTGTATAGTCAGGACACTTTTAACAGTTTTCACATATAAAGGAACACTACCTTATGTGGGCATCAACGTTTTTTGATTGGGTGGTATGAGGTCTCATGCATTACTTTATACTCACTTTTTTGTTTTATTTGTTTTTATTCTTTCATGTTTCATGTCATTTTTATGGCAACATATATAGATTCCCCTGGGGGTCTGATGATTCCTGTTGTGTCAGTGTTCTGATCACATTCACTGCAGGAGTGGTGAGCATTGGTGCAAATGGAGTATGTTCTATGCTTCCCTCTGCCATGAAAGATCATGGTTTAAGGAACTTGTAGAATGTCTGTCTTCAAGAAGGGGTTAATGCTCTTGCTCATGCGCTCAAGTCAGAATTCACATCTAATATTTTTTTAACATCTCAGTAATTTTTCAATGTCTGCCTTTATAGTCTGATCAAGATCATCAATCAAACATAACCTCTCTTTCATTGTCATTGGTCATTTATATCTATTCTTTTCATGACAGGCAAGCAAAAACACAATCAGAACCACAGTGCGCACTGATTTTAGTAATTACTCCTTATTCAGAAATTGTTATCGAACGATTTCCTCACTCATCATAAATGTGTCATGCTCTCCTCTCTGTTCTGCTAAAACAAATGTCACTGGTCCTTTTTTCAAGAAGCAGAAAACACCTCTATTAAATTCTTATTGTGTATTCCATAACAGTGACCCTGAGTTTGTTAGTACAGTCAGGGGTATAGGTGGAGCAGTGTGAGCCAGTTTCTTCTCTGTTGTGATAGTTTGGTCTGTTTATTATTTTGCAGATGAGTCCGATATGGCTCACATGTAGCTCAAGAAGTGGAGTCTGGGCTCTAATACTAGACTGGCGGACTGGCATATCGGGCAAATACCTGTTGGGCTGCTGGCTGAGAGTGACCCAGACAGCGACTGGATATGACCAGCCCAAGTGCTAAGTGAGTATAAAAACATGGCGTGTGGCCACACATATCCATCTGTCAGCTGCACGGACGTCATCAAGTAGCTGCTGCCTTAAAGTGTCAGGGCTGCCTCATCAGTTCCAGTCCAGCCCTATGTAACCAGTCAGAACACTGATCATTAGTCGATGGAAAACATGACCTAAGATGTTCATTAATTTATCTCACCATTTTCACTCCACCGGAGAAGAGACCTATGAAGTCCCAAAAGCAGTTCTGTAACATTTTTCTATGGAATATAAAAACTTTGAATTAATTTTAGCTATATCAATTCTTCATTATTAAACCATAATGTCACCACATCTCTAAACCATAGCTTTATAATATTATGTTAAATATGACAAATTCTGATTGTAGATGTTTCTCATTAGCCAGTAGAACTGAATTTCACTTTATCTCTTTAAAACCCCAGTTTCATAGCTTCACCATCAGCAACATCTGCTGACGTTCCTGATGGAACCATGAATTCTGTTCTTTACTAGAGAATGTCCTGCCATCAGTTCGTGGCCTAAAGCTCAAGCACAGTTGGGCACAATGATGTGAAGCACATGTGGAAGAATACAGGATGAACTCTATTCCATATTTTGTTCTCCTATTATCTGATAACACCGGTTTTGGCTGGAACTAGGTACAAGGTTCTTTTGGATGCAACAACGAGTATCAATTGCCCACCCATTTGCTCTGTTATTTTTTAGATATGCTGCTTATAAGGGCATACTGCTACTTTATGTAAAATGATTGGATTAGAATAGGGTATTATTTCCGTTTTTTGTGATAAGCATATAAATACAGCCATAATGCGCCGTAATAAACAGAGATCTTATTAAACATACATTCCTGTCTGTGTGTCTGATTTCTCTCGGGCCGCTCGATAAAGATATCTACATAATTTGGAACCCCAAGGTATAGAAGTACTCGAAAATTCTCCGACAAACTTGTCTACCAGGAAGTCCTGAAGCAGAATGTCCGGTTTGTGACCTAAAGATCAAGCGCGGTTGAGCTATGCAGCAGGATAATGATTTGAAACACACAAGCGAGTCCACCTCTGAATGGCTCAAAGAAAAAAAATTAAGATTTTGGCTTGGCCAAAATCCTGACTTTAATCCGATGGAGCTGCTGTAGCATGACTTTAAAAGACAGTTTTGAAAACCTTCCAATTCTTCCAAGAGGAGTGGGCACATCGAGTAGAATACTTATTTCCAGTTATTGCAAAGGTTTGATTGCAGCTGTTGCCTCCAAGGGTGACACAACTAGTTATTAGGTTTAGGGGTGCAATTACTTTTTAAAATGGGTGATATAGGTTTTGACTAACTCTTTACTTTTAATAAATGAAATGACTGCATTTTGTGGTTACCGATGCTGTGTCATATTAAAATTAGTTGGATGATCTCGTACATTTAATTGTGACAAATAAGCAAAATTGAAGAAATCAGAAGGGCAAATACCACAGTATTGTATGTTACAGAAAAATTTGGTGTGTCACGCAAAGCACAAAGTGCATTAATATTTTATTGTTAGTTATACACCCGCAACTCTAGCCTTGGCTCAGGTAGTTTCATTTTAGAAGCTAAGAATGTCCCATTCATATGAATTCGTATGACAAAACTAAGTACTTGGGCTTTAAACCAGTTCTGGGTGTTAATGTGAATCAGGGTGGATTGGTTTGGGAGTTTCTTCAGATACGCTAAAAGAGGAGACTTTTGAGGTGTATGCAGTTACAGGCAGCCCACTAAGCAGCCATTGTAGTATTTAGCAAATTGACTAGCAAAACTTATTGGTGAATTTTTTTACACATTCAGAGTAATTTGTCTTTTTTTAATGACAGGCATGCTTTAATCATAAGCGCCAATGCTATTGATATGTTGGTTAAGAGCTGTGAGAGGCATGTGTCTATTTGATAATATGAAAATGAAGTTTCATGTAAATTTTCTATATTCACTTTGGAGCAAAGGGAATTAGTGATCATTCCGCTTGAAATCCTGAATCGACATTGTGTGTCCCTGTTTAAAAGAAAATTTAGTATCCCAAAGATGTTAATTTCCATATAAATTAGCATTTTAGTGATACCTAATAATGAGTGTTAGTGGGTTTTTTGGGGGGGTATTTTCGTTAATAAAGCAGAGAACAAATCAAAACATTGATGATTTTTTGAAGAGGAAAGATAAAGGGGCCTGTAAGCCGTGTGCTTCATTTATTAAAATAATTATGTTGGTCTACCTAACATTATCAAGGATGTCAATAACCAATGTCCTATTCTACAAGACTAATGGAGCAACCAGCACTTTCAGCTTGATTGGTAAATTGATTAAAGAGGCAGCTATATCATCAGCTAAGAACGTTTCTGACAGTTCCATCTCAGAAGATAACAATGTAAACATGACCAAATCCTCTAGGGACACCTTTTTAACATTTGTCTTCAAAAACACTAATGTGATATTTTTAAGAAGGTTAATTGTAGTAGATAAAATAGCTTGTTAATCAGTTAAAATAGCTCAGATTTTTTAAAGATTTAGGATATCATTGCAAACAGTTGTGGTTCTTGAGCCTCGGAGTTTAGAAACACTAGATGTCCCATGCTTACCAAGAAGGTCTTATTTCCACTCAAGCCATAAGTGATGTCATATTAATGCCCCCCCACAATATATGGGTAGCATGTTCCAGAATGGCCCATCTCTTTCTCATACAGAATAACATCATAGGAAGGTAAGTGAGGAAAGATTGATTTGGGTGCCAAAGAAGGGTCCTAAATAAAGGTTACATGATTACATTAAAAACACTGATGTTCTTCATGATGCATTACTTAAAGTGACAGCAAACTTTATTTTTTACACTTAAGAAAATTATTAAGCAAACATCATCTATACGAATTGTAAGATGTGCACAATTGTTATCCTAAGCATTTACAAAGAAAACTGTACTACATCCCATACAGCTGCCAGACCATAAGGGTACCATCAGTGCCCATACTTTTAGATCCTTGATTCCGACAGTGAGATCCAAAAGTGCATTACGGGAACTGCCAGTTCTGTCGGGAGAGAGAAAGCCGGTGGCAAGAAGCGATCAGTGGTATGGTTAATAAACTGTTATTTATTCAAATGCTCAAGGTAACAATTCTGCAAACATTTCATATAAGACAGCTTAATTATTTAAAGTGTAAAAAAGGTTTACTGACACTTTAAGGCATTTCTACCAGACAAGCCACGTGATCTACTTGGCCACATCATCAACATATACTAATCTAGAGCCCCCTTGAAGAATTGGAGATAAATATATTATATTTTATATATATATATTCAAATCAGAGCGGTCCAGATAACACCATTTATTAACGTCTATTTCATAATTAGATAGCTAATTATACACTTGACATCAAGCCTGTGCTTTGACAACTTTATTTGCAATAGCATACAACGTACCAATTAAAATATATTACAACAACCTACAACGTCACACACCGTGCACGTGGTTTTGACACAGTTTTGATATTGATTGCTTTGGTGCTAATTTTCAGTCCTAAAACCACTGTGAATATTCATTTGTTAATGCCAATTATATTGCACCAATTGCCCCACAATGGCATTAATTAAAGATATCCGGAGATGTGTCTAAAGGGAAAAAAGGGACGTTAAGAAATAAGTGACTTCTTATAATGTGCATCACTATTAGTGTTTATTGCTGACATTTTACAGACACTACTAATTATTTATTGCTTACACTGGGCCAATCGTTTGCACATAGAACACATACAATTTAACATACATAAATATTTATGAAAAAAAGGCATAAAATAAGAGCTTCAAGCATGAAGGTGCGTGCAAGAAAGGCAATCACTTTTCTTAGAAACTTAAATATAATGAGTTAACGTATTTCCTCCCACAACTATTTAAATATACGCTTTTTGCAACGTTAGGGAATAGGACAATGTCTCCGCTCTGTTGATTACCCCGGGTAAATGCTGTGATATGTTAGTAAAATGCAGGTGCATTTTTTTTTTTTATCTAAAGCCTGAGATAAAAGGAAAAAGAAGGTTCTGAACCTTTACTGGCAGATATTTCCAATGATCAAGTGCAGTTTAGATTTAAACGGAAGGATTAAAACACAGCAGCTAATGAGCTTTATCCTTCTGCGCCAGAGAAACATTCAATAATTGTATGAAACAAGGGACAGAATTTGTTACATTTAGTCCATCACGGTTAGATTATTAATTGAGTAGCTAAAAGGGATTCATACAACCTGAAGGCATTTATTAGACTCTGCATGTTTTTTATATAATATATTAAAATTTCTGCTGTATCCTAAACCACAATGGAGTGGAATAAAAGTGGTGTTTTATTTTCGTGTGTTTTTTTTACTTTGTGAATGATAAATACATTATTCTCCCCCTACTCTGTCCATGCTCTTCCAAGCACATCCAAGTTATGTAGCTAAAACTATTTGGTGAATGAAACCTTTATGTATTCTCTATGTCTTATGTTAAAGACATATATATGGCAAACTAGCCATAGCATAGCACAAGTAGAGTTGTGTCACCACAAGGTAAAACAGGTAAAGCCAAGTGCCCTTTCCCCCACTGTAACTAACTCACATAGATTAATACACACTCACTTTAACACCCACACACTAATACACATACTTACCTCGCACAGAGCCTGTCTCCAGAGTAGCTTGCACATAGTCCGAGTTGCTACACTGTGGGGGCTCACACAATGTTACAACTGAGTTATGGCTCAGTGATTGTGCTGGCCCAAGTCAGACTGGCCCTGTTTGAAGATTAAGGACAGGCCTAGAAACAATTGCCCTTGCTCCCAGACATGCCTATCCAGCCTATACGGGTTCCTGCTCTTGGGATTAAAATACTCACAGAGTAATTAATACATCTTTAGCGCAATATACCGTATTGGCTCGAATATAGGCCGCACTTTTTCCCCCCACTTTAAGTCTTTAAAGTGGGGGTGCGGCCTATATTCGGGGTCTAGCGCCCGACGCCCGGGACATGCAGTCCCGGGAGCCGGGCAGGCAGCGGGGTTAGGATACAGATCCCCCGCAGCGGTGCAGGGGACCTGCATCCTACTCTCTGATACGCTGAGACAGCCTCCCCTGCCAGCACTTTCCACGGGGGGGGGGGTTCCGGCACGGGAGGTTGTCTAAGCGCATCGTGCGGACGGTCACCGGCTGCGGAGGTTGTTTACCCGCATCGCCACAGCCGGTGACCGTCCGCACGATGCGTTTTACCTCTGCCCCCAAGACTTACCAGAGCAGACTCCCAGGTGTCTTGCGGGGCTGGCGGGGGACATCTACGCAATACGCGTATACAACTTCCGGTGCCGGCACATCTGCTGAGTGCCGGCACCGGAAGTTGTATACGCGTATTGCGTAGATGTCCCCCGCCGGCCCCGCAAGACACCCGGGAGTCTCCTCTGGTAAGTCGGGGGGGGGGGGCAGAGTGGCAGCATATCTCAGGGGGGAGGGGGAGAACAGTGGCAGCATATCTTGAGGGGGGAGGAGGACAGTGGCAGCATATCTCGGGGGGGAGGACAGTGGCAGCATATCTCGGGGGGGAGACAGAGTGGCAGCATATCTCGGGGGGGGGAGACAGAGTGGCAGCATGTTTTTTTGGTGCTTTTTTGGTGCTTTTTTAAAAAAACTTTTCTTTAAAAAAGCACCAAACTTTTAGGGTGCGGCCTATATACGGGGGCGGCCTATATCCGAGCCAATACGGTAGTTTTCATTTTTTGTTACGTTTTCCTTCCTCCTGATTATGTACTGTGTTGCAGGGAGATTTCTGCTCCAGATCCTATTTTAGACTGACGTAAACCTCTGGTTCTCCTACAATGCATTTCACCTAGTATTGCATGCTGAAAAGCATTTATGGGAGGATACCAACTATGGCATATGTACAGCACAGTGTAGAACTGCGAGAAAATAGATAAATATGTCTTTTTCTGATAATCTATGCATTTGCTCGCTTTATGCTAGCATGAAGTACAGATTGGTTAAGGGATGCCTTTACATTGTTCATATTTACATAAGAATCGTTTTCACACACACACACTTCCTGCACTGATACCGTTTAAATAAATAAATAATATTATCTCAGTGTGACATGAGTTAAGGGATCATATTGTCCTGAGCCAAACGGGTGCTTTCTTATGTAAAAGGTCAGTGAGACCCTCTGAGAAGGAGAATATGAGCATCTGGCAGGATGCAAGATTCATCAGCCTGAAAATGGCCTATTGTCTCGAGCATGGGAGTATGTCACTGCTTTTAGCTCTGGGGGTTTAATTGAGACGGCATAGAGTTATAAGATTGTATTACAAATGAAGAAGATCGAACTAGTTCCTCAACAATAGAACACATTTGGTCACCAGGAAGGAAAGGTTTATTCCCCCTCCCCCACAACTACAATATCTGTTCCATTGCTTATTTTACTGTCAGCTGCGAAAATATTTACCTTCCATGCCCCTGTGGATGTGTCCTTTTTTTGGGTCAAGACAAGTCGAAGGTGATAGCTTTTTTTAGACCATCGTAGCAAATGGGACCTCAGAGATATCTTCTTCAGATAGAAGAAACCTCTGAGGTCCAGGAACCTTATGTGCCTCTATATCCTTTTCTGTGAATGTATGTATATACCTTCAGCTAAAGACTCTCTTTTCTGCCACTGAAAAAAATTGCTAGCTTCTAAATTCAACATAGCTGCTAACAGTTTCGGATTTGCTGGAGCATTACTGACAACTGAGCTAATATCCCGTTTTCAGATATCCTGGACAGTATCCCACTTATTGTAAAATGACCACGCATACATATTTTTGGGGGTGGTCGCCCAGTTGTTTCAGCCTCAAGTTACTTTTCCCTGGAAGTGTCACCTGAACCCCTCATGAATCTATAGTATATATATTTAAAAGTAACTCCTCCTTTTAGTTTGAAGTCTTGTAAATAAATAGCATTGACTTCCGTTTTCATCATTCATCTGGGCCAAACAGGGTGATGATATCATCAGTGCAGCTTAACATTTTCCTCTAGCTATACTGAACACCCAGTTACTGCATTCTTTGTCTGGAGCAAATCAGGAGAACTGCTAAGAATTGGAAGACATATTTGTTAAAGTCCTTCCCATGTGCCACTCATCAAGAGGGTGCCACACGGGCAAGCTTCCTCCAGGCCTGTCCAAAAATATTCATAAAAGGCTGCTCTGACCTAAATCAGGCCACTCCAGGTCACCTCCCCGCGAATGTAGTGGTGTCACTTAATGCAAGGTTGCATGACCCTGCGGTTAAACATGAGGCTGCTCATCCTCAGCCAGAGGGAAAGCTGCGTTTGAGGTAGGAAGGTGAATGAGGGAAGAAGGGAGAGGTTAAGAGAGGGAGTATGCATGTATAACTGTATGTTAGAAGGAGAGTGTACAAGTGTTTGTGTGTGAGTATGTATGTGTATGTGAGCATAGATGGGCTATATATTAGCATGGATGTGTTGGATGATATAAGGCTTAAAATGGGTGTCAAATGATCCTTCTATAAATGAAATTAGGTATTTTTTTATTGTGTATTTGAAATGTTTACTAAAAATTACATATTCTGTTTTTAAGTGTCCACGTTTATTTTTTAGTATCCACACATGTCTTGATATTACTTTTACTATTATTATATTTCTTATTATACCCTCGTGTTTTGCATCCAGATTTACCAGGCTTCTGAGGCAGTGCTTTATCTCTGGGCCATATAGGTGGCATTTGGTTCTCCCTGCTCCCAACACAGCATCTGCCATCTGCCTTTCCCTATTGTCTATTGGTCCACCTTTGCAGATAGTTCTGCCGCTCCCAACTCCCATTAGAAGCATGAACAGGGTTCTGAAGTTCCCTAATTTGTTAAAGTCAAATAGAATAACAACATATTTAAGGGAGAAGAAACTGACTTTATAATCTACATCAGATCTTTTGAAATTCCCCAGACTCTTCAGACCCACAGGCACCTAGTTACGAGAATTCTCTCCCTGCCCCTAGGGAAAAAATATCCCACATACTAAGTTTATAGTTAAAGTGTATTGTAAACTACACATCCTTTGGCGGTTATGAAGTTATTATTTGTTGCTGGGCAGCCTATCATTGAAACCTATTTTAATTGTGAGCTTAGAATTCCAACATTCGGTTGTTACCAAAAAGAACTGCAGTTTTCTGTACTTTAATCTTTCTTGTCACATTGATTGATGGTACTACAATCCACTCAATTTCCAACCAGAGATCATGTTCAATGCTGTTTTGGAGCTGTGAGTTTCCGTGAGCTCCCTATGAGCCTTCCAGTTTTCACGCACCTTCTGTGTGTGTATGTCAGCTATGTGTTGGCTAGAATAGCAGTCACTGGAAATTATGTTTGGGTTTCTCTTCTTCCCAATTCCATCTCAAGCCCCTTATGCAAGATAACATTTATTGCATTTCCATGGAAATAAATATACAGGAATCCTGTTGGAATGACAAAAGTTTAAATCCTTTTTTTGACAGGCAGTCTGAAAATGGCAGATACTAAAACTACTTACATCTATCTTTCTGTATCATCCTGCTTATCCTTCAATCATCGTCAGCATTCAAGAAGTAGAAAGCGTAAACGGTGTCACATTTGCTGAAGGATGTCCTATGGGTTCTGTACCTGGAGCTGTAAACACCTAACCATTACTCTGGATTTTTCTAATAATAATAATATAATTTCACCGTCTATAGAAATGTACAAAAGGGAAAAAAATAGATGAACGCCTTATATATTGTCAGACGTAAAAATGGATTCTGTTTACAAGAAGCACAAACTATACTGGAATGCTGTGTGACAGTAGGTAAAGGCCATTTAGTGCATATTGTCCGCCTGTTGACATCACTTACTTATAACTCTTTACTTATCCTTGTAACAATCCAACAACCTTATGGAGCCTAATGATTTTCTCAGACGGCTAACAGAGATGTTATTGTCATAAAAATACTTTATTTTTTTTCCTTTAAAAATATATTTCAGAGGTTCTGGAGAAAATCTAGTTACATTGTATGCTGTATAGCATAGTAGAAAGGCCCTCCTCCCCGACAGGGAGGTTGTGGACCATGACTGCAGGCCTATGCTGGGCCAGTTAGGTTAGTGGACCATTGTTTATGAGGTGAAATATTGTTGCAAGATGGCGTTTATATTGCAGCACATGCCTGGGGCCTACCTTTTTCCAGTCCAGCAGGTGCAGCTTATAGCTGATCCAGTGCAGCAGCCTGTCTTGGGAAAGATGAATGTCCTGGGGAGATTATGAAGGGCAATGATTGTGCCCTGCTCATGGAGCTGAAGAGGGCATTTGGCAATTGGCTTCAAGGTTTTACAACGTTTGCAGACATTTTTTGTGAGAGGCATCAGCACTCTTTGCATTCCGGGATGTGGTATGGGGGGTGTATAAGGTTTACGGGGTCAGTGCTGTTTCAAGTATGTAAGCGGTTTAGGCAGAACATGGCGATGCATGTTTGACCATGCACCGCCATGCCAGAGATTCAGCAACTTGGCGATCATAGAAGGGAGAAAATCAGAAATTTGTCAAGTTAAGACATGGCTTTTATTAGATCAAAAGTAAAAAAAACAATAACACATGGGAGCAGATAAGGATCGTCAGAGAGCAACCTGACACGTTTCATCTAAGTAGGACTTAATCATAAGCATTATTAAGATGAAAAGCAATGAACGCCAAATTGCTGGATCTCCGGCATTGCTACTACTTTTGTGATCTGTCTAGGAGCAGGCTGGCTTAGGAGGCAGGAGGGAAATTCCCCCCCACCAGAGCTGGTTCAGATTGTGAGAGTCAGTGCTGGGTCGTTTTACACAAATTATCTGTTCTCATGTTATTACCCAGACATAAACCCAGCTATTAGGACTATCTTGGTAAATTCAGGAATGGTGGCAGCTGTGACTGATTCATAAAAAACCCAGTATATGTTCATTGTTTATTTGGTAATTAAACATACATTGAGACAGATGACTGTGTGCTCACAGCCTGGTGCATCCAACAGGTGCCAGCAGAGTAAATGATGACCCTTATACTGTTTTCCTCTCTCCAGAGCATTTGATCCGTGCTCTGAATGCGGGAAAGAGGGACCGTGTAGGGGACAAGATAAAAAAGGATGATGTTTGGAAAAGTATTGGCAGCAGAAAGCAGGGGACGCTACTTTTATTGCATATGATAGCACTAGCAACGTTGTTTACTATATGTGGGTGGCCCTCTACTATCCATCACAAACGACAACCAATATTAATAAAACACCTGCCAGCGGATAGCTCCCCAAGCTGACCCAGCGCTGTATAATCATTGCCTTAAAGCTGCGGCTCCTATTCTGCATCTCTTCCTCTAATTCAGCCCCCTGAAGCTGAGTTTTTTTTTTTCTGTATAGAACAAAGTGGCAAAAATCAATAGCTTTTCTATAACTCCAATGGTGTATCCATAATGCATTGCAACCTCTTCATAAACAAACACATTGGTCTATGTACATATCTTTTCCTTTTGTTTTTATTTATTTATTTAATTTTTTTCTATTTAAAAAAAATATTTTCTATTCTGTTTGCTAAACTGATTCTGAAGCTTATTCTACGGTATACATCCTTGCTTCTCTGACATTTTGTATGCTAATAGTTGGAGCGCATACTGTGAATATTCTATAGAAGATTTACAGCAGAAACCAAATGACACATTTAGATGTTGATTTACTGTATTCAATAGCCCTGTTGTAAGTACTAGAAATACCTAAAAATAGAGCCACTCAAAGTAGTCCATGATTCATGTAAAGGACATACTAGAACATATTATATACTATATATATAAAATATGGCATCAGAATGGCTTCTTTGATCTGGTTAATTATTTTAATACAATCTTCTTTTACTATTTGCATATAAAAAAATCTGGGGACCTTGTTAGAATATTTAAAAGAACAGTTTTGTAAATGTTGTCTTTACATGAGATCTATCAGTTTCCGTGCTCTGCAATGGTCCCACGTGAAACACACTACAGATCTGCTTGGCTTAACCCATTTGGCTTGATGACCTATTACACAGTTTGTTAGGTGCTAGATGGGAGCCAACAGGGTTTTGAATCCTAATCCCCTGCCACCATAGCTGGGAACTCTCTGGGTTTGACCCAGAGAACTCCGGGAGAAGTGCCGGTTCTCCAGGTCAACACCAGAATCCTTCGGGTCGGGGAATGGGGTCCTGACGTGCCTCACACCAGGCCCATTCCCCTTGTAAATGGGGTTATTTCCTGCAATGTTAGAGGGAACACCCACTGACGTAGGCAGGAACACCTACTGATGTAAACGGGAACACCCCTGACCAACCTCAATAGGAACGGCCGCAACATCAACGGGATCGCCCACTGACATCAGTGGGCAGTCCTGGTTGCGTCCAGCAAAGGTAAGCTTCGAGTAGCTGGAGCCCACAAATTCCCAGATAAAAAAAAAAACCAAAACACCCCACATAGTCTAACATTGTACACTAACACACATATACTCATTGTAGCACCACACTCACTCTCATCACACACACTATATGCTGACACACAAGTACACCATTTATATGCTACACTGTCGCTCCCAAACATACTTATTGTAACCCTGTATACTGACACACACACATTTTAACCCTGTACACTAACACGCACAGTCACACAGGATAGGCGTACACATGATTCCTGGTGGACATTTTCACGGTTGCTAGAATGCTTAGAACACAATTTTTCATTTAAAAAAATACTGAATAGTGCCCCTTGGTTAAGTGTGTTACAATGAATTATTCTAAACCCTTTAGGTCCAAAATTATAATAGAATGGATAGATTGTGAAGATCCATAGACATGCACTGGCTCTATGTGAAAAAGTAATTGTCTCCTTAGCTACTAAATCAACTAGTTAACCAAGTTTAATTAACAATTGGGTTCATTTTCACCCAACACAGCCAAGCATGATTACTGCCAGCCGTGTTGAATCTAAACACCTCAGGTGTCAAAAAAGCGGCACATGATGCTAAGATCTAAAGGAATTCAAGAATAGATGAGAAACAAAGTATTTGGCACCAGTCAGTCTGGAAAGTGTTACAAAATAATTTCTAAGGCTCGGAGGCTCGAGGAAACCACAATGAGACCCATTATCCACAAATGGAGAAAACTTGGAACAGTGGTGAACCTTCCCAGGAGTGGCCGGTCTACCAAAATTCCCCCAAGAGCGCATCAACGACTCATCCAGGAAGTTACAAAAGAACCTAGACTAACATGTCAAGAACTACAGGCCTCACAGTTAAGTTCAGTGTTCATGATGCCACAATAAGAAAGAGACTGTTGCAAGTTGAAAACCACTGCTTCAAAAAAGAATACAAAGGGTTGTCTTACATTTGCCAAAAATATCTTGACAACCCTCAAGATTTTTGGGATAATATTTTGTGGACTGATGAGTCAAAAGTGGGATTTATTACTTGGTGTAACACTGCATTCCACAATAAGAGCATCATACCAAAAGTGGTGGTGGTGATGGTCTGGGGCTGCTTTGCTGCTTCAGGACCAGGGTGACTTGCCATACTTGATGGAACTATGAATTCTGCTCTCTACCAGGAAGTCCTGAAGCAGAATGTCCGGCCATCGGTTTGCGACCTAAAAATCAAGCGTAGTTGAGCTATGCAGCAGGACAATGATTTGAAGCACACAAGCAAGTCCACCTTCATTCAAAAGAAACAAAATGAATGTTTTGGAGTGGTTAAAGTTAAAGTACTGACTTGAGCCTGATTAAGATTAGGGTGGCACAACCAGTTATTAGTTTTAGGGAGGTGATATAAGTTTTGATTAACTCTTTACCTTTAATATATGAAATCATCATTATGTTACACAGGTTTCAGAGGGCCTTGTGCACATACAATATAGCCAGCACAATTTACCTTGCACATACTCACTAAAATGTTCCCCATCACCAGGGACAAGTGCCAAAAATAAGCCTGCATATTTAAAGCACACCAGTCCAATGATTAAATGATAACAAAAATAAGCCTAGACATTGTGGCCCACCAGGGATAAGTCATGTTTGCAGTCCAGTCCTTCCTATTACATACCCACTGGGGATGACTAGCCTGACACTAGCCATAAATTTAAGTTAGTTAGGGGTCTCTGTCTGGATATGTGCCACCACACATTACATTTTTATATGCATGAAGCGTGCGGCCACACTTATCCAGCCAGAGGTTGCACATCATAGCACCCAATCTTCCACTAGAGCCTCAGTATCAGCAAGTATTAGACCTAGATGACCAATTCAAAACCAAAAAGTGGGGCACTTGTGTAAAACTAGAAGAAGGGTTCTGCTTGCTATAATTAGGGAGCCGCTTTCCTGGGACACCCAAGGTTGTATGATGTTATGTGTGGGTCCACCTACAACATGTAGCGTTCTACCAATAGAACTTTCTCTCTCCACCTCATTCTTGCATGTGCAGTACCCGATTTGGGCACTGAATTGGCAGAGCTGCTTGAAGTTCTGGTTATTAGGGCTATTCTAGGAAATTAAGGATTGTTGGCAGCTATCCATTCA
This sequence comes from Sceloporus occidentalis, assembly GCA_023333645.1. NCBI lineage: Eukaryota > Metazoa > Chordata > Lepidosauria > Squamata > Phrynosomatidae > Sceloporus > Sceloporus occidentalis. Next base: position 1,888,482 of record JALMGF010000036.1, on the reverse strand, counting down.
CTACGAGGTTGCCTGCACTGTAAACCCCAATACATATAATTAATCAATTTCTATCAAGCTATAGAAATGTTTTCTATATATTAGTAAATGTTAAGGAATGTTCTTTAATGTAGGGAAAAGTTTTAGCGAAATATGCCCTTTAACACATCCTTTTTTTACCATTATTCTTGTAACTCCCACTCTTTGCCTAATCAAAGGCATCTTTCAAAATCATTACACAAAAGTGGCTAGTACCTCAGATAAGGCAATAATCAGCTTACTTGAGTCCTGACATCTCCTGCAGCTGAATCTCACTGCAATCAGACAAAATGTGAAAAAAAAGGCTGACGAATTCGCAAATATAATATCAGAAAGAAAGCAAAGTTATGGAAAATTCTTCAATCTATAATTTAACAAAACGGGACAGTACAAAATCTGTCTGCTGTTGAGACAGAAAAAAATGAATCTAGAAATTTAACAAAATTAATCAGGCATCACAGGATGCTGAATGAAATTTTTTTGCACAGATTTTTTGCAGCTTTCACCCCAATCTGTAAATAGGAATGTCTTATGGGGTGATTTATAAATATATTGATTATAAGGATAGTGATTCTTATGAGCCAACCCCGTTCCAGGCTATTTGTTAGGCCTGTTTCCTACTTTCCCTTGTGTTGTTTCTGGCTGCAAGTGCATTCTCCTGTGTTCCTGATTACCTGTGCATGACCTGGCTTTCCCTCATGTCCCTCCTGGCTCATGATTCCTGGCTTGTTCCTGATATCGCTGATCTCTGTATTCCTGAGTATTTTCTGAGTACCCATCAGGGTTCCTGACTCCGGCTTGTCTTTTAGTATATTCTCCTGGATCATGATTTTGCTTTGTTTGCTTGGTTATTCCAAAAAATCTTTCTCAGAGGTCACATTATTAAGCAAACCTATCTACATACCTGAGAACTTCCCAGGGCAGGCTACCTGGAGCTCCACATCTTTAGTGATACCATTACATTACCATTACACCAACAACCACTCTCCTGTGAAAGTCACATGTCTTCTCTTTTATAATGTGACCCTGTGGTGAAACTGTGGCTGTGCGCACATTGTGTGCAAGCAGCCAAAGAGAAACCTGCAGGAGAGCTGAGAGGTAAGCGAGGGTTGGAATGCATGTTTGTTTGTATGTATGATTTTTAGCATGGATGTCTAATTGTGTGTGTGAGCATGGGTGTCTAATTGTGTGTGTGTTTGTGAGCACGGATGTGTAAGTGTGTGTGAACATGGATGTGTAAGTGTGGTGAGATGAAGTGAATGTTAGAATGAATGTATGTGTTAGTGAGTATGACTAAGTGTGTGTAATTTGTGTGTATGCATACTCTATATGTGCCAGAGTGTATGATGGAAGGAGGGGCAAGGGGCAAAGTAGGCAAAGACAAGTTGTTTGGAGGCAATGATGGCACATACCAGCTATTGGAGGGGGCCCAGGGCAATTTCCGCAATAGGGCCCTGTAGTTTCTAGTTACACCCAAGCTTCCTTGCATAAAAAAGCTTTATATATTGAGTTGCATCCAAAAGATTCATTGTTTGGCTATCAGTTTCCACAGGAAGGAATAACTAATTAAACTAAGTGTATATATGTATTAGAAACCAGCCTCAAACTTATACAGTTCCTCTTTAAGCATTTTACAGTACTTATTTGGAGCCATTTGTGGTGTTTAGTACACATTAGTTTACGGTGGCTATATTCCATGTACATCTTGCAATAGAATTATTGTAACTGCCTTCATTTTGACATATCTGCTTCTGAATAGAATATTATCCTGTAGTAAATAGCACACACTGCATGGTTTTAATAGAGTCCCCTTGATAGATAGTGTATTCATGCCCTCTAATCATTTAACTCGCAGCCAGGAGTGTTTTAATGCTTTTATGAAATGGCCCATCATGTCTTATTATTACATTAACGTTTCTTTACCAAATAAAAATGAGAGTACATTTCCTACGGTCACCTAGAAATGATTAATCAATGAATAGATGAGGTATACAGGGTGTTAATACAGTCAGCTTCACATACCAGGCTGGATTGTGTTAGGTGAAATGAACTGAATAATACTTTTGAAATAATTTTTTTCCCCAATATCACTGCTAATACCATTTCTACCCTATTGCAGACAGGGTCGTTTGGACACAGTATGGCTCCCAGGAAGAGCCATTTCAATTTCACTTCTCCCTGTTAATTTCTGCTATTTTGTAATAAACAAACAAAGCTAAAACCATGCTGTAACGTAACAATCCCAGACGCTACAATTTATTTCGATTATATTATTATATACACAGCAGACTACATTGAGCAATTAACCCCTTAAGGACAATGGGCGGTCCCTAAACCCATTGAAAACAATTCATTTTGAGGCCGTACATGTACGGGCTTTGTCATTAAGAGGTTAAACACAGGCAAAACACAGAATAAAATCCCTGCTTACTGTCACGCATGTGTATGTTTGTTTTATGAACATGTATCTAATAGTAACTTCTATTCCTTATTTCAAACATTGTATTCATACCTGGCCCCACAAAGAACTGATCACGTAGGGCTAACACAGCTAATAGAGCCTCTCGTTCAACTTGATTGTTGGGGAAAGGGTTGACATCTTGGTTACTCCTTTATCAACAGGAGCCAGGACTGCAGGCTCAACACATGACAAACTTTGAGGTTGAAGAATATCAGTGGGTTTTCAAGTAATCCATATTCACATGTGTTCCTTAGCCTGCATCATCTCATTCCGCCTCAACCTCCTCAAAGAGTCTTAGCTTGTAGGACTCTTTTCTGCTTCTGTGCCAGTATCTCCTAACATGCCAAACTGTATATTGTCAGTTTTTGTTATTATTCATTTTTGCTTTCTCTTATTGTAATGATGCTACGGAATCTGCTAGCGTTCTGTAAGCATAATGCATAAGATCTTAGTTCACATGGGACATCAATTAGGTTTTGCCCGGAGAATCTGGCTGAAGCACCGTTTCTCTGGTTCTCAGGGTCACAGTGCTCATTCTCCAGGTTGAGGGAGCAGCAAATAGGCACTACCCCTCTGTCACGGTCAGGACTACTTGCCAAGCCGTGACTGTGTGGAGGGCGTGGGCATGAAGGGGTTAATAGCACCAGGTCTCTGGATTTACTAACTTGACCCCTTAACAAGGCATAAGTTACACCAAATTAACCCCCAAATCCTGCCTGTATCCCCCCAGGTAGTCTGCCACCACTCACGATTTTGATACCGGATTCGTGAGAAATCCGAATTAGAACATTTATCTCTATATATATATCAACCCACCCCGGACAAACAACATATATATATATATATAGATATATATATATATATATATATCTCTATATATATATATATCTATATATATCCTCTAGAGCTTAATAACAATACGGTAACGTGTTATCCTCTCTTAGGGTTCGTGGATATCAATACTAGAGCCCAAAGACAGACTTGGATTTTGAATATTTTAATACCAAAAAGACAGAGATTACACAGTGCCAGAATTACAAAAAACAAGACATACAAAATAAAAATAAAACAGCAAACAGTTCTTAAAAACAAAAGGGACTTAAACACAGGACCCTCACTCACGAGTTTCTCCAATAAGTAGGCCTGTGGGAACTCTTTAAGTCCAGATGGTTTCTTACGATGTTGTTCCGATCACAGAATATCGTGGAGTTCTGCTTTGCGGTCGCTGCATTGTCCCTAAATCAGACTTTTGCAAGCAAACGCCCCTCTGACCACATGACCGATTATATGACACCTTCCCCAAGAATTGGTTCCCATCTTTGATGTGCCAATAAGTTATGGTGGGGTAAAGGTGATGGAAACCCCTCCACTTAAGATAGGAATGGAATTCCTATAACTCAGGGTCCTTATCTGTTAGGCCATGAATCACCACAGGGGTCCATTGGGAAGATGACACCTCTAGCCAGAACAGATACAGAGGGCATTCACAAAGAAACACATTTAATTCGACCTCAGATTAACCTCTGCTAGACTACCCTTCCATGCATCCACTACATTATATGAGTTAATCATGACACCCTCTCCGCCCTATTCTCCTCCCACTCTCATGAAAATGTACGGTGTTTGGCTATGCCCGCTAATACAGATATCCCGTCTATATAAGGTTAGCCCCCCCCCCTCATTTTGGTACCCATCATAAATCAACTCCCCCCAAAAAACTAAACCTCAACCTACTCTGGATATTTTTAGTTGTAGTCCTGAGAAAGTAATATTGTAGCACACGCTGCTCATATTTAGATTAGCAATAGGCTTACATTATTACAAATACATGTGTAAATGCAATAATGTAAATGATGATATATATTTTTGTGCATTTTATAAATATTTGTGAGTTTGAGAAACAAAGCAAGTGGAAGAACAGAGACTAAACATAGTTGTATTCCCTGATACAAAACCAATTTTATACCTGAGTCTTTAATTATCCTTTTAAGTTCACATGTTTAGATATGAGTCGCTTATGACAAATTAATTGAGGGAAAAATGATTAATTACATAATTGCATTACCTCGACAGAACTTCGACAGAAGGAGGGATTCTGTAGAAACAGGACTTGGCTTATTTGCTTTTGAAATGCCTTAGAAAATAGACAATGATGACTAGAATGATGGGATTAAAAGGGGAAATTGAAAGAAATTATTGAGACTTCATCTATTGACGAAGGCCAGAGACCTTTGCTGTAAAAAGTTCATTATAATGCAAAATATGACTAAACATTAATAATTGTGTCTATCATTTTGAATCATTTCTCTATGATATTTTTTAATCAGTTTAATATTATATAAGGTCCAACGCATATAGTTTGTTTGGTCTTTGTTGAGGTTCTGAGATATATCAGCAACATACCTGACAAATTCCCAGAGGAGGCTACCCAGAGCTCTCCCTCTTCCCTCTTCAGGAGGAGTGGTTTTTCAAAGCGGTTGGGGTAGCCCCAGACAGCTTTCAGTGGGTCAACAGGCAGGGGAAGTAGGCGGTGAGTGGATGTGACCAAATGCCACTTCCCTGCCTAAAGAAAGAAGAAACTGACCCGGGGAAGCAGGGTTCTAGAGTTATGCGACAACCCTGATTTAGAGGCTTTGTCTTCAGTTTGGGATCACTTTTGCCCCCTTACTTTGGGCAATACTGAATATTCATTTTGATGTCTTTATTTTATACAATAAAATTCTTGGGGAGGGGAATTGCTCCTTTGTCACTGTGGATCCGCCTGTGCTTGGGGCCCAAATTGATCCCCCTATGAAAATTCTGCTTGGGTCCCAAGGATCCACCAGGACCCATGTAAGGGCTGGCTCTAATTCCTTTTTCATTTGTAAAATCTTTGAACAATGGGCAATTACTCCTGGTTCTAAATTACCCTTACTCTGCCTTCATTTCCATTTTCCTTCAGGATAGTTTTCACAAGGACCAGACTGGCCATCTGGCACACCAGGCATATGCCCTGTGGACTGTTGGCCATAGGCGTCCCATACTTTTTCCATTTGCCGCTCAAGCAGTAGCAGCTTGGGTGCTGTTGTGGGCTGCCGGAGGCTGGGTCTGTCTGGCCGCACCATGCATGAGCATAAAAATATAGCATGCGGCAGCCACACCTGCATAATCAGAAGGCCGCTGGACTTAGTGCCAATGCCATCTCAACATAAGCAAAAAGTCCCCTTTTTCAGGTGAAACATTTGTGTTTTGTAGATCTTTTGTGCAGCTGCTGTATTTTTGCTACTATTTGTGCTTATGAATTTTCTTTGTTTTTTTTGCTTTTTAAAAATGTATTTTTTAACATATTTTTTCTGGGTGATTGATTTTATGACTGAGTGGCTAGCCTCCTGTTTCTATACCCCTGATATTATATCATAGGACCTACTTTACTCAAAGTGCTCACCCTATCTGCTGTATTCTAGGTAAAGCCATTGGTTGAAATGCCAAGATACACTTGCACACTGTGACAGCAGACACTTACGTTTTCTGCCGCCTCCGCTACATGTAGTTAAAAAAAATCTGTGTTTGATTTTATCGCACACTAAGTAAAAGAAATTTAGTGTTCAATTTCTAATGATAATTGGAATGAGTTACTGTCGTCCTCTGCTTCTGAATTTTTCTTGACAATACAATTTCCAGCAGCAAAGTGCCATAATCTTAACGGTCTAATAGATCTGTCCAAAAAGCAGTAAATTCATTTGAGTAACACCCAGTCTCATTTAATTTTTTTAGAACGGTAACCTGGTAGTTCTATAACCTTAAATGATATTGTATTTAGTTCAAGGCATTTCAAGAATAGTCAGTTACATGCATGTTTTAAAGCAGGGCAATCTCCCCTATAATAAATAATTTAATTAAATTATATATATAGCCATATAGTGTGACAGAATCCCCAATATTTATGCCTTAGATAGATTTATGTTGGTGAGAGTCCCCACTGACATCAGTGGGAGTTCCCACTGATGTCGAAGGAGTTCCTGCCGACGGCAGCAGGGTACACCCCCATTTAAAGGGAAAATGGGCTGGGAGCGGGTCTTGATCTGGAGAACCTGAGAAGCGGTGCTTTACCCGGCAATCTCCGGGCAAACCTGGAGAGTTCCCAGGTATGCTGATTCAGATTTCCATGCTCTCTACTAGATCACAAGGTTAGCACAGCGTTTATTTTTTTGTGTCTGGAGCTCAATGTCAAGCCTTCTACTGGCAAAGGCCTCCTTACCAGAACCATATCTAGTAAGAAGGTGTATGCTGGGGAATGACAGAACCCACACTCCTTTGAATAGTTCTAGAGGGCTTCCAAAGACAGGGCTGTATTTCAGATACATTCGCTGTTATTTTAATGGATAAAATTAGCTTTTCTTTCAAAAACAAGTGACCTAAAATTTTGAACGGTAATGCAAAAACACATTTCTTCACTAAAATTGATTGTAGGCTATCATAAACATAAGAAAAGACCAAGAAACAACTAGAAATTAGGAAATCAGAAAAAAATGTAGATTAGATGTGCCAAATGTCTCTTATACATGGGGTGGTGATATATAAAAATACTACATACTCATGATTGGCACACAGTGTAAAATCATGCTTGTAGGTTGTGGGCAGGTGTCTCCATGGATGCATCCTAGTGCCATGTGTTCTTCCGGTAAGTGACGCACACGCACCCGGCCTTCCACGTGATGTTCACTTATTGCCTAATATATCCCACCACTGACGGGTACCACGATAAGAAGATTAGCAGTGTTGTTTACTTCACCTGTCAGTGGTCATAATGTTTATGGCTGATCGGTGTATGCACTGACTGTTTATATAATTCATTTTTCCAATTTTCTGTTATTCAAAGTTTTATTATTAATTCTACCCCATTTCTCAGATTGAGTTTAGTTCATAATGTATTGCACGTTTAATTTGTGTAAATGATAGGGGGAGTTAATGCATGCAGTTTGCAGAGATAAGTTAATGTACAGTGCTGAATAATAATGCTAACAATAGTATGCAAAGCTGCACACTTCTATTTTTCAGGCAATAAATATTTTTGTTACACTTATAAATGTATTTCTCTGAAAGATGCCTTTGATTGAATTGGATGTAAATGAGATGCATTCCATTTCGTACAAGTTTATGCAGATAAAGTACTGCTGCAGTTTGATTGCAGATGTCTCTGAAATAAGAAGATATGTTCCCCAAAATGCAAATGTTATATTTAACTGGGTATCCGCCTGCTTTGGTCAAAGCTAGGGTAATCACATTTCCTAACCGTAAATCAGGCATAGTGATGTGGCTCTGGTGGAAACGTAGCCTCTGCAGGGGCAAACTGTCATATAAAAGGGTACTCCGGAAAACCTAGCCTTAAAAGAATCCCGTTACCTATGAATAATACATAACGACTGTTTATCAACAAAACGGACGCCATTTTTTTATAAATAAAAATAAACGTGGTTCTACTGCATGTGCCAAGCAGTCTCAGATTTCTCAAACGCACTATGGAAAATATCACGAATAGAAGAATAGAACCGGAATTAGTTTATACCGTATCAGCTTCTCATTCATAAATGATGCATATCTAGATAGGGCCCAGTATGTTACTAAGATTACAACGATGGGGTACACAGCAGTTTCACACTCCAGCAATAAACGGGTTGCAAACATAAGTACGTGTTGCATTCCAGCACTGTAAGGGATTACACATAAACACAGACAGATTACACATTTTCCTTTCACTTAACACTGTAACGCTATAGAGCCTTCTTCATTCTGGTACAATACATTGTCCTGGTACCAAATTCCTGGGATCTGATTTCATCATGCCAATTCTTCATCCATTTTCCTCCCACCCCCTACTCACTGAGGGCTGTTTGGGGCTAGCACGCCCCTATGTTCTGGTAGTTATACCCAATACATGGCCAGCCTCACCCATTCACAAATCACTCCCCAGAACAGGGAGAGCTCTGGGTAGCCTGCCTTGGGAGGTTTCTAGATATGGACATAAGGTCACCCTAGTCAAAACTCATTGGTATGCATCCTGTAGTTTTAACCATGGTGATGCAATGGATCTGAGTCTCAAGATTTTTTCAAAAATACCTCTAAGGAATATAAGCCAAAAATCACAGCTAAAACAAAGAATTCTGCAGGCCAGGCTTGTCAATTAAAGTGGACTGTGTACTCATAATGAGGTCTAACCCATTGAAGAACACTTGCTTCCCCAAACACTCACCACATTAGTCCTGATACTAGAATTCTCTGATCCCCCAACTATCTACACCATATAGGCAAAGGAGCCAATGTCTACAAAAAAGGAGGAACCAGGAACTATATAGTAACTCAAAATTAATGAACACATTGTTTTCATTCACACATGTTTTTAGAAGGACTATTTCAATGGCTGCAACCTCTATGGATTTTTATACCTAGCAGAAGGTAACCCTGTAGAATATTTGCCTAATATTGGTGACTCTAGCCTACCAGCCGCAGACTAGTATAAAAAAGCTATAATTCCAATATCGTGAATTCCAGCTGCCATGTACAACATTGTTGCATGGGCAGTGTCAAGGTCAGATCTAGAAAATATAAAAGAAAAGAAAAAAAGAAACAAACAAACAAATCTACCCATAATAATAGTATATCTTTTAAACATATGCTGCACTACTGGTAATGGAATATTCTGTTTATTCTTCAGTAAAAAGGGAGACCCAGAGAAAATGAGAGGGGGACTTAAGGGATCTAGAGAGTGTGCTACAGAAGGGGTTTGGGTAGGAGAAAACGCATTGTACTTCATATTAGCAGCGCTGACTGTCCTAATTGCTTGTTGAGGCTGAAACAATTTGGTTAAAAGCTGCTTTGCTTAATTATGAGGGTTTTACTGGGAAAAGCAGGGAGGGGAAAGGCTATTCTGAGCAGCGAACTCGTTATTTCTTTATTACCACTGGGGGTAAGGGAAATGGCTCTTTTATATTGTAGTCTCTTTTCAATAAGAAAAAGATAGATTTTAGTAGAATATTGGTAGGACCATTAAACTGTGTACGCCTAGAAGTTATATGGCCCCTGATTGTATTAAATTACATAGAATACATGAGAATTTTTTCTTCTTAGTGTGGCTACAAATGCAGTGCAGGTTCTGCAGCTACCTTTGCATGTGCTGGGATATTCCCCAGTAGTATACTCTGGTACTACTATGTTTTCTCCCTACCAGTCTTGCTGGATCTGATTACGGAACACACAGCACGACTTGCAGGGTGTTAACAGCTAAATATCTATATCTTTTGTTGGAGGCTGGGTATCTCACGGCTCTGCTTACAAGTTTCCTCTCTGAGGGAAATACGGAGGATACCAGATTATGACAATATATTATGAGTCACCAGGTTTCTACTAACCTACAGTAACATGGTAGCAGGGTAGGTACATGTCATCTCCTGCTCTATCACTCTACTCCATGGTGTTTCAGAGGGTGCAGAGCTCTTGACATGCTGAGACCTCAATGTGTGCCTTAAATGCATCATATTGTCCAGTTACATCACTGAGCATTTGGAATAAGTGGGAACTTTCCAGGTTTAAACTGGATTTCCCAGGGAAAGCCCTGCTTCTTGGGTCTCTGGGCCAACTTCTTTCTCCAGACAGGGAAACAGTGTGTGGCCATGCCCACGCCATGCCCTGCCCATGTTCTTCCTATTTTCCTATGCTTCCTGCCTTGTTCGCCCCTATTAAATGCTGTCTGGGGCTATCCCTAGCCCTGCACATGACTAGCCCACTTAAGAACCAATGATTCCCATCATGATAAATGCTTTAGGCTGGTGAGTGCTGAATATATGCTAAAGTGTGAGTATCTATATATTGATGCATTCCGCTTTGCACATTGATTTTTGATGTCTGTATACAGATTGATGTAATCCATCAAAGCTCATAGGTCCAGGGCATTTGGGATTGATAACCAATGATAAAGATGGATGCATATAACCTTGGGTCTAACAGAGTTATAAACTCCGAGATGACCTGGTAACCCTACTGCCAGCATAGAGCTTTCAACTAATGATTTGTCTCTTATGGCTTGTGCATCACCTGCTGGTGCAGAGTACCAGGATATAATGTCATATCCCTGCTCCCAGGCCACAAGGAGAAGACACTTGTGAAGAGGTCTGTGCCAGTGGCCCTGCTTCTTTACCCTCACTGTATGATTGGGCTATGAATTGAGATGAATTGAGATGGCCCAGCACGCGCTTCCACAAAATGTTTTCCAAGGGAGAGGGTAAAGATTTGAGTCTTTCCATGCTCCGACTTTCACCCTCGTCTTTTCCTCTTTCAAATCTCTTTTAAAACATTTTCCATCCTCTTATTTTACTTGCATTCACGTATTCTTATAAAAATCTTAGTTTCTTGCATTTACAATTACCAGGTTTGTCCTATAGTCCCTACCTATGACTTCCATTCTACAATACTACATTTCAGAATTTAGCCACATTCTAATGATTAATTGTCAGTTTCGGTAATCTATACATTTTCCTTTAGGGTTAACCCATATATATATTATTCTGGCAATTTACTTACTAATTTTTAATCATTACATGTGTAGAATCTCTATATTAAAAATATATTTACCAAATATATACTGTAGTTGTTACGCATTATGTTTATTAACTACAGAAGCAAAAAAATGTGTCCAACTACAGCAATAGAAATTTATTTTTCTGCTCTGCCATTTAAAATTATCATCATCTAAATACTTAGCAGGTCCCCAGCACTGAGATTGTTAACCAGATTATGGGCTGGTACAACTCGCTATTGATTTCAGATGGAGGGCCCAGAAGAGACATTTAGCGACCAATAAAAGTTTTATTAAAAAAGACGACAGAGATGCTTTAATTTCATTTTAGCTCAAACAAACTATGAGCTGCCACACAATACTAACTTCACTTTTTATTAACTCTTTCCTAAAAATGTTGGTAGCTGGCATCATGCAGAATTCCTTATAGCGATCCATATGAACTTTTCATTATGGGTATCTTAGATTCCTTTATTGTTATTTAATGCAAAAACACACATGGTAGAGGAACAGAATTTGCGGAGAAAAAGAAGGAGGAGAAACACTTCTCTTTCTCCGCAAATCTGTCTGTAATATTGTCGCTTCTTATACGACTTCCACAAAAGGGGGAACCACGGCGCGCATCACATGGACAACCTCTCGCCATTCCTACAATAGTGGAAGGTGTGTTTGGAGGCTCTGCCTTTTGAGCTCCGGAAGGCCTGGTCAGCGGACCTGATACCGGGGAGAAGTAGGCGAAGAATGAAGACAAAAGAAGGAAAGGCAATGGAAGAAGTGGAGCTGTGGAAAAGGAAACAGGAAAATGTAAGCAGTCAGCAGAGAAGGTAGGGAGAGATTGGGAGAGAGAGAGCATGTGAGAGAGATTGAGTAAGATTGAGTGAGAGTGTGAAAGAGTATGAATAAGAGTGAGTGTGAGAGAGTTTGGGAGTGAGTGAGAGGACTTCATAGATTATGTATGACAACAAATTAGAATATTGAGTCAGCTCCTGATTATGCCCATTTACCCCTGAATAGCTAAGATTGATGTGAAAACCATGAATGTTACCAGGTATGCATAGTGCTGATGGTTTATTTAGTACAGGGTATAACTATACCTGGGAACTTCTGGGCGTCGGTTACCCGAAGCCTTCACTTGCAGGACGCAGCCAGGACTGCTCACTGACATCAGCGAGTGGTCCTGCGACGTCGGTGGGAGGTCCCGCTGATGTCAGTGGGAGGTCCCGCTGTCGTCAGTGAACGGACCCCCCTATCTAAAAGGAAAAATGGGCGAGGAAAGGGGCATGTCGAGACCCCACTCCCACGACCTGGAGGATTCGGGTCTTGAACCGGAGAACTGGAGAAGCGGTGCTTCACCCAGCAATCTCCAGGTCAAACCCGGAGAGTTCCCAGGTATGGGCATAACATTTTATCACAATTACAGATTAAGAATATAGATGAAGGCTAATAATGTGATTCACATTTGACAAGATTAGTTTTCTTTTGCAAAGCTGATTTATTTCTTAATAGCAAAGCATCTTACACTGTTTTTCTTCTTCTTCTTCTCTAACAACAGAAAAGCTTTAAAAAAAGAAAGGTACATTTCATGATATAAAGACAAATCATTACAATTTATATTACCAGTTAGTTAGTACCATCATGTTCTGAAGCATTGTGCAATCAGAATTGTGAGAAAATGAGAATGTGCATAAAATGTAAATACACAGCTGAATAAAGAGATCTTCACAATCCAGCAGACTAATGGCGTGCATGCATTACGGTACAAATTTTAATGCTCTGTAAGAATAAAAATGTATTATTATTTAATTGTTCCGTCCTGTCAGCTTAGGCAGTGCGCTGGCCTGTGAAGCTGGGACGAGTGAGTAACATTCTCACACTTAAGGAATTATCTCTGCATCATTTGGAGTTTTCTGCTCTACTAATTTTCTGTGCGTCCCTTCCTCCTTCAGGCCTTTCATCTTGTGTTAAAGGAACAGATCTTCACTTTAAAATTACCTAACTCTTCTACGCCATAGCAGAAATTGCTGTCATCATTGTGGGTTATGTATACAGGCAACATATTGTTAAGGCAAATTAGAGAGTGCTCAACAAATTATTTACAGTATGATATAGGAATTGCTGAAAGGCTTGCAAATCATGGTCAGTTCGAAGCTCTACTAGAGCATGTCTCCATTCTCTTGATCATAAGACATTTTTGATCTAGTAGAAACATGCAATGCAATCACTCAGAATGTGTGTTACATTACAATGTCTACATCCCTAGAAGTAGCAAATGTGTGTATACTGTATAATATAATTTATATAATACCTTTTATGTGACCCACTGATAGCTGTTTTTGTTTATGGTTCATGTAACTTAAGTATTTAAAAGAAAAAGTACAAAATGTATTTTTTAATATATATTTTTTATTGTTTCCATACACATTATTGTGACTTTTAGGGTTGTAGAACACATTGATACAATCATAACTGAGCTCCTAAGAAAAGAAAAGAAAACAGGGAGATAAGGCCAGTGAAAATATCCGGGACAAAAAAATGTCCACCCTAAAGAGATGCTCTTTATGACCTTATGAAGGTACCTTATATGTGTGTGTGTACATTAATTCAGCTTATTCTTTCATATATCCCGGTTTAATTTCCAACTCTTTGCACCCCATTCCTGGGAACTTGGAAGGTTTGACCCAGAGTCTCCAGGTAAATTCCTGCTACCCTGGATCTCAGAGGCAGTTTTTTTCCCGCCAAAAATAAGTACAGTGTTTGACCATGCCCTCTCCCCTTTTCAATTTCAGCACACACAAATCCATTTATTTCCTACCCCCACCCCCTTTAAGGGCTATTTGTGGCTTACTCCACCCCTATGCCTTGCATGTGGCTAGTGCCACCCCTTCGTAAACCCACATCCCCAGAGCTCTTGGTAGTCTGCCCTTGGAAGTTCCCTGGTATGATGCCCACACAACTCAGTGACCACAAATCATTGTCCTTTAGCTAAATCCTCTCTGACCGCTGAGCCACATACAAGAATGTACAGCATGTATCAGTTTAGAGCAGGGGTGGGCAATTAATTTTCCCATGGGGCCACATGAGAAATTGGAATGGTTTTAGAGGGCCAGACCTCTACAAACTACAAACTCCGAAGCCTTGTCCATTTTGTTAACTTATGTGCTGTTTAATAAAGTTATTCAAGCCTACGTCATTGGTAGAGGTGCTTGAATAAGTAAGGCCTGAATAACTATTAGCACAGCACAGAAGTGAACAAAATGAACAAGGCTTCGGAGTGCATACCGTATTTTTCGCTCTATAAGACGCACCTTCTGATAAGACGCACCTAGATTTTAGAGGAGAAAAAAAAGGAAAAAATATTTTGAGCTAAAAAATGGGCTAAAATATTTATTACAATAACTGAATAAGCTATGAACACAGTAAGACACACGCAGTAAGACACACACAGACACAGTAAGACACACACAGACACAGTGAGACACACACAGACACAGTAAGACACACACAGACACAGTAAGACACACACAGACACAGTGAGACACACACAGACACAGTAAGACACACACAGACACAGTGAGACACACACAGACACAGTAAGACACACACAGACACAGTAAGACACACACAGACACAGTGAGACACACACAGACACAGTAAGACACACACAGACACAGTAAGACACACACAGACACAGTGAGACACACACAGACACAGTAAGACACACACAGACACAGTAAGACACACACAGACACAGTAAGACACACACAGACACAGTGAGACACACACAGACACAGTAAGACACAGTGAGACACACACAGACACAGTAAGATACACACACACACAGTAAGACACACACACACAAACACAGTAAGACACACACACACAGTAAGACCTCCCTCCCTAACCCCCCTTCTCAGTATCTCCCCTCTAACTCCCTAACCCCCCCTTCTCAGTATCTCCCCTCTAACTCCCTAACCCCCCCTTCTCAGGATCTCCCCCCCCGCCCCGGTCACTTACCTTAAACTCCTGTGTTGGAAGCGTGAGGCGTTTGTCTCGGGTGCCGGCGCTTCACTGCTGATCGCCGGCGTCTGACGTCATATGCCGGCGCCCAGCGTAAAGCGCCGGCACCCGAGACAAACGCTTCCAACACAGGAGTTTAAGGTAAGTGACCGGGGCGGGGGGGGGACACCGGACTCATTGGTGAGTCACCAGGACACTCTTTGCGGGCCGGTCCGAGCTATTCAGCGGGCCGGATGTGGCCCGCGGGCCGTGCTTTGCCCAGGTCTGGTTTAGAGAGTAGAATAAAATAAAAAAATAAAATGCGATCACAAGATCTTGAGAGTAGACTGGAACATTTAAGAGTGGCTGCAATGCTTCCATCTACAGTGCTGCCCCTAAACTATATTACAAGACCTGATCTATCTCTGGTAGATAGCAGCAATTTTCAAAGTTTGGAAATAACAAAGTCTTCTCAACATAAAAGAGCATTCAGTCTGTCTTGTTTCTTATTATTTGTTTGCTTTTGTTATTATTTTTAATGGATCAATACATTTTTCTTTGCTTTTAAACTATTTGCAAAGTGCTGGGATTACTTCCCATTTTTGTGCTTGATCTAAGCAGCTTTTAAGGCTGAGAATATGATATTTACTTGTCCAGCTTTAAATAACTTTACCCTCCCATCTGTGAAAGTCATTTTTTAAAGACGTTTCTAGAATGGTTGTACTTACACACTAATTGCCACGAATTGTATGTTCTAAACCAATGTCCTATAAAGATAATATCGTTATATCATGAGCATACTTGGGAAGTCTTTAGATTTTGTCAAGGTAGGCTGGTCAAGTCCATGTGTTTGAGGGAGCGGAGTTTGGTCTCACCCTCTCAGCTACTTTCAGTTAATTCGGAGGCTATCACTACGTCTACGTGAGGCTAGCCGCATCCTTACACAAGGTTAGCTCTGCTTCCTTAACTTAGACACCCCGTGTTCCTAACATCTATAAGAAGCAGGAGAGAACAGGCCTGCCCTGGAAAATTCCAGCCAGTCCTGGCAACTTGGCAACCCAGGCAAATGCCCTTGCGGGCTGATAGCTGGCAGAAATAGATAGGGTGCTGCAGTGTGCACCCACTGGCTGAATATGCTTGGCCACACGCTGCATGGTAATAAAAACATAACATGTAACTGTGCATATCTAGCTGATGGTCGAGCGTACATCATTTGACAGCTTCTGGCCTTAAAGCCCCAGTGACTTTATGACCTGTTAAAGCTGAGCTTCACCCAGAAACTCCAGGCTCAGAGTTTTGTCAGGTATGCTGCATGTAAAACCCCTTAGTATGGTATCAAAGTAGTTTCTTGAAAGACTTGAGCAACAGCTTAAATAACCCTTTTAGTATGTCAGCCATGGGGTTTTCTCAGAAACTCAAAAGACATCTCAAACATTGGGGAATAAACCCTAATGTGCGGCAGCTATACCATACTTGATAAATATCAACCAGGAAAGATTCAATAAATGTTATTAGTAACCCACATCTCATTGCAAACCCTTAAGCTGTAAATATTATGAAGCCATACTATTTTTCTATCTAGAACATAAAGAATATATAGCATACATATAGAATGTCCTTGCATAAAATTCAAGAAGAATGTCTTAGGAAAGGCAATTCTTATTATAACCCCAATGTTTTAGAATATTTGAAGGTCTGCTCCATTTTTAATCATTCTCATTCTAATCAAGTCCCAATGTAAGCTCAGTTTAAAAGCCATATTTATTGTCACATTTTGATCTATTGTCTATTTCAGTGCATGGATTTTGAAGTCCATGCTCAGCTGTACCTAATTAGAAGTTCTGAGTGTTTTGATTTTGCTTTTAATAAATACCAGCTGCGTCTGTGATTCTGCCTCGAATGCACAAAAGCATCAGGCTCTAAGAGCCATAATCTAATTAGGACAAGTGCAACAACAATTAAATATTTGATAAATACTTTTATTCAAATATTCTGTGCACTAAAATATTAGAATGATCCATTAAAACCTTTACGTTTTAATTTGACATTTTTTTCATTTTATCACCAAAAGCAAGCCCCTTTAAAAATCATAGAATAGCTGCATTTGTAATAAACACAGAATAAACATTGTACAATAAAAATGCATGTTCTAGTTTTATCCAAAATATTCTATTCATAACAACAGTTTGCTAAAGATGATTTTTTGTCTGAGTGGCACCCATCAATATTAATAAAAGATCAGTGTCCTAATGTGATAATGTGACATATCCATTCTTATAGGTACGCTTGTACAATTTGACGGTTTTAAAATAATTGGAAGAGCAAATAGGCAGACTGAATGGAACTTTCATTGGGACTAAACCTGAGAAATATATCTAAAGAAGAGTAAAAACTGTTATATCTGCAAAGAGGGGCTCAGGTAGATATTAATGTCTATGTATTAAGAATGCAGTGTCATAAAAGTTGGTGTAATGATCAGGTGTCCCAATACGTTTGCCCATAAAGTGTATAGTGTGAGCATGGATGTCTATGTGAGCATTGATGTGTATGTGTAGATGTTTGTGTGGGAGCATGGATGTGTAAGTGCTTGTGTGTGACCATGGATGTGTATGTGTAAGTGCGTGTATGCGAGTATGTGTGCATGTGTGTTGGAATGATTGTGTAGGTCTGCAAAAGTGTGTGTAAAAATGTGTGCCATTGCATATTTAAGTTACCGGGGGAGAGGCAAAAGAAAGATAGAGGGTTGCCAAACATAATAATGCATAAGAGGCTAGATAATGAGATGGAGGAGAGAGAGATAAATAGGAGAACGAGGAGCAATAATAATAAGAAGTAGGAGAGAGAAAGAAAGGGGCGAGAAAGAGAGGATGAGAGATTAAGAGAAAGGTAAATTAAGAGAAAGATAAAGAGAACAAAGAGAGATATGTAGAAAGGGGAGAGATAGAAAGGAAAGATAAAGAAGAGAGATAAAGAAAAAAGGGGGAGAGAGAAGAAAAAAAAGAGGGATAAAGAGCAAAGGGGGATCTGAGATAAAGAGAAATGGAAGAGATAATGACAAAGGGGAGGATTAGGGGAGACCTGAAACACTGAGAGGAGACTACTATGGTTGCAATCTGAGTGCGGGGTTAGTAGTCTTTATGTACATATTATAGAGTTTAAATGGGATGTCTAAAGCATATTTCACAGAGGTTGATGGAAATAAAAAAATCCAAATTTTATTTTTGTATATTTTGTGTGTATATACACACACAGATCAGTGACCACATTATGACCACTGACAGGTGAAGTAAATAAATTGTTATCATGACCAAATTGTGATGGCTAGACGACTGGGTCAGAGCATACTAAAATGGCATCTTTAGCCTTATCATGGAAAAAATGATTAACAATTAATCCTTAAAGTAAACCCTTAATTGATTGCTATGTGTTGTACACCTCCTGGCATTCCAATGGTTAAAACCTGTCTCTGCTGTAACCCTTGCATATGTTGAGAATGGAAGAAGAAGAATGGATATTTTCCGTGCAAGGGATTATTTTCCATCAGACTTTAACCCCAGGCATTGGTAACCTCATAAAGCCTCATTACACTCTCCTACACCTTCTCCTCACCAGGGCCGGCCTTTGGGGTGTGCGACCTGCGTACCTAGCGGCGGGGGGGCGAGCGG
Source organism: Sceloporus occidentalis (assembly GCA_023333645.1). Classification (NCBI taxonomy): domain Eukaryota; kingdom Metazoa; phylum Chordata; class Lepidosauria; order Squamata; family Phrynosomatidae; genus Sceloporus; species Sceloporus occidentalis. The sequence continues at coordinate 1,869,794 of JALMGF010000036.1, read as the reverse complement.
CACCCGGTGCCGCTCATCAGGGGGGCACCCGGCACCCCTCCAGAGACGGACAGTAATGTCCGCCGCTGGAGGAGCAGGCTCGCAAGGGAGCGGTATCGGAGGTCTTTAACAGACCTCCGGCTCCCTTGAGTGATTTTAAGCCGGTTCAAGGATCTCCCTTGAACCCGGCTTAACATCACTCAAGGGAGCCGGAGGTCTGTTAAAGACCTCCGATACCGCTCCCTTGTGATCCGCGCGGCAACAGCTGCTGTGCGCCGGGGTTTGTTGTCAGATCCCGGCGCACAGCACTGAAGCCGCGCCCACCGCTGTCCGTGCCCTCTGACCCGGAAGAAGACAGAAGACAGAAGAACTGAAGAAGAAGAACGAAGAGGAGGAAAAGGAGCTGTAAGGAGAAAAGAGGAAAGGTAGGAAAGTATTCAGTGAGAGTTGATTGGTATGTGTGTGGATTAGTGTATATATGTGTGGATTGGTATATATGTGTGGATTAGTGTATATGTGTGGATTGGTATATATGTGTGGATTGGTATATATGTGTGGATTGGTATATATGTGTGGATTGGTATATATGTGTGGATTGTAAGCTTGCGAGCAGGGCTCTCTCCACCAAATGTATCGGTTTGTCTTAGTCTGTCAATTCTTGTCTTGTCATATCCCTTGAATTTATGTATTGTATTAAGCGCTGCGTAAACTGTTGGCGCTATATAAATAAAAGATAATAATAATAATAATTGGTATACGTGTGGATTGGTATACGTGTGGATTGGTATACGTGTGGATTGGTATACGTGTGGATTGGTATACGTGTGGATTGGTATGTGTGTGGATTGGTATGTATGCGTGTGGATTGGTATGCGTGTGGATTGGTATGTGTGTGGATTAGTATATGTGTGGATTGGTAAGTGTGTGAGAGTGATGGGTGTTATGCTGTACCATTTCCAATGTCTTTCATGATCTAATTATGCTCTAAAAGTACATCATAACTCCCATCACTCTATACTGTTCCATACAGTGGCAGAGCTGGGAGGCAGAGGCCTTGCACCCCCACCGCAGGACTCCTGAAAGGTAAGTGAACTTCAAAGAGGGAAAGGGTAGATAGTTAGGAGGGCGTATATAGGGAGAAGGGAGTGAGACAGGGGAAAGGGGGTAGATAGGGAGAAGGGAGTGAGAAGGGGTAGATACGGCAGAAGAGAGTGAGAAGGGGTAGATAGGGCAATCATACTCCTATCATGCCAAGTCTGCGAGTAAATCCTGGAATCTGGGTATGCCTGGGCATGATAGGAATGTGATTGCTGTTAATCATATATATATATTTGATATATATAGACTTGAAAACCAAAGTTGTTTGTGTGGTTATTTGGAAAGTCCCTGGAGTGCCGGTAACTTTTTTTGGACATATATATATATAAATATATATATATATATATATATAATATTATTTAATTGTTTTGTCCTATTTTGGTGTGTTACTTACTTTAAATAAAAGTGTTAGATTTTTTATGGTGTTGGGGGGGTCATATTTGGTTTTGGCCAGGTAAATGCTGCACTTTCGGTTTCAGTCCAGAATTCGTTTCGGTGCATCCCTACTACTAAGCCAGACAATTAAGTGGTAGGCCTAGACCACATCAATGTTTTGCGTAGTATATAGTGATTGGGGTTTTGTTACAAGTTTTTATTCCTTTCTTTTTTGGGGATGGGGGGGGCGCCAGAGGAGTAGTCCGCACAGGGCGCCAGAACACCTAAGGCCGGCTCTGCTCCTCACATATCCCTTCCACACAAACAAGCTTAAGTAAATCCGAGATTGCATTAAAATAACAGAGGTGGGTAAGCTGGGGGTTAATGTGCTTCTGGACACGGTGCAATGGAGTTACAAGACGATCTTTCCTGACAAATTACTGGAGTGAGAAATATAGGGACGCCTGGGCTGGAATTACTTTTCAGAACTTTAGTCTTACAAAAATGTCCAAAAGAAAGTAAAAAACTAAAAAAAAAAACAGTAAAGCATATTGTATTTTATGCACTTCATTTACACATAAAAAACTTTGGCCTGCCTTATGTACAGCACCTAAGTGCTTCCAGAAAAGCTTAAAACATTGACATTGTAGAACCAGCTCTCTATGGAAGCTGGGGCTCTTTTAAATGCGTACCACCCAACAGTCATGATCTGTGGGCACTGCCTCATGTAGCTGCCCCAATGTCCAGCTTTTGTGGAGCTTTTGTCCAATCGGGGTGATTTTTCCTGATTGCATGCTGTTTCAGCTCTAATGTGGCCACTTCACGATTGTATGCTGCTGTGATTGCCCCCCACCCCTCTTATCATGCAACTAACAGAGGTGTTCCAATTTGGGCACCTGAAATGTTGGGGGCATGAGGTGAAGAAATGAGAGAGATAGGGCAGGTAGGAATACTGTCTTCCCCAATTATGTATTGCATATGGGAGAAAAAAGCGAAATTACAACATGGCCTCTCATATTGCCTAACTTGATTTTCCACATTCACATTTCTTATGCTCACCGGACAGCTGGTATTTTGTGCAGGGGATTTGCTCTAGGGTATCTATAGGCAGCATAATCACTGGATTCTTCTTGTGCTGCTTTTATGACTGGGAAAGAAAAGCCCTGGATATTTAATTGCGTGGTTGAGCTCATGTGCCCACGCGCCACAACGGAGGGTGCAACTAGAAACCAAAGGAGCACCACAGCTTCACAAGCAACATATTCTGCAGTCTGTCTGTGCCACCTCTGCTTTTTGTCATTGAATCCCAGAGGCTGAAGACAAGGATATTTGGACCAGGAAAGACATTGGATTATAAGGATAAATTGCACTTCCAAAACAGCCTGCCTGTGCCACTTCTGCCCCTTAACCAGCCTACCTGTGCCACTTCTGTCCCTTAAACAGCCTGCCTGTGCCTCTCTGTGTCCTAAAAACCATCCGCAATCCCCACTAAGTGTTACCAGTCACATAGATATTGCTTTTGCCTTAGAATGGCAATTGCAGTTCACAAGAACTTAGCATCTATCCCTGCTTTAGCAGCAACACTGGTAGAAACACAGCTTACCTGTTGCTTTAAGAACTAGCCCTTATCTCAAGCACAAACATTAGGTAAGCATAAGAAATACTGCTATCTGAGGACTTACACAATAGATCTTAATTAAGCAATACATGAGAGCAATGAAGTTAGGGCAAGCTCAAGATCTGGAAAGAAGGTTTCCATAAGGACTAATGCTTTTTTAATCTAAGTTACCATCTCCTGCCTGACTCTTGCAGCCTCTTATGGGGAAAACTCATCTTTCCTAAACCTGGACGTAGACAGCTAGCATCAGCGGGGTAAGAAATCTCACCCTCCATTGATTTCTGCCGGAAAGGGAAAAAAAAAACCTGCAGAGAGATGAAAGAATTCACTAATTGGAAGCGACACACTACACGCTTCTTCTACCCCTCTTATACTTATGGTGTGTGCTTGCTGGCAGAGAGCCAAGATTAAGCAACAGAGGTGAAAATCAGGATTTAACCTTCTAGCAGCAACATTGTCTTATTTATTTATTTTCTAACAGTATGAATGAGAGTGTCTGGAATCAATAAGAACACAAAACAAAGCAAGAATTTGACGCACACCCAGCAGATATCATAGTTATGCCTTAGGTACCACACAGGTGCCTCATTAATGGTGTCCAGAGAAGGAATTAAATTGCATGAGAGTCTCAGTGGGTTAAATGGAGCGCAGTCCCACTGATTCAGCTCTTTAGTAAGCAAGATAAAAAAGCCATAAAAAATTAGATGGGACTCGGCAAACTTGGGGTACTTTCATGCAGTGGCACGCTAAGCAATATATATATATAGTGTGACGGGAACCCCAATATTTATGCTTTATGTTTTTTTGAATGGTATTTGCTGGGTATGCCCTTAATGCTTGCTTTGATTTTTGTACATACTATTCTTACTTTTTTAAATTGGAGAAATTAAATGATTTTCTAACCTGATATGTTATAAAGACTCATTTTTATTTTCTATACCATGACGACTTTTGGTGTGTGATTTGTGCAGGCATACATAGGGCTGGATTAACCAAGGACCGCATGGAGCAAATGCTTCAGGGCCCTGGAGTGGTAGGGTGCCTTGAGTTGCAACCTGTAGTAGACCTAGTAGCCTCAGCTGACCGTAAACTCAATGTGAGGGAGTGTCACACACTAGAAGAGAGGAGCCAACTCCGGAGGCATTAGGTCACAAAATCTGATCTGATTGGTTGTTTAGCCTCCTTCTTTTTTCTTCCTTCACTGTCCTACCTTTACTTTTCCTCCATGGTACATGTACATGGGATGGATGTACCGAGACACACAAGCTGACTGAGGTATGGTAGGAAGTTTATTGGCATAACAGGTGCAAGAACAAATTAAAAAAACTACTGAATAAACCAAAGATATCCAAAAGTATTCTTTCTTGTGTTCTGTGTATCCTGGGATGATCGGTGCTGGATCTGAATAGGCAGGTCTACTCTAAGTTTGAGCAAGATTATACCAATAGTGGCTGGGTAAATGTTTGACCTATTCTTTGCTTCTCGGAGTTGTTGATCTTGTTTTCTCAGCTACAATTTCAAATATTTTTGGAGATTCTTTTTAACAGGGCAGATATCTGGGTGTCCTGGATACAATAGATAAAATAAGACACTTTAAAAGGCAGTGAAACACAAAAATGGAAATGCTAATGAATAGAGGGGCTGCTTGAAATGTTGTTTAAACCTACGTTACCTATCCATCATTATTATGAGAGACCCTCATATATCTTTGTGATTCCATTTCATCTCATCAGATGCTGTGGTTCTGCCAGGATGGATGAAGGCAGCCCTGGATCTGCCAGACAGCTTCTCTTTATCTGTATGTCTCTTGTCTGAACTGCACAGCTTTTGGGTCATAGACACACAGCTTCAAACTGTTGTGTTTTGTATCCCTACTTTATGCCTGCTGTGCATCGCCCTCCCTCCTTTCTTTTAAATTTTCCTCGCTCCATCTGTTAAAGCAAGACATGATGACTTCATTATTACAAGATTAAAATGCTAGTGAGGGATTTAAATAACTTTAAATAACCGATGCTAGGTAGCTGAAAATATATACTTTGGTCTCTGCCTATGCATAAACTTCAAGGGTTTATCTCACAAGGGGGTTAGTGGCAGCCACTAACCCCCTTGTGAACTACTCTACCTGTCTAAGCCAAGAAGAGGAAACCTTGGCAAGTGGTTCTGCTGCTACATCATCATCTATAATAACTTTGTTTTAAAAAGGACTTTTTTTTTTTTTTTTTTTTTGTTGTTGTTGTTGTTGTTGTTGTTGTTGTTGTTGCTTTTAGCGCTTTTATCCTACCCCTTTTAAGTTCAAGGGTTTATCTACCTATCAGTCATCCAGCTGGAGACATCATAAAGACTTACTATGATTGTTCAGCACAGAGCCTTGGGCATTATCCCAAATCTCTCTGGACTGTTACTTAGAGGTAGACAAAAATGTTTACCTGCATTTAAAAATATGGGGTATTATTCCCGCTGTGGAAAAAAATCAAGTCCCATGGCTGTTTGTGTCACTTGTAGCATATAACAGGGACTGGTAGTTTTCTCCTCTTCAAGGATGTATGTGATCAACTGTAAGGAGTTCCGTTTAATGTGGTAAAATTACAGTGAAAGCTGTAAAGATGTGCATTAACATCTTCAGAATATCTCCAAAACAAGGGCTTTGTAAAGGTGGCCTCGTGGACTATATAACCAAAGGGGCTATGATTGGTTAACTATTCTGTTAAATGTTGGTACATTCATCTGTGCAAGTATTGCTTGGCAGAGGTGCATAGTTTTGTATGCTATAAATGCGTATCATTTGGTTCTCCTTTCTTGAACTTTCTACGGATCAATTGCTTCCATTCTTTCACTAACCCACACAATTTATTTCTCTTTTTGTTTTATACTACAGGTCCAATATTTGAGGTGGTCATGGATGTCCACAGAATGTTTTTCAGGTGGGGGTAATTGGCTGTAACTCCTAAAGGAAAATGGCTTGGAGGTGATGTTTTTGTGGCTGAAAGCCTACTAAGATTTGACCTGTTGGAAAATATGTTAAAACATGGTTTTACAGGGAGTTTGTGAGACAAGAAACACTAAGATATCTATTTTCATCTATACAGGGACATATTTCACTTTCTGTTCTTCGTTTAAGAACAGCCCTTTTTGAAAACATTTTAGGACACTGTCACGGGAAAGGGAACTTCCCTATAGCAGGAGTGGAACCCGGTGGCAGAGAGCCAGGGAGTCCCAAACGTGGTAACAGACGAGGGCAGAGGTGATGCCCTACGTGGACCCTGGTGTTGTTGGGTAAGCAGGTCCCCCAGGCTTGATTTAAGTGCAGACCGAGGCAGATCCGTTAGGCCCGCACCATTGCATAAGCATGGAGATGACCAACAGGCTCTCATGAACGCTCCTCTGGACTATACCCTCTCCAGTGGACCAAGTATTCTAGTCTGCCACTACACCATCTGGAATCCAGGATCTCTTGTACCTTGTATTCCTCAGCATCCTCTACCTGTACGGGTGGAAGAGGAGTGGGTAAAGGGTTAACCAGAAGGGATTGAGGAGGGAAACATGGAAGACAGGATGGACCTTCAGCAAAGGAGGCAGGTCCAATCGCATGGCGACCGGATTGACAATCCTGGAGACGATATAGGGACTAAGGAAACATGGGCCTAGCTTCTTGGAGGTGCAGGACAAGCGGAGGTGAGCAGCAGAGTGGCAGACTTTATCCCCAACTCGGTAAAGTGGGGTAGATGAACAATCTGCATGTCGTTCTGGTGCAACTGAGCCGTAGCCAGGTGTAGAGACAGAGTACGAAGCAGTGAACGGAGAGAGCTTAAGCGCTACCCCGGGCTCTGGAATGGCGGTTGGTAGGCCAGGAAGAGTGTTCAGATGGCATCCATAACTAGATTATAAAGTAGTCATCCCCCTGGAAACTTGTTTCTGATTATTGCAGGCAAATTCAGCAAGGGGTAACTGTTTTTTTTTGTAGTATTTTGAGGAAACCTAAAATGTATTTTGCCATGTTTGTTTCAAGGGATAGGTTGTTTTAAACATTTTCAATAAGGGAGGACGTGTATTGATTTCTAAAATACATGCTAGACTTTATGGAACAATTAATCCACCAAGCCTGAGCTGGAGAAATTTAGCCTGATGAAAAAACTCTTGTCAAATGCATCAGACTTGATAAACCGCAGCGGGATAGTTTCCCATGACTTTAATTGAGTCTGCTTGATACATGGCTCCTGTTGAGTGTGCATTTTTCCCTTGCATTTGGATTTCTTGAGATTCCTACATTTTACTTTTCCAATTGCATGATCTGCAATTCTCTACCAGAGTTTTGTTAGCCTTAAATCATTGAGCTCCATCAGACAGTTTTAACAGTAATTCGAAAAAATTATGAAAAATATTTATTAATAGTAATATCTGTGATTATGTTTATTATCTGTTTACTATACTCCAGATTATAACGTTCTCAGAAATATGCCCAACAGATGCTTTTTCACTTAAGTAAAACAGAAAAATAATATTTTTAATTAAAGGGACAGACATACATTTTTACAGTATCAGCAATGCAAACTTGCAATCTAACCAGCTTGGTTACTCACCTGGTGGCAGCCTCCTTATGTCACGTTTGCCAGGAAACTGAATAAACATGCTTTTGAAATACTAAATAAATGAATAAAAAAAAATATAATGTAGAAATGCCAATTATTTAATCATGTACTAGTTTTGAAATGTAATTAGCACAGCCTGTGGAATTAGCTATTGTGAATTTTGTGTGTTTATACCCATGTGGAAGCAATGGACGCTCAGGTGTACAAAAACTTGTACACCTGATGTTTAAAACCATACTTGGCGACTGGAATCACACCTGGTTACCAGGTCTCAGGGCTGGTTTTTGAGCTGTGGGATTGGGGGAATGGTGTCCTGCCCATCGATTTCCTCCCACACCCTTGATAAGGGTTGGTAGCCATGCCCCTTGAAAAAGCTCCTATCGGAAACAAAAAATGTTTTAATTCTTCATCTGGTTTGACAGGTCACCCTTATACTTATCTATAAGGTCCTCCTCCTCCGCTGGTAGTCATTTCCTGGGGCTGTGCATGAAAGATCCTATGAAGTTCTGCATAAACCTTCTTAGTATAAACAGGGTCATTTAAAGGGAGATATCTGAACTGCACTGTGCTGGACAGGTCAATTAGCCAGTATCATGATTGGCCCTAGTAAAGCTGCCTAGGAACTGCTGTCTTCCCTGAACCTGATGCCTTAGGCCTACTCTGCCTAGGCTAGAATATGCCACTGTACAGGCCAATGACCGAGACATAAATTATTATTTTCCCTGGCTTTCATTGTTAGTGTAGCCTAAGTGCACAGCCCTGTCAATCAGAATTATTTTATAGAAATTAAGTTAAAATCATCCAGAAGTACCTGGTTTTACAATACAGCATTTTCCCCAAACATAAATGTATTATGTCTATAACAGACCTTTGTACTCAGAGGATCAGAGAGTTGGTTCCACTTAAATTACTAAATTCAGTTATTTAACTTTAAATTCTGATTGCTAAAGGGTCCTAAAATGTAAGCGTATACTTAGATAGTGGTATTTATGCTATAGCTAAAGTAGTTATGCCCTAGAGGAGTTCGGCTATAAAAGCTTAGATTAATTGTAAGAAGGCCTGAAATAAAAATGAGCTACCAAGATTCTTGGGAACGGCTTTTGTCTATATGTCTAATTATCTCTATTAATATAGATATAGAGAGTGGATATATATATATATATATATATATATATATATATAACGTGAACAATTAAATTGCAAAACAAGCTGAAATCTTTGAGGGGAAAAAACCCCCAAAAACCTCACAATAACCTGGTTGCATAAGTGTGCACATCCTGTTATAACTGGGGCTGTGGATGTGTTCAGATTTAACCAATCACATTTAAACTCATGTTAAATAGAAGTCATTACACATCTGCCATTATTTAAAGTGTACAAAAAACAAAATACTGTCTGCGCTTCTCACCCTAATAAAGTTGGCAACAAATATATAAACATAATATAAATGAGAGGTTTTGGTTATATGAATTGGCCAAAGCATAATTAAGCTCACCCGCCACGTCAAGGCACACTCTCAATAGGGTGAGAACCTACTCTCACCTCCTACATAGTGGGCACACAAAGCAGTTTATACTGCTACCAAAACCAAATTAATGTGTTGGGGGAGGTGCAATTAAACCTCCTCCCATTTAACCCCTGGACAGCAAGCTGCAACCAGACTAATGAGGAGCCAACAACCTCAAATATGTGCAAACAGGGAAAAGAAAAAATGTCGGTGCGCTAAGCTAGTCTCAGGCTCAAATAATACAAATGTATAATATGAGGCCTACCAAACAGTGTGAGCATGCTGCAAATACAGTGAGTTGGCTGTACAATGTATACAAAAAACAAAATACTGTCTGCGCTTCTCACCCTAATAAAGTTGGCAACAAATATATAAACATAATATAAATGAGAGGTTTTGGTTATATGAATTGGCCAAAGCATAATTAAGCTCACCCGCCACGTCAAGGCACACTCTCAATAGGGTGAGAACCTACTCTCACCTCCTACATAGTGGGCACACAAAGCAGTTTATACTGCTACCAAAACCAAATTAATGTGTTGGGGGAGGTGCAATTAAACCTCCTCCCATTTAACCCCTGGACAGCAAGCTGCAACCAGACTAATGAGGAGCCAACAACCTCAAATATGTGCAAACAGGGAAAAGAAAAAATGTCGGTGCGCTAAGCTAGTCTCAGGCTCAAATAATACAAATGTATAATATGAGGCCTACCAAACAGTGTGAGCATGCTGCAAATACAGTGAGTTGGCTGTACAATGTATACAAAAAACAAAATACTGTCTGCGCTTCTCACCCTAATAAAGTTGGCAACAAATATATAAACATAATATAAATGAGAGGTTTTGGTTATATGAATTGGCCAAAGCATAATTAAGCTCACCCGCCACGTCAAGGCACACTCTCAATAGGGTGAGAACCTACTCTCACCTCCTACATAGTGGGCACACAAAGCAGTTTATACTGCTACCAAAACCAAATTAATGTGTTGGGGGAGGTGCAATTAAACCTCCTCCCATTTAACCCCTGGACAGCAAGCTGCAACCAGACTAATGAGGAGCCAACAACCTCAAATATGTGCAAACAGGGAAAAGAAAAAATGTCGGTGCGCTAAGCTAGTCTCAGGCTCAAATAATACAAATGTATAATATGAGGCCTACCAAAAACAGTGTGAGCATGCTGCAAATACAGTGAGTTGGCTGTACAATGTATACAAAAAACAAAATACTGTCTGCGCTTCTCACCCTAATAAAGTTGGCAACAAATATATAAACATAATATAAATGAGAGGTTTTGGTTATATGAATTGGCCAAAGCATAATTAAGCTCACCCGCCACGTCAAGGCACACTCTCAATAGGGTGAGAACCTACTCTCACCTCCTACATAGTGGGCACACAAAGCAGTTTATACTGCTACCAAAACCAAATTAATGTGTTGGGGGAGGTGCAATTAAACCTCCTCCCATTTAACCCCTGGACAGCAAGCTGCAACCAGACTAATGAGGAGCCAACAACCTCAAATATGTGCAAACAGGGAAAAGAAAAAATGTCGGTGCGCTAAGCTAGTCTCAGGCTCAAATAATACAAATGTATAATATGAGGCCTACCAAACAGTGTGAGCATGCTGCAAATACAGTGAGTTGGCTGTACAATGTATACAAAAAACAAAATACTGTCTGCGCTTCTCACCCTAATAAAGTTGGCAACAAATATATAAACATAATATAAATGAGAGGTTTTGGTTATATGAATTGGCCAAAGCATAATTAAGCTCACCCGCCACGTCAAGGCACACTCTCAATAGGGTGAGAACCTACTCTCACCTCCTACATAGTGGGCACACAAAGCAGTTTATACTGCTACCAAAACCAAATTAATTATTTAAAGTGACTCTGATTAATCACAAATAAAGTTCAGCTGTTCTAGTAGGATTTACCTGACATTTGCTTAGTTGCATCTCAGAGAAAAAGCCATGGTCCGCACAGAGCTTCCAAAGCATCTGAGGGATCTCATTGTTGAAGAAAGATATCAGTCAGAAGAAGGGTACAAAAGAATTTCCAAAGCATTAGATATACCATGGAACACAGTGAAGACAGTCATAATCAAGTGGAAACAATATGGCACAACAGAGACATTACCAAAAACTGGACGTCGCTCCAAAATTGATGAAAAGACGAGAAGAAAACTGGTCAGGGAGGCTTACAAGAGGCCTACTGCAACATTAAAGGAACTGCAGGAATTTCTGGCAAGTACTGGCTGTGTGCTACATGTGACAACAATCTCCCGTATTCTTCAGATGAATAGGCTATCGGGTAGGGTGGCGCGACGGAAGCCTTTTCTTAGATGCACGTGGGAAAATGTGTTATGGTCTGATGACACCAAGGTTGAACTTTTGGCCATAATTTCAAAAGGTATGTTTGGCACAAAAACAACACTGCACATCACCCAAAGAACACCATACCCACAGTGAAGCATGGTGGTGGCAGCATCATGCTTTGGGGCTGTTTTTCTTCAGCTGGAACAGGGGCCTTAGTCAGGATGGAAGGAATTGAATTGAACAGTTCCAAATACCAGGCAATTTTGGCACAAAACCTTCAGGCGATGAAGAGGAAGTTCACCTTTCAGCATGACAACTACCCAAAGCACACATCCAAATCCACAAAAGCATGGCTTCACCAGAAGACGATTAACGTTTTGGAATGGCCCAGCCAGAGCCCAGACCTGAATCCAATTGAACATCTGTGGGGCGATCTGAAGAGGGCTGTGCACAGGAGATGTGGGCAAATATTGCCACGTCAAGATGTGCCATGCTAATAGACTCCTACCCAAAAAGACTGATTGCTGTAATAAAATCAAAAGGTGCTTCAACAAAGTATTAGTTTAAGGATGTGCACACTTATGCAACCAGGTTATTGTGAGTTTTTTTTTTAAAAATCCCCCTCAAAGATTTAAGCTTGTTTTGCAATTGAATTGTTCATGTTGTAGGTCACATTAAAGGTGGAAAAAGTTCTGACATGATTTATCTTTGTCTCATTCTTTAAAATCACAAGAACCTGGCATTTTAACAGGGGTGTGTAGACTTTTTATATCCACTGTATATATATATATATATATATATATATGTGTGTAGCTTTCATTACGGAGAGCCCTTAAGAGCTGGCTGTGACAAATTGCTAGAAATATTCAGTATACTGACTACATTACATACTATTCAAATCCTCTTAATTATAACAAGAGGTAAGATGACACAAAAACCCTGGTCTCCGAAAATTTATGGCACAGCAGAGGCTTGCAGTTTCTCTAAATCATATTAAATCATCTTCCTAATAAAACACAGACCTTATTATCCTGTCTCACTGTTGACTATTGGATTTTGTTTTTGTTGGACAGCGGAAGTAATAAGGGGATGCAACTTCTGAGATGACAGCATCAAGCAGAGTGATTTTGACTTAGCAATAGTGCCAGAACAAGAGTAATATTTATGCTGGCAAATAAAGCAAACATAAAAAGGCTCAGATTTAGGATAGTATTACTATGGTTATCTAATACGTGCTGAAAAATACAACACAAGTTCTGCATGAATCAATACTATCCAGTTGATCCTCCACATACCGTATTTTTCAGCGTATAAGATGACTTATGACCCATGAAAATCTTCTCAAAATTCGGGGGTCGTCTTATACACCGGGTGCTGAAAGAATCCCACGAAGCCCCTAAAACTGTAGCGTATCTCTAGGGGATGGGCAAACGGAGAAGCCGCCTCCCCTGGGCCGGTCTTCAGGGCGATCGTGATCTCCACAACTAGCCCTGATCAGCGGGCGCCCGATGAGCAGGGCTGGTTGGGGAGATCACGACCTCCCTCTAACTAGCCCAACATTAGGGAGCTCGAGGTCTGGCACTTCAGACCTCGGCTTCCATGCTCCCTAATCACTACGCGCCGGCTATTGATGCCGAGCGCGGGGATGACGTCATATCCCGGCGCTCGGCATCAATAGCCGGCGCATAGTGATTAGGGAGCAGTAAAGCAGAGGTCTGAAATGACAGACCTCACGCTCCCACAACTGGATGTTAGATAGAAGATGAGAAAGGTAAGAGATGGGGAGAAAGGGTGTAAGTGTTTGTTAAAAGGTATAACCAAAAAAGAAGATGTTTAAAAACACCAGTGTCACCAGTCCTACCATGAAAGGTATACGTCACTGTAACACGAGGGCATATGCCCACAGTCGTATAACACTAATAATATCAAATCATATATATTGTTGATGGCTGCAGTCCTAACAACAGAAATAATTGAATTATGACCAGTGACTGGGCTAGCCCAGACCTCTGATGAAGCTCTGAGGAGCGAAACATACCAGGGGGGCTATTTGTCTGAGTTTTTAACCCCTTCGCGACCTTTGCCGGTCCTGAACCGTCAAAAAATTAAATAAGCTTAGAAAGTGATCAACGATCACTTTCTTTGCTTAAACGGCGTTACTGTAATGCCTCGATGTCGATGTGCATTCAGTAACGCCGAGATCGGCATCCGGGGCCATGTCTGGCCCCTCCCCGGGGCGTCAACAGCCGCCATTTAAAAGTGTTTAGGAGGCGATCAACGATCGCCTCCTAAACTTAAATGGTGTCGCTGGAATGCCTCGATCAGGAGGCATCCAGCGACACCAAACACTTACCTTTGGATGGGCTGTGACCGCTCCGGAGAGCGGTCACAGCCGCAGCTGCCGGTGATCTTCGCCATCAGCAAGATAGCGGCGGCCTGGGAAAAAAAACAATAAAGAAGAAAGAGTTCGCTAGACGGTCTCCAGACCCTCTAGAGAACTCTGGCTCCACTTGCAGGTTGAATACAGGTACTGCATTCAACCAAGCAAGTCAATGGAACCCAGCTTTCTAATCACTATGTGATTAGTAAAATATTCCAAAAAAAAATAAAAAATGGAAAAAAAAAATAAAAAAAAAATGTGCTAACATTTAAAAATAATTATGCAGTGATGTCACTTGATGAACCATCCAGTACCAGCAAAATGTGTAAAAAAATATATAAAAAAAGTATTAAAAAAATAAAATAAAATAAAAAAATAAAGTTTATTATTTTGAGCAAGTGCTAAAATTTCTCAAAAATCTCAACAAAGAGTTAAAATAAAAGCACTTCAAATACCCAAGGGGTGTCTAATATATAAAAAAAATGGCTGATGGGGTAAATTGGAGTGGCCGAGCTCAAAGATAGGGCATAGGTACAGACTGACCAAAATGGAGAAAAAAAGCGCACTTCCCAAATGTGGCATTTAAAATCTCAAACAACCCGACAAACCCATGCATGTCGGGTATCAATGCACTCAGGAGATGTTCCTGAACACACATTGGGGTGTTGTTTGACAGTGACATATACCAGAACCTGTATATCTATAACTAAAGTACAATTTGTGTGAAAAAAAAAATAAAAAAAATTACTATTACAAAGTTTGACAAAGTGTAGTTCTATAATTGGTGCATGGAAAGGGTTAAAATAGCATTTGGAATACCCTGGGGTGTCTAGTTTTCAAAAATATATGGTTTGAATGGGTTAAATTGAGTTAACCGGCTTCAAAGATATTCCAAAGAGGAGATGGAGGCAGACTGACCAGATTTGTTAAAAAAGATTTGGAAATCATAAAACGCTGCTTGTACTTATTGCCCTACATAAAAACATTGGGTATTTCTAAACTCAGGACAAGTAGTAGAATCTATTTAGCTAGTTTTTTTACTTGCTTTTTTAGGTGAGTAAAAGATTTTTCAAATAAAAGTCATAAAATGTGTTTTTTTTCAATTTTTCACCATGTTTTTTTTATTTTTTTATAGTAAATAAGATGATACGATCAAAATAATGGTATCTGAAGAAAGCCCATCTTGTCCTGAAAAAAACAATATATAACTTATGTGGGTACACTAAATGGGTGAGGAGAAAATTACAGCTGAACACAAGCACCACAAAAGTTTCAAAACAGCCTCGGTCCCACAGGGTACAAAACGAAAAATGAGCCCGGTCCTTAAGGGGTTAATAAGCCTGTTTATTTCTGTTGTTAGGACTGCAGCCATCAACAATATATATTATTTGATATTATTAGTGTCATACGACTGTATACAGAAGAAAACATAATGCCTAATGTGGTCTTTCCTATTGGTACTTAAGTGTTAGAACATGTGCAAAATACAGTATAGCCCATTACAATACCCCAAATAAATGACTGTTGTATGAAATCAAGTGCTCCTCTTTATCTTTTTGGTATTCAATCAAAGTCTCCTAATTTCCCAAACTTGGAATGAGAGGAGGCGTTTAGTTCTGTCTTCTAATCCTTTCTTCTTGAGGAGCCAGGCCTTAACCGTGAGACCAAGCTAGCCTTCCCCATTCCATATATAATATCGTGTCCCCGTAATGATATTCAGAAATTCACAAAATGTGAAATGCATGTATCTCTCCACTGCTGAAATGCTGTAGATTTCTAGCTGTGATTAAAACGATGATCTTTGCGTTCTCATTCAATTCTTAAAATGTTTCTCATCTACAAAACAAATTGCACTCAATTAATCAAAAATGCAAGCTATTGTAAGTAGCAATGCTATGCATTTACCAAAGAGCCTTTTGGTGTTGCTACTTAGAAGTAATTTCATTTAATGATAAATGCACTTCTTGCATAAGAGATTTTACATATACATTAAATTACAGGGATGTACAGTTTAATGCAATATGTTCATGCTATATAGTAATCTCCTAATTGGTACAGTAGAATGAGAGAACCACAAAAGACATTTGGATGTATCCAGTAATAATGATTTTTAGGTCGTCCCCACAAGTAAGAAAAGAGCCTCCAAAACTAATTCATACAATTAAAGTGCCATTCTACCTACTCAGCTGAATGTTTAACTTTATAGCCACATGCAGCATTTTGCCTCATTTATGATTTTTCAGGGATGGCCATATGATGCCATGTGACCCAAAAGTAAGTATTGATGGGTTGATGCCAGAGAATCCCAATAAGCTACTAAACAACCAGACTATTTGTCACTGCCTGGTGTAAACAGTAGAATGGCTAAGTCTTTATTACCCAGCTGGACACGCTAATGAACAGTCAAAAGACTTAATTAGCATTGCCATAAAGAATCAGCTCAGTGTGGCCTCCAGGCCGTTTATTGGAACAAAATAAGATAAAACATAGTGTTTGTCAAGCTAATCTATATTTTTGTATGTAATGCTTAAAAAATTGCTGGGCTTCCCCTTTAACATAATATACAGTTTAATTAAAGGTCAGGTAGGCACCTCAGTGACCCTAAATGCCCGCTTTGATGCCGATCGGAAATCTACTAAGCCACAGCAGCTCCTCAGCTGCTGTATCAGAAGCAATTTATGTGATCTAACATCTGGCTCTTCTGATACAGCCATGCGAGACATGTCACAGGTTCTATACCAGTCCCCGAGGGAAAAAAGGCAGGCAAGTTGGTTGGTCATGGCAGGGGCTCATAGGGACTTGGCAGGTGCTGGTCGGGACATGGCAGGGGCTGGTGGGCACATGACAGAGTCTGGTGAGGACATGACAGAGTCTGGTGAAGACATGACAGGGGCTGGTGAGGACAATGCAGGGGCTGGTGGATACATGGCTGGGAATCGGGGGCATGACAGGGGCTGGTGAGGACAAGGAATGGGTGGTGGCATTTTGCACAGCACACGTGAGATTGCTCCCCCACCTCTCTTGTTTGTTTTAGTGTCGGTGACAAGTGCGGAATATGTTATGCAAGGCACCGTGGGACGTCCCTACTGCATGAGCTGACTGTGTTTTAACAACCAGTTCAGGTCACGAGCCTGCTGGGCTCGATGAGGGCTTACCCAGGGTGGTGTCCCTTTGTAACCTGTGTCAGACACTGTTGTGCTAGGACTACGCATGTAATTTCAAAAAACAAGAACTTAAGTATGTCTAAGGAGGTATCCTCTGGTTGGCTATGTGTTTACAGAATGTTATTTAACTTTTTGTTTTGTATTAAATTATGTTTACAGTTTGAAGTTGTGTTTAATACACACATTGGCCTTTTAAAACCCAACTTCACTTCAGCTCAGTCTGATTTTTGGCCAAGGGAAAGCATGACTTGATGGTCATGTTGTATATAAGTGTAACTGTTTTCTAAGTGGATTATCAGACTGTTCTGTGAAGGGGTTTATTGGGAAACTTTTTACCAAAATGGTTTTGTGAAATTATTATACATTATACAAATCTTCAATGAAATGTTTGATTGCAATTTTTAAAAAATATTTTTTTAATGAGTGCAGCATTTCTGACATCGTGAAGAAGGAATCATTTTTGTGTACTTTCTGACTTCACAGGTTCAGTGTATGAATGTGGACAGGTGTCTTAAAGTGCATGTGTTTAAGTGCATTAGCTTTTTGGCTGGGTTCACAAAATGTAGTTGGTTAACATTTTTCTTCTTGCAAAATATGTGTAGCAAAATAGAAACGTATCATATGTATTGTTTTCGATGATTATTATTGATTATACAAATGTGAACATTTTTTTCTGATGTTCCTCAAGATGGCTGCATGGTCCTCTAAAATTTTTGTGTTATCCCCCTTGCAAACACATGGGGAATGCTGCCAAATACCTGCCATATGCCTTTGCCCCCTGCAAACCCCCAGCTTTTTTCGGTACAGGAGATATGTTTTCCACATCTCCATCCAGGCTCTTCAAACAGTTAATCATTGGCAAGAATCATTAGACTGCGGAGGAGAAGGGCAGCTGCAGCAGCATAGATTTGTATGCCATGTTAGAGTTAAACAGGCATAAAAGTCAAGTATGCAATATAAAAAAGGCATGATAATTCAGAGTTTCATAATGAAATAAAAATGACATAAAATCACAAAATAAAATAATATTTAAAACAAACATACTTACATAACCCCTTCTAATTTAGACACTTTTGACTGTAGATGGGCAGATTATCAGGGTCACAAAGTCTGAAGCTGACATCTTCATATTCTACTCTAACTTAATGATATCTGAGCATCTAAGTTGCTGTTTTTGTTACTGTTATATCACAGCAGAAAACCATTCTTAAAAACATTCGGCTTAATTTAGAATAACCCTTTCTCTAGCCAAATATTCATTTTCAGACCAGCCCCGGAGCAAGAAATAGGTGTAGGGGCACCATGACCGGGGAAGGAACGAGGAGCACCCCATGACCTAACAAGGGGTTAAAATATTGGTTAGATACATACATCCTCTGTGACTGCTTGGCCCCTGTGTGAACTTTTGCCCCCACACTCTGAATGTTCAGGAACAGGAAGAAGGGGAGGGCACTGGGTGTCATCAACTAAATAAATTTGGGAACCTGCTCACAGATGAGCTTGTAGGTTTTTTAAGTAGGCGAAATTCCCACCCTCCCTTCCCTCTTTTTCTTTTGTTATATCGTCTTGTGTGGCGGTTGGTGTTTACATTTTGGTCATTGTTAATATGTGGTTGGCTGGTTCGGTGCTTGAGACAACTATCTAAGGTATGGTTGTACTCGTGGTGCACATGCCTCAGGGCGGAAGTGCAGAACACTCCCTGGGCGCCTTGCTCAGGTGATACGTTGGGTGACGTGTGGTTGCTGGGCTTTGGACGCCGGCAGCCTCTACAGGTGACGTGGTTTGTTACGCCCTTACCAGCCCTATAGATATACGGTGTTATATGGTTGGCTTGTAGCCAAGAATTTGTGGTTTATAACGTTTAAGAAATATGATAATGAGTGTCACAGTTGGGGATAATACCGGGATTTTGACCGTGGCCAAATTTATCCAAAATCGAACAATAAAGCAATTTTAATTACATACATTGTCTATGTGTCTTATTTGGGGAATGGGGCCGAAGTTGACGATACTAAGGTCAAGAAGAATCGTTATTAGAACTATTTTGTTTATTGGATAGTTTTGTTTTTGTCTTATTTTAATCCCCCAATTTAAGTTGCCATTCCTGCCATGAACTCACTGCCAAGTCATGCAAATAGAGGTTTGTCAGGAGGAATCGGGCAAAAGAAACAATTATTCCCACTCTAGGAATAACATGTGAGTGGATAAAGCAAAGTTACGGGCTTTGTTTTTGGGGGGCAGTCCCTGTAGATAGCGGCTGGTGTTTTTCTGTTCCATTCCAGTCGCCTCACCCCTTTGACCCTTTTTCATTTCTACTGAGACATGCCAATGAATGCCGACAAGCATTTTTTTTGTGTATGTGTATACAACAGAACAAAAGAATACAGTGAAGGAAGGACTATTTCCCCACAGGGACAAGTCGCAAAACACCAAGCACTATGTTTAGAATGAAAACATAAAAGATTGAATAACCATCTTTAAATTGGAAACAGGATGTCATGATGTATACAGATTGTGAGCATGTATACAGTATATGGTCATATACCACTACCAATTCTAAAATGTGTTGCTTGTAGTGTTATCAGTATCAGTTACCTATATACAGTACAGTATAAGGAACAAAAAACACTATAAATAATATATATACATAAACGATACAGCAGGAACTCTTCAGCTGATGCTGGGAACATCTCAGGTCTGAGCCTTTCACACCCCCAAGTTCTCCCTCCTGTGCTTCTTAGTCGGGGGTGGGAACTGACTGTTGGCCAATTTTAAGAGGTGAAGCTAGCATTCAACAGACATCGAAGGAGTATGAGCAGGGTCAGATGCCCCCTCCCCACCATCCCTAGGGATATGCCAGTCTTTACCCAGCGTCTCTGGGTTAACATAGGTCCCAAGTGTCCCTCTTTAGAAGACACACTACCCCTTTTTGACCGAAGAAGATATCTTTTCTAGGATCTCAGAATGTTTCGTATGTATCATAGTATTTTACAGCCCTAAAATTTACAGTAACTATATTTATATAACCCCACCCATAGCCACGCCCCTAAACATACCCCATTAAAAAGTGGACCTCGGATGTAAAATGTTTCTTTCCAAGGGCTCCGTCTTCAATTGCTGGTCATATGCACTGCCTAGCCAGCTTCTACTGAAGCAGCCAGCAAGTACACTGCCCATGCATATCCTGTATTGCGTGTCAGTCCCATTGAAATCTCAATTAAGGAAGTTGAACTTCAGTTGACCCTACTATTAGTATAAATAGTTTTACTGAAGGTTAGATGGATATATTTATTCCAAACTGGATTGTCTCTGTATTCAGAGCTCATAGGGAAATTATGCCTTTAAGCTGGTAGTAAGTAAAAGGTTGGAAAGTTTGGTGCCAGTACTTTCAAAAGGAAATGGAATGCAATTTAACATTAGCAATTTCTAACAACTGACATGGTTCAGCAGTCACACGCTGTTTTAGGTTATTTCAGCATAGCATTAGGCCACAGCAACATTAGATTTCAGTAACTCTCTTTATCATTGACATTTGTGCTGGTGCCTACTTCTACAAAGGCTATGCAGGCTATTTCTACTGTACTGCATCCACTGTTCTTGATGTGCACTGTATGACCAAAAGTATGTCTACATCTGACCAACATATCTATATTATTATTATTATTATTTATATAGTGCCAACAATTTATGCAGCACTTAATACTAGGTACGCCTAGTATATTAGGTACGCCTGTTCAATTGCTTGTTAACACAAATAGCTAATCAGCCAATCACATGGCAGCAACTCAATGCATTTAGGCATGTAGACGTGGTCAAGACAACTTGCTGAAGTTCAAACCAAGCATCAGAATGGGGGAGAAAGGGGATTTAAGTGACTTTGAATGTGGCATGGTTGTTGGTGTCAGACGGGCTGGTCTGAGTATTTCAGAAACTGCTGATCTACTGTGATTTTCATGCACAACCATCTCTAGCATTTACAGAGAATGGTCCAAAAAAGAGAAAATATCCGGTGAGCGGCAATTATGTGAACGAAAAAATGCCTTGTTGATGTCAAAGGTCAGAGCAATATGGGCCGACTGGTTCGAGATGACTACTTGTTACAACCAAGATGTGCAGAATACCATCTCTGAACATACAAGACGTCAAACCTTGAAGCAGATGGGTTACAGCAGCAGAAGACCACACAGGGTGCCACTCCTGTCAGCTAAGAACAAGAAACTGAGCCTACGACTCGCACAGGCTTACCAAAATTGGATAATGGAAGACTGGAAGAACGTTGCCTGGTCTGATGAGCCTCGATTCCAGCTGTGACATTCAGATGGCAGGATCAGACTTTGGCATAAACAACATGAAAGCATGGATCCATCCTACCTTGTATCAACAGTTCCAACTGGTGGTGGTGGTGAAATGGTGTGGGGGACATTTTCGTGGGACACTTTGGGCCTCTTAGTAGCAATTGAGCATCATTTAAATGCGACAGTCTACCTGAGTATTGTTTCTGGCCATGTCCATCCCTTTATGACCAAAGTATACCCATCTTCTGATGGTTACTTCCAGAAGGATAATGCACCATGTCACAAAGCTCACATCATCTCAAACTGGTTTCTTGATCATGACAATGAGTTTACTGTACTCCAATGGCCTCCACAGTCACCAGATCTTAATCCAATAGAGGACTTTCAGATGTGGTAGAACGAGATACTTGCATCATGTATGTGCAGCCGACAACTCTACAGCAACTGCGTGATGCCATCATGTCCATATGGACCAACATCTCTGAGGAATGTTTCCAGCACCTTGTAGAAAGTATGCCACAAAGAATGAAGGCAGTTCTGAAGGGGGTCCAACCTGATGATAGCAAAGTATACCTAATAAAGTGGCCAGTAAGTGTATATTTAAGGGGTATGACAAGACTAGAATTGACAGACTAAGACAAACCAATACATTAGGTGGAGAGGGCCCTGCTCGCAAGTTTACAATCTTGAATGGGGTGAGGAGAAACATAAGGCACAGAGAAGGTGAGAGGTAGTGTGGGGTTGTATCAGGGACAGGGAAGTTCTAGCAGCTAAGATGGTATGCCTCTCTGAAGAAGTGGGGTTTGAGATGTTTCTTGAATGCTGGGAGTGAGGGTTAATGCTGAAGGTTCGGTGGAAGTAGATACCAGAGATATGGGGCAGCCTGAGTGAAATCTTGTAGATGGGAAAAGGAAGAGGCGATACGTGAGAAAGAGAGCCTTAGTCCATGGGAAGAATTAAAGGATTGAGTAGGGGATTTTTGCATATGAGGGCAGAAATTTATGGAGGAGCAGTGTTATATGTTAGTACCAGGGTTAATTTAATTCTAAAGGTAATAGGGAGCCAGTGGAGGATTTCACAGAGTGGGAAAGCAGAAGAGAAACGGCCTAGCAGCAGCATTTAGGACAGATTGCAGAGGAGAGAGTTGAGACAGTGGAATGCCAACTGTCACCCGCTCCCGCAGATCCGCTGTCCCCCGTCCGGCTTCCGGTTCGCCGCTAAACTTACCTCATGGCGAGGTCAGGAGGAAGCGTCGGCTGGGTGCTTGGCATGGCGGTCCTGACTACCCTCTGATCTGTGATTTGGCTGTGTTCGTTCCTACATGTGTATGACCTGGATCGTTTGACTACCCGCTTTGGATTTGACCCATCTTCTGGCTGACTACCCGTCCTGTGTATGACCTCTGGCTCGTCTGACTCTGCGTTTGGTTTTGCTCTCCGCCATTCCCTGCACTTTTGTACCGCCTCATTTAGCGAATTGTGCCCTGACCAATTATCTTCGCTTTCCCTATTTTGTGTGGATCTCTCCAGCTATACCCAGAGACTATCTACCTCTCCATATCTACCTACTCTGGGACCTTCTCACTGTTGGGATCATCGAAAACCTGGGGCTTGCTTCTCAGCGCACTCCTCCAGGAGAAGAACTTCCGCGGTGAGTGCTCTGGTTTATGGTAGACGTGACACCAACCAGAAGAGTGTTGCAATAGTCAAGACGGGAAATGAACCAGAGTTTTTGTGGATTCTTGGGTGAGGAATGGGCGGATATGAGAGATGTTTTTTAGGTGGAAGCAGCAAGATCTGGGGAGGGACTGAATGTGAGGGATGAAGAAGAGGTTTGAGTAAAGGATGACCCCAAGGCATCGGGCCTGTAGGAGAGATAGTTGTGTTGTTAATGGTGATAGAGAATTCAGGTAGTGGAGTAGAGATGGAAGGAGGGAAGATAATGAGTTCAGTTTTAGAAAGATTAAGTTTGAGGTTACTGCCAAAGTTTGTCTATGGAGATGGCATGCCTATTTACTTGATTTTATATACCATTTTATACATCCACTGTGTATTAAACAAATGCCTCAGCTTAAGGTTAGTTCACTGGGCAGTTTTTGTGTCCCAGAAAGCTCTAATAGAGAAAAAATCATATCCAAGTACCCTGTGAGTACTTTAATATGCATTATTGAGATACAAAAATATAAACTTTCATTTAAACTTACCACTTACCTCAGACAGTGTCTGCAGCCCTGAAGCTAAAGCTGCCCTCCCCGTTTGTCATCCAATGATTCTTGTAGGAAAGCACTCCCAGTGAAATCAATGAACCGCCACCTACAGTGTTCACTAGCTGAAGGAGTTCTGAAGGTAAATACATGATGTGCATGGAGATGTGTCCGGTGGGACACCATGAACATCTTAGCTATCATATGCATTAAAGTATAAAGGATGGCTGGAGTGTCCCTTTTAAGAGAAACTTGGACCTGTCAAGAGAAATTAAGCAATTCAGTCAAACCTTATCTACATTTTGATCTTTTAGATGCCATCTGGTAGCCTACTGATCATGAGTTAGTAGCTTTCAACCCAGGGTAGACCAGGCTGAACCTGGATCCTCCTGTCTCCCCCCCCCCGGCCCCACTTACCGGTACTTCTGAGTCCCCGGTGTGTAGCTGGGGCAGCGTGTAGATGTCTACGCACCGGTGCGGGGAACTCTGATCTCTGACAGTCGGGGAAGGTCTGCGCGATGGACGCAGACAACCCCCGCTGCTAGCCACGCCTCCTTCCGGCTGCAGCGTAAGTGCGTGGGATCTACACGCTGCCCCGGCTACAAGGGAAGTCAGAAGCACCGGTAAGTTTGGGGGGGGGCAGGGGAGTGTTAAATGGGGGCATAAGGCATTTCTGGAGGCAGAGTGCTCTGTGAAATGCCTTTTAACCCCCTTAATGCCACTCTGCCTCCAGAAATGCCTTTTTAGCCCTCTAAACGCCACTCTGCCTCCTGAATGCCTTAAACCTCCCTATATGCCACTCTTCCCCACAATATGCCTTTTAACCCTCTAAATGCCAGAGTGGCATATAGGGGTATAAGGCATTTCTGGAGGCAGAGTGGCACATAGGGGGTCAAAAGGCATATCATGGGGCACAGTGGCATATAGGGTTAAAAGGCATATCATGGGGCACAGTGGCATTTAGAGGGTTAAAAGGCATATCATGGGGCACAGTGGCATATAGGGGGTATAAGGCATGTCTGGGGCAGATGTGCATTACTGGGGGGCAGGTTGGAAAATAGAAGGAAATAAAACCAAAATATTTTTCTCAAACATAGCTTTTATTAAAAAAAATAGTTTAGATGAATTAACATTTACTGGTAAAACTTTTTTCCTATAGGGTCGTCTTATATTCAGGCTTTTTCTTTTTTTCCCTAAATTAATATTCAGATTTGGGGGGTCGTCTTATAATCAGGTCGTCTTATAATCGAGCAAATACGGTATCTATTATGTTGTAGCTCCGGGTACTGTTCACTGACTCTATTTGTATACCAACCTGTAACTCCTGTTTTAATGACTCTTTTGTCTTGTTCCATGGAGACTGACTTTTTTGGGCTGTAATTACTCTCCTAGTGTATTTTAATAGTATTTTATGATTTTTAGGCAAGCTGCTGACATGTGTACCATATGCATAAGCAAACCAGATTTTTTTTTATTCATAACGTTGATGCTATTTGGCATTTATATTATAAATTGCTGCTGAACTGAATTAGCTATCACTGCATAAGGCTTTGTAGAAAACATCTGTGGGATATGTAACCTCACTCTATATCATTGCAGGGTGTTATTTTGTCTCCTACCTAAATTATTAAAATAATAATAGTTGAAAAATATGTTTTCTTCTTTAATTTCAGCCCGTCCCTTAGGAAATAAAACACTGGCAGCTCTATGCTTCTATATGTAATTAAAATGAATATTTACACCAGATAGAACACACACATTCATCCAGTGTTGCTGACTTTTAAAGGATACATACATTTCTCTGCTTAGACGAGTTTGCAAGTTAAAATAATCTTCCTCTGGAGCTGTATACATCAGGGTCAAAAGGTTATTTAAAAAGTAGTTTGTGATGTCGCCTCAGCAAGTCATAACTCTTAAGTCATCTACCTCTCTCTGCCTGTAACACTATTTGAACTTGTATTTTTTTTTCAGTGTGATCGAATTAAATTCTATAACTCTTGCAGCGTGCCTGTAAGCAGCCGGAGCGTTAATATTTAATGATGAAAGATGTTTGTAATCACAGCCAGATCCCGTGTGTCTGGCTGTTTTATGTTCTGCCTCTGGGGTCGTGATGGTGAACTCAGGCCTTCCAAGATCTTAGTTTAACCCACTACAGTAGTGGCTCATCTACCTTACAAATTATGAAGGTGTTCTAATACAATGTTTGCAAGACAATTATTTCTAGGTTTTCTGATAACACGAGGTCATTAAGCAATGCAGGTTTTGGGCTATCCTTGAAGATTTAATTGCGTTCGATGGGAACCTACCAATCATAATTACATAAAAAAACTAGATTGGGTAATGAGAGTATTTTATACAGTACAGCAATGTAACAATGAAACAATGAAGTTGCAGAAAGGTGTGTGTTTGAGATCTTGTAAATTGGGGTAACTGGTAAGAGTTACACTATATGACCAAAAATATGTGGACACCTGATCATCATTAATGTGTACCTTCCATTCCAAAATCATCGCCATTAATTTGGTGTATCCCCTGTTGTGGCTGTAACAGACTCATCTATTCTGGGAAGGCTTTCCCCAATATTTCCACAATATTTTGGAGTGATGTTGGACAAGAGGGCCAAAGGTTATCGATGGAGTAAAGGTCAGAGCTCTGTGCAGGCCACTCATGTTCCTCTACACCACCAGAGTCAGATCATGCTTTTGCACAGGAGCACAGTCATGCTGGGACAGGAAAGGGCAATCCTTAAACGGGTACCTCAAAGTCAGAAACATATAATTCTTAATTGTTAATTAACATTACACTTCACTGGAAGGGGCATAGACCAAACCATGAAAAATAACTCAGACCATTATCCCTTCTCAATCAAAATTTACAGTAGGCAATATGCATTGCAGTAGGCAGCGTTCTCCTAGCATCTGTCAAACCCAGACTAGTCCATCAGACTTTCAGATAGTGAAGAGTAATTCATCACTCCATAGAGCATATCTCCACCGCTCCAGAGTCCAGTGACAGTGTGCCTTATACCACTCCAGTTGATACTTGGCACAGTACATTGTGATCTTCAGCTTGTGTGCAGCTGCTCGGCCATGGGAACTCATTTCATAAAGCTCCCAACTCACAGTAGCTCTGTAGTGAGTACTCAGTCTTATCTATTAATGTGGCCAGCTTGCCAAACACATAAGAATAAGTGACAGTCTTAAATAATACACACAATAGAAATGTAATGATAACAGCTGATACATTTTAATATTAGAGAACTCCGTATGGGGTAACTCTAACCTTGTTCATTTTGTAATGATTTTCTTTCCTAATGGTAATGAAAAACATAAAAATCACACCTAACTACAGCATCATTAATTACACAGCTACTCAATACCAAATTCTCCTCCCTTGTACCATTTTTCTCCATCCTAATCATTTTATTCTGAAAAGGCTGCGGCATTGATTGAACTGAGAACACAATGTAAAATGTGATTTATAATTAACACCCCCAAGCCATTGTCAACCATCATGAAATCAAAAACCTCAAGGTAAGAATGGAAAACACTGATTGGACAGCCTGGCAAATTACTTTGCCAGACCGCATTTCAAACAAACACTGTATAAAAACTGCATTTTAAAATGATAGAGGACGTTATGTTTATTAATTAAGCCAAATGGGTTTGTCACGGGTTCATGCCCAATATCTGGCTTGGCCTGACTCATCAAGAGGGGATGAAGAGTATGAACTAGAAACTAGTATGAAACTATGAACTAAAATGAAAAATGACATCTCCCATTCTATGTGGTTCCTCTAGAACAATGTACGAGAGGACATCCACATCCAGTGGGAAATTCCAGGTCCGGCTATTGGTGGTTCTAGTGAATATGTCCTAAGGTTAGGCTCAGCTAGCAAGCTTGGCCCTCCTCCCCCTACTATGTTAGTTATCTATATATCCCACTTTCAATCTCTGCAGAACCTTTATAATAATCACTAGATAAATAAAAAGCAATAATAATAGTGATACTATTTTTCACATTGTACAATATATAATTCTTATTTCACTGATCTTTAAGCAATAGGTGTTGCTGTTTCCCCTTTCTCTCACATTTCTTGGAATTTGTGCTGCAATCTTGGGCGAATTCTTGTGTCTTGGTTTCATTTTCATGCGCCCGTTTTTATGTGAAATATTGATTTTTTTTTTCTTTGCACAGATAGGAGATTCAGAATCACTCTTTCCTGTCAGAGAATATAAAACATTGCCTGTGGGTCAGCAAAGCTTATTCCTTCCAATATTCAAGGGTTAATATCATCTGCTTGGGCTGGTCAGCAAATTTGCAGAAGCACACAGCAGCAATGAAGCCAGAACTGTTGGAAAGAAGGAATGTGCGATTAATCTAAATGATTTGTTCTCCTGAACGATCTGCCTCCTATGTCTTTCCGTTTTACAGTCTAAAGTGGTGAGGACAGTATCTTACAGCAGAAGAGAACGATACTTCATAGGTATTTATATATTTATCACCCTTTGGGGAAGCCATGGGGTACTACCCCCCCCAAACCATTTTAATTAAGGTAAAGAGAAACATAATTCACATAAGGAAATTAAGATTTAAATGTTTGCAGTCAAGGTTGCCTTTAATAATAATAATGGAGCCCCAGAAAAACTTCTCCTGACTATATAACAGACCTTTTAGAGCACACTCTAAACTTTGGGTCACAGACTACTCCCCCGGACACAACATCCGCAGGATCGCCATTGATGTCACCAGGACCACCTAGCCACATCCCCAAAACAGAGGGCTCCGGGTAGATGGAGCCTTTATGTTCCCACGTATGTATGTAGGCCAGAAAATCATGCCTTAATATTTAAGGCAACCTTGAATATGAAACTTAAAATCTTAATATCCTTGTGGCAAACTAAGGCACTTGCTATAGGTCTGTAAATCAAGGCACGCTTCACCCCCTTTTTAATTCTCTTTACCGTAGGGTGACCACATCAGCCATGTTTTCCAGGATATGTATTATTTTTACATCTGTGCTGGTCAGCAATATATAAAAATGGTAAACATGGCTGATATGGTCCCCCTACTGTATCGGTGTGTGACAGGAGTGGATAGTTAGGCGAACAAGCGAAAGGATAGCCAGTACTCCATTGATACTTAATTGATCACAAATGTTTACATAATTTCATTTGATTACAAATATATTGTTTAATTTGTGAGTGTTCAACATTCTCCTTCCCTCTTATTAATTGTTTAGTAGTCCAAAAGAATTCTTCATATGACATTTTTCTTCTTCAATTTTTGTTTTCTGTGTTTATTTCTCTTCTCTGAGCCCAAATCGCCTTAGGCTCGAAATGCAGCAGCAGAGGAATATTCATGTATTACTGTAATTATTTTCTTGTTCCACTTGCTATGTATGACTAAATACTTGTGAGCTTAGTTAGTATATAGATGGACAAAGAAATTCATAACATGTAAATAATTAAATCCTATTACTGTTTTCCTTAGTACACTGTTCCCTAACAGTAACTACACAATACTAAGTACCACTATAAATAGTAGCCTAATCTTAAAATGAAGTCTGTGTATATACTGAGACAGTCAGGCTAAATACCAGAACAGAACATGCATGCATGTATGTGTATGCTCACAAACACTGGACACAGACTTAAAGCAACATCACTCGAGGACAGATTTGAGGGTGCTACTAAGCTCGTTTTATTGTCAACAGAAGAACCTACAACTTTTTTAGAACATACATCTGATAGAATTATCTGTGCCTTTTAGCATCTGTTAGATTTTAAACAAGTGTTGAATTGAATCCTACTCAACAGTCATGGCATGAATTTGGATGACCTGGCAGCTTTTGTTTTAAGTAGCATTTAAAGTATCTTCCTTGAAAAAATGATCAATGTTGCTCTTGGTAAGGTCCATTGACCCTGCCCAATTGGCTCAGTGTAGATATATAGGGCAAAATACAATACAAGTGATCCATGGTAGTGATCCACAACACATTTGACTCACACTAAATTTGAATAATCTAGCCCTGTTCAACACATTGACCAATACGAAATTGATAGAAAGTCAAAAAAGTAGCTTTGGTAGCCTAATATAGTCAAATGAGAGAATGTCTCAAATTCCCTGTCTCTTACTTTGTTAGCAAGAAAACAGAACATAGTAACTTTACCTAGCAAAACATGATTAGTAACCACAGAATTTGGGATTTTATATGCAGCTTGAATAAGTATAGTCACATTGGCCTCAATACATTTCTAATAGTTACATCTCTGTAACAAGTGCAAGGGTGAATGTACTGCAACGTGCTTATTGCATATGCAGCTAATCTAGTATTTCATGCACCTTCGCTGACAAAAGCTTTCATAAGACACAGCTTAGCAGTTTCTATATTAAAATAATATCTATGTCAAGTTCTTAAGATAAATTAAGCTCCCTCTAACTTCTACTAATCACAGCTCCTTGCACATGGAAGCAAATGAAACTCTATCAGATCTATTAACACCTGACACTTTCACAAAACTCTGCCAAAGCTCTCGATTATCCTTAAATTGCAGTTTCCAAGTCCACACCCTTTTGTGGGTTTTTTGCCGTTTATCCAATATGTATTCTTCAATAATATTAGACCCCTGTTACTCCAACACTGAAGATTAAACTGATTGTCACAGAAGATTACAATGCAAAAAGAGTATTTTTGAAAGGGGAACTGTCAGAAATTGTATCTGGTGCATTATTTAGATATGGTTCTAGTGGGGTAACTACAGGAGTGGCAGCAGTCGCAATTGCAATGGGACTCATACCGCACGCGTCCAGGTCAGAAGGGCCCTTTCTAAACTATTTTGAACCAGCTCAGGGAGACAGGAACATATGACCCAGCAGTGAAACCGAGGCTGCTTGCACAGTGCGAGAACAGCAGGACAAAAAGCTGCAGGAGTGATGAGAGGTAAGCAGAGGCAGGCGTGAGGGGGATATGTATCTATCTATCTATCTATCTATCTATCTATCTATCTATCTATCTATATATATGCATGTGACCATGAATGTGAATGTATACATGGATGTGAGCATTGATATGTACTTGTGTGTGTGTGAGCATGGATGTGTAATTGTGTATGAGCATGGATGTGTAATTGAGTGAGCATGGATGTGTAAGCGGGGCGAGATGAAGTGAATGTTAGAATGAATGTGTATGTTAGTGAGTACGTGTGTGTAATTTGTGTAAGTGTGTTTACATATGTGTGCCAGAGTGTATGCTGGAAGGCGGGGGGCAAGGGGCAAAGGAGGCACAGACAAGCTGTTTAAGGGCAATGATGGCACAGACCAGTCGTTTAGGGCAAACATGGCAAACATAAGACAAGCTGGGGCTAAGCATGGCACTCACAAGCTAGGGCCAAGCATGGCATTTGCAAGCTGTTTGGGGCAAAGATTGCACTGTGGGACATGTTATTTGGTGAAGTTGAGGGCACTGGGGAAATTTTGGCAACAGAGCCCTGTGGTTTCTAGTTACGCCCCTGGCTGTATCCCTTAATAGCTGATTAAGTGTATAGTGAACGTGATAGTGTAAAAATGTCCACAGTCTAGGCCTCCTCTGAAAATTGCCTCACAATTTTCTGGAAATTACAAATCCCTATGTCAACCTCATATTTAGGTTAGGTATGCGCACCCATCTTAAACAGCAAATGCACCTGTACAAGACTAGGCTTGAACATGGATCCTGCAAGTATAACTAATGTTTATCTTTGTCTCTGTACTAGATGCCTATTACTATGTACCCCTCTGCATACCTGACTCCCTTTCTTGACACCAGACCACCCATGATGATCTTCTAGTGTTGGCACCTGATAGCCTTTCCTTTTCCATAGTGAAATGTTTCCTTATATCTATGGAGCACTACAACACCCAGTTCTACCTGTTCCATGCCTCATCATTCTTCACTCATCATTGACGATACAATGTCCCCAATGTTCAATTCTACTGCATCAAAATTAGTTTACACAGTTACCTATGGGAACAGAAAATTTAAATCTGACAAAGGGGAAAAAAATAAAAAAAATAACTGAATAGCTATGCACATCACCAAGCTATAATGGCACACCACTTAATCTATACTTTTAGTTAGTACCCATATGGTAGACATATATACAGCTATACAGAATTTAGCTTGAATTGCCCTCTATTTTATCTAAAGTAGTCAAGAAGATTTTGGATAAAAGCATTGGGGCTGTTGCTTGTAGTTCCAAGTGTGTACTCACTGATGACACAGAGCCATGCTAAAATCTGATTAAGTTTTTTTCTTGCTTAAACATAATATTGATGCAAAATTCATCTCTATATAACATGGCTTTATTCAATTGTGTGTTTAGTCTAGAATTATTTCCATCCACACATAGTTTTGGTTTATCAGCTTTGAGTGAAATAGACACAAGAATATAACATCCTATAATCTCAACAACCTACATTTACAAGATGCTAATCCTAATTAAATTTTTTAGTAACTACTCCTTTCTTATATATCAAGTCTGCATAAAAAAATCAAATTCTCATAAATTCTTTATCAAGTTTTTGGAGGTCTCCTTGTCATAGTTTTGGTCCCTTATTGAGGCTGACGGCAACTGTATTATTTACACAAGGCATTTTCCTCTAAACGATTTGGAACCTGCATGGGGTGTGACAGGAACGAATTGGGGTCACCATACATCAGTAGCCAAACCTAAATCTGCAGAAGCAGTAAGTAGGTGCTGGAGGGAGGGGTCATGTATCTTTGAATGCATGCATGTTGGAATGAATGTGAGCATTAATGTGTGTATAATTATGAATGTCTGTTTATATGTGCATGTGAGCATGAATGTCTATGTATAAGTGCATATGAGCATGGGTGTCTGTATAAGTGGGTGTGAGAATAAATGTCTATGTATAAGTGAATGTGAGCATGAATGTCTATGTATATGTGTGAGCATTAATCTCTATGTATAAGTGCATGTAAGCATGAATGTGTATGTATAACTGCATGTGAACGTGAATGTCTATGCATATGTGTAAGCATAAATGTCTATGTATAAGTGCGTGTTAGCATGAATGTCTATGTATAAGTGCATGTTAGCATGAATGAGGAGGAGGCAAAACAGACTAAGACAGTAGAAGAAAACATGGAGGAAGAGGAGCTGCTGGAGAGGATAAAGAGACACATGTAAGGAAACATTGTAAGAATTAAGCCTCTGATGGTGGTACACAATAACTCCCATCACTGATGAGAGTTACTGTGTACCACCATCAGTGCCTGGCTCAGCATAAAGTGATGGGCGTTAAGGGGTACAGTGCACCTTAACTCTTATCACTATATACAGAGCCAGGCACTGATTGTGGTACCACTCTCAATGTCTGGCACAGTATATAGTGATGTCAGTTATGCTGTACTAACGCCAGTATCTGGCTCAGGATATATCGATGGCAGTTATGCTGTACCACCATCAATGACTGGCTCAGTGTAAAGTGATGGTAGTTATGCTGTACAGCTGTCAATGTCTGGCTCAGTATATAGTGATGTCAGTTACTATATTAACTGTTTTTCAGGCTGTATATATTTATGATTAGAATTACTTTTTTTCAGTTTCTGCCAGTAGTATTTAATATTAATTATATTTATATTACACTTGGCTTACACTGTTAAGTTATCTTTTTTATTTAGACAAATATAGAAAAATAGATATGGTGGGGTAACCACAAGGAAGGGGATTAACCAAGAAGAGGGGTGGTCATGATAGGGTGTGGCTAAGGAAGCGGCATCACCACAGGAGGCCCATAACTTTTTGTGATGGTCTCAGTCCACCCATACATTAAAGTACCTGCAAAGTACAAAGTATTTGTTGGTGAGGCTTACCTGGCTGAAGCTGAAAGGACAATGTCACAGATTAGATATAAAACTAATTTTAGCATGAAATAATACATCTCCAAAAGCATTTTATTGTAGTGAAGGGTTCATGGCCCACATGACTCAATCCACATCTGAAAAATTGATAAAATTAGTTCAACTCAAATGTAAGTCAGTGAACACCTTCTGCTATGACCATAAATGTATCATGATCCCGAGACACTTTAAAATATTCAGAATCTCACTTCAAAAAGGAAATAATTGTTCCCTTTGAGAGACAACAATATACATTTCAACCCAATGAGAAAATACAGAGCAATAAGAAAATAAATTTAAAAAGATCATTACAGCCTTATTGCTGTAAGGCAATATATACAATCAAGAACATTGAAGAAATGTTCAATAAAAATACACAGGGGTAAAACTTTAATGATATTTAAAAAAAACTTTCTCTGGTATTAATAAACTATATCCAATATAAATTACGGAACTATATAATTGTAGCTATTTTTATACAGTGTATATGTAATAATGAGGGAACTTAAAGATATCCCCTTGGATGGAGGGATGGGAAGATTCTAATATCTATGATGATGTGACCAAACTAAGATGCCTGTTTGTGTTACAACATATGGTTTTCATGAGACTTGGGACCTCTGTAATGCTAACAAGAGGATGTGCCATTTTTCAAAAATCTAAGTATTAAAAACTAGCCTTTTGACTATATTATGGGGGCATGTACTTCAATTCCCTTTATACTATATATAACACAATCCAGTAACATATATACATCAGCCAGAGGATACAACATGCAGTGAATATAGTACATATGAAAGAGCAAGGGTGGGACTCAGAATCAGGCTGCACTAGGATAGTGTTTTTAGAGACCTACAGGGTAACTGCCAGCCTCTGAAATCCAGTAGAATTTTCAGTAACTGGTAGTGAGGAAACTACCACACATTAGCCTTCTGAAATGAGTAGGGTAGTGGTTACGTGCACTGCCTCTGATGTGGGAGACTGTGGTTCGAATCCCTGCTGTAATCTTCAAGTAGAGGTCCTTGGGCCTTAATATATACTGGCTACCTCAATAATATGAGAGCATGAAAAAAGAGAGTCATGCCAGCTTAGAGCTGAAAGACAAACTAGAGAAAATGCGAAGAATGAAGGCCAAAGTCGGTCGTCCTAGTGGTCATAGGAGCACTCGGGTCTAAACTGGGAGAGAAGTGTGGGTGGATTATAGTAAAAAAGAGTGAAGATTCTTAAGACTGATGGGGTGGAGCTACCTGCAGGGGACATAGCAGACTAGCTACAAGTACCTTGGTATCCCATAGTCACATGGGAACCAAGATGAGGAGGTAAGGAAGGCAGCAACATCCAAGTACCAACAAAGGCAGATCCTGAAGAGTCAGTTCAATGGGAAGAACAAGATCCATGCCATCAACACGTATGCTCTGCCAATCATCAGATAGCCTGCCAGCATAGTGAGCTGGCCAAAGGAGGACATGGAAGCTGACGATTTGAAGGCCCGGAAGCTCCTCACAATGTAGAGGCCTCAAGATTGAGGAGGCCCTTGGTAGAGAGGCCTCAAGGTTGAGGAAGACACATACCACCCATAGGGGTGAGATTATATATATAACCTCTAACCCTACAGGGTAGGGTTAGAGGTTTTCTATGTGTCACAACATCATTGAGTACAAATAATAAATTAAAAACATTTTCCCTCCCCATGTTCGCATTTTTTCAGGTCAGGTGCCACTGCTGGAAAAAATAAGATTTATGTTCAGCAACATCTCCAAGTACAGTAATGCTCCCTTAGATGCTTTGCTTTGGTTTATTTCAAACTTTTTTGGTTAGGGCAGCAAAGTCAAGTACAAATGTCACATGGAGGCACCTTTAAGACTAACCTGCTGTATATTAAAAGGTGGGACTATGGGTCGGGATTGTGACATAGAAGCTTGTTGCTATTACAGATACATACCTGAGAACAAACACTTAACTCCAGACCTGCTGTATGAAGCTGCATCTCCTCTGTAACCTTACACGAACTGATATATTTCATCTTTAAATTGACTGGCTGGGCACTCTGTGATCATGTTTATACCGCTACAGCTGCTTCCCAGCCTAATCCTGTTATGTATATCAATAAATGCAGTGGTGAAGCCTTGGTTTATATGAGAATTGGTGTTCTCTGCACCTGCTCAGAATAGCAACAACCGGCTGCTCAAAATACAGGTTACATGCCTTTACTTATTTTACTGTGTGTTTGTAAACGGCTACCCTGACATGTTTCTCTCGTAAAAGATGAAGTTGGCAGCCCTGCAAAAGGAGAGAGAAGTCTAACTGACACTCTGTGTTACATAGGGGCAACCAAGCTTTCCTTGCTGGAGAAACTCTATAGGGTTGGCCCTTCATCCAACATAGTGAAGTGAAACCCTCCTGCAAACTACCACTGTAGTGAATAAATCTGTGACATGCCTAAGTAGCATATTGGAAACATCCCATGCTGGGCTACCCAGAGCTCTCCCTTTTTTGAAGGGATGACATTGTGAAGAGGCAGGGCTAGCAACATATGGGTCAGGGCTAGTCACACATAGAGGTTGGGTTAATCCTAAACTGCCTTTAGTAAGTGGGGAAGGGGAGAGAGGTGAGCATGGAGAGGTGAGCATGGGAAGTGGGTGAAGGAGTGGACATGGCCAAACTCTGCTCCTCTGCCTGGAGAAAAAAGAAACTGATGTGGACACCTGAAAAACTGGGCTTTACCCAGAGATTCTGGGTCAAACACAGAGAGTTTCTAGGTATACTAGACAGGCTGCCTCTTTAGGGTTGTTGTAAGCTTTTCCTGGATGGAACTAGGAAGGAATTTGAGTACAAAAAATTACAGACCTTACATTTGTTTATGATCCACCCCATAGAGCCACCTCTGTGAAAATAGTATGGCTATCACTCTTCACCCTGGGAGCTTTAAACTGAGTACATCTTCTCTATCGGTCCTGGATTTTACCCCTTAAAAGCCAAGGGGAATATTCACTGTGCACCACGAAATGCCAGACTGCAGAATTTCTCCTTTAAGAAGTACTGTTTCATATTTATGAAAATCTCCTAAAACCCAATGTTTAATAGAAAAACTGGGAACTGGGAAATGCAATTTATTGAAGGGGAATATATTACTCACCTGAACGTAGCTTCTTAAAAGATCAACTGCTCGGGATTGCTAAATAAATGAATATAAAAGCAGGTAAAGAGACAAGGATTTGGACCTTCCAAGAAATAAATAAATGTATGTGGTGTATATTGTGTGACACTTTGCCCACAATGGAATTGGTACATACGCATACTATGTTCAAGTGTTTGAAATTCCATTATGCAAATATATACCATATATTATCTGTAACAATTATTATGCCAATACTAATAGAACAATTAGAAACGAGGGACAGAAATCTCAATCAGGGGACTGTCCCCTGAAAACAGGTACGTGTTTTAAACGGTTTTTGAGGTATTGTTGATGGGTGATTCCCATGCTGCACCTGGTTTATTAATACATACTCTGTAAGATGCAGAGAATCTTGCTCTCTTCTCTGTCTTTGTGCT
This sequence comes from Sceloporus occidentalis, assembly GCA_023333645.1. Taxonomy (NCBI): domain Eukaryota; kingdom Metazoa; phylum Chordata; class Lepidosauria; order Squamata; family Phrynosomatidae; genus Sceloporus; species Sceloporus occidentalis. Next base: position 1,832,815 of record JALMGF010000036.1, on the reverse strand, counting down.
GCTGAGCTGACAGCTTTTTTACTGTTCCTGTCACTTGCAGGCTCCGGGCTGAGTGTAACTCCCTCCCTTACCAGCTCCTGCTCTGTGTCAGCTTGTATTAAAACATACTGGTCATGCTCTCAGGCCTCGCATGCCGCCATGGGGGGTGATTTGTATGAACACTGGCACTGCTGCCTTTCCACCCCGGTGGGGGGCACATCAGACCCACATCTTTCCCAAGTCGCCGATGGCTGTGCCGTGTAATGCAAGAGGCCACAATCACCTCTGTCTTAAAGTGTTGAACTTCCTTGGCGTTTAAAGCAGACACAGCAAGAGCTTAAGCAAATGATGGTGAATGTCGGTGGTTTTCCACTGTGCTTAAAAAAGACATTCTAAAACAAAGAATAAAAGTCCACATGCTCATTGTATTTAGAAAATGCACCATCTAACCATTTCAAGATAACATAGCAACCTATTCCAACCTAGTCATATGATAAATAAAAATGTTAATATATATATCTTTAAAATAGACAAAATGTGATACTTTTTTCTCATGGTCCCTGGGGATGGATTATGCATTATTTGTCCCAGTGAAGAAGGGAATAGGAGTCAAACATGCTGACACAACACACTGTTCTATACTTCTTTAATCAGCTCTGATTTCCAGAGCCTCCAAGTGAAGTCTAAAGAGTTCCCAGTTATGCCAGTCAGGGACGACAAACCACAGTGGTTGCCATGTTTCTACAATTTGTTGTTAAAGTTGGGATGGGAAAAGAGCCAAGCATGTGTCACAGATTGTGCAAGTGTATGAGCATTGATATGCGCACATAGGAAGTTTGACAAGTGAGGCTCACAGCTCTGGGCCTTATTCCCCACACTTAGGAGGCAACCGCAGTGCCACTGCTTACGGTAAATAATTGATCAATTATTCTATTCTTGATTTCTAATAATTGGAATTTTAATAAAGACAGGAGGTGAATATTTACTTACCTTGGCGGGTATGGACCATCACCAGGACAGGCTCTGCCACATCGACACCCAAACACCCACACCCACCAGGACAGACTCTGCCACACCGACACCCAGACACACACACACCAGGACAGGCTCTGCCACACCAGCACCCAAACACACACACCAGGACAGGCTCTGCCACACCGACACCCAGACACACACACACACACACACACACACACCAAGACAGGCTCTCCCACACCGACACACCAAGACAGTAGGGATGCACCGCTATATCGGTGGCCGAAACGTATCGGCCAAAAATAGCATTATCGGCAAAATGGCGAAACAAAAACAAAAAAAACCACAGAAAACAATAATTCGCAGGGGCCTTGCCGCTTCCCTCTGTGTTGCTCAGCAACGTCTCTTGCTCCGTCGAGGGGACGCAGGAACCCAGCGGAGTCACTTGAATGTGTGTCACCTCACGTGCTCCGTTCCTGTTACCCTGGGCAGATTAAGAGAAGTTCAAACAGACTGCAAGCAACACAGAGGGAGACAGCGCCCCTGCATAAGTCTGTAAGCGGCACCTGAAGATCTGCAGTTCAGGTAAGGGTAGTGAAGGGTGTATGAATGAGTATACGTGAATGAGGGAATGAATGTTTGTGATGAATAAATATGCATGTTATAGCATAGATGTGTAAGTGGGGGGGGCAGGGCACAGGTAGGCTGTATGTTATGTGCATGTATTGGCTGCTTGTGCGTGATAGGAGTGTCATTGGTATATTAAATATATATCATTACTAACAGCAATCACACTTCTATCATGCCCAGGCATACCCAGATTCCAGCATGTACTGGCTGACTTGGCATGATAGGAGTGTGATTGCTAACAGCAATCACACTTCTATGATGCCCAGGATCCAGCATCTAGCAAAAGCTAGCAAAAGCTATCATGTCCATTGGAAAAAAAACGTACATTTTATTTTATTTTTTTTTCCTGCTCTCCTCCGATGTGATGACCCTCTCCTTGCCACGAGGAACACCTTCTGTGGGCCCGCCCACTCGAACGCCACCTAAAAGTCAGGCGGGCCGCATTTGGCCTGCAGGCCCGCACGTTGGATGCCCCTGCTCTAGACTAATCAGCTGCTTTGAGGATATCAGAAAAGGAACCGCCTGCAGAAAAGGCCCCTGAAGCTGCCCCTCGGACAGAATGTGCCCCAAAATGATGGTCAATACCTGCCAAGGTAAGTAAATATGAGGTCTCCTGTCTGGCCTTAAAATTCAGGTGCTGAGCTGCTGGCGTTCTAGATAATGTCCCAGCAAATTGGGGACCAATGGTTTCTATGTTAATATAATAATTGTATCATTGACTAATTAAGCACCATCATATTCCACAGCTTTTCACAATGGATACACAAGACATAAGTAGTACATCACATACTAATTTAGACTTCCAGAAACAAAAGATGAGGAGGGGTCACAGTCTAGACTCTAGATGGTTATATGATTCCTTTCACTACAGTACTTTGTTTGCTAATAACCAGTATGTATAGCTGATACATTTTGAACCAAGAAATTGTTGTATTTCAAATATTTTGCAATTGTCAGTTTTTTTTGTAGATCTATAAATTATAGAATTATTATAAAAGTATAACTGGTGTTTATCACACGAGAATAAGTGTTTTTAGGTAATAGCTAATCTAGCCATTTTCCTATAGATGCTAATCATTTCTATGACATAACACCTAGTATTTAAATAGCGCCTTTTCCCAGTGGGACTCGCTTTGGTGCACGCTCTCGGATTTAACCAAATCAGCAGAAATACTATAAAGAATTACAAAGCTATTTAAAATAAGTACAGTAAACCATCACCAAAAAGCATAACATTACTGATCTTGGATAGTAAAATGTCAGGTCCAAGTCATGTAAATAGGGTATAATTATGTTTTCAGCTTATTAGCATCTAATTTTCTCTTTCGATTATTTCAAACAGTATGCTTTTAAAGTGACACATAGTGACACTAATTAATGGCACTTTAGTGAATCTTGGCCTTAGATTTGATGGGTACCAGCTAAATGGTCATTGTCTAGCTGACACAAACTGTTTATTGTTCCCATTTCATGTATTGTGTATGCAAGGCCTTTATGGCGCTTGGAACATCTGGGGCACTGAGTTAATGCAGTTATGTGCCTCATCTAATTTCTTTATACAGTATTCACACATTAAAAAACAAAAACCTTCACACACATGCTAACTCCAAATACCAACAAACATACACTCATGCTAACACAATACATTTACAAACGCTAACACTATACCGTAGCAGACAAACACATGCTAATGTCATATTCTTTCCTTAACACCTTACCTTAACAGACACACATGCAAACACCATACACTCATGCACAGGCATGCTAACCCCATACACCAGTACATACACACTCTAACACTACTTGTGGGTATACACACTTGTGCTAATGCCATACAGTAACACACATGCCAACTTCACACTCTTATGTACATGTACACAGTATCCAACAACATACACTAACACACATCCACTGACTCTAACACTGCACACACACACAAATATATATATATATATATATATATATATATACACACACACACAGTATGTATAATGTTAGAACCAGTGTGAATATTATATATAAAATACACACAGCGACTCTAACACTTTATATACATACTGACTCTTAACATAACAGTACAGTACACATACATACATATATAGACACTGCTGCCTCTCTACTCAGTGGCATAACAAAAAATGCCGGGGCACCCTGCGAGACATACAGTTAGGAGCCTCACACACACTAGGATACTCACAGATACAATAACACACTAACATACACATCAACTAACATATACACACACAGTATCATTCTGAATCAATAGCAAGGTTGAACTTGATGGACCTTTTTTTTCAACCTAAATTACTATGTACTGTATGTTGGTGCTGATTATTTTATGGTAGAACACAAAATGCATTTAAGGAGAAACTGTCACACTCACAGCTTTTAACAGGTCTTAATTTATTTATTAATATTATCTACAGGATGTGAGTTTTATTTCCATTTACAACGGTGTTGTACATACTTTCTTAAACATAGAGATTTTATTATCTTAGGGAAGTTGAAAACTATGGAAAAGTGAGGATAACAATTTTCTGTCCTAAAGAGTGCTCTTCACCACATACCCACAACATCTGTGAGAATCAGATTCCACCTTAGGAGAGTCATAATACAGGCATACTCCGCTTTAAGGACATTCAGTTTAAGGACACCTGCAAATAAGGACATAGTTACAGCACAACCATCCCCCTGTTTATGTACGTTCGCTTCATGAGAATTTACACATAAGACCTGCATGTAGGTTTGTCGTTTGTGCATCTATGAGCATTTGTGATAGAAATAACTTGCCGATTGCACCTTAAAGTTTGGTGCTATTTTAAAGAAAAATATATTTTTAAAGAAAAAATACATATTAGTGGAATAGTAAAACAGTATTTTATCTAATGAACAGGAATACATGTATTTTAACATTTTGGTATCTATTATACAGCTTGTCAGCATAGGTCATATATAAACAGAAAACCAATAGCCATTTTAAGGTCCTCCTTAATTCATAATGTACCTTACTTATAGATATGCCCCTCTGCCCCCAGATATGATTTATAACCCCTGATATGCCACTCTGCCCCCCCAGATATGCCACTCTGCCCCTAATATGCTTTATAAAACCTGATTTGCTTTATGCCCCCTAGATATGCCACTCTGACTCCCCCAGATATGCTCTATGCCCCTAGAAATGCCCAACTGCCCCCCCAGATATGCTTTATGCACCCTAGAAGTACCACTCTGCCCCCCTGATATGCCACTCTTCGCTCTTAGAAGTCCCCCCCCCCGACTTACCAATGCACCCCCAGAGTCCCTGGTGTCTAGCAGGGCCGGCCGGTGGATGTCTGTGCGATGCGCGCAGACAACCTCCGCTGCCGGCACTTCCACCGGGGCTTCTATGGTGGAGCACCTGAAGGTCATGCGGGTGTTCCACCATAGGTTGTCATAGCACATCGCGCAGACGTCCACGGCTGCAGCGCTGCGGGGGATTTGGATCCTAGCCCTGCTGCAGGGCTGAATGAAAAAGAATAAAAAACACCAGCGGGTCTCGGTCGTCCGGCGACACGAACTGCGCATCCCTGTACTTAACCCTGAATATAGGCCACACCCCCACTTTAAAGACCTAAAGTGGGGGGAAAGAGTGTGGCCTATATTCAGGCCAATACGGTATATCTATTGAAAATTCTTTATTTTGAAAGCTCCTGTCACTCTTTTATTGTAGATAATCGTCCACCAACTGTATGCTTGTTAAACAAAAGTAAGGAGAAATGTTTCTGTCAAGCTGTGGTATGTATGTTGCAGCATGTTTTTCACTTTAACAACCATCCAGGAATGAATGTATTAAAAAAATGACTGGCATATACAACATTTTATGACATTTGATATAAATATAGCATCCACTGTGTGATGGGAAGCACAATAGATAGTATTGTGTCCGGGTCAATCACCTTCTTTTGATACCAGAAATAAATTATACACCTTTACTCCACATTGTCAGAATTGTCATGTTCGGTAGTAGAGATTCTGTCGCACAATGTTGCCACGAATAGCTGGTGCTTGCTTTATACTTAAAAGCTTAAGGGGAAGATGCACATTATTTCACAATAAATTGTCTTTGTTTGTAATAAGGTATCTGCTCTTCACTTGCTTTATCTGTCCGTCTGTTTTAGAAGAGCATATGACATCATATTTTGATGGGGACTCAGGTCTGTTCCATATGGTTTTTCAGTAAGCAACAAGCTGGTTCTGCTGGAGACATAATAACTAGACTTGGGCACCGGCCAACTCTTCGTGTTCATCTTCGTGTAGGAAAAAATCTTCGTATTCCACGAATATTCGCCCGTTCCTGTGTTCGCTTCGGGCGAATATTTGCGTACATTCTTCGTGTTCTTTCTTTGTATTTTGCCAATGTTTGTAGAAGGGGTTAATAGAGGGTTAACGCGGTACGCACTACGCAGCAGCTTTGGCGCCAGGATTTTAAATGTCCGTACGAGCGGTCGCCTGCAGGGGCCTCCTCTCCCATCAACCAATGAAGTGCACCTGTACAAGCCCCCTGCCAATAGAGTCGCTAGTACAGACTTTTAAAATCCTGGTCCTGTAACTTGGCCAGGAGAGACCACTGGTCTCCCCGCTCCAAGAGTTAAAGGTCCGTACGAACGACCAATAGAGTCGCTTGTACGGACCTTTAACTCTTGGAGCGGGGAGACCATGGTATCCCCAGGCCACGTTACGCAATTAGGAGTTAAAGGGCCGTGCAAGTGAGTCTATAGGTCGCCTGCAGGGGCCTCCTCTGGCAACACCCTGACGGCGAACCTACAGATTTCAGCTCCTATTAACCCCTGTGATGCTGCGTAGATAAGGAAGGCTAGATGGGGAAGGGACCAGGGAGATTAGTAAACAAAGACGAACACGAAGATTGTTCGTGTTGTGTGTCTTCGTATACGTATAACAGAAGTTTATTACACTCCATGTGAGCTAAAGATACAAATTGAGCAGCTAATCAGGATAAGGTCATGGTCTTGATGGGCAGCACAAAAAAAGAGTAACATGCAAACGTGCTTTAATAAGATTCAGTTTCTCTGTGAATGCGATCACGCCATACCACATACAGTGTTTTTAAGTTTTTTTTGTAGCATAATTGGTTTGTTTTAATACAAACTAAGCAAAATGCTAGCTTTAATTGCTCCTAAATATCCTCGTATGGAAACCCTTTCCAGTAAATACCATTTTGATTAAAGAGACTAATCAAATCCTACAACTCATAATTCCATACAGTTATTAAATAATGCATTGTAATGGTGATCACCATACCTGGCAATGCTACAGTTATGACCTAGTGTAAAGCCCTGCTTTGTGGAGTCTCTGCGTACCTTCCTCTTTCTCCAGACAGGGGAGCAGTATTTGGCCATGCTGGCTTCCTGCTACTCTCCTTTCACTCCTACTAATAGTTTAAGTCTTTCTGGGGCTGGCATTCTTACTCATTTAGATAGACCTGGCAGTAGGAGAGAAAGACGACAAATGTTCCTCCGCTGTCTGAAGATGGAGGAAAGTGACCAGGAGATCCAGGGAAGCAGCACCCGAAGACTTTGGGTCAAAGCCCCCACACAAAGCCACTTCCTAGATGATGAGGAGCCACAGGTGGTTAACCCTGGTAAGTTCCAAGTTACAATGATCACAGATTAAAGTTTGCAATGTGTATACAGTATATTATTCCCCACATGATGGGTATGTGTCATGGTTTCACAGCCATAAGTAAGATTTCTCTAGTGTTGTAAGCGCTATGCCTTTTCACTGTGTGCTGTCGGCGGTTCTTTGTGACTCCACCTTGCTCTGGCCTATATAAGCCTACAGCCTGGTGGAGTTACAAAGAACCTCCCACAGCTTCCATTGTCCTTGTGTTTTGCTTGCCTTTGTTCCTGCGTATGACCTGGCTTTGTCTGACTACCCTCCAGGCACCTGATTCCTGGCATTTTCACCCTGACTTCGCTGATCTCCAGAACTCCAGCTTGTCTGACTACCTGCTTTGGTTCCTTGTCTAGGCTTGTTTATAGTACTACGATTTTGCATGGAGTCTTTGCTACTTTATTGTTTATTCAATAAAGGATTTTCTAATTTTATATTTTTGTGGCAGTCTGGTTCCTGGTCCCTAAAAGTATGTCATGGAAACAGCCATCTTATATTCTGTTCTCAGGATCAGTTTTCCCCATTACCTTTCCATTATTAGCCCCTTACCACCTTTATGGTTTACTAAGTATTTTGCACCTGTCTAACAACGGCCCAGAGTCTCTCCTGTCAGCCTCCACTGACAGATGAAGCTTAATGACAATTAAGCCAGTTACACTGGATTGCCCAAACATCTTAATTATGATATCACAAATATGTAGCAGAAACTTGTATTTCTTACTACAGCAGCAGAGTCAGCCCTTATATGGGTCCCAGTAGGTCCACGGGACCCAGGCGGCACTTTCACAGGGGCAGCAATTTGTTGCCTCAAGGCATGTTCCTTTGGGATAGTTTCTTGGAGAAAGAAAAGTGTTTCTGCACCTCTCTATCTGCGTTATTCTTGCCTCCTGCTTCTTGCTTTGTTCTTGGTTCACTTCTCCACATGTCTTCTGTCCTCTTTCTTCTGTTTCTCTGTGAACCTGACCTCCCAGTGCCCTTATGCACAGCCATGGGGACAGCCTCTCCATTCCTCCCATCTGGGAAGAGGCTTTGTCTGGAAACTCTGCCCTTTTTCAGAAGAAGACACAGGGAGACTAAGAAAAAAGATGATAAATTACAGAAGAACAAGAAGAGGCAATAGAAGAAGCAGAGCTGCAGGAAAAGAGTCATGGTCATGGAAGACATTGAAGGAGTGTGAGAGAGCATGAATAAGGGCGTGAGAAGGAGTGTGAGAGCAGGGCCTCCATCAGAAATGTTTGGGCCTGTTACAAAACAAATGGTGCCCAATTCCCCAGGTGCCCTTCCAAACCACCTAATTTTCTCTCCTACTCCTCTTTTTGGTAGCAAAGATGGCTCAGGCAGTCTGGGAGCAGATTTGGCATAAGGTAATCTGTTTGGGGGCACTGACAAATGGTTTAGTGACCAAGATGGCACAGACAATCTGGGGGCACTGACACATTTTTCGGGGACAAAGATGGCACAGATAAGCAGTCTGGGATCTCATTACAAATTGTATTTTTTTCCCTTGTTTGCAGCATTTTTCACCCATCTTGATGCCACTCTTGGATCTGTGTCTGAAAATAATGTCCAATCCCAGTGCACAGACGTTATTAATGGGTTGCAGGATACTAGCAACACCTCTGCCAGTAAGGTGGTAATTGGTGGTCCAGAAGTATCTGGATCATAAGCTTGGTAGATCTGCCGCACTTTTTTGATTTCTTTTACAAAAACTGGAAGACTTTGTCTTCCTGAGTGGGACCCCCAGGACAGCCAGGCAACTGTAATAGGTATAACCCTCCTGGTGGTGGTCCTCTGTGAGATGGCATGAGAGAGTAAATTTGTTAATCATAATAAAGCATAATGGATGTAGGCATGTTTTTTTTTTTTAGGGGGGCAGCATTTCACTCTTGGACCAAGGCAGCCCAGGGCCGGCCCTGTACATCAGCATACCCACCAAGTGTCTGATTTTATACAGGACAGTCCTGAATTACAGGCACTGTCCCACCAAGCTGGTTTTATTGTCCTGCTTCTACAGAATCTCCCCTGGTTGGCCAGCTGTGCTTGGAAACAAATCAAGATCATATCCTGGCAATCCACCAAAAGCAGACACCTTAATTAATTTCCACTCACTGGGCAGAGGCAGGAAAGTGGGAACATGTCCAAAAGTTGTTACAAAACATCAATCTATATTTTAGGATTCATCAGAGAACAAGAGATATATTTTCTCAGTGAAAGCATCTCTCAAGCACCTTGCCAACACTCAATATGGACATAGCATAATGGGAAAGCAATTAGGACTTTAGACTTGGTTGTTTGTTACATTTCTATAAACAAGCTATCTTTCAGTAATGATGACTTTTGACATTTGCACTTACCCCTGACATTTAAAATGGAAATCTTCCATTATTCTCTCTCCATCCATGGCCAAATCAGAAGTCTAGCGTCAGACACACTGAAAAAGTTTGGTATATGGAATCGTATAACAGTAGAAAACACTTAATCCTGAGGAGCCAGGGACATGTGTAATGTTTTGCTGTCCATTGTTCACGTCTTCAGGGTCCAGTAGTGTAAAAGCTTAGCAAAGCATTGTCAAAAAATCGAATTGTTCTATAATTGCTTAGTTTGCTTACTCATATATACCAATATAAAAAAAATAGTAGGACCAGTGTCAGGAGCTGAAGGTTTATTCAAGTAACGGAAACTGAGTTGCCAATTAGCTCTGTGTTTTGGCATCCCAATGCTGGTATCCACAGCTTCAAGTCACAAAGGCCACTTTTATCACTGCGCTGAGTTCCTCTTTTCTGCCTAAGGCTTAAACCCATGGGGATTTACCACAGCAGGATCACTACCTGAAGACCAGCTCAAGTGCTTGCTGGAGGGCAGAAGGCTACAGTGCTTGTTTTCCCAGTAACACATTATATTCTATGCATTCACTTATTAGAATCCCAATGTTTAAGCTTCCCTGTGGGTTTTATCAATGAAAGGGGATAACTGCAAGTGATGTGATTCATGCCTGAAAGTGTGGACTATTGTAAAAAGTAAGGCTATGTAAAGCATGGATGTCAGAGACAGTTTGTATGCCCTGTTGTTGTTAAAATACATTTTTTGGTTCATCATGAAATTGCATTAGAGCCTCACTAGGACACCAACCTTCTCTGCTTATGGTTTATAGTTGATGGCCCCTGTCACTTTTTTCATATAATAATTTATCTGTCATAGATAAGGTAATATTACAACTAATACACTGAAAGTTTTTGATTAGCCTTCCAACATAGCAAAGGAGGCATACCTTTTACATGGTGTGGCTTTACCTAGACTTTTTATGTGACTGTGACATAGCGAATGAAATTTGTGTGATTGAGTAAAATCAATTGTGTTTTTATCTACAAAATTTAATTTATAGCCCAATTTTTGCTTATTATATAAAAATAATTGTTACTTTTAGGGCTGTAGAACACTAAGCATTCTGAGCTCCTACAAATAAGGGACATCAGAGGAAGAAACAAGAATAGAAGGATTGGGGCCCCAAAGAAGGACTGCCCTTCTTAAACAGTGACATAACCAATCCCTTTAACTTTTAACATCAGTGATCAATGCAACTCATGGGAGGTGCTAGATGTGTTTTGGCCTAGCAGTCCTGCACTCTTCCTCAAGACTTAACCAAACAATGGTGAGCTATGGCGGATGCAAGGAGGGATAGTTCTACTGTTGATGGGACAGGGGAAGAGAAAGAGGGTTAGAGAGATGAAGAGGAGAAGAGCTGAGAGGAGAGGAATATGAGAGAAAATGCGTGTTTGTAAGTGTGTGTATGTGTTAGTGTGTTATTGTATGGTGATGTAGCAAGTGATTCTGTGAGTTTGTGGTTTTAGTGCACGTGTTTGTATGGTTTTAGTGTGTGTGTTAATGTATGGTGTTAAGTATCACTGTGTTTGTGAGTGTATGGTGTCAGGTATGAGCCTGAGGTTAGTGGCCCCTGGGAGATGAAGAGAGGGAATGTGTGTATATTATTTATAGGAATAGCACCAAAGAAATACTCCCAGGCTCCGCTAACCTTAGCCTCACCCTGTAGCTTTACTGACTGGAAATGTTGGGATTCGATCTGTGGTGTATTTTTGGTGGTTGCTTAATCAATTTCAGTGTTTCATCCAGCTCGACTTGAGATACAAAGACTTCTCTCTCCCATAAAACCAACACGGATGATGCTCCAGGTATGGAAAAAAGAAAGACCATAAACCTAAGGCCCTTTGCAACTTGTGCCAGAATTTCTGTTATCCTATGCAAGATGGCAGTTAATGCCAAGTAGTAGGTGCTTGGGTGCCTATATGTAGGGCCAAGGTTGGTGTTTTTTTCCCCTCTACTAGTGTTTCTACAGGTCAATTTAAAGTAACAAGGAAGTGGTCGTAGACAACAGACCAGTTTGGTTAGTTCTGTGAATGGGAAGAAATATGTCGGTTGGAAGTGGGATATTTTCCTATGGCATATTTTTACTTTATTACTGCCTTTACCATTTGATGGTGTCAATGCCCAAATATGGAATGTTTTTTAAAGGAACAGTCATGTCATTTTTACAATAACTTTCATAGACGTCACGTAAGAGGAATGGTGTCTTTTAAAGAGGGACATTTAAGAGGTAAACATTCTGCAGAGCCATTTGCGCCTCCCCTTTGCATGTTAGCCTGTTCTGCAATTGAGTGTGCCACAGTTGCTCTTTCAGTCCACCATCCAAGCAATTTCGGTTTAGGTATGCAGTAGACTCTGAGGCGTTGCTTGCAGGTTCTACCTTTACAATGAGTATCTGCTTCGCTGATGCCTGAAAAAGGTAATATTACATAGTTATAAGCTGTTTAATGTTGTTTGTTTTCATTTGCAATTCTTTTGACAACCATAATTTCGAAGTGACTTTAATAAAATATTAACAACTGCAGAACACTGCAATTAAAACATGTTAAATAGATACTTTTGATCAATTATGATATTGTATAATTTAATAATAATTATTAACCATAATAAAATACCAATCTAGAATAGCTGTTACGGTGGTTCTTGGTGTTTAATTAAGCTACACTTAATGTTGTATGTATAATTAATTTCATGCCTCTGCATTTTAGTTTTCCTTCATTTGTATTAATTTACCCTTAAGTAGCTTTAACCAGATGCGTTTGACCAGATGCATTGTGCCATGGAACCCTGATTATATGAAGTCTATTACATGATTTATGTGAGGCTTTTCAAGCATAAAGTCTTGAACCCTACTAAGCCTACACCACCTAACATTTGAAATGGCCATAGAGTGGCACTTTTTTTTTTAGCAGGGGCAGGACCAAAACATTTTATGTGCCTTTTCGACCTATTAATAGATGTTTACATAATGATGATGTAATTTACGAGAAGAAATAAGTATTTTATTTATACAATGTAATTTGGAAACCAATTTTCTGCTGTTTATATCATTATCATTGTGACCTTTAAGGGTATAGAATACCTAACAAACATTATGGACATCTAGGAAACTGGAGAGATGGATTTGAGTCCCAAAGAGTAACAGTCCCTCCTAAACACGGACAATCAGGTGGTATTCATGTCTGTGCATGATTGCTTGCACATGCATGGTAGATCTTGTATGTAGGTAGTGTGTACCGTGCACCGCCAACCAACCACCACCTATCCCACCAAGTAACGACACAGAGACATTATTTGGATAAAACAGGCCACAGCATATTTTTATTAAACAATAACCACAAACCACACTGTGTTGGCCTTAAACACCATATACCAATAACCATAAATTTACAATATACAATCAACAAATAAATATAAATACAAATATACATAATTAACATATCTTCATCCATCACCAACACAGGAAACAGATTAACCCAGTCCTTGCCGGCCGCTCACCACTGTACACTCTAACACAGATGCTCACCTCCCCCCTCATCCAAATAAAACTGACTGCTACCTTCCGCTGTCCCAAAACCAATGCTAACCACCAGCCGTCCATAAGCTCGGTGGGCACGTCCAATAAGCACCAGAGGTCAGGGGAGGATTGAGCCTTCCTTCACACCATCATCCAACTCCACAACTTAACAAACCAGACCGGCAAGGACACACAAACCGCCACTAACCCCGCTGTTTAACCCCTTAAATCAGCGGGGGCCCCCACCAACCGAAGCCATGGCCTGACCGATTGCTTCTTGCAATACCGGGTTAAAAATGTCCAGACCGATGTCATTAAGGTGAACACCATCCGCCCTGAAGAGATTAGCAGCATCCCTCTCAAACGCCCTGTGCCGAACAGCCACTCCATCATCACACATCACAAACTTAGACACCCAAAGGTTCAGTTTAACCCGAGACCGTTCCAGCACCCGCTGGATAGTTGCATAACGCCAATAATTTCCGAGCCACCACCTCGGACCAAACTAACCGAACCTCTGGGAAGAGGATCCTAATCCTAACCAAATCCCTAAGAACTGTATCCCCCAGGGACCTAACCGGGACCACCCCCAAATCATTACCCCCGAGGTGAATAACCAGCACGGACGGAGACCCCAGCAGCCTGGATAATTGGACCAACTCCGGGAGGAGCTGCATCCACCGCATCCCCCGTCGACCAAACCTCCACACTCAAAGGAGAGAACCCCAACTGTTCCCCGCTCGGACGGACCGCAGCAAACCTGGAAAAAAACAGAAACATTAAACAGACATATCCAGACGGACATAGGACTGAAAACGACCCGAATGCCAATGCCCAATCCGCTGCACAGAGGCCTCGGGAAAACCCACATGGGTAGCCTCCGTGGCTGCCCCAATCCGAAAGGAATGCCCCCCGAAGGCACCAGCAGGGAGCCCCAACGCCACCAACGCCTTTCGAAAAACGAGAAAGATAAGACCCGTCCTGATTAACCAGAAGCAGGCCCCAGACGCAGGGCGAACCGACAAAAATTCCCGCACCGCTGCTCCCGGGCAAATGGGGGAGCCCTCTATGGAACCCAAAGGAACCCAGGCCTCTTTGCCTAAAACATCTGTCTTAGACTGCCGAATGCAAAAGCGCAAGCCCGCGGACCGAAACTCCACGTCTTCAAACAGAACTCCACCAGGCACATGCCTACTAGGGCTGACCAATTCCTCTATCCGCAGGGCCCCGAAAAAGGCCAAACGAAACACAGCACGAAACAACCGGACCTCAAAATCCGAAACACACACCGCCTCCAGCACCGAGCATAAACGGACCAATAACTCAGCCGACACCGGCCTCCTAGTATCCCTCGACACAGCCCCCCTTCTCCAGCCCTTAACTGCTTGATGAACCAGGAAATCTTTGGTAAAATCCCCCAGCCCCATTAATTTGCATAGGAAACTCAGACCCAAAAGGCGAGTGGACGCCGCCGACGGGGACACCCCAGCCTTGTCCCACTGACACAGGAGGGAGAGCAGACCCTGGACCCGAGCAGCGTGAGAAGTAAAACCACCACAGGCTTCCTCAAACACCGCCCACTCGTCCCACACCTTACCATACCTCCCCAAGTGGCCTTGGAAACCGAACCGCAGATCCACTGCGTCACTCGTCCTACACAAGGGACCAAAGTTCCACCGGACATGGAACCCCCTCTTCGTCTGCATACGGTGCCGTAGCTCGAAACTCCGCCCACTGAAAGCGAGAAAGAGCATCAGCCGTCATGTTCTTCACACCCGGTATATGCACCGCTTTACAGGTCATATTCAGACCGCAATACCAGCCGACGCAAGAGGTGAACCACAGGAGGAGAAGAAGCCGTCAAGGAATTGATGGCCTGAACAACCCCCAAATTATCACAGTGAAACACCCGGCGATCCCTAAGCACATCCCCCCATACTTCCACCGCTACCAGGATGGGAAAAAGTTCCAAGAACGCCAGGTTCCAAGTGAGCCCCGCTGTCACGTACCTATACCCCGAAACTTGAAGAACCGCAACTTCACCCTGGGAGATACCGAATGGGAAGGCCCAAACGGGAACAACCAGGGCCGAAGAGATATTGAGCAGCCAGAGGACAGGGTATAGGCAAAATAATATAGGCAGTCTCTGAGGAGTAGATGGCAGTAGCGTGGACAGTGAAGGTAGCACCGGAACTGCAAAACGAAGTGAAGAAATCAAGCCAGGAGTCAGTACACGGAGGAGTTACTCAGACAAGCCAGGATTCGGTACACAGAGTAGTAAACAAAGCAGGAGCAGCTAGCAGCACATCAGACTCAAAGACCACACAAGGGTAAAGTGCAGCAGACCAGCAGGCTTTTTAAATTAGGAGCCACACCAAGCCACGCCCCCGGAACTGCACTGGAGATTGCTCAGGCAGCAACACCCCCAGTCATCTCCCAGCCTGGGCACGCCCCCTCCTATGACTCACACGGAGGTTGCTAGGAGACATGTGGCTAGAAGCAGCTACACTAGTTTTGCTGTTATGCCGCAAATGCGAGGAACGGCGCCCTGACAAGGATTCTCCGGAGAGGTAAGTTGTGACACCCGCATCCCCCAAGGATGCCGGCCAACGCTCCGCACACCATCGGAAGCCCAGGATGGCCCCAAAACCCGCCGAGCTCGCCGCTTCCGTGTAAAGATGCAGCTGAGCATTGGAAACCTCGGGCGCCTGCCAATACGACCGACCATTATAAGTGTCCAAAAAAAACAGCCAAGTCGTCCCACAGCGGACGAGTGAGCTGAATAAAATGGCGAGGCCGGACAACACCTGCCGTCGCCCCAGCTAACCGCCGGCTAAACAACCGACCCATTGGCAAAATGCGACACGCAAAGTTCAACTTTCCTAACAGCGATTGAAGCTGACATAACTGCACCTTGCACATGCCCCGCATCCGTGCCACAAAACTTTTCAAATCAACAAGCTTGTCAGCCGGCAAACGGCACTCCATAGCCATAGAATCGATTTCGACCTGCACGGTGTGCAGTAGGTGAAGACAATCCCCAGAATGCCCAGGACCGATACACAAGAAATCGTCCAGGTAATGCAAGATAGAGGCCAAACCAGCCTCCTCCCTCACAACCCATTCCAGGAACATACTAAAACACTCAAAATAGGAACATGATATGGAACAACCCATTGGGAGGCACATATCCACATAAAACTGTTCGTCAAACCGACAACCTAACAAATGATGACAAGCCGGGTGAACCGGAAGGAGGCGAAACGTCGCCTCAATATCCGTTTTTGATAACAGGGCGCCTCGCCCGGCCGCCCGAACCATAGCAACAGCTTTATCAAAAGAAGCATAAACAACCTTAACCAAATCTGCTGAGATCCCATCATTAACAGAACAACCCCGCGGGTACGACAAGTGGTGAATTAAACGAAATTTACCTGGTTCCTTTATGGGAACCACCCCAAGCGGTGACACCCTCAAATTCGCTAGGGGCTGCACGGCGAAAGGACCCGCCATGCGCCCCAACATTACCTCCTTATGCAACATCAGGAAAATTACGAAAGGTAACTGTTTGTGGGGCATCCACAAAGGGAATCCAAAAACCCTCAGTGAACCCCCGTAATAGAACCTCCGCGGCCCGCCGGTCTGTATACCGGTTTAGCCACGGGCGCATTGCGCCGACGTCCACCGGCGTCCTCGCCCTTCGATCCCACATCCTGGCGCTCACCCCCCTTTTGCCCGCTTGAAACAGCGGGAATGAGGGTGGGCTCCGCCACAACCGGAACATTCGTGCTTAAAACGGCACGACGCTCCCCACTTACATTGCCCATCGTTATACTGATAGCAGCATCCCGGCCCCCCTGAGAAACGACGAAAACCCTCCCTGATGAGTGGCAGGCCGAGTCATAATGGCCAGCCACAGACCAATATCCATTTGATCCCATCCTATAGACGGCCGAACCGCCAAACGCTGACAGAACTGCTCGTGATACCTCCACCAGCCCAGACCCCCATACGTCCTGCAAGCGTTCCAAATTAAATCCTAATACGCAAAAAGTGCCGAACATTTCTCAGGGCACTTTTCGCCTATCACACTAGCTAGAATGGAAAAACGCAAATCTGTACTTGTACTTCTCCTTCTCCTTTTCTTTATCTGTCCTGTCTTTTGCTGGTGGAGGAACCTCCTCCAGCGGCAAGAGGGAGAAAATCTCCAGAAACTCCCCTTTCCAGATTTTTTCTTTCGTCTCCTGCTTCAAATGCAGGCCCACAGGCAATATCAGCTACACCCAGCACCGCACCAACTACGGCGGCAGGGGCAGACTCAGCAGTCGCCCCGCCAGCTGGCGGGGACACCACCCCCGTGACAACAGAAACCGCCGAAAACACAAGCGCAGCCCCATCAGAACACGCTACCGTTGGCGCTGGAAGGAGAACAGGACCTGCAGACCCCGCAAGGCTCCCAGACAGATCTGACCTGCCCATCTAAACCTGCACCAGCCTGCCCTGCGCTCCCCCCACGCTTCCACGCGTCCAGAAAACCCCTAAGACCCGACAAAAATTCCCCTACACTAGTGCCCGGGCGACCCCCCACACCGGACCCCAAAACACCAGAAAGCTGAGAAGGTAACTCACCACCAAGCGACCGGCAGGCCTCCTGCGGCGCCATACTCGCAGCCATGTTGCTTGTAGCACCGTGAAGGATCCTCCTGTGAAACTCCAGCACCAGCCTGCGCAGAAAAGAGGGGTGAGAAAAGATGCCACTGAAGGACCCGGAACCACCGGCAGGGGCCCAGCCACAGGAAAGCCACCAACAGGGGTAGAAAAGGGGTGGGGGTAGAAAATGCCTCCTCACCAGAGGAGCCCTAACCCAGGAGGGAAGACCCCCCCACCCCAGTACCCAGAGGAGGTAGACGGGCCGAGAGCCGCCGAGGTGACCCCAAATCGTCCCCGGAAGACCCACCATTGTCCTCCGAGTTGTCCTCTCCCGCACGGCCTCCAGCCGCCCCTCGTAAAGCCCTGACGGGCCCACTCACCCCTCCTGCAGACCGTCCGGCAGTAGAGGCAGCCGCTGTTGCTGCCCGTGACGTCCCCTTCGGGTGGGGTCCCCTGCAGCTTCAGAGGCCCGGGCAGGCTCAGCAGCCTGTGCCGCGGGCTCTCGCGATGCTGCGGCAGGTCTCGCGAGGCCACGCGTCGCCACCATCTTGGCGATGACGGTGCACTGGAAGGCCGCCCGCCCCGAGGAGACGCCTCCCGGAGGGAGCGGGGCCCACGATCCGGACTCCTGCTCCGGTAACGATCCCCCGCCTCGGGCAGGAGGGCGCAGGAGGGCGCGCGCGCCGGCGAACCGAAGCGCGCCCACTAGACAAAGCCTCCGCGGCCCCACCAGACCCGGCAGGCAACTCAGGCACCGCAGCCTGAGGCAACAAGTGAGCAAATTGCTCACAAAGCGCCCTGCCACTGTCCTTGTCCACACCAGACCTGAGAGCAGTGAGGATAGCATCCACATCCATACTCCAGGCCGTAGAGATACACCAAAGCTCAAGCAGGTAAACTGTTAGACGTCTCAAATAAAAGTGACAGTGACCGGGGTCACCCAGAGGGCACCTTTTATCCCCTAGGGTCTCCTGCCCCTACATTTACATACCCCAATCAAAAACACACATGCCCCAAGCATGCACTCATCCACACACATACATGCTCCCTGTCCATTTAGCTACGCTTATTCCCAGGGGCCTGAACTAAGCAAGCAAGCAATATTGTTTACCTCACTGATGTTTAGAAAAAGTCTTGATGTTACTGCCCTTTAAAAGACAATTTTAATGAGAACAAGTATTGTCATTTTGATTACTTTAATTATATTATATGATTTTTTTAAAGGACAGTTTTTTTTAATCTTGCCCCTGGCAGCCATTTTTTAAACCACCTAAACAGGAGTCAATGACATACTAAAGCTAGGATACAGCTGCCCATCATGGTGTGTACACCACCTGATGTTGCAGAATGTCAGGATATGAGCAGTGTACAGATAGACAAGAAATTAGCCAGCATATTGGTAGAGGCTGCCAGCATTTATATTATTTTATGATTATATCATGCAGTGGTTGAACTCTCATTAATGGTCTGATTTATCTAAATTAAGGACACTGGAAAATCAGCTCTACATTTCTTACTCACCTGAATCTAGTTAAGAAGGTTAGACAGACTCCACAGGAAAACTAACACTCAGATATGCCCACTTAGCCTATGATGGTCTGAGCGTCTCACAGACCCTCTTTTAGGGGAGTGTAGATGCATATGGGATCCGGAGAGAAGACAGCACGATAACCCAAGACCCTAGGGAAATTGTCGAGATTGTTGCTGTGTATTATGCCTCTCTATATGGAAATATGATACCACCCCTGGATGACTCTCAGGGGCTTTGTATACAATGCTCCCCAGTACTAATAATTCCCTGCGTTCTGAGATATTTTCAGAAACCTAGTATAATACCTTTTTAAAGATGCATTTGCTCCTTATTTGACCAATATTTTTAACTTAATCATAAAGGGTAAGAGTACCCCCAGACTTGTAGGTCAGCTTGATCAAGGTAATCACCCAAGTTAGAGACGGGCCCATTGGGAAAAAACTACTGCTTAACATCATTAATAGATGACCTGAAACTTTTCACATATTTCTGAGGCTGCGTCCTTTTTTTTATTCAACAATGGAAAGCACTGGATAATTTTAGACAGATTTTAAATTTAAAATGCAAAAGCTAAGGAAATCCAGTAATGCCATTTAATACCCCACCTTTTCACATTGGTAATTCAACCATTGGCATCAAGGATTCACCTATATATAAAAAAATTCCAGAGACGAACAAGTTATAGACACTGAATCTCTCTCCCTAAACTGACAGAAGTTTATGTGGCTCCCTTGCTTTGTTAAAATGTTAGACATTAATATTACTAAGGATTTTTTGGATTATTCAATGCAAACTACCGCAGTCCCCCTTAATTACATTTCTTCACCAGGAGACAGCTAAATAGTGGAAATAAAATATCTTGCGGTTGAGTAGGCTGTCAGTTTGGAAAAAGTCATTGCTTCACAAGCTCCTCTATCTCTTTCAGTCTCTGCCAGTGGCGGCCCCACGTTCAGAGCTTATTTACCTTCAATGATTAGTGACTCGCCTTATTTGAAACAACAAAAAACATAGAATAAGTAACAAAGTATTTCATTTACATAAGTTGAGGTGCTTATGTAGAAGCTTACTAAAGCTTGTGCGAAGTTTAATGGCAGAACACAATAGAACCAAAAGAGAGACCAGCAAAATAGGGCACAGATCCAGTCTTTAGACATACCTCTACTCTGTGGGGCTCATTCATGTCAAGGTTTGGTTTGCTGTTTTAACGGTTAACTTCTGAAAAAGGCAGCTCAGAGCATGGCTATCCCTGCAGAAATGTTAGAAAATAAGGCCTCTATTATGATTATGTGTCAGAAAGAGGGGAGCTGCTAGACCATCAAACCATGAGAGCTAGTTTGGGAATGAGGGTTTTAAATTTACAGATGAGTATAAACTCTGCTGGCTCTACTACTCCTTTAGATGATGAGAGTGAGAGGTTACTCTGAAATGGTTTTTTTCCATGGATGGGCAACCTGTGGTATGTTTATTCACATTTGTTGGGTAAATTGACCCAGCAAATATGTATCTTTAAAAGCTGGAAAGTGAGAGTCACAGATATATAAATTGTACATTTAGAAGTTGATTTATCAAATTAGGGCGTTTACAATTTAAGTAGAAGATACTCAGGAAGCCTTCCTGAGTGGACTCCTTGGTGTCTGTGGAATGGAGTGTTGGCTCAGGGCCAGTGAGGTGAGTCAGAGGTGGGAATCCTTTTCAGGCTGGGCTTTATCCAAAACTCCTTTCTACAGTGAAACTTGTGGTGGCGAAGCAGTGGCCAAATTCATGGTGGTGATCCAAGTCAGTGACAACCTACAATTGGTATGGCAAACTGGAGCTTTTTGGTTTTACAGGGATGCAGACTAACAGGAAGACAAAAAGAAAAGTTTTACTTTTAATAGTTTTTATGGGAGTTGGCTCACTATGGTTTCTGTGAAGTGCTGAGGGGCATCTATGTTTTCTCTCCCCCCATTTTCCAGCTGTTGCCTGATTTGTTGACCAGCGAGATGATGTTAAATGTTTACATACATACTTTTCTACATACTATTCTATATAGTTGCTTGGCCTCCAGGTGAAGGCATGTTTTTGTGTTATTGTTTTCTGCTTTCTGAGGAACCAATAAAATTCTTAACTGGAAAAAAGAAATTACTGGCAGATGTACGGGCCTCCATCTCACATCAGAAGTTATGAATGGGCCTGTAGGTGCCCACTTGCGGAGGCTAGAAAGCTTTACTAATGGAAATGCTAATTAAATGTGACACTAAGAGCCTCTAAGGCTAATACGGAGATTTACCTGCATTCAGGAGTCCCATCTAAGGAAGATGAGAAGCTTTTTTTTTTGCTGTGGCTGCCAGTACACGTAGCAATAACTTGAATGAATATAGTAACATACAAAACAGCAATCGGGGCGCATGTGTATATGGGAACAAAAGAAAATGTATATGATAGTGTGATATTGTTGATATAAAATCAAATATGTGAAAAATATTTAGATGCACTCACAAACAGTGTCAGTACAAGAGGCTCTTCAGAAACTAAAATCTGTTCTTTATTCTTTAAAATTCTATAAATATAAAACAGAAGACAACCACATGGTGCAATAACTTCCTATGCTGTGTATAAGCAAGTAGAAATGCACTTACAAGATGGTTGAGTTCAAATGTATATATTCAAACTTAAAGTCCGCGGTCCGGAAAAGGTAATCTCCGATCAGGAAAAATGCAGATTATTTTCTTCTAAATCTCAACGCGTTTCGCCCTGATAAACTGGGCTTCCTCAGGAGAATAAAGTTGAAGTGGTCCGCAATAATGATCCGCAATCGTAGCTACGTTTTGTTGGGCAGGGGCAGTGTTACTATAGGGAAGTATTTCCTTTTATTCACTTTTACTTTGACACGTGATTGGGTGTTAAAGGCTTTATATTTTCTGAATATAGTAACAGTAACATTTTAAAGCTACCCACATGAGTACCATTTTAAAAATAATAGGTGTATTTTTAACAATACAAAAAAATTATTCCCTACAAACAAAAATCAAGTAATTAGTATCCAAAAGAAAAAAATAAATAAGGTAGTTGGCAGTCCTTTTCTGAAAAAGCTAGAGTTCACCTGATTTCACCTGCTACCTCTCAGATGATTTGGGATGGATTTATTATGTAGGAAGCTCTTTTTATGTATTAATAAGAACTCAAATATACACTTATTGTTCGATGAATTAATTACATGACAAGCAGTCTTACCTTTTCTACTCCTACTTCAATGAGAGCTTTTTTAACAATCAATGGATATTTAATCAGGAACTCTCATAACAGAAGAGATTTGATTAAATGTAAAAAAAAAAAACACTCAAAAACTTGCCTTGTTTCAAAGTAATTGAGAATACTATATATATTATATGAAAAAGAAAGTACACCCTCTTTGAATTCTATGGTTTTACATATCAGGATATGATAACAATCATCTGTTCCTTAGCAGGTCTAAAAATTAGGTAAATACAAGCTCAGATGAACAACAAAACATGACATGATACACCATGTAATGATTTATTCAACAAACATTAAGCCAAAATGGAGAAGCCATGTGTCGAAAACTATGTACACCGTATGATTCAATAACTTGTAGAACCACCTTTAGCAACAATAACTTACATAGTTACATAGTACATAAGGTTGAAAAAGACCTACGTCTATCAAGTTCAACCCTTCTACCTAACCTTCCTACTCTTGATCCAAAAGAAGCCAAAAAAGCCCTAATTAAGCTACTTTGAATTCTGCCATCAAGGGGAAAAATACCTTCTGACTTCGGATTTCTCCTTGGATCAAGAAGCTCTAAAATATTAATTCTATTGATAGCTCTGTATTTCATGCATTTAAAAAAAATATCCAAACCCCTTTTTGAAGGCATCTAATGTATTTGATAACACCTTGTGTAAAGGACATTGTTCCAGAAGTCTTGTGGTTTGCTCAGATGCAACTTTGCAAACCTTAGCCGTGTCACCGTGTTCTTTATAGATAGAAGAGGCTTTCTCCTGGTAACCCTTCCAAACCATACTTGTTCAGTCTTTTTCCAAGTGAACTGTCATGAACATTGTGACGGGACCGACCCATACCCCAACTGAGTACACCCGCAAGACACTGCTTCCTTCTCCCATTGCCACCAGCAATACAAGACTTCAATCATCAGATAGAGCTAGCTTTGAAACACAAAGGAGGAAACACAGCTCCTCATCAACCTCGGTGGCACTGTAGCATAGTATAAACCCTGCTGGATCTATTACTCCTTTAGAGGATCTTTATTTAGTGAGTGAGGGGTTACGCTCAAATGTACTTTACTGTCCTGATAAGGACAGCACCAAGAGAGAACTTGTATTGAAGTAAAACAGGAACTGACTTTATTGGGAACAGCACAGATATTTATACACACAACATAATCGGATCAGGACTATAATCCCATCAA
The DNA here is from genome assembly GCA_023333645.1 of Sceloporus occidentalis. Lineage (NCBI taxonomy): Eukaryota > Metazoa > Chordata > Lepidosauria > Squamata > Phrynosomatidae > Sceloporus > Sceloporus occidentalis. The sequence goes on along the minus strand of JALMGF010000036.1, from coordinate 1,809,055 downwards.
CCGACCCGGCAAAATATCACTGTTTTGGGGTGATCCCGAGTGGCGTCAATCCGGTGGAGAGCTCAGGGTCCAAGGATGTTATATTCCAAAAAAGTGACTTGACCCGACATCAGACCTGAAACATTGGAAACACCCCAGGAATAGTTTACGTGGTAGCCGGGCCAGAGTTCCCACAGCCAAGGCTGGGTAAACCCTGGTCCTAAGGATAGGTAATAAAATCATTCCCAAATAAGTTCCCCCTCCGTAACCACCTCCAAATGTTGCCCACCACGAGCATAGTGTAACCCAAAAAGAGCGACGTGGTGGGACAACAGATGTCTGTAGCGACACAGTTCCAATTGTCGTTTCCTAGCTGCTGTACAGTTCCATGAATTTGCGGCTAGGACCCGGTCAGGTTCATGGAGCATTTCCAGCCATATAGAGCCCCCATAGCTGGCTAGTTCATGGGAGTCCGGTTAGGGCAGACCAGACACGGTTTTCTGGTCGCCCTGTGCCTCCCAATGAGATATATGTGTCCTCAGCCTTAGCGGGTTATATATATGATTGTTAACAGCAATCACATTCCTATCATGCCCAGGCATACCCAGATTCCAGGATATACTCGCAGACTTGGCATGATAGGAGTATGATTGCCCTATCTACCCCTTCTCACTCCCTTGTGTCCTATCTACCCCTTCTCACTATCTACCCCCTATCCCCCGTCTCACCCCCTTCTCCCTATGTACCCCCTCCTAACTTTCTACCCTCTCCCTCTTTGAAGTTCACTTACCTTTCAGGAGTCCTGCTGTGGGGCTGCAAGGCCTCTGTCTCCCAGCTCTGCCACTGTATGGAACAGTATAGAGTGATGGGAGTTATGATGTACTTTAGAGCATAATTATAAAATGAAAAATTCATTGGAAATGGTACAGCATAACACCCATCACTCTCACACATTTACCAATCCACACATACACTAATCCACACATACACCAATCCACACATACACCAATCCACACATATACCAATCCACACGTATACCAATCCACATGCATACCAATCCACACGCATACCAATCCACACGCATACCAATCCACACATATACCAATCCACACATACACTAATCCACACATATACTAATCCACACATATATACCAATCCACACATATATACCAATCCACACATATGCCAATCCACACATATACCAATCCACTCTCACGCTATGATTTCCTACCTTTCCTCTTTTCTCCTTACAGCTCCTTTTCCTCCTCTTCGCTCCTCTTCTTCAGTTCTTCTGTCTTCTTCCGGTTCAGAGGGCACGGGCAGTTCCCCGGCGCTTTAGTGTTGTGCGCCGGGATCTGACAACAAACCCTGGCGCACAGCAGCTGTTGCCGCGCGGACCGCAAGGGAGCGGTATCGGAGGTCTTTAACAGGTCCCTTGAGTGATTTTAAGCCGGGTTCAAGGAAGATCCTCCCTTGCGAGCCTGCTCCTCCAGCGGCGGACATTACTGTCCGTCTCTGGAGGGGTGCCTGGTGCCGGCAAATTGGCACCCCCCTGATGAGCGGCACCCGGTGCGGACCGCCCCCCGCTAGGTACGCTACTGATTAGTATCTACAATGGAAGATAATGTAACTCTTTGGAACCTTAATTCAAAGCGCTACGCTCTTACAAGTTGTTGTGTTCTACGTCAACAGTTCCTAGGAATGATAAAAATTTAATGTGCACAAGGAGGACTCGCTTGTAGTACTAGACATCCCATTTGATTTTTATTGATATTTGTATAAGAGACACATGCATTGAAATAATGGTTCAATTGTTAAAATTTATATAACAGGTAGCCTTTATTGTCCACAAGGACCGATGTTTATAGGATTGCTAAACCTGTGCCTAGGTCGTGTTTCAAGCTAAGGGCATAGAGGCAGGCAATAGTCTTCATGACTTAGTAGTTAACAAATACTTCTATCTAGCTTGTGAATCAGGTCGCCCATAGCGTTAGGGACCATCCTTTATCAGTCACACTGAACCTAAGCAGCAGTCAGGATATATTATCTGCTAAACTTAGATGTCCATACCTGAGCCCTGGAATGAGTTGTATACTGTACATGTAATTTATGGTTTACTGACCATAAAGTGCCAGAGATGATTATCACCGCCTGTCAGTCTTGCCACAAGTCTAAACATTTCTTAACTCTATTGGCTTGGGGTTTTAATTATTGCTCTATCACACCAATTCTATAAACACTATTCGACCCTGATGCCCTTGAGTTTTTACAGCGGCATTATGTATATTCAGATATTTTTTCTCCTTGTAAAACTGACCAGCATACATTTTGAAGGCTTAGTAGCAGATTTAAAATCATATACTGAGCACCCTTCCTAGGTGGCAATTGGCTAAAGAGTGATGTTTTAAATAATTAATTGTTCGATGTTCTAATTTAGAAACATAATCCATTCAGTGTAGTTTACGAAAATCTTCAAAAAGCTAGCGTATTGAACTGTATACGTTCAAGCTAAATGCTTTTCTCTTCAATCGGTCCATTTTGCCACACTTTATAGTAATGTAATTTTGAAAGAGACCGAACTTAACTGAAGAAAAGAGTTTCAATATGTTGAAAATGTTAAATGAAGCATCAACCTCTTAATTATAGCTGTTGAAGAAACTGCTGTCATTAGCACTTTCTTAGTCGCAAAGGATTTCAATTTCAACTTCCAAATATAATACATTTTTGCAACAAATTATGAATATTATGTGAGAGGAGGTGTTTCAGCTTCCTTTTGCAACATTTGTGCGAAACATAATTCACCAATTTTCTGAAATTGTAAAATCAAATGGTAAATTACAATAATAAAAAAAATGTTTAGGAAGTGTCATTTATCTAGAAGAAATTCAGATAAATTGGCACTTCCTAAAATGTGTTGGAACCGTCTTCTGATATTCTCTGTGGAATCTTATGAATTATAATAATCAGTATATGCAAATAAGCTTCATCGTGGAAAAAAACGCCTAAAACCATTACGGCATGATATGAATTTTTTAAAATGAGAATCCAAGTTGTTCAACACACCTCTCAATCTGTTTGGTTATCTTTGTAATTAGAAATGGCAGATTGCACTAAAAACTGTATGAAATAAATGTTTGACAGTATTGGTATCTTGAAATTGTATGAAACAAATATTTGACCATTCCATTGTCTTCAAAATCAGAAATTTTACCTAGCCACTTCCACAGGGAACCTGTAAGCTCAAATTGTCTCCCAGTTTTATGGGCCTTGACAGGTTGGCTTCCATTTAAACATACCTAGTTCTCAGTTGGATTATACCACAACTCAGACCCTATTTGGTGGACAGTTAAAAAACAACATCTGTGAGCCAAGAGTTTTCTTTGGGGTCCAAATCCTTCTGCTCTTTCCTTGTTTTGTGTCTCTCTTTTCCCGTACTTCAGTGGTGGGTATGAGTAAAGCCCTAATTGGCCATTTAGCAAACCAGGCAAATGTCAGCTAGTTACATAATCTTACTGCTGAAAAGATCTGGTCTCTTTGAGTGCAGCTGCCATCTGGATATCTGTTGCCGCAGGCTGTAAAAGTTTACAAGCATAGTGTGTGGCCACTTGTATCCAGCACTGAGCCACATGTGCGTCATTTAACCTTAAGGTCCCAGCATGGCTGGACTGCCCTACCAGTATATCAGGAAATTTCTCAGTAGGCCGCCTCACCTCACTAAGGTGAGGGGTGTACCGCACCCAGGCACCACGAGGGCTGATCTAGGCGACATCTGCTGCCAGATAAGTAGGACCGGTTGGGGAGACCAGGGATCTCCCTCTAACCGCGATATCGAGGCATTCAGTGACACTGAGGGTGCATTCTGGCCGCTATGGAGGGCGATCACAAGCGCTATAGCGAGAGATTTTGCCATTGGCAAGATGGTGCCAGCCATTAAATGTAAAAATAATTCCCCACTGATGTCATCATCAGGGGAACCATTCAGTTCCAACAAAATGTAAAGAAAAGTCCAAATATATATAGTGTATATATATATATATATACATATACATATATATCTTCATAAAAATCCTTGGATGTAAAAAAAATACTGGCATTCGAAATATTCATGGTATGACAGGACGCCCTGTACTCCGACTGGGTACTCCCGCCAAACGTTGCTTCCTCCTGCCGGGACACCAGAAATTAACCCCTTCAGCGCCAGGCAGAACCAGTGTTGTAGAGGGAAGGAGGGATGTTGCTGCACCCGAGCTGCATTGGCACTGTGGCTAGCCAAAGCTTAGCTACACAGCGTGGCTATTGTCCTGAAAAGGACAATAAAGGATCATAGCAGCCCACCCGAAACATCAGAAAGCACTCATGTTGAGGTGAAAACAGGACTCAGTTGATTTGGAAACACAGGGGTATTTAAACAGTACAAGGGGGCAATTTTACATACAATAGACACAAACCACACAAAGTTCTTCATCAGGTTCTCCTTTGCACACAGCTCAGTATTTGCACTCAGCCCACATCAGCCCACTAAGGGGTCGCTATTGGGACAATGGTAAACACGGGCATTTCCCTGACTTCTGGCAGAGACCTGCTGGATATCAGATCCAGGTGCAAATACTGGCCATAGAGGTCTCTGTCCTGCAAGTCCTGACCCAATGGAGAGTAAAACACCACACATAAACCCTCCCAAAATCCACATTCAAAGAAAGTATGGACTGGAGGGAGGGGGTATGTATGCTTGTATGTATGTGAGCATGGATGTCTATGTATAAGTGTATGTGAGCATTGATGTCTGTGTATAAGTGTATGTGATCATGGATGTCTATGTATAAGTGTATGTGATCATGGATGCCTATGTATAAGTGTATGTGATCATGGATGTCTATGTATAAGTGTATGTGAGCATGGATGTCTATGTATAAGTGTATGTGAGCATGGATGTCTGTGTATAAGTGTATGTGATCATGGATGTCTGTGTATAAGTGTATGTGATCATGGATGTCTATGTATAAGTGTATGTGAGCATTAATGTCTGTTGCACAAACAGGCTGTTTGGAGGCACGGATAAGCTGCTTGAGGCAAAGGTCACAAGCTGTTTGGGGGCAAAGGAGGTACTCACAGGGTGGTACTATGGGGCATGTTGCTTGGTGAAGTTGGGGGGCTCAGGGCAAGTTTCGCACTGGGGCCCTGTGGTTTTGCATATTTTGACCTATAAATGCTTTTGGACTGTTGCAATACAGCTTAGAAAAATATGTTGAATAGGGTTATTATTAGATTTAAATCCCCACTTTTGTCCTGATATCAGTGTATCACATTGTGCTGGCACCCCCAAAAATTACAATCTTGTGCAGAAAATGTAATGGAAATGTGTTAAGAAATTAAACTGTGCAAATACAATGCATTTCTTTGATTTAGAAATATTTTTTATACACAGATAAAAAAAATCTTGTTAACCCCCCCCCAATTGAAATGAGCATACTATACTGAGAGATTGAAATTAAATGGATATGATACATCAGGAAATATTTCCAAATGTATCAGGCTAATGCATAGGGAATTACGCCCCTGGAGATTTTCCCATAGGATTTAATGGTTTCTGAATATCTTTGGTCTTCATAAAATCTTTTATAGACCATAAGATCTGTGGGAAGCATATTATAGACTGTAGGACTGTGGAGAAACCATAAAGAGGGTCGTATAATTGCTTCCTTTAATAAAGCAATATCTTGATACATTAAGAAGGATATAAAGGAAACATTGATTAAAGAAAACAATTTTATATGAATATAAACATATACATGTATAATTTATGCAGAGACATTATGTATACTTTTAGCAGAAACAGGCACAGTGAGGTTCTATAGATATTGAAAAACCTGTCAATGGCTAGGAGAGGGCCATGGGAATTGTAGTCCAAGAGCTGCAAGTCGCCTTCTACACAGGAATATACCTGTGCATCAGAATAATAGGTTGTGTAAATATAGAGCAGAGGTAGCTTATCTAAAATACATTGTTTATTCACATACTTTAAAAACTTTGCACAGTATATTATTTCCTTCACAAAAAGGTGTCTCCATCAAGTAATCATAGAGAGTACAGCCTAGAAAAATAATGATTAAATGTATGCTGGAATGTACGTTGAAAAGCTTTGACTGATTTAGCACCTTTATTGTGCCTGTAAAGATGGGCTAACTGGAGTTAGGCCAGCCAAGACAGACTCAAGCTATATCCTGCTTATACATGAAAAGAACCAACCTACACTAACAGACACAGGTCCTTGTGTGTATCCAGAGAGCACCACAACAACCTTCTACTGATGAGGAAGGACAAGCTTAACTTTATGTTGTGGATTGTGTCCCACAGCTAAGCGAGACATTTCCATTCTCAATATGGTCAAACTAATAGGCAGGGCTAAATTATATGTACCTGGAACCCTTGGTCCCCTTTTCTGCTCTTCATACACAGACCTCTATGACCATCCAGCTTATGTAACTACACCTTTTCTACATTTGTCCAATAAAAGGTATCAACTCCAAAGACTCAGTATGTTGGTTAGATAAGTGAAACAAACATTGTAATATGTGACAGCAGGGGTTAATATAATTTATTGGCCCAAGGGGTAGCTTCAGTATGCCCGTGTTGTGTTCATAGGCCATAGACAGTTGTCCCTTTGTCCTCTAATAAAAAAACACTTATTAGATATCCGCTTCCCTTAAAATGTTACTACTGTACACTACATTAAAATTCTCATGGCACGTCATTATAACATAGCTGGGCCACAGGATGATGGAAGTAAGTATGGCCACAGATCGTTTTCTTGTCTTGATGTATAATGTTTTTTCTTAATGTACATTGACAGTGCACATGCCAATACATACTGCTGCACATGTACCAATAATTGAATATTGTAAATGAAGGTGCTTAGATTTAGTTACAGTTAGAAAGGCAAAGGACACTTCTTCAGCAAAGTACAAGCAGATGTATCCCCGATGAGACTATAAAGCTTTATGCAGCGTGAATGAGGACAGGTGGCAGCCTTGAAGGTACTTATGAGGACAGGTAGCCCACTTCTTCTCTCGCTTTATGCACACGTTCCCTTTCTGTCTGCTAAATGCAGGAGTTAGCCAGACAGATTTGACCACCACATCTGGACTTTAGTGCCTGAAATGCCTTGGGAGACAGGTGATAACTTTATTTCTGTAGATGATTATTGACCTAAATGTGAAGAGCCACATCACTACATTTTGTCGCTTGTAACCCAATGGATGCTGTATTGTTGAACCAGGTCTTCATGTGAACCAGTAATGGATACATTTAGCTTACATATATTTTTTGAAGAAATAATATTTGATGGACATATTTAACATTTAATTCCATTTTTACACATATGGAATGATATCAGGATGACTATGAAAAATACTCTAAAATGCAATATAATACAAAAAAAACCACTAAAAACACTTTATTTGATATGTAAAACAGTAGCACATGACCCAGGCTCCAGAAAGTAAAAAGTACAAAAGCCCAGACCGATACTTATGCATTCCCATGTCTAGTAGGGAACTAACAGACACCCTAACAGAGTGTATCAACACACTTACACTCCAAATGTCGCAGTAAAGTTATGATAATTTGCCTTGATAAGATTTCCTGCTTACCTCTATGACTGCCGCTATATTTATCATTAGCCAGAATCCATCTAATCGAACAAAATGGGCAGGAAGCTTTTTCCCATGTTACATTAATGCTTGCGCTTGGTTTGTTTACATTTTATCTGTAGTCAAAGCAGGGGTGTGCACACTATTGGTAAGCAGAGTTAATTTCTAGGTTTTTTTTTCATCTCAGATTATTTGTTACACTACAAATTTGAGTTTTCAATAGATGGACATATGCTAAAGAGATGTTTGCCCTCTACCATTCAAACTACTGGTCTTGCTGACCCCGTTATACCATTAGGAGGAGAGACCCCAGGAGCCCCTAGAACTGTAATAGACAGTTAATAAAGGGTAGGGAGAAATCAATTACACTACACCTTCTAGTTATGTATTTTTGCTAGTCTTTGGCCAGGAGTTGTAACGATTGGATTGTTTCTTGAAATATGCATTATTAAAGCTAAGTTTCAATTTCCATTTCAGAGCTGGGGAAAGTGGTGACAAGCATTTGTTCTTCACATTTAATACTACAAATGGAGGTTGCTCACCTAAGGACCTCGAACTTGGTGGACTTGACAAAGGTTCCATACAACCATTATGAAAATGTGCAAAATTCTGACTTTTTAATTTTAGATTTGTTAAAACAACATGATGTGATGTGAAAGAGTAAGGCAAGAGTTTTACCCAATCCCATAGGGGTGGGGGCAGTGTGGACATGCCTGCTTGGGGGACACAACTTTACAAGGACTTATTTATATAACTTTGTGGCTATCTGTAAGAATGTATGTAACTTGGTAAGGCATTACAAAAGGGGCTGTAAGATGTGGGTCCAAAAAACCCACTGTTCTTCTTGAAGAGAGACAATTAGGAAGCTATCAACTTGTTATTTACTTTGGTAAAAGGGCCATTAGTTTTAGAAACCGAAGGAGCTCATAGGAAAAAGCTGGGAGCATTAGATATAACAACAAGGCAATATATTATGTTTTGATTTTCAGAGTGGCTGTAATATTGGGCAAATCCAAACTCAATTGTTATGCCACCTGCTCCAAAAGTAAATTTTTAGATGGCCCAATCATTATTATTTTCCACAGCTGCTTTTTACTCCAATCTTTGTAGTAGTTAGACTGCCACATGAATACACAAAAGCCATTGCATAGAAGGTTATTCTTATTCATCGTAAAAAACATAAAGATAGACAATGTTTATTATTAATTAAATGTATTGCAGCTTAAAAGCCTTATGAACGTTCATGTTGTGTTACAGATAACATCATGTGATGTGTCTTTAGTTTAGGAATTCTCAGATCTAATCCTCAGAAGTCCCTAACAATACAAACTTTTATGATCTCCAACCACAAGCACAGGTGGGTCAGTGAATAATCCATTTTGAGAGACCAACGTGTTATCAAGGATTTCCACAGATGAGAAGTTTGCAAATTGTTTATTTATACAGACGTTTTATCTACTAAAGTGAAAGTATCCAGGTGAGGTTAGGAAATCATCAGCTTCATTTCAATCAATGAGTTGGCATTTAAGCATTCTCAGGTATTTAACTGTGTGTCACGCATTCCAAATAAGCAGTCCACGTGAAGTGGTCGCTCTACTCCTTCTCCAGGGCATGGTAGCCGCATTTAGCCATGGCTACACCCCATCCGGGCCACACATGCCCTTCTTGGCCACTAACCAGAATTCCCAGGTATGCAAATAAGTACTTCCTGCAGGAGAAACATATCAGGTAAGCTCTTCCTAATTTGTAGTAGGGCACCTGGCGCACAGGCAATGACAAGAAATAGCTATCAATAAGTCACATGCAAAGCCTCAGTAAAGCTCTTAACCACAACCCCTAAAACAAAACTTTGTATGTATGTACATAAATATTTTATATTTAAGGGAATATTAATAAAGTAAATTTAGTTGAGTATTTAGAATATAACTTGTAGAGATTTAAAAAATATGGTGGCAAATTCATGAAATGTTCAAATCTGAGGAATTATATATATATTACATTCTTTTGCTTTATAACATCATCGTATGGCCTTGAAAAGAAATATTTTTTTTCATGGTACTGCACCCGTGCGGCGTAGATTGAACCAATTATTTTATGATTATATAAATGCATAGACAGACTTATGTGCTGATAGTTATCTTGAACACTTGTGCCTAAACACGGTATATTAACCATATCTGACCCGCTTTTCTGTCTCGCAAGTAAGAGCTGTTTTATGCATATTGCTTTCTATATGAACTGTCTAATGGGAAGTAAGAGGCAACAAATGTCTGCTTCATGCCAGATCTTGTAGCAGAGACACTTCACAGACAAATAACAATACATCCTGGGTTCAGGTGGTTGAGATTGCATTTTAACAATTCATAAAATGGATTTGTTTATCATAATATTATTTGTTTATGTTATACTGCCAGTCCCTTTGGCTTACATTTTGCAGATACTGATGATCTCGGTGTATTGTTCTTAGTGTATTAGTTTATGAGGTTTATTTAACCCTAGCAATGACAGTCACAATATGAAATAAGCAACATACTGTATGTATGAAAATCTCTCCTTATGTGTTCATTGTGGGAGCAGCCATTTAAATGTCCTGTCCTCCGCAGTTACATGATGTTATATTATTTTTCTAATAAGATTTATCTTCCAGACTAAGCAGATGGAGTTGATTTCCTTTATGGGACCAACCTTAGAGGAATATGTAGATTCACATAATATTTTGGGATCATAGAGGTCTCTTCTACTTTTTGTTCCATTATGTAAATTATTCTAAATTCCCTGTCTTCTTGTACAGCTCGACATGCATACTGGCATTACATGAATAAGACCCCAGTCCCTAGTCATCAGATTGATATCTTTGGCCAAAAAACATGTTTCATAAATAGGAACGACAAATTAAAACAGTATTTGGTAGCTGCAGAGCTTAAATCACTCCTTGAAAGCTGACAGCCCAGAGTGCAGGGATTTCTCTAATTAATGGATAATTAAATGATTCATTTTAAGCAAAAACTTTGTACGTATCTACCTTGACACGGGCCTTCCACCAGTATACTTGGTAGGTAACCCAATCAAGACTAAACCGCTTAGAAGAATCATGCCCTTTGTACCCTTTTTATGTGTTGGAAACACAGAAATGTGTCTGAAGTTATAACGCTTTTCCACAATCTTACCTAAAAGTGTAATACCGTACATTTTCATTCTTCCTCATTATAGTAAATGGTTGCTGAATATGTCAAGTTGAGTATCCTTTACTTTTTTTCCAAAATATAGCAAAGAGCTTCAGGGAAATTGTGATGGCTTTAGTGTCATTTGCATGAGTGAGCAATGAAAGGAGAGCATTTAAGGAGCAGTGGTACAGTTAGTGCGTAACTGAGAATGTGCAATATTATCCCATTTGGTTTGCAAATGTCTCTAAAAAAAAAATAAAAAAATAGTAGAACATTTTGGTCATTTGCAATGTCTCTTTAAAAATAGGAGAATGTTTCCATCATTTGCAACAAAAATGGAAAAAAAGTGATGATGTCAAACAAAATGAACACAATCTAATTTATTTCCTGGTTTTATAAAAATAAAATAAAAATCATAATTAAAAAACACATTTTGCAGAATTCCATTATCAAAATCAAATCTACTAAAGAGTCTCTGGTTTAGAGACGGGCATTCATTTAAAAAATACAGATATACTTTTTTTAAGAAGGATATGGATGCACAGTTGCCTATTATTTAACCCCACAATCTGCCACTTATCTTGCAGACACAGATCTTTTTTCTCTTGTCCCCTACAAATCCTATATTGACCCAAAATATGAGTCATAACTAAGTCCTATGATTATTATTATTATTACTATGAATAATTTTAAAAAGAGGATCAGCATATTTCCTCTGTCCTGTCCCGTGTTATCTATATCTTCTCAGCCTTTGTCTTGAAAAGTTGGCTATGTGTGTCATCTTGGAAGACATATGTTCTAATATTTTCATGAAAATTTCTGCTATATTTTTCCAAAGCTCAAAATTGTGTCCTTTATTCCAAGGTAAATGGAAGCTGTTTCTAACGAATGAATATTTATGATAGCTATGGCACATAATGATTCCTTTGTTGAGGTGTAACAATCGTATATGACTAAAGGGGATTAGAGTAGAAACCCTAACAAATGTTTCGAAAGGTACATTTAATGGGACTAAAAGCTCAATAGTGATGGATCATTCTCCACCCCAGTGGGTGAAATTCCTCATTAGGTCATCCACGGCCTCCGAAAGTTGGCCTGTAATGAGAGATATCAACATTGAGAGAAACAGCAGGTGAAAAAAATAATAAAGAGACCAGATTCAGTAGACTGAATGTTTCAAAGGCATGGAAAACAGCAAGATGGCTTTTAATGGGTCCCCTTTCCTCTGACACCCAAATGGGTATAAATCAGTAGAAGGAGATAAATATCCTGTTACACTACGGCAAAGCAATTGTACAGTGAATTTTTATTAGGAGTCAGAAAGAATAGACAAAATATCTTTACTGCATATAATGGCATATTTACATGCATGGACATGTTGTATACATGTTGATGTATATATTTAATTAGTACACATTAAGCATGTTGGCTGGCATAATGTCTGTAAACATGCCATATTTTTTTTATAAAAGAGACACTTTTTCAAAAATGTAATTAAAGTTCCAAATTCCAAATTAAATACCAAAATGCTATAATATTTTCCTTGATTTTTTTTTCTTTATAAATGTTTGCTATTAAGTCTCTTGTGTAAATCCGATGCATTTTAAAATCCTGAAAAACATGGTGTCTATTAGTTGAATGGATATAAACACCACTAAATAATAATCTGATAGTCCAAGGTCATTTTTGGGGATACATTCCTGAATATGTTTGTATGGAGGCGGAATTAATACATAAAGAAGGCACATGAAACTATTTAGTTCAGTACACATTAAATACCATTAGTACAAAACCTCCAGGCTTGCTTTTTTATCATCTCATGGATTAAGCTTTTGAAAGCATTTGGGGGAAAAAAAAATATTCATCTAGTTTGTATTCCCATTTATTGTTGTCATATTCAAACCATTCAGAATTAAGGACGGATACATTTTCGAGATGAGATGCCTATCACATAGACACAAATAAAACAGAATCATTATAAAGGATTTATTTACAGTGTTGTTTATTTGACGTATATTGTATGAATTGATAATTACTATTGTCTGGCGTGCACATACGTAAATGGATAATAAACCTTAAAGACCTTACATCTTATTTATAGAGTGCCAGCAGATTATGTAGCACTTTTACAATAGGAGAGTGGGAAAGTTAACAATAACATTAAAATTGATGATATACAAAATTAACAATCACATGGATGCACATTAAGATATATTAGTACAGAAGGAGAAGAGTGCACTACCCTTGAGTTTATAATCTAAAGAATCAAACAACAAACAAACAAAACATCTATATTAATGGGCTGTTGCATATGTGTGCCCACAATATTTAATATGCATTGGTATGTACTATATACAGTACATAAATGGCACTCCAATGCAAGGTAACAAGCAACTATTAATTGGTAGGAGCAAACTTAATCTGCAGGAACCCAACCTAATGATAGAAAAAGAGACACTTAAGTAAAACCAAGACTCATCAATACATTGCATTACCATAAAGTAATAAGAATATTTCAATGTCTATTTTTGTACTTGTGTGAGATAAAGGCTCCATAAAGCACACATACATACTACAGTGTTAGTATACAACAGAAACCCCAAAACAATTTAAAAAACGAATTAAAGGGTTAAATTTCACTGATAGTCCTGATAAAAAATAATGTATATTGAAATACTTTATCAGTACTTTAATATGCATTCTTAAAAAAAAATAAAACAGATAGAAACAATAATAACAGTAACACACACAATATTGGTGTCAGGACTCGGGTGATCAGGTCAGGTAGGAGCCCATGCGCAGGGGATACTTGGGGTTCAGTATGTAACCCACAGTGCATGATTATGCAAACAAAGACACCACAAACAGAAATCCAGGTAATGCAGTGTATTTCATGTATATAACAGGACCAGCAAATAGGGGTGATATAGTCTAAGCAAGTAACCGGACGTATGGCAAAATAAATACCGGTAATAAGTCTTTTGACAGGGAGCCCGCTTGGAAGGGCACGGAAAGGCACACAGCCCACTTGGAAGGACACAATAGCAGGGAGTCCACAATAGCAGGGAGTCCACTTGGAAGGACACAATAGCAGGGAGTCCACTTGGAAGGACACAATAGCAGGGAGTCCACGTGGAAGGACACAATAGCAGGGAGTCCACGTGGAAGGACACAATAGCAGGGAGTCCACGTGGAAGGACACAATAGCAGGGAGTCCACTTGGAAGGACACAATAGCAGGGAGTCCACTTGGAAGGACACAATAGCAGGAAGGCCACTTGGAAGGACACAAAGCAGGGAGTCCACTTGAAAGGACACAATAGCAGGGAGTCCACTTGGAAGGACACAATAACAGGGAGTCCACTTGGAAGGACACAATAGCAGGGAGTCCACTTGGAAGGACACAATAGCAGGGAGTCCAATTGGAAGGACACAATAGCAGGGAGTCCACTTGGAAGGACACAATAGCAGGGAGTCCACTTAGAAGGACACAATAGCAGGGAGTCCACTTGGAAGGACACAAAGCAGGGAGTCCACTTGAAAGGACACAATAGCAGGGAGTCCACTTGGAAGGACACAATAGCAGGGAACCAGGAACAGTACAGGTGCAGAGCCAAAGCAGGAAGGTCCATAGACTTCAATACAAAGGCCCTGACTGAATGGCAGGGCAGGTTCATAAAGGCAGGGTAATCCAGGTAACAAGGCCCAGCTGGATGTAGACTAGGGCTCAACCCAGGTAACAAGGCACACCTGAGTTCTGAGTGCTCCAGAGGGCGGAGGGTGGCCACTAGTGGTCGCAGATGTAAACGCCACAGGTATAAAAAAGCCATGGTTCAGGCAGCGAAAAATTGGTTCCTGACAATTGGGCAAGAAAGAGGGTGAATCATTCACCTAACTTGCCATATCAAATGCGCGATATATTTGCCTTCAGTATTGAACTTGTCTAAACAAATAAAATAGTAATTTATTGAAAAAAGTATTAGACTATTAGAAAAAACTTTAATTTAGAAGAAACATTAATTTATCATGTATTTCAAACCGATGGCGTATCACTTTTGACATATTTATAACCATATATTTAATTTTTAGACAATGTGTATTTGAAAGAAATACTTAAGTTTAGACAAAATATGAGGCTGAAATAGAATATAATGCATTTTTGTTATCATCTTAAAAAAACCAACTATACATTAACAAAGCAAATGCATCATCAACACATGCTGTGTGGAAGGTATACATATAAACAAAAGGGTTTAGGTGTAATGAGAAGATTCAACATCAGATATGCCCCTTATTAAACAACATGGAATGAAAAGGCAAGGCCAATGGGGGGAAAACAAAAATAGAATAAAAAAGAAAATAACAAAAACATAAAATATGAGATCTGCATTTAAAAATATACATAATTACTGGACTTACTGCATGTATTGTTACGTCCATGTATTGATTCCACATACAACCAAAATTAACATCTACTAAACTCAGGGATAACGTTGACTTATGCATGCGTTAAATTCAACATTCAATATGTTAATTGTGTTCCAAAATATTAAAGAATAAGCATTGGACCAGTACTTTCCATACTCAAGAAAATGATAAAAAAATTTACTTTTAGTACAGACTTTCCTACCACATAAAGTTATATTTATACTAAATACGCTTTTTATGAAGAGGTTTGTGAGCTGCGGTTCTGCAGTTATTGGTGAATTACAGCTGTTCATGGACTATAGGTGGTGATTATCAAAAAAAAGTTGATGAGCCCAACGGTTTGACCAAATAATAAGATGTACCTGAGATATTCCCAGGTTTGCTGACTCAGTGGTCTTCCCCTCCATAGTATGAGAGTTGACAGATGGGGGATTTGACCTGTGGGTTGCAAGGAAGCGGGAAGTTCGTTGTGTACAGGAAAATGGGAGAGGAGTTAGTAGAATTGGGCAATGTTAAACTTTCATCACTTGGTCACAGAACTGCTTTGGAGACCAATGGCTTTGGGGCCAGATTCAGAAAGTTCCCAGCTATGAACATAGCGGCCTATAGAACATGTTCTTCAAAAATGTTTAAGAATTTTCTTATACAACAAAAACTGTCCTGTTTCAGCCATGTTGTATTTTGCAGAAGCGCAGAAGTAATGCAAATACATAAAAAATACTGCACAAATGCCTGGTGCAATTTCTCCAAGGTCACTTTGTTGGCAAGTCTTGGGTTGTATGGGACATACAAGATGGTAGTTCTGATTTTTGTTAACTAGTTAACTTTGTTAAAAGTAGATTCAAACTGGGTACTGTATTTCTGAGCGGGTCAAATGATACTCATAGGATTATCTTAAAGGTACAAAATACAACAAAACTCATATTAATAAAATCACAATGGTACATGACAGATATGAAAGATAAGTACACTTCAATATATCTTAACATCTAATTAATCATCTAAAGGCTACTGGGTATTGAAAGGTACATTATATAGCAAATGAGACATAAAGTCTGATTTTTCAAATTAATGTAACAAGGGCCTGCTTACTTTATTTGTCCTTTTTCAAATTGTACATCACTGTGGTATATGGTGATGCCACATAAATAACAAAGATGTCTACTTCTGATGGGTCAAATCCTCCATGAGTGTAGGGGGGGTCAGAAAAACTGTAGTTCATATGCTGTTATAGAGTTGGTGATGTTGCTTACCGTAAACAATTCAATGGAAGTCTAAAATTATGAGTTTACATCAAATTTATTATTCGGTACGCTTCTATTTATTTTATGGGAATTATTGCTCCCACCATCACTGACTGGCATATGTAAAAATACAATTTAGAATCACAAAAACAAAAGTAGAGGTCTTTTAGAAGCACACAAAGACCCACACTCTTCAATTATAGTACGAGTCACAGCCATTACTGACAACTAAATGGAAGTGATGTTAATAACAGTAATACAAATAATAGTCATAATGACAATTCATTGGAAATTACATCTCAGTCCTGGAACAATAGTAGAGGTCTTGGCTAAAGGAAAAAAATGTGTGTTATGGCAGTTAAATATACTCGGCATACTCTCCAAAAACTGGTCACTGACAGAAACTTAAATTATATTATTCTTACTATTATTAAAATAATAAGAAAAAAAAAGGTAATGGTATTGTTGTCCATTAACCACGGTGTAGTATACCAGTACTGCCTAGACTGTGGGCCCAAGGATAAATTCACGTTAGTTCTAGTGGGTCATTTAGCAGGCACCTTAATACAGATTACCTTATAGTATAAGACGCCCCATGTATAAGACACACCTTAATTTTGGGAGGCGAAATAAAAAATATATATATATTACATAAAGGTTTTGTACTGGCTGCCTGGGCATGATATGAGTGTGATTGATGTTAGCTGCTAGCAATTGTTAGCAATCACACTCCTATCATGCTCAGGCAGTCAGTACATGCACATCACTTTCAGCCTCCCTGTGCCCCCTCCCTGTGCCTCCTACACACGCATCCATGCTAAAACACACACACATTATATATATATATATATATATATATATATATATATGTTCATTTACTCCCCCACCCTTACCTGAACTGCAGATCTTCTGGTGCGGCTCGCAGACTTCCCTGGGGGTCGCTGCGTTGCTCGAACAGGAACAGGAACTGAGCGGAATCACGTGAATGTACATCACATCACATGACTCCGCTCTGTTCCTGTTCCTGTGCCGCGATGGATCAAGAGACGTTGCTGAACAACAGAGAGGTAAGTAGCAGGTCCCCTTTCCAGAAAAAAAAAATATCTACCACCACTGTATAAGACACACCCAGTTTTTAGACCCCAAAATGTTCTAAAAAATTATATTTATACATGGGGAAATACGGTATTTTCTGTCATAAATATATTATTATTAATTATCACCATTTGAACATTCATAGTTTACCACTGGTAAATGTATTTGTTTTTGTCGTGTTCCAGAATGTTCCAGGGTGTTTCTCAGCCAGTTGGAACTCTAGCAAGCTTCTCAAAGAGCTCTGCCAATCAGGACCCCATGAATACCATATTTTGTAGTCAATCTAACCTGTGTCTAGGATGGCACAATTCCATTGTTAGGTCTTTTAGTCATTGCTACAGCAGGACCAGAGCAAGAATGAAAAAAAAAAATTCTAACCGGTTGAACACGTAGACCTGGTTTACTTATAACGCCGATATATCCCAAATTTGCAGGTATAGTCACGGTTTTTGGGTACTGTCCCTATATCTGTACCGGGTAGGCTGGAGCTCAATGCTGTAGGGTCATGCAGTGCTGGTATCTCTACCTACTTTAGGCTCCTCCTGATTTTTGTCCTGGAGCAAAAGTTGGCAAGCATGATTGTGTGTGTGTATATATGCTCTGAAAAATACCTCTCATTGTATATTCAAAGTTGTCTTATAATCATAGAAGCCCTGGCGAAAGTGCCGGGTAGCAGCGGAGGTTGTCTATGCACATTACGCAGACGTTCACCGGCATCAGGGAGTCTGAAGCACAGGGACATGTCTGGGGATGCATTGGTAAGTATGGTGGGGGGGACAAAGTGGCATATCAGAGGGGGGCAGAGTGGCATATAGGGTATATAAGGCATATCTGGGAGGCAGAGTGGCATATAGGGGTGTATAAGGCATAACTGGGGGCAGATGTGCATAACTGGGGGAAGTTGGCAAATAAAAGGAAATAAAAACAAGAAATGCATTTTTCTCAATCATAGTTTTCATTAAATATGAATAGTTTACGTGTGAATTAATATTTACTAGTAAAACTTTTTTTCCTATAGGGTAGTCTTATATTCAGGCTTTTTTTTCTTTTATAATGTTCAAATTTGGGGGTCCTCTTATAATCAAGCAAATACGGTAATAAATGAGGAGCATTTTTGTGGATGTATGTTATATAGATGTTTATACTATATAAAATGGGTGAGCAGAGTTGACTTGTACAGAAACAGTATGTATCTCCCACAGTCACTTTGGCAACATCTGACAATCTTTAAATGCACATTTTATATAAAATACATTGTAAGGCAATGGAAGAAAACACAGATTTCCCTGGTTGATGGCTTTCTCTCGACTTGTCCTTCTCCCTTTGCCATAACAGTGTAGGTGCTTGAGGGTGGATTATGTTTTTTTATATAAAAAACATGCAATGTTCTCTGTTGTAGCTGTACAACTGGCATCCCAGTAATCTCAAATATCACTATCTAAGGAGGCGTCTGACAGGTCAGGGCATTAGACGGCTTAACTTTTTGCTAAGTGATACAGAAAACCCAGCTAATTATAAATTCATTAGCAAAATCCCCAGACTGGCTTGTCACTGGTCCATAAACTGTAGCTTTGCACCTCGGCACAATACAATTCTGATAACAAAGGTACAAGACAGATTCTCCAGGGTTTCTTACAGGTGAAGTTTTCAGGACAATATGAACCTAAACATTTTGCTTCGTGAAAGAAAGAACAAAGTTAATTACCTGCTAATTAGAGTAGTCCCAATACTCCGACCTGATGACATCGGGCATCGTTATTGAAATATATGACAGACTAAAAATTAAATTCTAAAACAATCGAAGCTGAGCGAATAAAAATTGCACTGGAGAGTTTAGTGATTGTCAATAGTCATTACCTAGTTTAACCCAGTATGAGCTGCACTTTATTTTGCTTACTACTCAGACATTGAGAGGGTTTGTAGAATACATGGCCATGGATATCACAAGATACCCCTCCTAATAATATATTTTTATCATTATACCCCCTCAGTTGTTCTACCTTAAAACACCATCATACACACAAATGCAAATCTGACCCGATTCATGGCTAGAATAACCTAACTTAATCCCTAGCCTGCTTGAGCTCCTCTGACCTATTTGCATAATGTGTGTGTGGTTAAATGAGAAGTGAGTCCCTAATTAAATCATGCTGCACAGATAGAGGATTAAAAATATTCTTCCTGCTTAAAAAAATACTAATTATTTCCTCAATGCGGTTCCTTTCCCCTTATTTTCTGTCATTTAATCCACTAAATGCTTTCTCTTTTCAGGCCTTTCTTTTGGAAAGTTAAAAGGGTTTGAAGAAGGAAATTAAGTTCAATAAGCCTGTTATTTAAATCTATGTGCTATGTTCCTTCATGGCTTTGTTACAACAACATTCTGAAGATAGCAGTAACAAATATATACATTTTATATATATATATATATATATATATATATATATATATATATACTGAATATATGTTGTATATTAATAGATTTGTCACAAAAGGTTTTGGAATATGACCAAGGCAGCAATTATATGAATATCTGAATGAAAAGGTAACAATTATGCGTTAAAGGGTGGCACATTCCATGTATAAAAATTTGATTTCGCTCCAAAAACAGACATTGACCACCATGATGGTGTTGCATCCCTCACAAACATGTAAAAAGGTTGGTAAATTTTCTATGTGTTCATTTTTATAAATAACTTCTATTGTATCTATACTGAAATGGAAAGTTTTTCAGTTATTTTGTTGGGTTATTAAGTATTCTGAAAATTTCCATTCATAAGAGTATGCATAGTGGCCATCTGCACACTGGGCAAATGTCCAGGTAGGCTGACCACATGCCACAGATTGGCCAGGACAGTCCCGCATTGGGACTTTGTCCCAGGCAGCCTCAATCCGGCACAATGCATTGTGAGTGAAGAGCTTTGAGTGAAGAAGGTCTCAGCCAATCAGGGAAGGCTTCTCAACTCCCGTGATTGGCTAGAGTTTCAAAGGCTGTCCTGATTGACTGAGACCCTCCTTTACACAGAGCTCAGTGTAATCTGCATCCAGCACCAGGTAAGAAACCCACTGTACACATGTATGACTGTGTGTTTGTGTGACTGTTTATCTGTTTTTGTGACTGTGTGTAACGTCTGGTAATAGAGAGGTTCATTCTCTGAAACTGTTCATTTCTGGTAATAGAGGAGTTATTTCTCTGAAACTTCTCACGTCAAGTAATTGATGGGTTAATTCTCTGAAACAGCCCATGCCTGGTAATGGAGGGGTCATCTCGCTGAAACTCCTCATATCTAGTAATAGTTGGGTTACTACTCATCTATCTAAAATATATATGTCTGTGTGTGTAATCGCATCCACTCCATACTGTGTGCTTAACCCCTTCGTGACAATTGCCGGTCGTAGCACGTCACTGAAAATCGTGACGATTATGACAATTGACGTGCCAGGACCGGCACGTCTTTAAACGGGTGAAAAAATCGATCCGTGATCGATTTTTTCACTCAAACGGTGTTGCTCTAATGCCTCGACATCGAGGCATTGAGCAACACCAAAAAAAACATTCCCGCCCCCCCCCCCCGATCGCTCCTAGGAGCAAAAAAAAAACATGTTTGAAAGACTGCACGTCTTTCAAACATGGCGGCGCCCGCCGCCGAAAAACGGGTTTAGGAAGCGATCGCGAGTCGCTTCCTTTGCTTAGCTGGTGTTGCTAAGATGCCTCAGTATCGAGGCATCTTTGCAACACCTGTTTAGCAAAGGAAGCGACTCGCGATCGCTTCCTAAATGCTCAACTTACCTTCCCGGTGCCGGTGTCTTCGAAACACACGCGGTGTTTCAAGATGGCGGCGCCCATCAAGCCGGGGGGCGGAGCCTGCTGACATCATCGGGGGGGTGTTGCTGGATGTCATGGACATCCAGTGAATAACACCCCTAGTGGTCAGATCACTCATAAGAGTGATCATGATTTGATAAATCAAAGGCAATGTTTTCTAAACATTGCCTTTGATCAGTATTGGATCTGCCCCCCTCCTTCACTTGCTTCTAGTGAGGGAGAGAGACAGATCGGTGTGTTCTGGTATTTCAGGTATTCCCTAATAAAAATATATATATATTGATCCAAAGGCTCTTATAAGAGCCACCCATATAATATTAACCCCTTCATTGCCATTGATCACTGCATAAACAGTGATCTTGCATAGTGGCAATTGTTTTTGGGTTGTTTTTTTTTTTTACATGTTTTTTTACTTTTTTTAGTTTTTTTTACTTTTTTTAGGTTTTTTTTTATTTTTTATTATAGCCATTAACCCTTTCCTTCCCCACTATTTTTGCTGCAATTGTTACCATGCAGCGGTATACGGCTGAGGAGGCGTATGCCTTTTTGGCCACAGATTCTGAGGCCACTGATACAGCGTCAGATTTTGACGTTGGTCAGTTCACAGATACATCTAGTGATGTATCTGTGGCTGTTAGGACGCCTACCACACGTAGTCGTGGCAGTGCACCAGAGGCATGGGTAACGCCTAATAGGTACAAGCCAGCTATCCCTCCTTTTTCTGGAATTCCTGGCATCAATATTGATGTTACAGGATTCACTCCACTGCAATTTGTGCAGGTTTTTTTGGGAGACGATGTCTTGGGAGACATTGTCACACAAACAAACATTTATGCCCAGCAGCACCGTGCTGCTAGCCCTAATTCTTTTTGGGCAAAACAGCCATGGACTCCCATTGACGTGCCAGAATTTCTTAAATTCTGGGCACTCACAATGTTAATGGGCATTATAAAAAAGCCCTCCATCCGCTCCTACTGGAGCACCAGCCCCATCTTTAGTACCCCCATTTTTGCCCAAACTATAACTAGGCAAAGGTATGAAATGATTCTTTGTTTCATGCATTTTAGCGACAACAGCCTGTGCCCCCCTAAGGAGGACCCCCAGTTTGATAGGCTGTACAAAATCCGCCCCCTGATTACCCATCTCGCTGCCAGGTTTCCAGAGGTTTATACACCTGGAAAGAATATCTGCGTGGATGAATCCCTAATGAAATATAAAGGAAGGTTGGGATTCAAGCAGTATATTCCTTCCAAGCGCTCCAGGTATGGAGTGAAGGTGTATAAGCTCTGCGAGAGCGAGACAGGATATACTCATGCCTTCCGGGTATACGAGGGTAAGGATAGCTACCTTGACCCTCCAGGTTGCCCAGATCATCTGGGCACCAGTGCCAAGATTGTTTGGGACCTAATATTCCCCCTTATGAACAAAGGCTACCACTTGTATGTAGATAACTTCTATACAAGCGTCCCTTTGTTCAAGCTGCTGTATTGTTTCGATACGGTAGCTTGCGGTTCTATAAAAAAGAACCGCTTGGGTTTCCCACAACGCCTGGTACGAACCCGGCTAGGAAAGGGGGAGACCTCAGCTCTAGGTGTGCATGCTGAGCACCATCCACGATGAGAGAACCGTGGAGGTTTCTGTCCGTGGCAGAGCTGGGGTCACTACAAAGCCAGTGTGCATCAGGGCCTATAACAAGCACATGGGTGGAGTTGATCTGTCAGATCAACTCCTACAGCCCTACCTCATTATGAGGAAGACAAAGGCCTGGTACAAGAAGGTTGCAATTTATCTAATGCAAATTGCAACCTATAACGCTTTTTTGCTGCACAAAAAAGCAGACACTGGGCTGAAGCTGTCTTTTTTGCAGTTTCAGCTCGAAGTAATTTCAGGTATCTTGTACCGTGATGCACCTGGTCCCCAAGTAGTGATGGGAACCAACAGAATTGGGGCTACCCATTTTATTTTTAAAATCCCCCCTACAGCAAAGAAGCAGAATCCCCAAAAGAGATGCAGGGTATGCTACAGCAGGGGGCAAAGAAAGGACACCACATTTTACTGTCCAGATTGCCCTGGAAAACCTGCACTCTGTGTCGGTGACTGCTTCAAGCTGTATCACACAGTTTCCCATTTTTAATTTTTTTTTTGTTCCTGCTCCATTTTTGTATTTTTTTTTAATTTTTTGTTACATTTACTGTTTTTTAGCTTTTATTTGCTCCACCATTTTTAAGCGTTTTTATTTGCACTGTCAAGTGACCCCTGTGTCCATTCCGTGGCATGAGGGACCACTTAAGGTGCTAGATCAAATCCCTTCTTGGAGATAGGCCAGGCTTTCTTGTAACCTGTCCCTACTGATAGTTGGGTACAAGCATTTTTCTTTACCCAGATGTAAAATTCCTACTGAATTTGAATTGCTCATGTTCCAAATGTGGCCCTTTTGCCCCCAAACAATCTGACAAACCCATGCATGTGGGGTATCAATGTACTCAGGAGATGTTGCTGGACACATATCTGGGTGTTGTGTGACAGCAACATATACCAGGAGCTGTAATTTCACACCTGAAGTACAAAGTATGTGAAAAAAACACCAAAAACAATTACTATCCCAAACTTTGACAAGGGTTGGTGGTAGGATTAGTGCATGGAAAGGGTTAAACTATCAGCATCTAAAATACCCTGGGTTGTCTAGTTTTCAAAAATATATGGTTTGGTGGGGTAAATTTAATTTGCTGGCTTCAAAGATGCCCCAAATACCACATAGAGACAGAATTACCAGATTCAGAGAAAAATGGTTTTGAATTAGCAAAACGCTACTTGTACTTATTGCCCCATAACGTGTAGAAGAAAGCAAAAAAACATAAAAACATTGGGTATTTCTAAACTCGGGACAAATAGTAGAATCTATTTAGCAGGTTTTTTCAGTAGTTTTTTATGATGAATAAAAGATTTTTCAAATAAAAGTGAGAAAATGTGTTTTTTTTTCAATTTTTCGTCATATTTTATTATTTTTATTATAGGAAATTACATCATATGAAAAAAAATTGGTGTCTGAAGAAAGCCCTTCTTGTCCTGAAAAAAACAATATATAACTTGTGTGGGTTTAGTAAATGGGTTAAGAGAAAATTACAGCTAAACACAAACACCGCAGAAACGATAAAACAGCCATTGTCACGAAGGGTACAAAAAGTAAAATCAGCCTTTGTCACGAAGGGGTTAAAAAGCAGAAATAAAATTTGGTCACTCTACCGCTGGGTAGCTGGCCAAGAGCACTTTATACTCACCTGATCCACTCCAATGGCAGAATGGGTGCAGCCTAACGTACAGCCTGTCATATCCAGCCGTTGGCTGCACTTACACCTTTAAGTGCCAAAAGCGGCTCATCATAACTATCGATTATAAAAAGCTGTCTCTGCAAGAATGTAAATGCAACAATGACTAAACTTGCCTGCATAGTGAAAAATTAAATTTAGATAAGTCAAATGTATAATAGCCCAAAAACTATATTTTTGAGGACAATGGAAATCAAAAGGAATAGATAACCTGATCCCTCAAGTTCAGTGGCATCACTAGAGGGGGGGCCCCCGCTAGGTTATTCTTTCACCCCCTGTTGCCCTCCTGCCAAATATGGAACCACCCAACGCACACTGTATGTCCGGATGGCCCGAACGTTCTTCCCCCCTGACAGCCTCATTGAAAGAGGAAATGAAACTCTGTCTTTTTTTAATATATATATATTTTTGACGCGGAGGAGAGAGAGGGGCGCATAGCAATCACTCGACGCCCCTGCTGAGCACCCAAATATGACATCACATACCGGCGCTCAGCAGTGAAGCAGCATGTGCCCCGGCAGAGCAGGAAGACAGAAGCCTCGTGCTCCCGCCGCAAGACTTCAAGGTGTGTGAACTACAAAGGGGGGAGAGGGTAAATAGTGAGTAAGGAAAGGGGAGGGAGATGGGTTAGAAAGTGATAAGGGAGGGAGATGGGGTAGATAGTGAGAAAGAGGGTAGTAATTGAAATAAGTAAAGAGTGTGAATGCGTGAGTATGAATTAATGTCTGGATGCATTGTGTGAATGAGTGAGAGTGAATTAATATGTGGATGAATTGTCTGAATCAAGGAGAGTATGAATTAATGTGTGAATGAATTGTGTGAATGAGTGAGTATGAATATGTAGATGAATTGTCTAAATGAAAGTGTGAATTAGTGAGTGACTGTAAAAGTGTTTGTGTGTATCAGATTTATAATTGTGAAAAGGCAAATATGGCACTAGCAGGGTGTTTGAGACTTTGGGACCAAGATGGCACAGGCAGGGTGTTTATGGGACAAAGATGGCACAGGCCGGGCTGTTTGGGGACAACTTTGACTTGTGCTGGGCTGTTTGGGGACAAAGATGGCAAATCCTATGTGTGTTATCTGGGTGCTGGTCAGGTTCTATGTGAGCAGTGTAGACGTCTGGGTGTCAGTGTGGCAGAGCCTGTCCTGGTGTGTGTGTTTGGGTGTCGGTGTGGCAGAGCCTGTCCTGGTGTGTGTCTGGGTGTCGGTGTGGCAGAGCCTGTCCTGGTGTGTGTGTTTGGTCATCTGTTTCCTGGCACTTAACTTACAGTAGGAACTACTTCATTTTTACTTATCCAGAGATAAAACACCCTCCTGAATTTTTAGTGACTTCAGGGGACAAAACTTTCAAGGCCCTGAAATCATTTAGTGGAAAAGTTAAGGTATTGTGTTATTTATTTCAAGGATTAGTCGCACTAAATTGTGGCTTCAGGCTTCAAGTATTATGTTAGTCCAGTAAAAAGTATCATTCCATAGCACATTACTTATAATACTTATACTTATATATATATATATATATATATATATATATATATATGTGTGTGTGTTTTCCAGTGGTTTAATTTAATGGTGGAAATTTTTAATGCCCCCCAGTTTTGACAGCGGTATCTTATGTGCCCCCCCTATATATATTGTTTCTAGAGCTTGTCATTATTTTGTATGGTTTTTTTTGGTTGCTCCTTAAATCTTTTCAGTTTTGGATAAATACATATTGTAATATTAATTTCATCATAAGGGTATTAACCACAAACCAAACTGAGAATTCACAAAGCACAATTTATTGTTGCCTGTGGTTGTTTTTTTTTAACAAAGTATCACAAGACCAAGGGACTCATGTATGATATGGGCTTCTACGTATTTAAGGCTCTGACCCAAAGCTGCTATGAGTGAAAGAAAGTAAACTGGAGCAGAACCAGAACAGTTGGTCCTAGCAGCATTCTTCCAAATGCACAGTGGTACCATTAGTGTGCGGAGGAGTAGTCAGCATCTGGGTTGTTTATCCTGGCAATCATGACACCTTTGGACCTAAAGTTCCATACCAACCAGTCATGTTAAGTGCTGAAGTGCTCTCCTTTTTTTTGAGATAACCAGGCAACTGAACATTGCAATTCTAACTATTCTTTGGAATTTGTTACCTGAGCATCTTCTAATTTAATTCAGAATTATATCAGAGTTTCCAAATCAGCAGAGACTGTGGACAGGTATGCTGAGCCGCAGGCAAAACATCAGCTGTGCTTTGCTCTAATTCCTATTTTATTAAACAATAACTTAAATATTTCATAATACATCAGGTAACATAATAAAAATAGACACATATAATAAATCATATAAATGGTTATATTATATTTTAATCTAATGGAACCTACATTATTTTGAGATGTTAAAAGTACATAAAGCAAAAGCCGTGATTTTCATCTGTGAACTAAAATGCTGTTTTTGTTTTTCAGTTTCCTTTACAACCAATCCGTCTTCTATCAGTAATTTTTTTATCTCTTGGTTCTCTTGGGAACTTTCACCTTGGGTCATGACACTAAATTTACTGTGTGTCTAATGTAAAAATAAACCGTAAATGTCAAACTGGAAGCTTATACGTCAAAGGAAAAACTTGAGCTTCTAAGTTTTAGGCAAACAAAATAAGATTAGGAGCCAGGTGTACTGTAAAATGTTTTGGAAAAACCCAGACTGATGGAAATGTGGGAGCACACAGTATAATGAGTGTCATTATGTTTTGGGTTAAGGGGGTAATTTTATCTTCATGGCCTTGCTTTAGAACTCAACTGTGCCTGCCTGGTATCTGGCCATAGAAACATAGGATTTGACAGCAGATAAGAACCAAACGACCCATCTAATCTGCCCATTTTTCCTGATGCACATGCATGTTTAAATTCCCACATTGTATCAGCCACTGCCGTTCCTGATCAGAGGCTGTTGCACTTTCCATCAGCTAAAAGGCTACTGCTGTAAAATAAAATATAAGTATTGGTATTGTGGGATGAGCTTGAGTAGGGGCTTTGTTGACATGGTGAAAATGGTCAGTGCATGGGTAATAGTGAGTGGACCTACCATTAAGTATATTCATCAATCTTTAGTGTTCCTCCATTGGGGCACATACCACAATAGGCTGTTAACAGGCTGTTAAAAAAGATTAACTTAATTAATTAATTAATTAATTTCAACCATTTTTTAAGTGACAGCTCCACTTCAAAGTTGAGCCAAATCACAAAGAGGAAAAGGGTTGCATGATAACTGTTTGCCATTCATTTCCAGTGGAAACTGATTTTAGATATACAATATGGTGGTGATTGTTTTATTTGAATATATTTAGACCCTTGCTGAAGTGTAACTACTTATTACGTAAAATGATACACCAGGCCTGCCAGAGCTAATATATATTTCTTTATAACTTAGTCTCCTGCTGGGTATTCCTATTGCTCTTTACAATAGCAAATGGTAACAGCCTGATATATGAAAAAAAAATGTATATAATATTCAAGAATGGGCTTGATAAAACCATCTAACAGTACATTGCAATAGAAAGCAATTTAAAACCGATAGTTTCATATATTCCTTAAAAAAAATGTGCATGCGGTAATAAATAAGAAGCAATAATTCAACAGGAAGGAAATATTGCCCATTTTTTACATTGCATTACATGAGCTTGGACAGTTTCCTGAAATATTTGGGGTCTCAACCTCAGTAGCCTGCTAAAACTTACTGTGTAAGTTTATTAGTTGAAAGGACTGTGTGGCTCTGACCATGCCATGTATTGTCCGTGGGTTAGAGACAATAACGTGGGTTGTTAGTCTTAATTCCATTATTTTTCACTGGATCTCTTCTTGAATGCAGTTTTATGATGGACACTTTCAGATATGGGATGACAGTGACATGGGAAGACTGACAAGAAGCCCCGCAGTAAACAAATCCCAAGGTCATCTTAAAGTCAGCAACCTTCATTTTATAGTTGTGCTAATTATCCGCTGATCGCCTGTCCACACCGACCGACCTAAAACTGGGAGGCTTTAATTAGCATGATTAATAATGTTAAACTTATTAATTATCTATTTCTTGGACTGTTGCTAATTTGATCTGGTTCTCCTTGTCGATTTTTGGCTCTCTTCAGTAACCTATTTAGAAGGAAGGGTCTGGATTGGCATTTAACTATTCCAGTGTATTTCTGAAACATTATTTTGGGTTGCATATTAATAAGACATTTAAGAAAAATACTATGATGTGGAATTTAAAGAAAATTAAAGACATTATTATTATTATTATTATTATCTTTTATTTATACAGCGCCAACAATTTACACAACGCGTTGTGTAAATTGTTGGCGCTGTATAAATAAAAGATAATAATAATAATACATATATTCAAGGGGTATGACAAGACGATAATTGACAGACTAAGACAAACCGATACATTAGGTGAAGAGAGCCCTGCTTGCAAGCTTACATTAGTAAGTTTTAGTAAGCAGGGACATTTCCAGATATAATTTTGTGTATGGGTATGTTAGTATGTGTTACTATGTGTGTGTCTTATTATTTTAGTGTATGTTTGTCTGGATATGTTACTATGAGTCTGTGTATGTTAGTCTATGTGGGTATGTTAGTGTGTGTTAGTATGGATTTCTGTGTGTGTCTGGATATGTTACTATGTGTGTTAATGTGTCTGGTTGTGTTAGTGTGGGTGTCTAGATGGGTATGTGTTAGTGTGAGTGTCTGAGTATGTTAGTGTTTCTGGGTGTGTTGCTTATGTGTGTGTGGATATGTTAGTTGTATGTGACAGTCTGACTGGTAGTGTGTGTTAGTGTTGAGTGCCTGACTGTGTTTGCGTGAGTCTCTGGATGAGTGTGTTACTATACATTTCTGTGCGAATCTCTGGGTGTGTTTGCGCAAGTGTGAGTGTTTGGGTGTATGCCTTAGTGTGAGTGTCCGTGTGTTAGTGTGGGTGTCTAGGTGTGTTCGTGTGTGTGGGAACGTTAGTGTGTGTGTCGTCCGTCTGTGTGTTAGTGCAAGTGTCTTGGTGTGTGTGTGTTAATGTGGGTATGTTAGTGTGGATCAGGCCCGGACTGGGACAAAAAATAGGCCCGGGCATTTCAGACTGAGCAGCCCATTTTTATGAAAAACCATATATGTACATACATATACATAATACTTGGTCATTCAACATGGGAAGCCTGAAGCCACAATTTACTACAACTAATCCTTAAAAAAAATATTAGAGTAAATAACACAATACCTTATCTTTTCCACTAAATGATTTCAGGGCCTTGAATGTTTTGTCCCCTGAAGTCACTACAAATTCAGGAGGGCATTTTATCTCTGGATAAGTAAAAATTAAATAGTTCCTACTGTAAATTAAGGAAACAGATAAGCAAACACACACACCAGGACAGGCTTTTCCACACCGACACCCAGACACACACACCAGGACAGGCTCTGCCACACCGACACCCAAACACACACCAGGACAGGCTCTGCCACACCGACATCCAAACACACACACACACACCAGGACAGTTAAAAAAAGAAGAAATGGTTCAGCACTCAACTCCCAGGAAGCTGGGAGCTAGCAGGAAAAAAGGGCAAAACAAAAACAGAAAGCATAACAAAAATAGCAACGTTTGGCCGAAACGTTGCTTTTTTGTTTTGCTTTCTTTGAATAAAGTAACCTAAGGATTGGAAGCTGATTGGAGTGCTGGGGTTCTTTTCTGTGTTTAAACACACCAGGACAGGCTCTGCCACACCAACACCCAAACACACGCCCCAGGAAAGGCTCTGCCACACTGACACCCGAACACACACACTAGGACAGGCTCTGCCACACTGACACCCAGACACACACATCAAGACATGCTCTGCCACACTGACACCCAGACACACACACAACAGGACAGGCTCTGGACAGGCACACCGACACCCAAACACACCAGGACAGGCTCTGTCACACTGACACCCAAACACACACACCAGGACAGGCTCTGCTACACTGACACCCACACACACACACCAGGACAGGCTCTGCCACACCGACACCCAAACACACACACAACAGGACAGGCTCTGCCACACTGACACCCAATCACGAACACCTGGACAGGCTTTGCCACACTGACACCCGCATCCGGAGGGTTTCCACGGACGGTTTCACTCAGTCTGCCTGTGGCATCTTTGCCCCCAAAACAGCTTGCCTGTGGCAACTTTGCCACCAAAACAGCCTGCCTGTTGCATCTTTGCCCCCCCTTACACATCCATGCTATCACACACACATATTCATTCACTCTTTCACAAATATTTATTCACTAATTCACAGATTGTCAGGTGGGGGGGTGCGGAGCGTGGCGCAGGCACCACTACACAAAGTCCAGTACGCAGTACAAAGAGGGGCAAATCCAATAGAAAAGTCGGGGTCACGGTCCAAAGGTCAAGGCAGGCAGCAGACAGCATAAACGTGGGACGAAAGCTAAATAGTCAAGATACCAGGGATTCAAAGAATACAGGGAGGTCATACGCTATGAGGAAGCTTAACAAAGAAGCATTGGTGCAGAGGCTTGTGGGGATTATATAGGGGCAGGTAATGAGTATCCACCCCTGTCACCTGATCCCCTCCCACCCTAAGTGCTACACCTGAGGGGAGGTAGACAGAGCCGTGTCTATCTCCTCCCCCTCCCTCTGGTGGCTGTGGAGAGGGAGGTTGCATCACGGGGCTAAGCCCCGCCCCCTCCTCTCCGAGAGCGCGGCGCGTGTGCGGCACTCCGTGCACGCAGACCGCGAGGCCGGGAGCGCGGCCTGCCACGAGGCAGGGCCGCGCCTTGATCGGGAGGTCCTCGGGCAGGAGTAGACCTCCTGCCTGACGGTTCCCGCGATGCGGGACCCGAGACTCGGCGTGGCGCCCGGTCCTGGGACCGTGCGGCCATGTCGCGAGGAGGCCGGCCGACGGGGATCGTGGTCCGGGCGGAAGGAACCCGCAGCGAGGTAGGTGGTCCCCGCCGGGTCTGACACAGATAATCATTCACTCATTCAGATATTCATTCATACATTGATACTCATTAATTCCCTCATTCAGATACTCATTAATTCCCTCATTCAGATACTCATTTACATATACTCATTCACAAACATTCATTCACTCACTCATTTACATATACTCATTAATTCATTCTTTCATTCAATCTCAAATACTCCATACAGCCTCCCTCACCCCCTTACCTGAGCTAATGATGTACACGCCGCTCGCAGACTTCTGCAGATCTGCACAGGGGAAGCAGACGCACAGCAGGTACGTCACATGGTTCCGTTGGATTCCTGCGTCCTCCTGGCGGTAGAAGAGACGCTGCTCACGCGCGTCTGCCAGGTAAGTAGCGGGCCCGCTGCTAGAGTTGCGGGCCCGGTCGCAGTTGCTGCATTAAGGACGGCCGCATAGGCCCAGTCAGTCCGGTCCTGGCTGGGCCTATTTTAAGGTAGGGGCCTGGAGCTGCAGCTCCATTAGCCCCTAAGTCGATCCGGCCCTGCCGCGGCCTGGGCTGGCCCTGCCCCGGCCCACCGGGCAAATGCTCGGTGCGCCCGATGGCCAGTCCGGGCCTGGTGTGGATATGTTAGTATGTGTGGATGTCTGTTTGCATGTGTGCCAGAACCCTTTGTTTTTTGTTTATTATTAACATTCCCTTGTACTTATGACATGGATTCCAGAAGAAGTTTTGGTCTTGGCAACACATTGCCAAGGGACCATCTTCAAAAAGTGTTATATGCTAGTACAAAACAATCAACATTGACATAGATTTTTTTTTACCTTATTAATGCATAAAACATAGAATTTGACGAGAGATAAGAATCATTCAGCCCATATAGACTGGTGTAAAAACTTGTCATTAATCATCCCAAACATGTAACTGCAGGCAATCTTATAATGGCCCAGCAGATGCAAGTATCAGGAACCACCAGCATTACGGGATCCAGCGTTGGCTTCAGTACTGAGGGTCAGTTACTGAAAAAAGAAATTGGTCCCCCAATTGCTGTAGAATCTTGAAGCAATAAAATATTTGGTCTTTTCTAAATGTTCTTGTTAAGTCTTATCTTTGTTTAAGGATTTCTTTTCGTTTCAGTGAAAGGCACGATAGGAATTTTCAGGAACGTGGTCAAAAAAATCATCCCAGAAATGCATTTTGTGCAGTTAGTACATTTAGCTCTAGAGACATAAGAGTTATATTTAGTACTAACCAGCCAGATACTTTGCAATCACTCCCTTCCCAATGAAACATTAAGGGCGACACTTTTACAACTCTCTTGGCTTGTCTTGAGTTTGTTCACCCCATGCCTTCAAAGCTTATTTGTAAAGACATTAAAGGTTCGGTGTAACAGTGGGACATAACTGTACCAAGCCTGTAGATCTCTTATCTGCTCAAATGCAGATGCCATGGTGTTTTTTTTGGAATTGCATATTGGGCAAAATTCTAAGTTTGGAGCAATTACCAAAACACACATCTTAAAAGCAAATGGGTTATTTTGCCGAATTGCTTGTGATTTAGCCCTTAACAAAAGATCTGTTTATACTCCAAAAAAAATAAATGACATTCCAAAGTGGAACTCTTTTTAATGAATATTATGGCCAATTGCTTATTTAAAACTCAGTTGTGTGTTACAAAGTTTTCAGGCATTATGCACATTTTTAGTGTAGCCAGTGTATGAGACCATACACTGGCTACACTAAATGAGTCTGAGTATGTTAGTGTTTCTGGGTGTGTTGCTTATGTGTGTGTGGATATGTTAGTTGTATGTGACAGTCTGACTGGTAGTGTGTGTTAGTGTTGAGTGCCTGGCTGTGTTTGCGTGAGTCTCTGGATGAGTGTGTTACTATACATTTCTGTGCGAATCTCTGGGTGTGTTTGCGCAAGTGTGAGTGTTTGGGTGTATGCCTTAGTGTGAGTGTCCGTGTGTTAGTGTGGGTGTCTAGGTGTGTTCGTGTGTGTGGGAACGTTAGTGTGTGTGTCGTCCGTCTGTGTGTTAGTGCAAGTGTCTTGGTGTGTGTGTGTTAATGTGGGTATGTTAGTGTGGATCAGGCCCGGACTGGGACAAAAAATAGGCCCGGGCATTTCAGACTGAGCAGCCCATTTTTATGAAAAAACATATATGTACATACATATACATAATACTTGGTCATTCAACATGGGAAGCCTGAAGCCACAATTTACTACAACTAATCCTTAAAAAAAATATTAGAGTAAATAACACAATACCTTATCTTTTCCACTAAATGATTTCAGAGCCTTGAATGTTTTGTCCCCTGAAGTCACTACAAATTCAGGAGGGCATTTTATCTCTGGATAAGTAAAAATTAAATAGTTCCTACTGTAAATTAAGGAAACAGATAAGCAAACACACACACCAGGACAGGCTTTTCCACACCGACACCCAGACACACACACCAGGACAGGCTCTGCCACACCGACACCCAAACACACACCAGGACAGGCTCTGCCACACCGACATCCAAACACACACACACACACCAGGACAGTTAAAAAAAGAAGAAATGGTTCAGCACTCAACTCCCAGGAAGCTGGGAGCTAGCAGGAAAAAAGGGCAAAACAAAAACAGAAAGCATAACAAAAATAGCAACGTTTGGCCGAAACGTTGCTTTTTTGTTTTGCTTTCTTTGAATAAAGTAACCTAAGGATTGGAAGCTGATTTGAGTTCCGTTGCACTCTAAGTAGCATCTCCAGCAAAGTGAATTTTCAATTTATTTTCATACCGTGAAACTCCTTGCCTTTACCCACTTTGTCTAGGCCTCTATACAAATGTGCCTCATTACTAAAATGTCAAGGGTGATTTGTCCCATTGCCTTTGTAAGTACAAAGGAACATTCCAGGTTATATATATATATATATAATAGAATGTGAGTTCTACTGAGTATGTGAAATAAGCATACTTAAGTATGCTCCCTTTTTACAGTACATGATGTCGGGGGAGCAGTCAAATGAGACAGGTTTTATTTTCTTACTCCAATAACTAAAGAATACCTGCATTGACTTGCATGTAGCAAAATGCAAAATGGACTCTAGTATGTAAACAGACATGGGAATAAGTCTGGGTGCTCCTTTAATAAAACCTTTGGCACATCCTAGCAAATAGGCCCTACAAAATATGCAATTCGTAACAATATACAAAAGAAGATTTTTTTTCTCCGAGCAAGCTTAAAAACATAGTGTTCTCTTATCTCAATGTGTTAATATTTTTCAAAAGCTGTCTTATAGTGTGTGCTTGAGCACGCTCTGCACACCTATTCATTCATTGCAGTATTCCATTCACAAACACTTCAGCTCAGAAGTCAGTTAAGTTGTTGTGCAATTTAACACCAATCTATCACCTATCAAGGCAGATTCTGCAAGTAATCAGAGAGCTAGCAGCACAAACCTAAGCATCTAATTACAATAGTACATTTGTTACAAGAAGAGTGTGATTCTGGTCAATGGAAGTCTTGCATCTCTATATAATATTTCGCGAATAAAGGCAAAATAACATTCATATAATTTTATATACATTATTTATCAATGTAAAATTGAATTTAGGTCATAAATAAATAATAATTTATACAATAATATAATTTCTTTTATACCTCCTTTCATATAAATATTGTGCAAATGAGTCTCTGGCAATAAACAGGGGTATTTATTATTGAGTCATTTATTAACAAATGTGTTTGCTTTTTGTTCACTGAATTTCAATATTTTATCATATTACGCCACTTTGTCAGTTTTATTGCTTGCATTATGCAAACTTTTTGTCAGCAAATAACATACTTAGAACTACACTTTCCTTCCCTTTTTGTAGTTGCAACAAATATGAAACTTAGAACTTCCCTTTTTGTACTTGGAGGCACCCGTTATAATATCGTATGAACTCAGTAGTTAAACGGTAGCTGCATTTTCCAGTCTAATACCGCAAGTGATTTTCTTAAAAGGGATTTAGATTTACTGTAAGGGCTGCATTATAGTTATTAGTTGTAGATCAGGGTATAGCTTACTTGGTAGGCTTCAATACTTTGTATCAGCGGACAGTAGGATAGACAGTGTAAGGGGCAGGTTAGGTGGGCTGGTGAGCTTTAAGAAAGAGCTGTCCCATTGTATCTTAAGAATTTCCATGTAAATTGAATGTTTCAGAGCAGTAAGAGCTGGGTATTGTGTTTAGCAGGGCTGCCCACTTGCTTGAGCATAGAATATCATTAACATATACAGTCCTCGAGGTTCAGTAGTGTGGATTGGGCTGAAGAAATCAGACATAGGATGAGGATTGTGACCAGGAATCATTGGAGGTTTTAGTGACCGAGGCTGCTTTAACATTTTTACAGTGTTCATGTTTAGCTGTATTTTTCTTCGGTCTCATTTACTGTACCCACATAAGTTACATATTGTTTTTTCAGGTCAAGAAGGGCTTTCGTTAGAAATTGACTATTAAGAAAATAATAAAATATGGTGAACAGTTTAAAAAAAAAACTTTTTCTTACTTTTATTTGAAAATGCTTTTACTCATCAACAAAACTAATGAAAAAAAACTGCTGAACAGATGTCCTGAGTTTACAAATACCCAGTGTTATTTGAAAGTTATAGGGCAACAAGTACAAGTAGCATTTTGCTATTTTAAAACCATTTTGTTCAAATCTGGTCACTCTGCCCCATGTCCTATTTAGGATATTGTTGAAGCCAACCAATTACATTTACCTCCATCAAACCACAGATCTTACCACCAGCCTTTGTCAAAGTTTATGGTAGATTTTTTTATCACACAAATTGTACTTCAGGTATAAACTTGCACCTCCTTTTCAGGACATCACCCCAATATGTTTTCAGCAACATCTTTTTAGTACAGTAATACCACCCATACATAGGTTGTCGTTGTTTGGTGCCTAAAAGGCCACATTTTAGACATGCAAAATTCAGTTTTTCAAATTGTACTTTTGACATCCGATCATCCTGTGCCCATGTCCTATTTGGGGAACTTTTGAAGCAGGGCAATTCAATGTACCCTATCAAATCATATAATTTCATCAGTTCTACTACCAGCTAGAAGCAACAGAGCCCTTGTACAAAAATGTCCCACAGTGCCCTAGTGTGTCAGAACCACCTTTGTTCTATATAGCTTATGATTGGCTTTGTCCTTAGGCAGCATATAGGTGCCATCCTAAACCCCAAACAGCCTGTCTTTGTTGCCAGCTTGTCAGTGCCCCAACCCGCTTATCTGTGCTATATTTGCCCCAAACAGCTGGTATGTGCCATCATTGCCCTCAAACAGCTTGTCTGTGTCCTCTTTGCCCCTTGCCCCCTTCCAACATACACTGTGGCACACATATGTCAGCACACTTACACAAATGACACACACTTGCTCAAACTCACTTTGGCTTTATTGCTTTTTATAATGAGACTGAATGTATATGTATGTAAATTTTTAATGAGATCTCTCTTTTGTGGTTTGGATTTCAGCTCTGCATCCAGTGTGTGGCTGCACTTCATTAAACAAAAGAGAATCAGCACTGTTGTTCTTATGTGAGTGCCTGTCTGGGGTGTTGTGAGTTGTATTCTTGTGATGTGTTCCAGTTCCGTGGTGTGAGTTGTTTTAGTGTTGATTTGTTCTTGTGTCTGAATTATGCCCATATGTGAGTGCTGTAAGTTGTGAGAGCACTGCGTATTGTCTGAGTGCTACAAGCTCAGCCTCGATTCACTATGTATGTAATTTGTGCACCTTTAGTTTTTCAAGACAGGTAGGGCCTCCTTTTTGCATATTATCTTTAGTTTAGTGCATGAATGAAGTTATCATATGCATTAAAGTGCATGTGTGCTATGCATATATATGTAAATTAAAAAATGGCAATGGAAGAGAGTATGGCAAGAGAGGTATACAGTAGTGAGTATTACAATATGTGTATCTGATCAAGTACAATGTGGAGTTTAGACAGCACCTGTTCATTTATTATTGAGCATCCACATGTATGGAGACAGCATGCTGGTTAGAGCTATCCTGCGTTGCTATTTTTTTCCCTTCTTTTCCACCTGGTAAAGATGTTTAAGTTATAGGGGTAAAGCTACTGCTGCTCAGTTAGAAAGTTGGTGAACAAGGGAGATGGAGAGCAAATTTCTTGTTTGCTTTTTTATAAATCTGTAAGTACTTCCACTGCTTTGCAGAGTATAACCATTTATTTCTTGCTCTCAAAAGCTGTGCTTATGGGAGGATACTAAGGTGGGGTGATAGGTGGAACATGGGTGGGACAATGGGTGGGATAGTGGCATGGAATTGGTATGGGCTGGTGAGAGTGGCATGGGGGCCCAGGCTTTAGCTTTAAGGGGCCCTAAGATTTCTGATACCAACCCTGTTTATGGAAAGTTATCGTTCAGCACTTAGGAGACAAAATAAGTTACAGAAGAAACCTCTGGGAATGGCCCTTCCCTCCAGGCTTTCAGAGATTAATGCAGACATTATTGTTATCCAAAAATAAAATTCATAAGATAGCTGTTAGCACATATGAGACAGTGGGTATTAGCTTATTCATTTTGCAAGCACAGTATTGTAATAAGTCTTATCTGCATCGAGCTTCTCATTTAGCATCTGTATCTACACACAATGTTTGCATTTTAGTACTCTTATTTCTTTTTTTTACACATGATGCTTCTCTGTTATGTGACTATACTTGCATGGTATTTATTATTTGCACAGATTGTGCAGACAAGCTGCTTGTGGGTACAGGCCAAATGTTTAGGGGAAAAGTTGGCACTGACAAGCTGTTTGGGGGCTAAGATGGCACTGGGGTCTCATTACAAATTGTATGGAATTGTTTTCAGAATACACCCGCTTTACCTGGCTTGCAGCTTTTTTAACCATCTACCTGCTGCTCTTGGATCAAATCCAGTCAACAAAAATAAAGCCAAAATGGAGAAGCCATGTATCTGTAGAGTTTTTGAGTTTCATTCAGCAAAAGTGGTAATCATGACACAGGATATTGCAAAACAAAGGCA
The DNA here is from genome assembly GCA_023333645.1 of Sceloporus occidentalis. NCBI lineage: Eukaryota > Metazoa > Chordata > Lepidosauria > Squamata > Phrynosomatidae > Sceloporus > Sceloporus occidentalis. Next base: position 1,770,346 of record JALMGF010000036.1, on the reverse strand, counting down.
AATAATGGATATGCCAACTACAAGAGGGTTGTCTGAGAGGACACTTGTCATACAATACCAGAAAATTGTTAATTGAAAAAAACCATAAAAGTCACATTTTATCTATTTTTCTATACAATGTACAGTCAAATGGAACTACTGGCATATCATTGCAGAATCAATCTGTCTCACAGGCCTTTTGGATTACAGAACAACGGTATAATTCCCTGGTCAACAGAGAAGTGGTTTTGCTCCCCAATCAATACGGCTAACCCTAAATGAAGCATTCCTTTATGCACATTCAAACATTTAAATATATTTTTTTGAGCGGAAAAGTTATGTGACCTGAGGAACAGTGAGAAATAACTAAAGCTATAAGAAGCGACTACCAATAGTTTTTTGGTGTGTGAACCACTTGGCTAATTTCCTACCAGTCAGTGTTCTTCTTGATCCTTAGAAGTCCATCCTTGCATATGTGCCCCTCTTAGTTCACCTCATCTAGTCCAAGAGAACCAGCCTTTCATAATACATAACTCTCTTATGTTCAAACTAAATCAACATGAGAAGTTTCCACAAAGGCCCAGCTGAGCTTAACAATGTAAAACATAGCAAACGTATTAACCCTTTCAGTGCCTTAAGTAGATTAAGTGCTTTCAACTGCCCATCACTAAATTATTAACCTAAAAATATTGTCAACAGACTGTTCTTTCAGCAGCTCATATAGTGCCCCCTTAAATGAATATTTCAAAAAGGACAGCAATCCCCATAAACCAGAGGATCGTTTGTGAATTCTCCCCTCTCATCTCCTAACCCATGCCTTATTTAGTAGTGAGGGCAAATACACTCATATGACCAAAAGTATGTGCACCTGACCATCATACTGATATAAGCTTGTTGGGCATCCCATTCCATAAATATGCGTATTAATACATATTTGGGCCCTCTTTGCAGACAGCCTCCACTCTTCAGGGAAGGGTTTCCACCAGATTTTGGAATATGTCTGTGGGAATTTGTGCCCACTCAGCCAACAGGGCATTAATCACATGACACACATGCAATGGAAAAAAATAGTTGAGGTTATTGGCATAACCCTGGTGGAACCCTGTAGTTGTGTATTATGTGTGATGTCACTTTATAGGGTATTATTTTTTTTCTCTTTTTATATATATGGTATATATATATACATATATACCATGTTTCCAAAGTCTAGCTTTTCTTAGAACAATACTGGGCACATGTTGCTTGTGTCACCTTTTTATATACATGATAATCAAATACACTATCCATCTGATATTGATTTTGTGTGTAGCACAAGACATATATATATGTAACATTTATGAATGAAGTCTAGTGATGATCAGCAATATTTTTACACTTCTATAAATTATAAGACAAATAAAAACACCTAAGGTTATAAATATTAGCAGAATACTGAAATATGGGAAATATGAATTAGCTGTCACAGCTAAACTGGAGTAAATTGCTTAGAACAGCAGCCGATGAAATGTTCCCTGTATATCACCTTACTAAAGCAGAACAAAAATGGTCCATCTTTTCTGGCTGCTGGAACCCCTCTGTTTCTTTTAATAAAAGAATAACCTATTTTTAATTCCATTAGTGGATTTTAAAAAAGTCTTGATTTCCAACATAATGGAGCCTTTTTAACATACTAAGATATTTTTTCCCAACCTGTATCTTTAGAACTATGATTTTTTTCTGACCATAACAGAATTGTATTTACGGTTAAAGTCAAAACTGAGTTTTATAAACAGAGAAAAAACTTAAAGGCAGACAACATGGTATTTTGGTCCATCTAGCATAGAAACCCCACTAAACTGGGTTTATTCACCTTTATTGCTGTTTAATCCTTTCCTCGAGGGAGGAAATTAACAGTCTTGGCAGATGGGGCAAAGCAAGAGAGAGATGATCATCCTACTATACAGTACCTGGTTTAAAGTCAGCAGGAGAAGCCACATGTCACATTATTCATAGATCTCCCTGTCTTTCTAGCTTGAACATATGTGTTTGAATACCATGCTTTGGTTAAAAGATTGTGGAGAAACTTGGTATATTTTTCCCCCCCAGAGGATTAAAAACGAATCCGTCAGTAAATTAAAATCACAAACAATAAAAACTGGTACAAAAGGAGAAGAGGGCCCTGCACTTGGGAGCTTACAATTAAGTTGGTCCACTAAAAATCAGCACACAAATCTTTAGACTACATCTTCTTAATTACATCATTTGCATCAAAACAGCAATTTGAGTTGAGTTATATTGTAAAAACAATATATTTTTTTCTCACTTACTGAAGGAGTTGTGATGGATTTTACCTTTAAATGGGCAAGCCATGGTGGGAAGTGAATAAAGGCTTCCCCAGACAGCTAATAATAAGTAGGGATACCTGGTGCCTCTGGGGCAAGCCTGAGAAGTTCCTAGTTACGCATGATGCTCAGGCTGCTATGTTTTCTGCAGACTAGGTAGGGAGAAAGAGAAGAGACATTGGAGCCTCTGTCAGACCTTTGACAGATCTCTGCTTTGACCTACTAGCCCACCAGGGGCACCAGAACCACATATGTTTCACGCTATACATAATGGTAAATACGGTATTAGACAGAGGGAAAAAAACAAGGGGCACCAAAATATTTGAAATCTCTGCTTCATGCCTCATAATAGGTATTGTATGAGACTGTACTATAAACCCTGACTATTATGTAATATATTGTGATATAATGCATCTCTAAACAGCAATGTTTGCTATACAAACTGAAATACCCTGTTGTGGAGTGAATTAAATATTGTAAATCTCAAGGCATTGGCATCCCATGGCCAATTTTTTTAATGTCTATTCCAGCAGATGGATTCCCAGAAATAAAGATTTCTGGTCTCATTTGCAAATCATCCAATAGAATTGGTCTTGGGACAATTTGCACATTTCTACTAAGGGATTATGCATCATTATTAAAGCCGTTGCTTGTAAGTAACATTATCCAGCACCTCTCCCAAGAGAAAACGGCTAATGGAGCAGAACTATTATCAAATTTTAATGTTCTATTAAAATGTGTATTTTACTAGTTATCTGCTGTCTTTACAATGCAATTTTCAATCATTTTCTTTTCATTTTACTAATTAAATCAGCAGGTTCTCTTCAGTGTAAATCATACCTAAAAAAAAATTAAATTCCAGCGCCTACAATTACTGGTAATCAGTACACATGAACAACCCCTGTAGCCTTCGGTATATTAGACTTCCTCTTGCAATATGACTATTGCCAAAAGTTTAGCAGATTTCAGAAAGAAACGTTTTCTACAGTTCCTAACAAAGGAAAATGTTCTATGCAGGGCCGGCCCGACAATGGAGCCGAGTGGGGCAACCGCTCCAGGCCGCACTTTTGAAGGGGCGGCACTTTCCCGCCCCAAGCCCTTTTTTTTTTGGTTTTCCCTTACCAAGCTTTCAGTACCCGCTTGGCGCCCCTTTCTCTCTCCTCTGCGGCGAGTCTCCCTGTTCGGTCTTGGTGCCGGCTTGTAATGCTGAGTGCCGGAAGATTTCCGGCGCTCAGCATTACAAGCCGACACCGAGACCGAACAGGGAGACTCGCCGCAGGACTGCTGAAAGGTAACTACAAGGGGGGGGGGGCGGCAGGGACGGAGGGAGAGGAAGGGTAGATAAGGGGGGGCGGCATTTTAAAATTCGACCCAGGCGGCATTTTGCCTTGGGCCGGCCCTGGTTCTATGTAGGGAAAACAAATGAATTTATAACAAGTAGGGGTAAAGTTACTGCTGCATTTTGCTCTACTGTTGGAAAAAAATGTCACAGATTAAATTGAATAACTAAATACCACAGAAAAAAACGAGTACTATAATGAAACATACAGTAATAAAAATTATAAGTAAATAATATATTATAAAGCATAACATGAAATGCTGGTAGACTTAACAGGGATGTGAACTTGGTTATGAGTCATGCTTTGGGCATACAAAACTGGAAATCACATGAAAAATTCTGATAATCTACCGCCCATGTGCGTGACGTCACTCGAGCACGTTTCCCGCCGTCAGACTGCAAGGACGAATAAAGTTTGGTGAGGACGCGCGGGAGGCAGATAAAGAGGGAGCAGTGGACACGCCTCAGGACCTGGTACCCAAGGCGAGCGGGTATTCTGGTGAGTGGCTACGCTGGGGTCTCAAACGAGGACCCTGACACTTAAAGAGTAGTATCAAAAGGGTTCCCAAAACATGCTGTTGACAAGTTTAGGAAGTCTATTGCTCCAGGCCAGAAAACAGTGTATGGGCTACCACATCCTGTCTTGTGACAGACAAAATGGCTGCAGGAATATGGCTCTTCTGCGACATTTTTATAAATCCAACCCCTTAGTATACATCCGAGGTTTTTTAAATGCGTAGCTGTGGCACAATGCCATGTATGTAGCTGAAAACCTCCCAGGACTGGCTGCCTGAAACTCTCCTACTGCGGCTTTTTATTAGAAAAAAAAAGAAGGGTGTGTGGCTACAACTAGGGGAACACACTAGCTGTGCATAGAGGTGGGACAGGGAGTGGGGGTGATCAAATGCCACTCCCTGGCCTAGAGAATGAGGACACTCATCTGGAGATCCTGAGCCTCTCAGATGCAGTGTATCACCGGAGACTGTGGGTGAAATCCAGAAAGTGCTCAGCACAGTCGGACTGGCAATGAGAGAGCAGAGTGTATGGTGCTTTTAGCCAGTGGCTTACCCAGCCGATATTCTAGATGGCCAATCCGGGCCTGGTTCCAGCTGTGGTTATTGTGATTCAACTCTTATTATTAAGGTTAATTGGGGGTCCAATGCACCTTATTTTTTATAATGTATTTAATTTCTTATTAGTGCCATTTCAGTATAGGACTTTTTCCTGTATCATAATGAGAAACAGGAGCTGTGGCAGCTCTAGCATGACTCCAGTCTGCTCTTATTGAAAAGTCATGTTCTAGTGATCACAGCTCCAGTTTCCTCCAAAAACTTACTTTATAACCAATCTAATGTTTTTTACTGTGAGGGTGGTAGATAAGCAGAAGAGCCTTCTAGCACAATTGGTAATACAGTGAGGGAATTTAAACATGCATGAGATAGGCATATGCCTATACTGAATCTAGGATAAGACCAAGGACTGATTAAGATCTTAGTCTTTACATCAGGAAAAACAGGCAAACTAGATGGGTTGAATGGTTGTTTTCTGCCGTCAAATACTTTTTTTCTATGTAGCAACCGCACAGATATATGCAGAGGTTTGCAGAATTATTTACTCTTACTAGCGTTACATTCCCTTGAATTAACAAATAATTTATGCAGTGTTTGAAACAAATCTTTTTCTTTAATGCATTAGTAGTTAAATCGAACTCTGCTATAGGAGGAAAAGGTTAAATGTCAGCAAAATTTGCACAGAAAATGTACAAAATACAATTTATTGGTTGAATAAGTACTTAGCCCATTAAGTCAGAACTTGGTTAGAAGCATCTTCTACTGCAATTACTGCTACATGACTTTTTGGATAAGAGGAGAGAGACTTTTTTTCCCCTTATTGCTTACAGGAACATTATCCAAGTTCCAGTATGTTTTTGGTGGCTCAGTAACGGATTGCAGTCTTTGTACATGTTTTATCAGGTTTGGTTCAGGATATTACTGCTAGAGAAGATTAATTACATCTTCATTTAAGCACTTCATTAGGGCCAGAGCTGATTTAAAAGAGCAGTCATGCATATACATTTTTTCTCTGTGTAAACTGTTTCCCAAGTTTTTGGGCAATGTTCCAACGAGTAACAATTCTTATTAGTTTAACTATGGACTCTACTGCTGTTACAGGTACAGTGGATGAACCCAGCACATCAAGAGTAGAAGGTTAGCTCCCATGCACAGTGGATTTTCTCCTGGCCTCCAGATGCAGACAGCTTAGGCTGCCAGCAATGCCACAAGAGGTCATAATAATGTATTATGGACAGTTCTGCCAGCTGCATTGATGTCCACCTGGCAACCTGCCCAGACATTTTCAAGTGGACATTGTCTCTGTGGAAGTCCAGTTGGTACTGTACGTCTGCAGAGCCTTGAGACATAAAGTTGCTAAAAATAAAATGGACAGAAATAAGCAGTCAATAGAATAACATCATAAGAGTGCTTGCAACTTTATCTGAGAACTTGAGAATTGACTGTTGTCAAGAGCCTGTGGGTGACCATGGAAATGCTTGTGAGTCACCATGAGAAACCTTATGGTCATCATACAAAATCGCAAGTCTTGCTTTATATCATGGTTGATTGGGTGTGGGAGATAAATACTCCATTCTTAGCTTGTGAGCACCATTTATTTTTAAAGTATTATACCTAGTTTTCTGTGAACAGAAATGTGCAATGCGGCTTTCAGTACACTCGTACAGTAATTGACTCCTTTGCAAGTTAGTCTAGCAGTTCACAAACTGTACATGAGTTAAATCTAGTTAAGATTGCTAAATGTATGTGGTTTGTCCAACATGACCAATTATGTGAGTTAAACAAATACTGCTGCAATTTTTTTTTTATTTTTTTTAATCTTAAACCATCAACATGGAGGGATAGACTCAAGCTCATAAAGGAAAGAGTAATAATAGGGCTTACTATCGTCCTGAAAGATTTAGTAAGCTGCCCCTACATAGATATATTGGCACAGTGCAACATGTCTACTGCTTAATTGCTTGAGACTCAGGGTGACAATTTATAATCTGGACATTCCTTAACAATGTATATTGCTAAACCACATGATTTACTTATATACATCTGCACAGTTTCAGATGGCAATCTGGTCCTTTTATGGGAAGAATCTTTTTTATATGCACACTACCATTACAAAAATAGATGTCCAATAGAAGACCTTTTTTATTGAGCCAACATAGAAAATCGTGTAGTGTTCACCTGAGGAAGGGTCCACTGAGATCCTGAAATATTTTGTGACTGCTACTGTTGCCCCTTGAAAATCCCTGAAACTGGATATGTGAGTAGAGTCAAACATTACATATTACCAGGATCCTTGCATTCAGCAGAAAGCTGAAGTGGCCCACAGCTGTGTAACTCTGGCTATGCACATCAGTCAAAAGGAACAGGGCCAGACTAGCACTAAAAACATTTTTACCATCACTCTCAACCATTGCCCTTGCATATGACATCATGTATCAGTGCTGAGGCAACAATTAAGCAAACTACTGGGCATTTGTTATGGACAATACTTTGTCCTATGCATCACCACTAATGAAAAAATGTATATTAAAATGCTTTGCAAAAACCTTAATATGCATTCTCTAACCTTTCTCTTGAAAAATCTTTAAATTAGGCAAGCAGCTGTTTTAATCCTAAATTAGAAGTGCCTTTCTAATAAGAAACCCCTTGTCAAATATTAGAAACAGGAGGCACAGCCCTGCTTCATTAATGGAGGGGCCCGACCAGATAAGTTTCAAAGTTTTTACCTAAAGAAGGGAAACAATTGGCAGACTAAAAAGCCTGAATGGTTCTTATCTGCTGTCTAATTAAATGTTTCTATACCTTACACTAGCAGAAAGTCAACGTTAAGATTCTAAATTGGTTTTCCGTGTAGTGCTGGAGCCCCCCTGCATCATGTCTCTCTTCAGGTCTTGGTTTCTAGTAACATAATTTATCTATACCCCAATAAGCAGTGGTTAGAAGGTTTGCTGCAGTCAGCGTCATTTCCATATTTCCCTACCCCCAACCAGCTTCACACCTTACATTCAGCACTTCTCTTTAGATATATAGCCACATGAAATATTCACGACATTGGCTGGACCAGCAAAGACGGATGGCATCCCTCGTTAGCACAGACTGCTCAAGACCTGCAACGTGTGCCTCTTTCATCAGTGAACAGGATCAAGCCACAACTCTAGGTTTTTATAGAAAATGCAGCATTCTTCAGATCTGGTTGAAAATCTATATTAATGATATCTGCTGTGCATCATTTCACTTTTATTACAATTTTAGTATGTGTGTGGGTGTATGCTTCCATGTACATATTATGTGTCTGTGGGTGGGCGTATATATATACATATATACATACATACATAGTACTGTGTAGACATTTTAGGCAGGCGTGAAAAAGGCTGCAAAGGAAGAAAGCTTTAAAAAATGGGTGCCTAGTTTCTTTTTTTCTCACGTAACAAAATGCAAACATAAGTGAACAGAAGAACAAGAAATCTAAATTAAATCAATATTTGGTGTGACTACCTTTTGCCTAAGAGCATCAAATCTTCTAGGTAGACTTGCACGCAATTTTTTAAGGAATTCAGCAAATAGATTGTTCCAAACATCTTGGAGAACTTAGTAGGCAGCATCTCTTTCCTCAGGTAATCCTAGGCAGAGTTGATGATGTTGAGATCATTGGCCATACCAACACTTCCAGGGTTCTTTGTTGTTCTTTAAACTTTTCGCTGTATGTTTGGGGTCATTGTCATGCTGCAGAGTAAATTTGGAGCCATGCCTGCCTATACTCCCCAGACCATTAATTCTGACCAAATCCTTAAATCAATTTGCAGGCATGCAGTCCTAGGCTTGCCCCCCCATGCTTCACAGTTGCCTGCAAGTCTTCCATGAAGACCACTTCTGACCAGACTTCTCTAGACAGTAGATGGGTGCACCAGGGACCCACTGTTTTCTGCCAATGCTGAGCTGATGGCACTGCTTCTGATTGCAAGGGGAAGTAAGCATGTTTCTTTCATCTACTGCACTGTCAAGTTTCCTTGACCAACCACTGCGTCTTCATTTCTCAACATTGCCCATTGTGCTTCTTCAAACGAGAAGAACATTGCTTTGACATTTCTGCCTAGAAGAGATGTTGATGATGCAGAATAACAACCTTGTGTCTTGTTGCTGTGCTCAGTCTTGCCATTGTGTACCTTTGACATCGTCTTTAGCAACTTCACCGTGTTAGTTTGGCTGTTCCTCACCTAGTTTTACTCCTCCTACAAAGCTTTTTCTGTAATTAATTAGCACCTGTTCGGTTTAATTGTTTAATCATACACCTAAATATATGCCTACAAAATCCTTCTACCTATAAGAATTGATACTGTTTTTCAGGCAAAAGGGTGGTCACGCCAAATGTTCATTTAATTTAGAATTGAAATTTATATTTTTGGAAGCATTCTACTTTACAGTAATTAAAAAGTATTTTCTCAATCTCTCACTAATTCATACTCTTTCATGTTCTCTCACTCTCTTTTAATGTCTCTCTACCTTATTTGCAGTCTTCCCCATTGTCCATGGGTGTTAGTCTTTGCTCAAGTCACACTTCTGCAATATTACAGACAGATTTGCACAGAAAGAAAACTGCCGAAACACGTCTTTTTCTCTGTGAGTTCTTAAGGCACGTCCCCTGTTCCTCCAATCGGGGAGCAGGCGCGTGTCTGGAAGCTCAGCCCTTTTGCGGATGTGGCCTGGGAGTCAAGACTGGACACACAGGGGCAAGCAGAAGACAGAACAAGAAGATACAAGAGAATAAGTGGAGCCCTGTGAAAGGAAAGTGGAGCCCTGTGAAAGGAAAGTGGCCCGTGGATAAAGTAGTGGGACATTGAAAATATCTCTAAACCCTGATTATAGGCCTAAAGGAACTAAAGTGCAGTCTATAATGGGAACAATACAGTATGTGTATATATATATATATATATATATATATATATATGTGTGTGTGTGTGTGTGTTCACCATTTGCTGACATTATCAGCGGTAACTGCAGAATGGCTTTATTAACGAACAAACCATCTAACAGTATTGCACTATATAAAATAACATAAGATGAACCACTAAAATCCTTTGAATAAATAAATGTCTGTAAGTCTGCTGAATCCAGGAGCCACAATACATTGATGTGGGTGCTATCAGTCAAGTTTTTAAAAAAATATGGATCAATAATTCATATGATCTAAATTTTAATGCAGTCATTTGATGCATTTGGTTGTAAATGTATCATGCCTTATTTACTTTGAGTAATAAACAACCTTACATGGGTATAGTTTAGAGTCAAAAAAAGGAAAAGAAAAAACAAAACAAAAAAAAACTGAGCAATTCATCAATACACAATCACTGCAGAACCTCTGCAGATCTCCAAACAGACCTTAGGCTTATATATTCTCATTGTGCTACATCTGAGTCAAACACACTGTTCATGTGCTTAGCACACTGATGTTTATGGTCCCGAATCAACCTGGAAAATATACTGAACATTTATAATTGATAGGTAATTCCAGGGACTATTTGCTGGCGGGCACATATTGTGGTGCAGTTTATCAAACGTGAAAGTCCGCTTGGCTGGTGCAAGAAGCTCCAGAACTGACCCTTGTGCCTCCACTGGCAGATTTATGGCACTTCTTGTAGAGTTTCAAGAATACTTTGCATCAGGTGCCCCCTAAATGCTCACTTCTGCTGTTTCAGAACCAGACGATTGCTACCTGGGAAGTTATAAGTGACCTGACATTGAGACACTAAGTTTTAATCACAAAGATTATATGACAGTGAGTCGCTAGTGGTGCCAAATAAACGGTTCTCATAAAGGCCCTCATTGAAATCACAACACTTGCACTGTGTGCTGTGTTTATAAGAAAAAAAATAGTAAACTGAGATTTCATTAAATCCAAACTGGGTGTTCCTGCGAATCTGCCCTTTCCTCCTGAGACCCCACGAATATTATAAAAGGGTACTTCAGGATACTTGTAAGGTCCAAACTAAGGTACAATCCTTTCTTCTCTCTGCATGCCTTAAGTGCGTACCAAAAAGAATCCTGTTAATTTCCAAACACAGGATGAATAGTTTTCAGAGACGGTTTCAACTTTTTGCTGACTGACTTTAAAATTTTAGTATTATTATGAATGTTTAACAGTTATCAATGTTAAACCAAAATCAGATATTTGGTTTACATGAGTCTATTTAAGCCCAGCAGAACGATTCATATCTTCATTGCTTGTAAAAAAAAAATGCAGATACTTAGAGCCTTTAAAGGGGCATAGCATACCTTCTGTGGTGCAGGAAGCTCACAAAGCTCATATCATCTCAAACTGGTTTCTTGAAGATTACAATGAGTTCACTGTACTCCAATGGCCTCCACAGTCACCAGGTCTCAATCCAGTAGAGCACCTTTGGGATGTGGTGGAACAGAAGATTCGCATCATGGATGTGCAGCCAACAAATCAGCATCAACTGTGTCGATATGGACCAAAATCCCTGAGAAATGTTTCCAGCACCTTGTAGAAAGTATACCACGAAGAATGAAGGCAGTTGTACAGGCAAAAGGGAGTCCAACCCAGTACTAGCAACTAACATACACATAGCCTTGAACAAGTTTAGACGCTCATAACATTTCATTCGAATATATCAATGCTCTTGTGTGTGTGTGTGTATGTATATGTACAATATATATATATATATGCATGTCTATGCACTATAGTATATTTGAACATGTGAATATGTGTATTGAGTTTCTTACTTTGTATATTGCCACATTAATTGCCTTTGCTGGGGATGGGCCTTTCAAAAGTATTTTTTGTTTTCAGAGCCATGAACAACCTATATCCATTCCTGATTGCCTTGTCTTGTATTTAACCTTTGCTTTCCCTTGTTTATTTCAGGGCTACCATTCAACAAAAAAACAATAAAACAAAAACCATGAAACAGAGCTGCCATTCGGTTTGACATCTATCTTGTGCCTGTGCGTAATCAACGTCTGGGGAGCTCTCTCGTGAACATTCCATATATTCACTGCATTATGTGAGGTGCCTGCGCTGACATGTGTATGATTATCTGCATGATGTAAAGTGAAAAACTGAAATAATGACACTTTTTCCATGTATTTTTTCGACTTTTATGGTGTGGGAACTCAACCATCTCTTTAAATGTAGTAAACGGCAATTCTGTGATGTACTCATCTCCTTTTCTTTTCTTTCTGCACCCAAGCGACATTACAGTTTATTAAAACTAATAAAAAAAATGATTAAAAAAATTATATATATGTCAGATAATCTGATGCATCCACCAACATTTCTGTAAAACGTATTGTCTATTTTGCACTTTCACAAGCAGAGATCTTTAGTAAAAGGGTCTTATTTTGAATCAATATACTCAGATAGCTCATAGAAATGTTCACGTTGTTTCAAACTACATCATTTTGGCTGTGTTTTCTACCGCCTGTGGGAGCAGCAATGTTTAGCAGTGATTGTAAATAAATAATATGGTTGTAATTGGCAGGTTTCATTGTAGCAGAGAGAAAGCTGGTAGATTAAAGACTTTTTTCTTCCTGAAACACATTACAGGTCTCTGAGGAAGTTTACATAGTGAATGGATGTTTCCTTACTAACAGGTCCCAGCGATGAACACATTCTTTCTCCTCTCTCCAGTGCTACCCTCCAGACAGTTTTAATATGTTACAGTGTTATATGGTTTAAACGCTACCCACTTTAAATATGGCAAATGTAACAATTTGATGATTTTTATTTAAAAGTAAATAGGGGGAAAAAAACATTATCCCTCACACGCATCATAGATTGTAAGCTCACAAGAGCAGGGCTTCTCTTCTTCTGAGCTGGTATATCTCACAATGTTGTTGTTAGTTTTGTATATTTTCAATTTTAATGTTATTGTTCATTTTCACTGCCCCTTATTGTAATAGCCCTACAGAATGTGCTGGTGCTCCATAAATAAAATGTAATGTAATAACCCATGGTACTATTTAAAGTTAAAAACTTGACCCACAAATATTTTTTCAACCGTGTCATGTTTTGCCCTACACAAGAATGAAGTACTCATAGGTTAAATACATATATCAGTTAATGAAATAACAGGTGTAAAGAGTTTTTCTTGGCATGCTAGAGAATCTGTTGCATTTATTTAGATGATATCTCTTCAGTACTCTAAAATGCATGCAATTTACATCATAAACATTAGCATGACTGTGGCCAGCAAGCATAAAACAAATTCAGATTTTAGACTACTAGCAGAATTAATATAAGTTTACTTAATAATAAAAACATTTTATACATCTGAAGATACTTCAACACGGTCTGACCTATTTAAACTTTTAGAACAGTGCTCCTCAACTGGTGTGTGTGTTTTGGTGTCGGTGTGGCAGAGACTGTCCTGGTGTGTGTGTTTGGGTGTCGGTATGGCAGAGCCTGTCCTGGTGTGTGTGTTTGGGTAAATAGGGAAAAGAAAAAATGTCGGTGCGCTAAGCTAGTCTCAGGCTCAAATAATACAAATGTATAATATAAGGCCTACCAAACAGTGTGAGCATGCTGCAAATACAGTGTGTTGGCTGTACAATGTATACAAAAAAGAAAATACTGTCTGCGCTTCTCACCCTAATAAAGTTGGCAACAAATATATAAACATAATATAAATGAGAGGTTTTGGTTATATGAATTGGCCAAAGCATAATTAAGCTCACCCGCCACGTCAAGGCACATACTGTCCTGGTATGTGTGTGTGTGTTTGGGTGTCGGTGTGGCAGAGCCTGTCCTGGTGTGTTTGGGTGTCTTAATCCGGCCCTGCCAGTGTGCGCCAGCTAAAATCTAGCTTGTACCCACAGTGTGCTCCAGCCTTCTACAGTTTTATTTGGCTAAACTTGTTTTAAATGGTTTGTGGACTGACTTTGTTTCACTGTTTAAGTAATTCAGTATTGATAGAATGAAACAAAAAAAGTTTTCCACTGCTTTTTTCATTATCGTCCAATTAACCCTGTATTAATATGCATTATAAAGCTAAAAGGCCATATTTTCTCTCAGTAAAAAATTTCTGATGAAGTGGCCCACTGCAGAAAAAACTTGGACACCCCTGCCTTAGACACACCTGGGTGATACCTAAATCCTGGACTGTTATTGTGTGCCTCGAGGAGAGGTTGAGCAGCACTGTCTTACAACACCAGTAAGTATGCGGTACACAGTTGACAAAGTGGGCTTAGGGAGAAAACTACATACCATATAAGGCTCTCCTAAGCAATCACTAGAAGTAATTGCTAAAAAAAATTCTATGATGTAGTTGGGTTGCTGATTGGCTGCTATGCCAAAATGCAGTCCTTCCCTACCTCCTCCTGTCTTGCTAAAGAGGGAAGCTCCACAGTTCTGGTGCCTACTGTGGCATTCCATATTGAAACATCAACTTATGACCGAAACAAACAAATATTCCTATAACATTTTAGATGAGAATGCATGGCTTGCGATCTCTGATCCAGTTCATCCCAAAGGTGTTCGATGGGCTTGACGTCAGGGCTCTGTGAAGGCCAGTCAAGTTCTTCCACACCAAACTCATCCAACCATGTCTTTATTGACCTTGCTTTGTGCACTGGAATAGAAAAAGGCCTTCCCCAAACTGTCCCCACAAAGCTGGAAGCATAGCCTTGTCAAAAATGAATTGGTATGCTGAAGAGGAAATAGCTGTTATAGCTACAAAAGGGGGACTTACTACATATTAAAGTGTATGTATTTAGAATACAATGTCATAAAAGTCCATGTTGGCATGATGGTCAGGTGTCCCTATACTTCTGTCCATACAGTGTACATCACACTCACTGCATCTGAAACAGAACATGGAAGTTCTTTGAAACAAATGGGAGAGGTCAGAAAAAAGAAGGCAGAGAGTGAAAAAGTTACCTTCTTGTCCACTACTTGGTGCAAATTATGCTTTCCTCCCTCCCTTCTGCCTCCACTGGTTGATTAGACTTTGATTCAGAGTCACGAAAAGTCCCTGTGGGAGTCATTAGCCCTCTGTGTACCTGCCTTTCAAGCATGGGAACCACTAATCAAAGAAAAGGGAGGGTAAAAAAGGAGTACATTCTAGATACATGGAATGTGATCAAAACAAGCTTGATGTCGTTATTAACCCATAATGGCTTCACCAGCGCAACTCAGGACAAGACGGGAAAAAAAGCGGAGGCAAAGGTAGTATCTATACCAGAACTGGGCACCACAAACATTGATACACAAAAACACACACAGTTGTAAAACACACACCTAATCCACTCCACTGCTTTTTCAAGTGCTTTCTTTATTAATCTTTATTAATACCTTATGGCTAGAAGTATTACGGCAAAGACTGTTATCTAGGGTTGCCTGGCCAACCATTATTAGACACGTGCCACGCTTGCATGTATGTCAGAAATAAGGGAATTAGTTAATTAAGCAGGGTGGGGAAGGATTAGTAGAACCACTGTGATTAATTAATAACGTCTCATAAATCTGACCGCGTATTAATTTTATTCAGCGCTCTGTGCCACTTGTCCTATCCCTGCCAACAGCATGTGGGTTTTACATACGTTTTGCATCAAATTGGGCCATCTGGCAACCTTTTTGTAGTATGATATGTGGACAGTGCTATTTTACTAGCAAAACATTTATCTCTGTTTTTAAATTAAGTATTTTTTTGGTGTTTGGTGAAATATGGAAGAAAAACATGCTAAAATATGTTAAGCCATTAAATATTATTAATGTAGGCATTCAGAACCAACAATAAATTCATATTTTTGACCCTCACAAACCTTTCCCATAATGAATGTATCTTATATTAATGGCTGCTCCCTTAAAAGCATAAATATTTCACTGACTTGTCTAAAATTAGATCAAAGGACTTTTGCTACATTTTTGAAATAAATCACACACAAGCATGGCGCTGCAATATTTAACTCCGTCATCACCAGAACAACCGCATTGCACTGGAAAACTTGTCTCTCGAGCTGGGTGTATTAACGTGTGGGTAGCGAAATCGCAGAGTTATGTAATAAATGAAATGGTTTAACTAGTTTCCCTAATTAAATCTAGCTACTTTAATAGCAAAGGTTTGTCTGTTTCCTATTTATTTTAAATTAGATGCAACTTGAATTTCTTAGGAGCTTCTAATTAGGAAAGTGTTTGTCAATTAAGAGTTTTTTTCTTCACCCATAGTCCAACATGCTGTTGAGAGAGAGCCATTAGAGCAGGGTGTTCAGAGTGTTTATTTAAAGGGGAAGAGTTACTGTGAAAGCTTTTCCCTATATTTGTTTATTAAATACAACCTACATCATTGTGCTTTTTGTTTCCCAATCATTTCAAAATTCAGTTTAGTGGCTGCAGGTGGCACCATCATGTAATCAATGTCTATAAGGTTCTCATCACTCAGCACCCGGATCATTCCATTGATTGTTTGACTGCGTTACAAAGTTTCCATCATAATTGCTTTTTATACACAACCCCATATTCTTCTCCTTATCTCTAATCCTATGGTTTAAGTATAAACAAGCAGATTTTGGGGGTCATATTTTCCCCCTTCCTTCAGATGACATTTCTGGCTGTTGATTAGTTCAGGCAGCCTTTGTAAGAAGGGATGAGGAGAAAGGAGAGAACTTTGGTATAGGAAATTCATTAGGTAATGCTAGTCCTCCCACAGGCTGCTCCTGGTCTTAGTTTTAGGAACATTTTTAAATATCTCCAAAACAATTTAGGCAAACAGTATTAGCAACAGCAAATTCTGGCCCAGGCTGACTAGACCTACCTCTAGGATCCCTCTTTTGTATAACGGGGAGCCAATCGCTAATCTCTCTATCCAGCCCATTATTAATGTGGAGGACTGTGTATAGTTTTCTTGGTACCGCATATCCTCACAAAGCAGAACCCAGTAGTAAAGACGGCAGCGTGGAGGGGGGTGGCTCGTCATTTTTCTCTGGGTTTGAGATCAGCTTTTAGAATGTTGCTTCTTAAATCCGTGTTGTAATAACCTTATTCATGTACTGGCCAATAGTTTGAGTGAGTTTGGCCTGCAGACCTCTGAAGAAATATAAAATATTATATTATTTTCACTCTCTCTTCCCTCCTCTGCCCTCATCTAAACTTCCACCATCTATCTGTACCATCTAATTATTTACATTCAATTAATTTCTTTCTCCTTTATGTTGCCAAATGTCATACAATCCTGTCCATTGTAAGATTTTACACATGGCTGCAGTGACACATCCTGGTCTTGGTCAACTAGGCCTAGTGTTGGGATTTGAGTGGTGGAGCCACAGAGCAGTGTTTGTAACAAGAGACAAGGAGCAAGTTTAGTAAGCAAGCAGAGGTCAGTAGCAGGTAATTCACAATAGAGGCCAGAGGCAAATAACATAGCCCAGTAAACAAGCCGGAGTCAATAACAGGTAGGTTACGTTAGAAAACTCTGAACAAACAGCACAAACAGGAAGAAGAGGGAATGGCATATGTCAGGAAGCAGACACCACAGCTAGAACAAACAAGCACTGACCTGGGGGTCTGTGGGACATTTATAAGGCTGCATATTGGCTCCCCCTGCCTTTTACACCTGTGGGTCATTTCAGGTCAATATGGCTTTAAGGTAGCGTAGTACCAAGGCTCTGTCCATTTCTTTCTTCCATGCTGCCTTGTGCAGGAGGTTGCCTCAAGCAGCCACCAGGGTTACAGTCTCCGGACGCACACACCATGACAGGGATGGCTGTACAGTGATGTGCGGCATCTGGTAGATTAGACTTGTTGTTATGGGACTCTACCGCATCCCGCAATGCATCCTGCTGAGGGTAAGTGTCCCTGGCGCACACAGGGATACAGGGCTTGTGTAAGGACACTGGGTGCCAGATCAGGTAGGAGTCTCGATGCAGGGGCAGATTCGGGTTCAAAGCATGGCTGTAGGCAGGCTGATGTATCCAGTTCAGGGTTGCGCTCCGCTTTAGCCTTAGTCTTTCTCTTAGGTGCCATCTATAGGTACTCTGAGCACGAGCAGCACATAAACTTGGGGTGAGAAGCTCTGCACAGGCAGGAAACTGGAAGCGCACTGGCAAGAAAAGAGGTAGGAACACAGCTGGAAGCCCTCTGGCAGGGCACATGGCAGGAGCACAGCTGGAAGTCCTCAGGCAGGGCACGCAGCTTGGAAGCCTTCAGGCTGGGCACGCGGCTTGGAAACGGCTGGACAGGTAGGTAAGTCTGGGACACAAATCTGGATCATTAATGTAGCCAAGAGTAATACATGGGAAGAACCACTTGGTGGAGAAGTGGATAGGTTATTTGTTCTGGAAGCCACAAGGTTGCTGGTTCAAGTCCCTGTGGAGCCTGACAGCTCAGTAGGTTATTTACAAGGGAAATCACTCTTCTACCCAAGTATGCTCTATGGTTAAATGAGCCAAGCTTTAGTAATGAATAATGTCATATTCCAACGTTCAGGACAATGGTGGGTGGGGATGGTAACTGGGAATGATGCTCTGGCATGACTAACCTTGGATATTCAGCTCTCTAAGTGGACTATACTCCTCCCATGCAGGCACTTGCTAGTACCCCACCAGGACTTCCCAAGCAACGTAAACCTATATACTGGGGCAGCGTTGATGTTATCAGGCCCGGACTGGGACAAAAAATAGTTCCTACTGTAAATTAAGGAAACAGATAACCAAACACATACACCAGGACAGGCTTTTCTACACCGACACCCAGACACACACCCCAGGACAGGCTCTGCCACACCGACATCCAAACACACACACCAGGACAGTTAAAAAAGAAAAAATGGTTCAGCACTCAACTCCCAGGAAGCTGGGTGCTAGCAGGAAAAAAAGGACAGCATAAACCCTCTTGAAGTATACGAACACAGAAAAGAATCCTAGCACTCCAATCAGCTTCCAATCCTTAGGTTACTTTATTTAGAGAAAGCAACACAAAAAAGCCAAACAGGGCCTTTTGAGCTTGAGAAAGGCCAGTCCGGGCCTGGATGTTATACAATGCTGAGTTCTCTTATGATCTTACATAATGTTGAGTGCACCCTCAGTTTTATACTGACCCAGTATTTATCCTAGTGCATGTTTTATATGCAAAAGCCACAACAACCATAATGTTTGGGTAACATGGATATTGACCACTAAGAAGAAAAAAGAGAACACGGAGCACATAAACACGGAGAACACGGCATCTGGAACACATAATTAAGCAAAATTACTTAGACAATAACATTTTATGTTATAGGGCGTTTTAAAATATAGATTGTGCAAAATAGAACAGATTCTGAGAATTACAACCAAATAAGAATGTTTTGCAATCGAGACTGCTGCTAAAAAGGTCATAGTTAACATGGTTATGTTCCCTGCTTTTTATTAATAACATTCCCTTTGTGTGCATGGGTCAAACATGAGACACTAAGAAAAGAGAAAGATGCAGGGACTCAAAATTCCCCTCTCCTGAATTGTTTGCTTAAATGCAATAACCTAAAAGGTAACATCCTGAGACCGAACGAGATGGCACACAATGTGTAATCATCAAAAAGCTGTGTCAATAATGAGCTGCACAAAGTCAGTGATCATTATTTGCTCGGGACTAATTCACACTCGAAAGCCCCGTCTGCTCTTGAGTCTCCCACTTACTGTTTGCTGTGATTTTTATCCAGCTTCTATTCTTTTTAACTTCTGATACGATGCTGAGTCATCTGAATGTTCACATTTCACGCTGTTGTAGTATATCTGAAGGTACAGGAAGGATGATCAGGCCTAGAAGATAGTAAGAGATGACAGGAGCTATTATACTGGGAACATATTCAAAATATGCATTTACTTGCAATTTATGAAAGAGGATTTTTTTGCTGTCCCTTTTGTAGTTAATATGTCTGCAATTGATATAAATCTTCAAATTGTGCTGCACTCAGCATTCTCTTCTCAGTGGTCCCGTATGTCTCTTGCACAGCATGGTATCCTATTAGTAACAACCTCCCGTGTGTTTTTTTTTCTCATTCAGATTTGTTAGGGGTCTTCTTTTTTGACCCGCCATTTAATTGTCCTCTCTCTTTTTGTTACGTTTCATGTTTTTTTTTTCCCTGTATGATAAATTATTTGGTTTTACTTCTCCTGTTTTGAATTCCACTTTTATCTACAACGCATGCTGCCAAGCATTGGGGTAATCTTTGTCTGTATATTAATTTGACTGAACACTTTCAATTTCTGCTTAAGTCTTTCATTAGTTTGGGGATCTAGTCATAACACAATAGCAGTGCAGCTGTCTTCTTCTAGTTAAATAAAATGCTTTGAAAGCCTGAACATAATGGTAAAATCATGGCAAAAAATATAAAATATTAAACTTAACTCTTACTTTTGAGGATTCAGGTTCTTCTTGCCAAATTGTCAGGAGCCATGGCAGTTTGAATATGGAACCCTGCCTTTGGTAGTTAGTACAACTAACCATTAAGTCACCAGGTGGCGTTTGGGTTGCTGATCTCTCTGCCTCCCCATGGACAATAGGTTTCTGCCTGCTCCTGTCACAATTGTTGCTTGTTATGGCAATCAAGGGCCTATAAATACCCGGACATGCTCCTAGCTCAGTGCTAGAGCATTGTGTTCCTGGCCCTGTTTATCTTGTGGATTACCAATTTTGCTTATCAGGATTTTGACCCTTGGTAGGAACTTTGATATTGAACCTGGTTTGCCCCTTTGTATGGCAAAGTTGGATCATCTGGGCTTTGACCTGTTGGCATAGACTTTGACTCCTCTTCTCGATTATCCCTTGGTATGATGCTACAGATCCCCTTGCATCTACTCGTCTTACAGACCCCCTTGCTGTCTGCTCCACAGAACCTATTGCTCTGAGCCTGTTCTTAGACTACCAACGTTTTCTATTCGTGTCTACAGATGGCACCAAAGAGAAAGTCAAAGACTAAAGCAGACATCCATCTGTGACTTGAAATTGCAACAGCCGTCTGCCTCTAGCCTAATTCAAAGCACAACTTGCCCCTGCACTGGGACTTTAACCTGAACCAGCACCTGTGCCCCTGACTCAAATGTTTATTAAATTGAAACACACTTGGCTCTTTTCTTCTTTGGTCTTGTGTGATTTAGGATTTCAAGCACGTACAGTACGGCTGCAGCCTGTTCCCATTTCTCTCCCGCAACGGGGATGGCGCGGGTGCACGACGGGGCGTTGATCCTCTCTGTGACGGTGTTCATGGCACTCTCTGTCACCAAGCTCTTGACTCCTCGCGTCCTCACGGGGAGCTGAGGACAGTGGCAGCAGGAACGCTGCCTGCCTACTGACCTCGGATTGCCTATTGACCTTGTTTTTGGAACACAGCCTGCCTACTGGCCCCAGATTGCCTATTGACTTTGCCTCTTTGTCTTTTCCCGTTTGTCACGGACTATCTCGTCATCCCTGAATATCGGGCTCCTCCTCCATACAAACTACAGGTACCTCACCGTATCTGACAGTTTGTTTAGGGAATCTATCCATATCATCAAGTTTTAATATTTTTGTATTTGGTGTTGAACAATTAAACACCCTCCTCCATCTTGAGTATCATCTTTTAATTATGCAGAATGAAAAGTTCAATATTTCCTAAATATCAATACTTACTCAATCCCACTATATATATACAGATCTAGTTCTTTTTAGTGTAAAAAAAATGAAATACAGTAACATGCAACACTCCTTAAAATCTATTTTTCTTTCCAATATTCCTAATATCCCCTTACTTTTTGTTTAAGTATACATAAGTCAGGTATCTTATGGTTATTTTTAGAAAACTGAGTTTGCTAAAACCTGAAAAAGCACTGGTAGTGTTTTATTGTTGTTTATAGCTGGAGCCAGCTTCCGTAAAGTTGTATGAAGAAGACAATAGGTACAATAACTAATACTTATACATCTCTTGAAGAGCATCCATCACCAAAACAATGTGTATGCACTTCAATACAATGAGTTACACATTGTGTTAGCATAATTTTATGAAAATTTATAGGCCAACAAAAAAGGAAACAAACCTTTTTGTTTGTCTCAAAGGTTTTCTGGGTATCCAACATGCATATCAAAATGGAAATTCATAAAACTAACTTGCATAGTCCTTATCATAAACCTGTTTTGAAATAGTGCGAGCAGCCGCAACATTTTTGCTATTTTTGATATATATGAACTAAATATTAACACTGATAACTATGTTATCTGCATTGTAAATGTGTTTCTCTTTTTTATTTGTTTATATTTACCTCTTGTTAAATGATCATACCTGGGAACTCTCATAATGATATATTATGATGCATAAATATATTACATACACATATATTACCTTATTACAGAAATATAGCAAGCATAAGTGTGTTTTTATATAGGAAACATTTCTAGTCATGGCTCATGAAGACATTTTACATGTATAGAAAAATTCATTCTGTTGTATACTTATGAAAACACAATATCAACATCAACTTTTCTGGTGATGACTGGTCCCAGGCTGGTCTGATGTGCCCTCAAAGTTTATTTCAACACTCCGCTTGACCCTACTTTCTTAGAGGAGCAGCATAAAGCAAGTTTAGTATTGATCTTAAATGGTATCTCATACCCTAAGTGTTTTAAATTAAACAATGTTTGAATGTAAATGTGGGGATTTGCCAGTGGTCTTTGTGGTTAGGGATAGTCTTTGATCTAAATCCTGCCCTGGCTATCTTTAGGTTTTAACAAGTTCTAGTGATCCCCAAGCAGGCCTATCCAAGGACAACATTCAATACTGTAATAACATTATATTGTTCTGTAACACATGGGATACACACTGACATTCTACTGTGCGAGATCACAAAGGCAAATAAAAGAGAATGCAAGGAGGCAGGAACTGTATAAAGTCCACATTTGCAGCTGGGACCTCAGGGTGGGTTTAAACATACGGCACAGTTCAACAAATTATCAAAATGTACTGGCTGATGTTAAACCAATTGATTAGATGCTCTCATGAAATACAAAAGAAGAAGGAGGAGAAAGAAGAGGGGGGCTAAGAAGAGGACCTGCAGGAAAGGAAACATTGTGATAAAGCAAAAGTGATGGGAGTTAAGGTGTACCACCATCAGTGCTGGGCTCAGTATAAAGTGATGGGAGTTATGGTATAGCACCATTGATGTATGGCTTTGTATATAGTGATGGAAGTAATGCTATACCACTGTCAATGTCTGGTTTATTATATAGTAATGGGACTTATCCTGTACCACCGTCAATGTCTGGCTCAGTATAGTGACCAGAGTTAAGGTGTACCACAATGAGTGCTTGGTTCAGAATAAAGTGATGAGAGTTAAGTTTATCAGTGTACTATCATCAGTGTTTGGCTCAGTATATAGTGATGGGAGTTATGGTGTACCACTGTCAATGTCTGGTTCAGTCTATAGTCAATATGAATATAGCATTGATGACGTTATTGATCAATTTGCAGAAATGAAGGCTTGGAGGCAGAGGATTGAAAGACCCTTAAAAGTTTTGTGTATTATTTAAATAAATGTTATCAACAAATGTGTGGTTGCTTTAAATATTTATATTAGATATTGTATTGTGCAAGCCTCAAACTGTATGATTTTTAACACAGTTATGTTTCTAAACTTGCTTTACTGCCAGCGACTGCAATCTCATAAATTCTCAGTTTTTAATAAAAGTCTCTCAGGTAAGACAACAAACGCTTGATGATACTTGGGATCACTTTCAATATAAACAAAACATGGGGTGGTAAACCAATTTTCAAATTTGTTTTAAATTAGAATTCACTTGTATTCCTATGCTGTAGCTACTCATGTTGGTATTTTATAGGGAATTGATATTTAAGAAAGAAAGGAGACCATTTGCAAAATGCCCTGTCTGAGGGCTAACCTACCAACATTCTGTCTAAGGGCTATCCTGCCAGGTGACTTATCCTGAGCACTTTGTAGCTTCTGCTCTGTCAACGATCTTCCAATCTGTTCTGCCTGTCTGTGTCATAGCCACAGCCTTCCTTGGTGCACAGCCCTTTCTCAGTGCTTTGTCCTGTCTGTGCTAAGTAGTTTTGTCTGTGCTAACCAGTCCTGTTGGTACCATCCAGGCTTGTCTATCCAGCAAACCTGTACTATCCAGCAAAGCTCCTCCTCGACCTCCTCACCCAGGTTGTGACAGTCTCTGTGGTCATATGGCTGTCTTGTGCCATGTCCTCTGTGTGTCAGTACCTCTTTTAGCAAGCTTTAATTCCTCAAAGTGTCCCTAATGGATACCACTATTTATTAGGCTAAAGCATAGCAACACATTAAAGAAACAGAAAAAAAAATGTTTCTTCCATGTAGTTTTCACATATGTTTACAGTTGGTGAAATATTATTGTTGCCTTATTATTGGTACTATAAAATATATCAGCAGTGCTACATGACTGCGGCAGCTCAGTGGTGAAAATGTATCCATTACAGAAAGGCCAACATTTTCTTATCATAAATAGGAAGAACCAATTTGATGACTAAAAACCTGTATGTAAAAATTGGTCACTTTCTTATATAGATCTAAGGATTTTAATCCCCTATTCCCCTTTTTACTCAATCATCACTTCAACAGCCCCATTTTTCCTTTTTATCCAGGTAACCATTAGTTATAAGCGCAATTCAGATTTGTCTGTGAACTCAGCTGCAAGTCTTTGATTCCAGAGCCCAATGCTTGTAATCTGTCGCTCCATATCAGGCATTGGTTGTTATGTAAAGCTGCACGCACGATGGCCACAGGTTCTTAACAGGAGAGATGAAATATTCTCAAAAATAAAGAGAGGGGAGAGATCAGAACTCAAAGCTTCCCACAGAGGACTCAGGCTTAAGCTTCCTGCTAAGGGAATTAATTAAACAAGAAGGGAATACGGAGAATGGAGAGAACGGAGAGGTAGAAAGTGTATGCTAGGACAATGGGAAAAAGGTTTGGGAATAATAGAAGACGCAGGCAGACAGAATGAGAGAGAAAGGAAGAATTATTTTACAAAACAGAGAGAAAAAAGCTCTTAGCATGGAAATAACATAAAATGAAGAGAATGAGGACAATTATCAAAAATTATCAAAAATTGGAACAATGGCAACTGTGCACATGTCTGAGAGCAAGGAAGGAGATAACATGTTACAAGCTGCCACTAAAGCCAGAATAACACACACTGTGACACTGTGTCAGGGCTGTATCCTGACACACTGGTTGACATTGGCCCAAGCAACATAGATAATGCTTACAAATATTTTTGCGTTTTCTTAGCAACATATGTAAGTATATCTTAGTAATGTTCCTAAGGCACAGATAGAGAGGGAGGGATGCCTATGGTCTGTAGATTCATAAGGACTTTCCAAGCAATGGTTATTGCCACAAGAGCAGGAATGCAAACTAACTGTGCTAATAATTGAGTAAATGGTAAAATATGTAAAAAAGACCAAACCTAGAAGAGTTGACATTGCATCATGCGTGGAAAACGTGGTCCTGTGGCAAGTACAGATTTTAGCACCAATGGAGGAAGTTAGAAGAGGACAGGTCCACTTTAATGCAGTCAGATTGAACATTTCTTTTCTAACAACAACTAATATAAAACTCATCATTTATTGAATAAAATGTTGAGCAATAGAGGCAGACAGACAGAGTGCCTGGTTTTGTTGGTGTGAGTGCCTTAGCGGGTGTGTTTTTTCACGGAAGCCTCTGTGCACTGGGCTCCTGGAGGGGCCTAGGGGCCAGCCTCCTTTCTACAGACTTTGGGCCCTGTTTTTGGGGAAGTGGGTCCAGTGGGTCCATTGGGACTACATCTTCCCCCGCTTACAGAATGCTACCTTTCCCCAATTACCAAAGACTCTAAAGACTGAGGAGCTTGGGCACAGATTTGGGGCACCTGCATTTTGGGAGGGGGTTTTATGTGTGGTGTGTTACTCTCCATCGGGTGAGGACTTGCAGGAGAGAGACCTCAATGGCCAGTATATGCACCAAGATCTGATATCCAGCCATAAGTCAGGGAACCGCCTGTGTTTACCATTTTCACCGCAGACTACAATAGCGACCCCCTTCTGGGCTGAAGTGGGCAGAGTCCAAATACTGAGCCTTGTGCGAAGGAGGGCCTGATGGAGAACTATGTGTGGTTTGCTGTGACTATTGTGTTTAAATTACTTGTTTAAATACTGCTATGTTTTCAATAAAACTCAATCCTGTTTTAATCTCAACAATGGTTCTGTCTAATGCTTGGGGTGGGCTGCTGCAATAACTCACTGTCCATTTCAGGACAGTACTTGGATGAATATGCTAAGCTACTGCTAGCCACAGCGCCAACACATTTTTAAAGGGACTTTTCCTTTAATAACCAGCATAATAAGTGAATACTGCAGAGACTGTAGACATATAGTACATTTTATTGATTCCTCCATTATTTTACTTTGGTGTGGCATTTACATACTTGAGCTGTATGACTGCTTCCAAAGAATATTGCATTTCTAGAATTGATGCTTCAATGGGTTCAACTTTTCAAAGAAATACCACTCTAATTGGGATGATGCACATTTTGTTTTTCTGGACATTCCAGAAATGTTTCGGTATTACAATCCCTGAAATTCAGAGTTCCTGTAGGAAGAAGCAGGTGACTAATTCTTCTTCTTAATCTGGAATTTGCTTCCTTTTCCTGAATAGTTCAGCAAATATTATATTTCAGGGGTTTGGGTAGCTTAGGGTCACTGTAGGTAGAGCAAGCGCCTGGGTTTGTAGGGTTAAGAGAACAGCAATTAAAGCTGGACACCTATACATTTTAAATATTGGAATACTCTAATACATGATTATGTTGCTGTACCAAGCTTCTAGAGAAAGGCAGAGCCATACTTAACTCTTTCACTGTTGGGTCATTGGCGCTGATATGTCTACAGATCATGTTTTCTGTACAGCTGCTAAACTGTGTTTGCCAGGAAGGAACTTCAGACTCGGGGGAAGACAGGCAGTGACACAAGAGAGATTTAGGCATCAGAGAATGTAAACATAACGCATCTCTCGCCTTCCCTGAAATCCAGGTTTTTCAAAGCTGCAGATCTTTAGCTTCATTATTTTCTCTTTTTGTTTGTCAAGTATTGTTAAAATCTCCATAGTGACAACATATAAACAGGAAGGCAAAATATAGTGTTTCTTACAAGTATACCAACAAAGCATGGAAATCCATACTGGTTAATGTTTTTTACTCAAGGAATATTAAAATTAAGGTAAAATTAATTGGATGGATAAATATCTAGGGCAAAGACACATAGCCATTATAGGTGGTTCTCTATCTGACATACCTAAACTGTAAACAGCCATAGCTGTATTGATTATAGAGCAGTAGAAGGGTTCACATATTTCCCAGGGGCTTAATTTTTCTGAAGGGCAGTAGGTTCCCTCCCTTGTCCACGACTCTTTAAATGTTTCTGCTAATAACGAAATGTGGCCAAATATCTTCTGGTTCAGTAGTTTATCCGGTTCTGGTTTCTCGAATGCATAGAAAAATTCCCTAGTTTTATAGTGAGATCTGATAATACTACACTAATTATTATTATTTATATGTTTTTCCAAGCTTTTTTGCGCCCCTATTGGTGATGAAAAACTGGACAAAACCTACCCTTTTTAGATTAGAGCAGGCCTATAAGCAACCTTTAAGTAATTCCAACCCTCCACTAGTATGACATTTATGATTCCGAGTCATGATTCCGAGTCATAATTCAGAATTGTGCCAGTTGAAGCATCGGCCAAACTTTGTATGAATCCATACAAGTGTACATTAGGATCAGAGCAGTAAGTCTGGATTCATCAGCTCTACAAGCCAACCCCAGGTTGAGTCAGCCCTGACTCAGCTCCTGCCATGCCAGTGCCACAGCCAGGGAGCTCACATGCCTTTAAACCAGGGGTTCTCAAACTGCGGCCCTCCAGCTGCTGCAGGACTACATCTCCCATAATGCTCCTTCAGCTAAGGGGCTGGCTGAGGAGTATGGGAGATGTAGTCCTGCAGCAGCTGGAGGGCCGCAGTTTGAGAACCCCTGCTTTAAACAATAGAAAGATGAGTGTCCAGTCGCATGCAAATGAACATTCCTACCAATGTATATTAGTCTTTGGGGCTATATTATTAACACAATAAATACAGATAGTTATTGTCACAAATACTATGAGCATTAAGGATAATTTACAAGGAAGACCTATTTTGTTCCTGTGACTCATCTTCAAGATAAGATTGTTCTGTTTTTTGTTTATTGAAAATAATTATTTTACTTTTTCCATGACAATTAATTTTGAAAAAATGTTTCTTATACATTTAGAAAACAGACTTTAAAAATATTTGGTAATGGTAGGAACTCAGTTGCAGTCACTTGCACAACCACTGATTTTTCAATGACCCTTTAATCTTTGCCCCACTTCAAGTAAAACATTTTTGTTTTTTGCAAAAAGCAGGAATGCATTTCATTTGGTTTTTAACCCTGTTATAGTTTATACTGTACTTAATTAAGCGCCACTAACTGTGGAAAAACTCCATAACTCCAGATATTAGAATATATTGTGCTACTATTTATTTATATATACAATATAAATATAGATA
The DNA here is from genome assembly GCA_023333645.1 of Sceloporus occidentalis. Taxonomy (NCBI): domain Eukaryota; kingdom Metazoa; phylum Chordata; class Lepidosauria; order Squamata; family Phrynosomatidae; genus Sceloporus; species Sceloporus occidentalis. The sequence continues at coordinate 1,742,083 of JALMGF010000036.1, read as the reverse complement.
TATATAGATATATCTATATATATATATACAACAAAGGAAAAAAATATTTGATCCCCAGCTGATTTTGTATGTTTACCCACTGACAAAGACATGATCAGTCTATAATTTTTATGCTAGGTTTCTTTGAACAGTGAGAGACAGAATAACACATTTCAAATAAGTTATACATTGATTTGCATTTAACTCAGTGAAATAAATATTTGACTCCTTTGCAAAACATGACTTAGTACCGTATATTCCGGCGTATAAGACGACTGGCCGTATAAGACGACCCACAACTTTTTCAGTTAAAATATAGAGTTTGGGCTACCTCTCTACCCAGTATGCAACAACCAGCCAATCACGGCAAGTGATGTACCTTACTGGCGATTGGCTGGTTGTTGTATACAAAGCCTACTTGGATTGGGTGGGCCAGCTCTCCCTAACATATGCCTGTCCACACACACCCCTTCCTTTACACACATATACACGTACACACCAGCTTATAAACACACATATACACTGCCCATACACAGACATATACATACATACACTGCCCTTACACACACACACATATATATATCTACACATACTAACATACGCCTGTCCATACATACACATTTATACACTGCCCTCACCACACACCTCTGCCTTTACACACACTGCCACTCTGTGTGTCCCCCCCGAGATATGCTGCCACTCTGTGTCCCCCCGAGATATGCTGCCACTCTGTGTCCCCCCGAGATATGCTGCCACTCTGTGTCCCCCCCGAGATGTGCCCCCCTTCCCTAGACTTACCAGTGCAGACTCCCTCGACCTCAACACTTTCACCCAGTTCTCCTCTCAATCATTCAGATGTTCATTGGCAACCTTTAAGAGCGTGCTCCTAATCTCATTTTGTTACCTGTATAAAAGACACCTGGGAGCCAGGCATCTTACTGATTGATAGGGGATCAAATACTTATTTCACTGAATAAAATGCAAATCAATGTATAACTTATTTGAAATGTGTTATTCTGGATACCATTAAAATTATAGACTGATCATGTCCTTGTCAGTGGACAAACGTACAAAATCAGCAGGGGATCAAATATTTTCCTTTACTGTATATATATGGCAAATATTGTAAGAAAAAGAGCTAACGTAAAAAAAAAATCTTCTTGTTTTGAGAATCTGTATTCACATCATGTTTTAACATGTTGTCCTATTGCAGTTGTAGGGCATGCCTCTCTAAATATAACAAATTGGTATGTTAACATAAATTTACTATTGTACCTGTTTGGACTGGCTTTAGGGGCCTCTTGCAGATACACCTGCTGCCTCTGAATGTTTGAGCCTTCAGGCTAATATTTATGTATGTCATTCATGGTGGTACATAGCCAATTACCACTAAGATCTTAGCTTGCTGGCACTCTGTATTAGAACATCCCATTCTGTCAATGGTAGTGGTTTCTGTTAACAGTATTACACTATAGCTCTCTGTGTTATTCCTTGTTTTACTGATGCAAAGCTTTGAGAAAAAGCTGTTATGGGTTCCATGCAGATTCTTATCTTCAATTCATGCGGATTCATTCTGGAGATACTCACTTGTATCTGCTAAGACTTTAACTCCTCATGCATCATTCACATAAGTAAACAAAATCTAATTTATTGAAAAAAATATTATTAATAATAAACTAGCATTGATGAGTTTCAGAATATTTTTTTGACTGAGCTCATGTGCTTCAGCATTAAGTTTTAGGTGTTTTTCCACTAAACTGAAGGCAGTAAAAAGAATTCTGCACAATAACATGTTAAGTCTTTTTAAGCAGCGTGGCATACTTCAACATTTATACGCTCTTTTCCATTGTACATGACTGTGGAATGCATTGGTATTTCTGTATGTATATCTCTCTAAAAAATCTTCTTTTAGTACAATGATATTTAAGCAACAGAAAAGAAAAATATGGGTTGTGTAAACTTTAACTCCATGCAGTCCCACCCTTGGACAATACAAAGAATATATTTATTAGGAATGTTTTTTTTGATTGTTTTGATTACATTCTTAAAACTGTCAGATTTTACATATTTCTCCTGTTAAAGAGATACGTAAAGTTTGTGGCTCCTTATATATAATTTCAGAATATGTTGATGCTTTCTAATTAAAAGATGACATTAAATGATCTTCCAATGACTCACAGATATTAAATTGTAGCTTTAAACTAATTTATATTTAGAACGGTTTATCAGTTAATAATATATCCATTTACCTTATTCATAGTTGGCATGGGTTCTAGTTAATTACGTAGATCCTAGAAACAATGTCCTACTCCTGAGAGCCATTTGTATCAATGTGGTTATTTCTCCAAAAAAGTCCTGGGGAATCCAACTATGAAATTGGTGACCGTGAATTGCTGGAGATAATACTCGCTCTCAAAGAATGGAGGCATTTTCCTGAGGGAACTTCCGTAATAATCCTGATGCTCATGAATCATAAAAACCTCACTTACCTGTTCAAGGCCAAGTGATTGACTCCGAGGCAGGCCTGATGGGCCTTATTTTTATGTTGCTTTAATTAGAAATGTCCAAGATGATGCTCGAGTGCTAAGGGTCCTCCTAGTCCAATTATTTCTCCTGACCAAATACTGGCCACCATATGTACTAGCATAACATCTCCCCTCCAGAGAGTGATTACAGGCCACTCAAGTAGATGCACCTGATGAAAATCCCTCAGGGCATTGTTTCATACCTGTGAACCTCCGTACCATGGTACTTTCTACCTATCACAATGCTAAGTCAGCAGGCCATCCCGGGAAGAACTAACTTCTCTGGTCGATTTGCCGTCTCTTCTGGTGGCCAGGACTTAACAAAAATATCCAACTCAATAGTGAGAGGCCATGGTCACAACTTGATATGGACTTCATAGTGGACCTTCCACAGTCCAACAGTAACACAGTTATTCTCATGATTGTCAATCGGTGTTCTTAGATGATCCACTGCATACCATTCAAAAAGCCCCTATCCGCTAAGAGTTGGTTACGGTCTTTATCAAAGGGTTCTATCGGCTACACGGAGTTCCCAAAGTCTTAATCTCCAACCGAGAGAGCTAGTTTGCCTCAAGATTCTATCTTGGTATCTAACTCACCTTCTCCTTAGCCTACCATACGCAATTGAATGGAGCTGCGGAAAGAATCATAAGACCTTGGAGCAATTCCTGCAGCACTACATCTGCAACTGGTCGAATCTGCTATCCTGGGTGGAATTTGCTCATAACATTGCAGTCTCAGCCTCCACCTGGCTTTCCCCTTTCATGGTGAATTACGAGTATCAGCCCTCCATGATTCCTGATACTTTCACTTCCCATGGGGTTCCGGCACTCCCAAAAATGTAAGGCCTTTACGTATTCTCCAACGGGTGAACCCTGTGGCCTATGCCCTGGGCCATCTTTCCAATATGCAAATCGACAATGTGTTTCATGTCTCGCTGCTGAAACCCCTGGTTTGAAATCAGTTTCAGATCCCCTCCATAATCAACTCCTGTTGGTTCCGTGGGAAGCTTCAATATTTGGTCCATTTGAAGGGATATGGTCTTGAGGAGAGATCTTGGGTATCAGCCATATATGTCCATGCTCCCACCCTCCTCCTTTCACACACATTTTCCTCTCAAACCCAGCCCTGGCCTGCAGGGGAGGTCTATGAGAGGGGGATACTCTTTGGTCTGGCTTGAGGGTTACTCAGCGGTCTGTTAACTATCTCCTGCTTAGTTACCACAACTACTCTCCTCTGGACCAACCCAGCCCACAAGTAGCTCCTTGGGGTTATTTACACAGCAAAGGCTCACTTCCTCTGTGCCCTTGTGTTGTTTCTGGCTGCAAGTGCATTCTCCTGTGTTCCTGATTACCTGGGGGTGACCTGGCTTTCCCTGATGTCCCTCCTGGCTCCTGATTCCTGGCTTGTTCCTGAAATCGCTGATCTCTATATTCCTGACCCCGGCTTGTTTAAGTACCCATCTTGGTTCCTGACCCTGGCTTGTCTTTTAGTATACGCTCCTGAATCACAATTTGTCTTTGTTTGCTTAGGTATTACAAAAAAGGTGTTTTGCACTTTATGTTTTGTGTCTTCTGGTTCCTGGTCCCTAACAGGGGGTAAGATTAGAAGGTATGAAAAAGTGGTTTTGAAATAGGAATACTCTTCTTGTACTTATTGCCTTATAACTTGCAAAAAAGCAAAAAAACTTTTTTATAGTAAGTTAGATGACATGATCAACACAATGGTATCTAAAGATAGCCCTTCTTGTCCTGGAAAAAGCAATATATAACTTGTGTGGGCACATTGAATAAGAGAGAAGAAAACTACAGCTAAACATGAGCACCGCAAACATTTTAAAACAGCCTCAGTCACAAAGGCTACAAACAGAAAAAAACAGCTTGCACTTTTCGGGGTTAATCTGGCCTTGAGTAGAATTACAAAAAGGTTTTAACTACTAAACTGTAGTATTAACTATCGCCAAAAAAATAAAATGACATTTTTTTCAGGAGGATCCTTTGTCTGGACCTATTATTGTAAAATTTGAAGCATAATGCACTTTTCTAAAGTTTTACATGATAGAGAAACAAACAAAATTGTATTTTGAGATTTAAAATGTCTTTTTTTAAATTTGCAACTATTCCCTGACCTAATATTAAACACTAACTTTTCAGTTTTGTTGTTACAAAAATATTATTTGAAAAATAAAGTAATAATGAAAAATGTGCAACATCATACAATAAAAGTGACACATCCCATATATAAATATGTGCATTTTTGAGTGCCAAAAACATCACTGACATTAATTTCCGCATCCTGCAGATGTGTAAACGCTGATATTTCTGTTTTATTTCTTATTATATATATTAAGGTACAGGAACTGTTAATTTTAAATTTAATTATTGAACCCCTTATGCGACCTTTATAAATGTCTCCCTACCATTTGACACAAAAAGGATTTTAAACAGATACATTGTGAAATTGATGCTCTCAATGTCAGCTTACATTGTACCTGCACAACTGTCCATTTCCAACCCTTGGTATCGACCTCTTTTAATTATCTACTGCAGGAAGACTCTCCAAGGAATTTTCTTTAAAATTAACATATGCACTGGCTATATTCCCCCTACACACATTCTATGGTTCTGGGGAAGTTAAAAACATTTTTCCAGCTACCTGAATTACTGTTTTGACACAAGTACAATACTTAGACAAATGAAAGAAAAATTCATCAATACTACTAAAAGATCCACCTAATTGGGACTCCTAGTAATTGCTTACTTTGCTGGAACTGCCAAAGACATCTTTATCAAAGCTTTTTTTTTCACTAATTTAGATCCACGGAGAAAGGAGAAAATATAAAATATAAGCACTTTGGCCCTTTATTCAATATCCTGTGAAGCAGTTGTTTTTTTTCAAGTGCACAGAATCAGTTCAGACTAAAACTAAATAATTAGATTGTGTTAGGTATAACTTATGAAGTAGCATGAACCTAATATTTTGTCCATAAGACACACTACACAGATCCTGTTTCACTGGCAAGGATCTTTCATGATAATAATATATTAAGATAGATATAAAAATGTATATTTCAAGTATTCCTGTGGCTCATGCGCGAGTTCATTAGCTGGCATTGATCTGGCTCCACCGAAGATAAACTCATGCCAGTGCTGGCTCCCCGACGTCTATTGTTCCATAGGCAGAAAAAAAAAGAGAAGTTTTGGATTCTGAAAATGGAGAGAAAATTAAATCTGCAAAATAGCGATGAACGTATTGGATCTTTTTAGGCCCAAACTGATTGCAAGGGTCTTATTTAATGTAAAGACATCTCTAAGCATAGTGGTCAGCATCAAACTGAGATTCTGTTCTGGGGAGAATAACAAATAGGTAGCAGTTTCTTACACCTTTACGCAATACCTGGGACCTCTCTGGGTCTCGCCTGAAGACTCTGGGGGAGGCACCGCATCTCTGGGTCACCATGAGGAAACTCTAAGTCACGAGACCTGCCACCTACTGCAAGAGGGGCTCCGAGTAGCCAGTGAGTTCCTAGGTATACTTTACACTCTATAATACTTTTGTATGTGCTGTATTGTTACTTTGCCTGGCTCCAAAATGAAGAAGGTATGGCTACTTGTTGGTAATCCCTCTAGGTAGCAATCAGTAATCCTGCCATGTCCAATATGATGCATATATACATGTTTTGGGCAGGGAATGGATGAACTTCACTGAATTACTTATTAGCTTATTATTTGTCAAATAGGGTGCTATCTATTTGCACAACAGGGAATTTCAAAGTGGCCGGGGAGTAACCAGAGCGTGGCCAAACATCACTCTACAGCCTGGAGACCCAGGGAAGCAGGTCTTCACCCAGAAACTCTGGATCAAACCTAGAGACCAGCAGCAGCTGTTATACAAACCTTTTCCTTTAAAATCCATGCTTTCTTCCATAAAACTGCAGCAGAAGAGGAAAAATGTGACAGACTTTATGATAATTTTCTTATTGTTTTGGGGACAGGAGCTAGACATATTCATACTAATGGTTCCTGCTCTGACAGCCATTAACGACAAGTGAGTTTGTCATCGTTGCATAAATAAGGCACAGTCAGGTGAGTGGCTACATGCTTTCCCCTTCAATATTGTAAAGTGTCTGACAGCCCGTTCAGCATGTTCTGTAGGAGACAGAGGTCAAAATTTAGATACATTTTTTCCATCCTTTTTCCCCATACATATTCTGATGGCTTATTATAGTTTTGTGCATTTGTGTATATCTGTCTGTGCCCTTCGATTATGACTGCCTACCTGAACCTATCATTTAGTTTTATGGGGGATAATAATGTGTTTATCATATACATTACTGACGTTTGGAAAACCAAAACTATACATATTTTTTCTTAAAACTGAAGGATGTACAATTTTTCAGACAAAATGTGCACACACAAGGAAGCACTTAAATTATAGGGTTTATATGAGAAATTAGGCATTATGCCACAGATCAGCATATACCAGAATACCAGGTTTTTTTTTAGAAGGCTTCTGCCCCAGTGGCGCAGATGGGGTACTGCTTGGTTGGTGGCTACCACAAGGACAAGATGCAGTGTGTGAGAAAATGGTTTGCTTGGGCAGTTAGTATGCCAGCTGTGTTTTGACTGATATTCCTGCATCACTTAATGAACTTGCCGCCAGTGCTAGACTCCAGGTCAGTTTCTTCAGTCTCAGTGTATGGAAGCAGCATTTGATACACATACTTGTATGCAATGTATAAAAAATCTGCAGGGGAGTGCTAAGTTGGGTGCATGGCACTCATGCGCCCTAGTAACAGAGACTCCCAGCATTGTCACATAAGAAGAGGATGAGAGAGGAATAGAGGATATGAGTGCCAGGGTTCCACCCTACCAGCCTGGACTATGTGATAATCATAACATTGTCATGTCTACCTGCAGCCACTAGTGCCCACCCTTCCCTCTCAGCGGCACCCTTTTCTACTTACTTGGGACAGCTGAGCCCCGTTTCCTTAGTTTAGCTCTGCCCTTGTTTGGCTTGGGTTCCTGTTTGCTTGCAGCTAAAGCTCCGTGTACTCCATTCTGATCTCCTGTGCATGACCTTGACTACGTTCACGATCCAGATTTGTCTACCAGACCCCATCTTGTCCAACTCATGCCCTGCATGAGGGCTTCCAAGCCGTGTGCCCTGCCATTCTGAGTCCCCTGTCCTCACTACAGTTCCCCTGACCTCGCTACAGAGCAACTGGTATCCCCTGCAACTGGGCTCCTACCCGACCTGCTGGCCTGGGTCCTGACAATGAGAGAGGAACAAGAGGAGAAGAGAGAGGTGTGTGCATTTGGTGTTAATGTGCTTGTGAGCATATGGCATTAGCGTGACTGTGTGTCATCACATGGTGCCAGGGGCAAGCCTCTTAGTTACCCCTAAGAGAGAGTTGTGTGTATATGCATAAGTGTATGTGCAGTATTAGAGTGATTGTGTGTTAGTGCTAGGGAAAGTTTGCATCTTAGTATCCATTATTTACAGGGGGTTCCCTGTGGAAATACTGCACCCAGGCACCATTAATCCTACACTCACCACTCAAATCTGTACAAGTTTAGGATTCATGGACATCTTCACTTTTGGGTACCTGAACTGTTTTCATGCCACTAAGACTGCTTGGCAGCAAAATTCAGGATTGGACTGTGCCGGAACCTGTCCATCTCATTGGCACACCACCTTGTTGAACAGACTCATATCCCATCAAACAAAAAAAGGATAGGTCCCATTGGCTGTGCTGTGCATGGGGAAGCTACAGAAGGTCAGGGGACCCCAATATTAATAGGAACGTTCATGGAAAATCAATACATGACTGTTTGTCTGATGCTTATAGCTTCCCTAACTATAGACAGGAGCCACATCACAGATTGTCAAAGTTCATTTAACAATACCAATGCACTAATTAGCACCAATGCTAATAACAGGCCTTTTTTTAATTTATTCTCCATTAAATATTTGAGGCATAAAAAAAAAACCTCTTGAAACAGTGTGTGTGAAAAGCAACACACTGGATCTTTCTCTAAAGGATATTTTTACCTCCTTACAACTAATAAAATAACAAAGAATTTGTGTAATAATTAAAAGAGAAATGCAGCCTTCCTTGTGTTCCAAAATATATTGTCCAAGCTTATCTGGAAATAAAACACAAACATTGCACACCAGAAATCAATTGAAATCATTAAGTACTGGGGTTGAACTCCCCATAACTGGTCAGCAGAGCTGTCAACGCTCACTGATTTTCTGTAAGTCTTACTGATTTGGAGTCAGGCTTGTTGTTTTTTTTTTTTTAGCATAACGAGTCTTATAAACGTCAGTGAGAAAAACAGGTACCTTTAATAAACAAAACAGAAATATTTCAGGCTTCAAGGGTCGATACTGTATTGTGTTGGGTTAACGGACAATCATAACACACAGGGATACAGCGTATATGTTTTGTGTAGAGATCAGATCACCAATTGCCTACTCCTGTCTAGTCCCATTCCACTTTGCACACTTAGCTGAGAGTCAGCCCTACCCCCTTTCATTAAGCTCAGTAGAGCGTGAGCTCTGAGGATGAACCTTTGGAAGTAATAAAGTCGAGTTAAAGAGGAGGGTAAAAGGTCATAGGATGCAGTTAGAGACACAAGGCCTTAGTTTAGAGTGACTAGATGACTCAATTTAACCATTTAAACTATAAACTATGGACCTGGCAGTCTAGGTCAATGGTCCACAGTATATAACTTGTTAATCTTGCCCTGTTTGTATGCACAGATACTTGGTTTGGGAATCCAATCATTTTTTCTTAGTTTAGTGACATTGTGTTTCAGTTTGGACTCAACTTGGTGCCTTGACATGACATGTGACCTTGTGTTCTTTTGTCTAAGTCCTAATGTTTATTTCAAGTATGAGCACTGATAAATTTTCTTCCATTATCTTAATAGTCTAACTTCAATTAAAATGTAGGCTAAGCGTGTTTGGAGCCATCTAGGAAAAGGTTGGGCACCCATGTTTATACTTGCTTTCCATCCCTCAGCTTCATGGTTAGAAGTACTCACATCATATGAAGCTGATACTTGACAAATGTGTATTGATGTTACTGCACATTGATATCCTAACCAATATTAAGAGAAAAGGGTCATAGTACCAAACTAGAGTGTCAGAGGCTTAAATGTAGTATAAGGACATTTTAAATAAGAAGAGGGTAGTAGAGTATTCCTATATTCTAGCAGAAGCATTAGAGGTTGGTGCAGTAAGGGAATTACTTAGTTTAAAAAAAAAAATGTATTAAATAATGCATTGCAAGGGATAACGCTATCCCTAGTTTAAAAAAAAAAAAAGGGCAATGATCGAATAAGGATTGGGGTTTTTACAGCAGGAAAAAACAGGCACACAAAGTGGGGTGAATATGTTGTCAAATTTGAGTTTCTATATTTATATTATTAGAAAACAGTTGCATGGGACTGGAAATTCAATATAAATGTCATTTAAATTAATTACCATTGTTCAGGGAGGGGGTCCGTTGGTATTTGACCTCAGACAGCTTCCTGGAGGCTTGCAATAGCTTAGAGGACTATTTAAACCCTTATTTTTGAACAGACTAGTGATTGTAATGGATCCTTTTAGCCATTCATGAGTGTTCCATATATTTTGTTTATTGATTCTCTGGTTCTGACCCAACTAGTTTTTTGACTTTGCCTTTTGACTGTCCTGTAGTATCTGCTATCTGACTATTCTTTGGCCTCTGTTTGCATCCTTTTCTCGTTTCGGTTACCATCCTGTGGTTTGGGTGCCCAGTGGCGACATCTCACCTAATTCTGCACTGTGGATCAATCTGCCATACCAGTATATGACACACAGTAATGCTGGGAAAGGAAAGGACATTCCCCGAACTGTTGGAAGCATACAAATGTCTGAAATGTCTTAGCATGCTGTAACTAAGAGGCCTAGCCTAAACGCAATTCTCCATTCTCCACCAGACTCTACAGTAGGCACTATGCATTCTGGTCGGTATTGTTCTGCTGCCACCGCCAAACTCATATTTGCCCATCGGACATTCAGATAGTGAACGTGATTTATCCTTCCAGAGAACACATTACACTCAAGAGTCTAGTGGTGGTGCTTTACACTACTCCAGCTGACGCTTGGCATCGCACATAGTGATCTTTGGCTTGTGTGCAGCTGCTCGGCTATGGAAACCTATTTAATGAAGCTCCCTTTGCACAGTGCTTGTGCTGATGTTGCTTCCAGGTACAGTTTGGGACTCTGTAGTGAGTGATGATACAGTGGACAGTCAAATATTACACGGTTCAGAAGATGGCATGTCCTTCTGCTTTGTATGAGTGTGTGTGGCCTACCACATCATAGCTGAGCTGTTGTTAATCCACTTCACAATGATAGAATTTAGGGTGGATCAAGATAGATGTAGCAGGGCAGAAATTTCACAAACTGACTTGTGGGAAAGGTGGCATTCTATGTCTAAAGTCACTAAACTCTCCAGTATGACACTGCCAATGTTTGTCTATGGAGATGGGATGCCGATAAATAGGAAAAGTGTCCACTATGGTCATATAGTGTAGGTATATGTTCAGAAAGGATCATACACAATTCTGAACAATCAATTTCCAATGTGGTTTAAAGATTACATGTATCTGGTACAGCTACTGTGTAGCTTTCTAACAAACTTTTTTTTTTTTTTACTTTGCCCCTGCAAAACCAGTGAATCTCCCAGTCAGTCACACCGAGACCCTCAGTCTTATCCCTGCAGATGAAGTCTACTGAGGACTCTAAATGCAGCATTATCGCCATCTACTGTCTGCTTCTAACATTTAGTAAACACTCACAAGCTGTGAGGCATAAAAAAAGCTGTATTAACATTGAAAATGACCACGCCATCTATAACGAACGCAGTCAGTGTCAGTTTCTTCTGGATTTGCATTTTGTGATGCCGTATACACCAAGCAACAGTGTATCAGCCAGCCTAGTACAGAGGAGGAGATGTATAAAAGTGTCTGTGTGACAAATGTACCTGAAATGAGACATAATTAGTGTCTGCAAGTATGTATCGAAAACATGGGTATGCCACGGAACCGACCTGGTTCTTTTGAGAACTTACTTTCAAGAGCATTGTTCCCACTGTAAGGATGCATAGGTCAGAAGTATTCTGCTCAGTTTGGCCATTTAAAACCTAATGCCCAAGAATCCTATATGCTGAAGGCCACCCGCTGGCAAGTGCTGCACGACAGTATCTAGACTTTGTAAAGTGGATTGTTTTAATCAGGAAGTGAATAAATTCTGCTTACTACTAGACTGTCATAAGTCAGTGCCAAAACAAAAATTATTTCATTTTTATTTGTATTAAAGAGAAGAAACGTGCAGCAATGAGATATTTATTTGAATACCTAGAAATACTTTCATGGGGAGGGCACAGAAAGTCTCCAACAATCAATCCCCTGTGCAGTCGTCCAGTGCGGAGTCCATGTGGCCCAGCGGGAGGTGGGTCAAAAGTACGAGACCTCCATCCCCGCCAAATGGTGCAGACTCCAAGGCCAAGCACAAGACCATGGAGCATGGGGAGTTGCCAGGGCCTATCCAGCTACATCAAGGGAGGTCTGGCTCCATTCTTGTGCAAGCAGCTGCCAGGCAGAGGAAAGTGAAAGTCCCTTTGCCATGCGGATCCTGGATAGAATACCTTGCAAAGAAGTCACATTGGGGTCCTGGCAGCTTGCATTTGTGACCCCCCCAAAGGCACCTTTCTGGGGTGGGAGTGGAAGTCAGTATCAGCAGCAAGACACAGAGGACTCAGATTAAGCAGAGGAAGACATGCCTTTTGAGGCTCAAACTTTTCCTGCCTTTTTTCTGCCATCAACCACGGTCCCTCATCAGACTGGGTGAGTATAAAGGCCTTAGGATAGCCAAGGGGCCAGTTTAGGGCAAGGGGCAGTGGCTAGTGTGGACTTCGTGCAGGTCCTTAGATTAGTAGTTATCGCAACCAGGAACCCCAGCATCAGGGCCCCATAGTGTAGTGTGGCTAGAAACCAGAGTAGCAGTGCCGGTACAGCTGGCAGCACCAGTCACAGCATGTGAGCTGTCACCCATCGGCATGCATATTTTAACATAGGATGGATATGGAGGGGCAGGTTTGTGGATGCTCTCACTCTAGTACCACATGACAGGGAAACAGTGGACAGGCCATGGAGGTAGGAAGGTCACGATACGGATAAGATAAGACTTCCGCAAACCTTTGTCTGTTGGTTGCAGGGTTTTTCAGCTTTTGCTGGGGTTGTGTGTGGGACGTTTCCTGAGCCCATTCCTTCACCTATTTGCATATTTTGGTTTAATTTGCCCATCTTATAAGGTATGTGATTCAAATAGTTTCACAAAACATGTCAGTTAAGCCAGGGCTTCGATTTAATATGCAGGACGAGAACTTGCGGCTCTTGTTGATGACGCCATCCTGTCTTTTCCAGAAAACTTCCAAAAGGGACATCTGCTGGCTCTTTAATCAGAGCCATTGCAGATGTTACAGCTCCTGTAGATTTAAACATAAATGTTCACATTATGTAGGAGCTCACCTCACACTCCGTTTAAAAAAAAAAAGCAAATGGGTAGGGTCCAAGCAGGCAGTTAAGGCAAGGGCTAGGACGCTGGTAAGCATTTTAAGGATGCTCACGTGGCTCACACACTATCATATGTGTGGTGATGCACTTCCTTTAGAGGATGGTTTCAGTCTGGGGTTATGAATTCCTTTTGTTTGTTCAGATGTTCCCATGTTTGCTGCAAAGTTATGGTTGGTTACTTCAAATTTAGGTATTGTTAGGGAAAAGTTTTTAAGGAAGTTTTAGAGGGTGTAATTGAAGGGCCCTTTGGTTTCCCTCCTTTCCATAATCTGTGTTTGGTCCTCATGAAGGAGTCGGGTAAGTTCCGCCTTATACATTATTTGTTATTCATGTCAGACTCCTCTGTGAATGATGGGATTGACAAGGTGGTCGGTAGGGTCCAGTACATGTCATTTGACAAGGCTCTCCAGCTGGTGGGGGAAGTGGGAGTTTTGCTTGAGGGCCAGGTCATACATTAAGTCTGCCTTACGGGCATTCAGGAGTTTTTTTCCCCACATTTCTGGAGTGGGTAGTTACTCAAAGGACAAGTTAATCTTCAATTCTGCACTAGTTGATTTTCTATTTGTGGGTAGTATGGACAGGGACAGTTGTTCTAGGTTATTGAAGACATTTGGCGAGTTGGCTCATGAATTTGAGTTATTGTTGGCAGCTGGAGGTAGATTCAGATAGGATGGCCTTTTGTTTTCCAGAAGATAAAATTGAGGTGATGAGAGGTGAAGCTGATTAGCAAGAGTGTAGCAGAGATTTAGAATGTAGACATCATGCTGGGATTGGTTTGGAGAAATAAATGCTAATGGAACCCACTGGGCTGTGGCTCTTGGTGTTTTGGGCTGGAACTGCCTGCTGGGCTTTGCCTGGCAGCTGGCGAGTCTTTGTTTTTGTATTATTGTTAATCTGCAGGGTAATAACGTTATCAGACCAAGGACTGATCCCTTGCAATCCCTTACATCAGGAAAAATTGGCAGACTAAATGGTTCTTATCTGCTGTAAAATGTAATGTTTCTATCTTTTGTAAGGGGTCATAACGAGCCCTTAAGAGACTTGGATAAATCGGGGGTGGGTTGTCCGATCATCAGAGCACCAAGTGAAAATCAAGCGGATTTTCAAGTATGATATTGGCACACGGCATACTGGCCAAGAGGCAAACGTAAGATTTTTGGCTTAAAACAGGGGCAAAAATCTCTCTATCCTACCCAAAGGGTCAAATTAACCTATATAAAAATTATGTAATGAAGAGCAATGAAGAGCAATTCTTGTTGTTGGAGTAATCAGCAGGATCATCCCATTGATTGCTGCGGTGATTGCACGGCTTTTGTTACTGTGATTAATTCCGGGTAATAAACCTAAATTTTTCAATAATGTACGAGTTTTTTTTCTATGGCTTGCTGTTTTATAAATCTGTGATACTGTCTTAATGTGGCTTCAATAAGGCCAGTTCTTTGAAGATTTGAATGTAAATCAATCTTGTCGTAAAAATAAAGCACTAGGGGGTCAGGGAGAGGAGTTTTAATCTGCCTGTCTATGTACATGCACTATCTCAATTTCTGTTGCTTTTTTGAGATACACAGAAAAAATTGCCAGACCTACAAGCTATTTCTCTGATGCTCCATTCTGTGATTCGGAGAGCGAAAACAGCAAATTCTCAGAATGAATATTAAATGGTGAACCAGATTTATCGTTTTATTCCATACAAAGAAACCACATTAAAATACTGTTATCGGTCTTAGGTAATGCTGTTGGAGCCTGGAAAAGCAGAGTTATGGGTGTCTCATTGCTCATAACTCAGCCCTTTCGATCTGTGTCGTTATATCACAAATGACATCAAAAATGGTTTTCCATGACATCCTTATTTATCTATGTGTCCCTTTAAAAATTCCAACCTTATCAATTACACATAATGGTGGAATATGTCACCCAAACCCATCTGTGATAAGATGAAAACGTACAAGATATTGAGTTATGAAAACAACCAAGCTCATAACTCTATTTTTCCTGTTCTTTTTTCCCCCCTTCGATTTACAAAATACCTGTTCTGTTATTTTAGTATGAACTCTTAGTGTGTCGCACAGTAGTCAAACTGCTTTATATTTTATTGTTCTATGTTAAAATGTTTGAGCTTTAGAACATTTAATTTAAAAAAAATCTTTCTCTCCTACCCTTACAATGGACTAAATAAATCATTCTGCATTTATTTCAGGGGTCTCTTCATTCATTTTGGAAAATTTGAATTGTATTTGTCTTGATTGCCATAGAAGATTAAGCATAAAGCAAACATTTTGTACCTGTTGAGCGTATTTTAGACCCCATGGGTTTATTTATTTTTATCTTTTAAAACTGTAGTACTAAAATTTATAGTAAAATCTATTGGTCCAATGCTATGTTTAAGTATCTTTCATTGTTCTATAGATACACCAATAAGGACAATGAAAAATAGCTGGATTTTTTTCTCACCATAAAATGCTGGAAATCAAAGACACAACTTATTTCACCCCTGGTGTGGCTGTAAATTGTTCCTTGAAATACAAGTAAGTTGCAATAAAAATTAAAGTAGATATAAAAAAATGAATGCTCTCATCCTACAAATGGTTCTTCAGACATACAGGAGCCATGGGACAGAGAATTTATATGCATGCCACTTGTACATAATATTTTATTGATTTATTGTATCTTCAGTTGTTTTTGATAACCTTTTAGTTGACCAGATTAAACTATTCATTGCTGCTCAGTACAGGTTCCAATGGTTTCTAACAGAAACCCAAATTCACCTAACAGACCTTTAACCTTCAGAATGGTCCATAAGAACCAAAATGTTGTTCTGTAATTGTTGAAATGTTAACATATATGTCATCTATATGCACATCTATATGCATAATAGTTGAGCTAATTGTAGATCATATTGGTTGATTTTCCTTTTATTGCTCCAAACCTCATTTTATTATGTTATTCTTTAGTACGTTATTTTGATGCATGCGTTGTTGGAATATTAAAGCAGACATGAACTATACATATTCTTAGCATTCATAGCTGCCAGTAAACTATATACCCCTGTGAACCTGCCTGGTCAAGCTAACACAATAATATCCAAAAATGCTTAGAACTTGAATAAAAAGGCCAACCCCGACATCCTGCCATCGAGTCTGGACACCGAAGCTGCCTTTGCAAGGCACCATCTTATTCCTCACAAACCTTAATATAGACGTTCCAGCTGGAAGGAGCTAGCGACCTCCTGTAGAGCTGCCAGACGATCCCACTGTTGGTGAGACAGACCATTATTTTAGCAATATTATTCTCAACAACAGGCACACGAACAGCTCTAATATATATATTGAACTGTAAAGACTTACTTTTTTGTGTTTATAGTATCACTGGAAACAAAGATGAAGTTAACTGGTTCACCCCCTCAATGACTGCCATATTGTTGCTCTGAAATGTCACCTATTTGTTCAGTAGACAGTTTCCCCAAACCTCCATCGCTGTTATGACATGAAATCTTGACAAAGTTGCACCAACTACTACTCCAAAATAATGATGTGGAGACCTAACACCCAATACAGCCAAGGACAAACAACAAGAGAAGACTCCTTCAGCCACTCTCCCACCTTCCCTCCCTACAGGAGATCAACCAGCCTTTCCCGAATCCCTCCATCTCCATTCTCCTCCAACACCAGCTGCAGCTCCTAAAAAAAGTCCTTAACTTCGTCCACAATCACCACATGGACAGGAAGGTAAAGTACTTCTAGTTGTCTTTACATTCTTCTTCATAGCTTTTCTCCAGTGCAATCAATCAAGGCCTGCTACCTTTTTACCAGCGCCCGAATGTTGCCTTTCCTACCTCTTCTTCTCTGGGCTCCAATCTACAGTGAGGGAGGCAGGCAGGCAGGTTATTGGCCTTCTTCCACAGTCATGGGGCCCTTCCAACTGCTTTTCTCTCTCCAGCACTTTCTTTTTTCCCATATTAATTTCATTTAAGAGTTAAAATATAAAATTATTTTAATATTAATTTTAATTATTTAAGAGTGCAATTTGATTATAAAACTGGTTGATTGGATTGCAGCAATTCAAGATAATTAAAGGGACACTCCAGCCATAATAAGCACTTAATAATGCATATGTATATGATTGGTAATATATATAGATTAATTTGAATCCTCCCTATGTATTGGCACTGTTTTCCAGCCCCTAGATCCTTGGCTCACAGGATATACGTTCAGCATGTGCTTACTCACTCACACTAGTTCCACTTTACTGTCAGTAATGGGCTACTTTAAGCAGCCAAATCTGGAACAAATAGTGGAACAAGGAGCTGAAACTTTTTCTAAAGGGATTTGCTTTTTTCATCGTTACATGTCAAGAATGCAGATTGAAAAAAGTACTTTACACTAGAGGACTGCATTGGGAGGCCAGAAAACTTGCGGGCGCGGGCGGTCTTGCTGGGGCTGCGGGCAGGAGCGGGCGGTCAGGCACTGTACTTGCGGGTCCCGGTAATCCCGCGCAGTCCCGCAAGGCTGTCTTCTCGCTGCTCCATAACAGTGTCTCCTATCTTGCTCCGCCCAGGAACAAGGCAGAGTCACGAGATGTGACGTCACTTCCCGTGACTCCGCCTTGTTCCTGGGCGGAGCAAGAGAAGAGACGCTGTGAGGGAGCAACTTGCGGGACTGCGCGGGAAATCGGGTAAGGAGGCGGGCGTGATTGGCCACAAATGTGGCGGGAGCGGGCGGGATTGGCCACAAATGTGGCGGGAGCAGGCAGGAGGGGACCACCCACATTGCGGGAGCGGGCGGGAGCGGGATTAAAAACAGCGGGAGCGGGATTAAAAAAGCAGTCCTGCGCAGGGCTCTACTTTACACTTTAAGGACCAGGTCTACTTAATGTTACAGGACCAGAGCAATTTTTATGTGTTTGCTATGTCTTTCTTCAGCCACTATTTCCATCTTTCTCATTTAATGAACCTGCACAAATGCATGCATTTTTTCCCCAAAAACATATCCATATTTGTAAGACATTTTTATGAATAAAAAACACACTTATTCATAGTTTTAAAGGCATATACATTATTCACAGCTAGTATAAGTGGGGAAAAATTATCAAAATATATTCATTTATTGGGAAACCACCCTATTTATATTTTAAGATTTAAGATTGTTTATTTATTTACTTTTTTAAATCCCTACCTAACCCTAAAGCCTAACCCTAAACTCTATCTAACTAATTCCCCACTAACTAACCTCACAAAACTAACCTCACAATAAAAATTTAATGTACATGAATGAAATATACATGAATGAACAAAAATGAACCCCTTATGATCAGGTTAAATAAATACAATTAAAAAAATATATTAAAAAAAAAATATATATATATGGGTCCCAGGGAATCCAGCTCATGACCACGGTGAGAGGCAGAGAACAGATATAAAGACAGTGCTTACAAGCATTGCCTTTGTCATCTGACTGTATCCATGCATGTAATTGGCAATAGAAGCGATCACATGCACATACATGCAGCGGATAGCATAACAAAACAACTAGTATTTATAAAGCACCTTTCCCCCAGTAAGACTCGTTCTTAGCACGCACTGATCAGTCAGTTGTTCACTTTTAAGACCACAGTTTTTGCTTTCTTGTTTAAAAAGTAACTTTAGATTAATAAGGCTTAGAGCAATAAAAGCTGACGTCAGTGTGCAGTCCTGGCCGCGTCCCGCAAAGGAAGGCATACAATTAGGCATAGGTTGTAATGGAACTTTGTATGGTTTCTGCATAAGACTCATTGGCGCTGAACACACACACAACCAGGTGTATCAGTATCCCTTTAAAATTTCTAGTACTTTTTAAAAACATTTTATAGCAATATACAGCAGGGCTGAAATGTCACCAGGCGGCCTTGGTACTTTAAGGTCAGTAGCCACCTGATGTCATTGGTAAGTGCCTCCCACTTCATGGTAGATTATTGCCATATTACTAACTGCTAACCTTTCTCTGTTTTTCATAGGAAACTATCTAAGCGAAAGAAGAAAGATCCTCCCAATGTCAAAGTAAAGTAGTAGTTAAAAATTTAGTAAATATGACACCTTACAGACTAACACCATTTAACAAATGTGCTTTAGGGATAGATTTGTACCACTTACATTTTGTATTAAGAATCATAATTTTTATGGCAAAATTGCATCATTTTCTGGTGACATAAATACGTAATGAAATCCAACTCATTAAAACCCAATATATGAATCATTATACTTTGCAGAGCTAAAGAACTGTCTTGATCACCTTAAATCAATCAAGTACCAGAGGGCCTCCAACCAATGCGAATGACCTCTATGTGCTTAATTGGGCTTACATATTTACTGTCGTCTTACTCATTGGAGCAATATTGAATTATTACTTCACCGTGCAGTGATCATAACTACAGGGTAGACAGTCTGATCCTTGATTTAATGTCATGAAGCTAATACCATTCTACAGCCTTTCTGACTCTGCATTCCATTGACTTGGTCATTATTGATGTCTGAATTCAAACACAGTGAAATTCCTCTATAAATCTAACTGCATCAAATGATTCATGTGTGCTTTATTTGTACGCACTTATCCAGAGTCTTTGTCAGCAGTTTATCTTGTGTGATCATGGGGTTAACAATGCCATTCTTGAGGTTACAACCCCACTCTCCTCACACTTCATTACCTACAATCAGGTCTACAATGCAATTACTAACTAGGTTTACGCTTGGACATTTGAAAGCTCATATTAAGCTGGCTGAGTGGGCACATTGATTCTGCTCTTCCTGGTTTTGTTGTACTTTGTATCTAATGCAGAATCTGAAAGGCCTCGCTTGAAGTTAAAGATGTAAAAGAAACTAAAGAGCAAGAAGATCTGTTCTCACCCAAAAATATTCTTTTGTATGTTATCTTTTTCTGGCTATATAACAGCAGGGTAAACAAGCAGAATGTGTTCGATTTAGGCAACTTTGCAAGTTCATTCTATAATATGTATTTTAAGACATTCCGTTAGATGTCTGGCAAACTCATGCGAACAGTTCCAATATCCAAGTCACCTGTATACCTCTTTGCGTTAGGTGCTCAGGTAGCAAAAGTACATCATTAGGGTAACCTGCATAGTAATTTTTGCTAATGTTCTGTAACTAGAGATCTGATTAAAAGGTTAATAGCAAGGGCACATGTATCAACTATTCAATAAGATAGCAAGATTCATTTTGCAGGCTGAGTAAAAGGACAGCTGTTCTCAACAACAGCAGGTACTAAAGGTTATTCCTCACTAACGTAGTGTATCTGCCACCCTAATCTTCCTTAGTCAGGAATTCCAGATCAATACTATGTTTAACTCTTTTGGTGCACATTTTCACTGTGGGAGGCTGAGAACATTTTAGTTGTTTTACTATAGTTAGTAGACTTGTGCATTCTGATTCTTCTTCTTCGATCTTTTATATTTTATCTCCCTTCTTTTTTAACGTGGTATCTTTGTTGGCATATCCATGGACATAACCGGACGGGAAGTGCCGCCATATTGCCCTGGGTTCAAGTTAGGGAAAAATGGTGGCGCTTTTGGTGAAATCCTCTCCCCCTGATTGGAGAATCGCGGAATTTCACAGCCATTTTGGCGGAAGTTCCCACAGGGTTTTGGATCGAAGATTGAAGATTGAAGATGCAGAAGTGGTCGGCAGAGAAGGTTGGGAATCATTTAGAGAGCCTGAGAGAGAGTGAATGAGATTGAGAGTGTGAGAGAGTGGGTGAGAGTGGATGTGGGTACCGAAATTAAAAATGCCCCTTAATATTTGGCCAAGCCAAATGGACAGGGAACGTAATTTTCTGCTCAAAAACAAAAGAGCCAAAACATTTGTCCGAATTGTTTTTGGCCCATTTGCATATGTTTAATAGTTAGATTTAGGTGACAACCTTATAAGCAGTTTACATGTTGCCTAAGGAGACCGCTCTTTCTCCTCTGCCTTTTGTCTTCTTTTCAGGACAAGTTAAGCTATTCATAGATACCTAAAACCGTGCATCCTATCATACATACAAACCAATAAAACATCATTTATTTTCCATTGTTTCTTCATATATACCAATCTAAATAGTAAAGGTAACCAAAACTAAATAATTTTCTTAAAAACTTCCCCTCCCACATGAAGATTGACTACAAAGCTCTGATGTCAGCAGCAGTAAGTTATATATCACATAACAAGTTGAAATGTACACAGAAAATACAATCATGCTAACTTTTTTGCACATATGAAACAACTCCCAAACCCCTCATTGTCATTTTGGCTCATCAGACAGATTTAATTTAACAATACATTTGAGAGAGAGGGATCCCGTATGCAGAAAGGTGTAGGTAGCCGTGGGATTTAGGAGAATCCACAGAAGGAAAAGCCCAATACAATAAACAGGTCATGGTCCAGGTTCAATGCAGGAGGCAAAACAGACAAATTCAGAGTCAATCCAGACAGCGATCAGAGACAGTACTCAGGAACTTAGCAAGGAAGTAAATATCAGCAAGTAACAACACAGAGTAAAGTTATATAGTATGTACCACACAAGGGCTTAGAATAGAGCGAGCAGGGAATTTAAATATTGTGCCAAACAGCTGAGTCTGATGATCAGAGGAAGATTGAGTAAAGCCCTGCTCCCTAGAATGTGACATCACAACCTCCGTATACCCGGAGGCTGTAAGTATTCATCACAGCGCGCGCACTCCCAGCAAGTCTCCCTGGTCCCCCAAACTACAAGCTTTTGGGAACACAGTGAACCAAATGTCACAGCCCTAGCCCTATGCATTCACATTTACACCTACAATACTGTCAAATGTTTACATGAGGACTTTGAACCCCCCACGAAGCCGGAGAACTGTTGTGCAAATAAAGATAGCATGGTCTTACTGTAGAGATTTTATAACTGTATAAGTGATACAAGATGCACAATCTTGGTTACTGAGAAGGTGGCAAAGGAAAAACTGCTGTTTCTTGTTTTCTCATCTTAGAGTTTTGTTTTTCATAGAGCATATTACCATGATTATTAACCATGAGGTGAACATTCACAAACACAATAGATAAGCAGAAAACACTGACATATTTTAAGTACATTTGCATATTTGTACCCAGAATTCCAATTTTGCAATTTAATCAAAGTGGCATATGTGACAAAGCTGAGAACAAGGCTTGTGGAAAACATGTAAATGAGATCATCAGGTATAACATTAATATTATTTTGTCCCTTAAAGAGAGTAAAAAAACTACTTTTTTACTGTAATGTTTCCAACAGTATAATATATATGCCCTGAGCATAATAAAGTATACATAATACAGTGTTATAAGGATGTTCTTTGATAATTTAGAATGTTAGTATGCATGTGATAAATATATATTGTGTATATAGTGTGTATGTACACTATATGACCAAAAGTATGTGGACACCTCTCTTCGTAATTGAAAGTAGTCACATCTGTTGCTAATTAATAATCAAGCACATAGGAGCTCAGTGACTTTAAAGGTGGCACTGGCATAGGACTTTGTCACAAGTCAGGTCATGAAATTTCTGCATGCTAGTCCTGCCCCAGTCCGCTATATAAGTGCGATTATTGTGAAACGGGATTGGCTAGTCAGTGAGAATACATTGTGAGAATTTGTGAGAATTTATTCTCACTGACTACACACATCAATCCATTTGATTTTTTCTCCTGAAGAAGCCAACGGACTACTAGCGAAACGCGTAGAGAGAGTTTCCTTACCACTACAACAACAAATTTGGGACTGATTCTGGTTTACATTGCGTTTTTGCACACTATTTATGTATAGCTGTGCCTCTTCCAACTGTAAGTGTATCCAGACCTCCCTATTCCTGTTCTGTGACGATATTGCACCATTTTTGGTCTCCTTGTTTTTATAGATTTTAGAAGCCATTAAATTCTGCCGATATTCTACTGAACCTCTGATGAGCTTGCTTTATCCAACGCGTTTGTGAGTGTTAGGGACCAGGAACCAGACGGACACAAAACGTAAAATGCAATCACCTTTATTGTAATGACAATAGTGAACAAAGCCAAATCGTGATCCAAAAGCATATACCAAAAGACAAGCCGGGGTCAGGAACCAAGACGGGTACTCAGACAAGCCGGGGTCAGGAATACAGAGATCAGCGAAGTCAGGAACAAGCCAGGAATCAGGAGCTGGGATGGACGTCAGAGAAAGCCAGGTCATACACAGAAATTCAGGAACACAGCAATAGCACTTGCAGCCGGAAACAACACAAGGGCCAGGAGGAAGTGAAGTTTAGCTGCTTAAATAGCCAAAAGGGGTTGGCTGTGGGCTGGACAATGGGCTGAGTCACAGGAGTGACAGGAGTGTAGCCATGGCAACCCAGCCAGGCTGTAAGCCTCCAGCAATGCAGCAGAAAAGCAGCTAGACCATAACAGTACCTCCTCCTCAACGACCCCCTCCCCGCGGAGCAGGGCCGGGTTTGAGGGGAAAACGCGAGTGAAAGGCACGAAGGAGAGCGGGAGCATGGACATCTGAGGCTGGAACCCAAGATCTCTCCTCGGGACCGTACCCCTTCCAATGGACCAAATACTGGAGCCTCCCATGGAACCAACGAGAGTCGACTATGGAGCGGAGCTCGAACTCCTCATGATTGTCTACAGTCACCGAACGGGGGCGAGGAGTGACTGTAGTAAAACGATTATAGACCAGAGGTTTCAACAGTGAGACATGGAACACATTGTGGATGTGCATGTTAGAAGGAAGATCCAGGGCATAGGCCACAGGGTTTACCCGTCGCAGGATACGGAAGGGCCCCACATACCGGGGAGCCAGTTTCTGGGAGGGCACCCGGAGGTGGAGATTTCTGGAGGATAACCAGACCCTCTCCCCGACCTGATAGGAAGGCGCGGGTAGGCGTTTACGATTAGCCTGGAGCTCCTGACACTGTTGTGAGCGTTGAAGTGCCTCCTGAACCTGCACCCATGTGGAACGGATCTGCTGGAGATGATCCTCCAGTGCCGGAATCCCCTGGGAAGTGAAATTATCAGGAATCATGGAGGGCTGATACCCATAATTCACCATGAAAGGGGAGAACCGGGTAGAGTCCGAAACAGCACTATTATGAGCAAATTCCGCCCAGGGTAGCAGATCCGACCAGTTATTTTGGTGGTCCGAGATGTAGCACCGCAGGAATTGCTCCAAGCCCTGATTGGCCCTTTCCGCAGCCCCATTAGATTGTGGGTGGTAGGCCGAGGAGAAGGAGAGTTGGATACCCAGTTGCGCACAGAAGGCCTTCCAAAATCTCGAGACGAACTGGCTACCCCGGTCAGAAAGTATGACTTTGGGAACCCCATGTAGCCGATAGATCTCCTTGATAAAAACTGTAGCCAACTCCTTAGCGGAAGGGAGCTTTTTGAATGGGATGCAGTGTATCATTTTAGAAAACCGGTCAACAACCATGAGGATAACTGTGTTACCGTTAGACAGCAGAAGATCGACTATGAAATCCATGGCAAGGTGAGACCATGGCCTCTCACCAATAGGTATGGGTTGGAGAAGGCCCACTGGAAGGTG
This sequence comes from Sceloporus occidentalis, assembly GCA_023333645.1. Classification (NCBI taxonomy): domain Eukaryota; kingdom Metazoa; phylum Chordata; class Lepidosauria; order Squamata; family Phrynosomatidae; genus Sceloporus; species Sceloporus occidentalis. Next base: position 1,717,412 of record JALMGF010000036.1, on the reverse strand, counting down.
ACGGGGTGATTTAGTCTGCGCGCAGACAGGACAGGCTGCTACGAAGGCAACAATATCTTTGTTAATTCCTGGCCACCAGAAGAGACGGGAAACCGACCAGAGAAGTTGGTTCCTCCCGGGATGACCTGCTGATTTAGGATTATGATAGGTGGAAAGTAACTTGGTACGCAGGTTGACAGGTACAAAACATCGCCCTGAGGGGGTTTCAGCAGGTGCATCTACCTGAGCGGCCCTTATTCTGTCCCCGAGGGGAGATGTTATGCTGGTACGTATGGTAGCCAGTACTCGGTCTGGGGGAATAATCGGACTAGGAGGACACTCCTCTTTAGCTTTCAAGAACTGTCTAGAGAGAGCATCGGCCCGGACATTTTTGGTCCCCGGCAGGTACGAGACCACATAATTAAAACGGGATAAAAATAATGCCCAACGGGCCTGCCTCGGAGTTAAGCATTTAGCCTCGGACAGGTAGGTGAGATTTTTATGATCTGTGAGAATTAGGATTGGTACGGAAGTTCCCTCAAGCAAATGCCTCCATTCTTTGAGAGCCAGTATTATCGCAAGCAACTCACGGTCACCAATTTCATATTTGCATTCCGCAGCACCTAGCTTCTTGGAGAAGTACCCACATGGGTGCAACTGGCTCTCAGGAGTAGGACGTTGAGACAGGAGGGCGCCTACCCCTGTCTCAGACGCATCGACCTCAAGTATGAATGGAAGTTCGGGTTTCGGGTGTACCAAAACAGGAGCTGCGGCAAAAGCGGCCTTCAATGACTCAAAAGCTTTGATGGCCCCTGGGGACCAAAGAGAGGCATTGCCATCTTTTTTGGTCATGTCTGTAAGAGGCTTAACAATAGAGGAAAAATTCCGAATGAATTTCCTATAATAGTTAGCGAAGCCGAGGAACCGTTGAAGGGAGCGGAGACCTACAGGTCGTGGCCACTCGAGAACAGACGAGAGTTTTTCAGGATCCATAGCGAAACCGACCTCTGAAATTACGTACCCCAGAAAGGTGACCTGCTTGCGGTGGAACTCGCACTTCTCCAATTTGCAAAAGAGATTATTCTCTCGTAACCTCTGTAGGACTCGGGCTACATCAGCGTGGTGGCTTTCTATGGAGGTGGAATGGATCAAAATATCATCTAGGTATACCACCACACATTGTTGGAGCATGTCCCTTAGGACATCATTTATGAATTCCTGGAAAACCGCGGGGGCATTGCAGAGACCGAAGGGCATAACTAGGTATTCATAATGCCCACTCCTGGTGTTAAACGCGGTTTTCCATTCGTGGCCCTCCTTAATCCTTACTAAATTATACGCCCCTCGCAGGTCGAGCTTTGTAAATACCTTGGACCCTTTTAAGCGATCGAATAACTTGGTAATGAGTGGAATCGGGTAGGCATTCTTAACCGTGATACGGTTAAGCCCCCTGTAATCTATACAGGGTCTCAGTTCGCCGCTCTTCTTTTTCACAAAAAAGAATCCGGCCCCAGCAGGGGAAGAGGATTTACGGATGAACCCCCGGGACAGCGCATCCGCAACATACTCCTCCATGGCCTTATTCTCTGCGACAGATAATGGGTAGACTCGACCTCGAGGGGGTATGGCACCAGGTTGCAGCTCAATGGCGCAATCGTATGGGCGGTGAGGTGGGAGCTCACCAGCCCGGCCCTTATCGAATACATCATGAAACTCTTGATACTCCTCAGGCAACAAAGAGACCGGAGAAGTGGTTAGCACCTTCACCACTCTCCCTAGGCATGTTTTGGAACAATTAGGCGACCATGCCAAGACTTCGGCCCTTAACCAATCAAACACGGGATTATGTTTGCGCAACCATGGATATCCTAAAACCACAGGATAATGAGGAGAGTGTATCACCTGGAGTTGAATAATTTCATGATGGAGAGCCCCAACAGCCATAGACAAAGGAGCGGTTTCATGGGTGACCTGCGGGGGCTGTAACGGTCTGCCATCGATCGCCTCAATGGCAAGTGGAGCAGTCAGAAGCTGCAACGGAATAGAGTGCTTCTGAGCAAAGGTGCTGTCAATAAAGAGGCCTGCTGCCCCCGAGTCAATGAGTGCCTCTGAAATGACGGAAATCTTGCCCCAAGTGAGACCCACCGAGACTAGAGGTTTATCCTTCTGGATATCTGGGGACGCCGAGACGCCACCTAAGGACTGTCCCCTCTGGAGCCTTAGGTGCAGGCGTTTCCCGGACGTGTAGGGCAAGTTCGCAGCAGGTGCCCTGCTTTACCACAGTAAAGACAAAGACCCTCCCTCCTCCTAAAGGCCCTCTCCTCAACCGAGAGACGAGTAAATCCAAGCTGCATGGGTTCCACAACGCCCGAAGTGTCGAGACCAGGAGGCATGGGAGGAGAGGGAGGCACGGGTGGGGATGAAAAGCTCGGGGCTAAACGTATAGGAGGCCTCCGCAGGCGCTCCCGGAAGGATGGTCTCTCACGGATTCGTGAGTCAATAAGGATACAAAAAGAGACCAATTCCTCCAAATCACTGGGAAGGTCCCGGGCCGCAATCTCATCCTTAAGTATATCCGAGAGCCCATTAGAAAAAGCAGCCACGAGAGCCTCATTATTCCAACCAACCTCAGCGGCCAGGGTGCGAAACTCAATAGCATAGTCCGAAACTGTCCTTGTACCCTGCCGAATGGACATTAATCGTTTGGCAGCCGAAGCAGAGCGTGCCGGTACATCAAATACCCGTTTTAGAGACGCAACAAACTCAGGGTAATTGTGTACTAAAGGTTTCTGTGTCTCCCAAAGGGGATTCGCCCATGCCAAGGCCCTGTCTGAGAGTAAAGAAATCACGAAGCCCACCTTACTCCTGTCAGACGGAAAGGCCTGAGGTACCATCTCCAGATAGATACTGACCTGGTTCAGGAAACCTCTGCACAAATTAGGGTTGCCCCCATAACGTTCGGGAAGCGGGGCAGACCCTGTCAAGCCTCTGGCAGTATTAAAATCACCAGTGGCAGACGGAGCGGAAGCAGCAGCAGGTGTAGAGGCAGCCTGTGCCGTGGGGACCTGAGCTGGCAGAACCAGATGTGCAGTACGGAGCAACAAGGTCTGGAGAGCTAGCGCAAATTGGTCCATGCGCTGGTCTACCTGGTCCAGCCTGGTAAAAACATTTGGTGGATTGCCTGCCCCTTCTGGGTTCATGGCCCTTGTGTAATGTTAGGGACCAGGAACCAGACAGACACAAAACGTAAAATGCAATCACCTTTATTGTAATGACAATAGTGAACAAAGCCAAATCGTGATCCAAAAGCATATACCAAAAGACAAGCCGGGGTCAGGAACCAAGACGGGTACTCAGACAAGCCGGGGTCAGGAATACAGAGATCAGCGAAGTCAGGAACAAGCCAGGAATCAGGAGCTGGGATGGACGTCAGAGAAAGCCAGGTCATACACAGAAATTCAGGAACACAGCAATAGCACTTGCAGCCGGAAACAACACAAGGGCCAGGAGGAAGTGAAGTTTAGCTGCTTAAATAGCCAAAAGGGGTTGGCTGTGGGCTGGACAATGGGCTGAGTCACAGGAGTGACAGGAGTGTAGCCATGGCAACCCAGCCAGGCTGTAAGCCTCCAGCAATGCAGCAGAAAAGCAGCTAGACCATAACAGTGAGTGGATCTTACACCCCTTTTTTATTTTTTATTTGTGTGTTCATACTACACCATTATTGTTGTTTCTTTTCTCCCCATATATATGCGCTCCATGGTTGTCATAAGGGACAGGGAGACCAAGCAAGAAACATAACCAGACAAGATATAAATTATACAGGGTACAACTGGGAACAAGTCAAGGAATACTCAAGATCCGACATGAACAGGACAGGACACCCCTCTACCGGGGATATAGGACAGGACACACATAAATACAGGAACTAGCCTAGGACTATATGATAACTATTGGAGATTCCGTCACATCTTATGGCCATTGTATGCTTAGCCAACGACTAAGCCAAAGTACTCCAATATACGGTGGGTCCTAACTAAACCCTGCTTACAGAGGTACTAAACAAACCAAACAAGAAATCTAAACACGTAGCAATAAGACATACATTTAGACTGCAGACCGAGACAAACATAACGGGTGGGGCACACCTTATAAAGGAAACAGAGCTGAAGCAAAGCGCAGAACTAGGAGCAAGGAATGGAAAATCAGAACAGCGCATAAGGAAATCCAGGAATGGATGAAGCAAAACAGAGAAACTGAAGCAAGACAGAGATATGCAGCTCCGCAGCCTGGGTAGAATGTGATACACAGAGCCCTGACCAAACTCCCACTGAACATCAGTCCCTCACCTTACAAATGCTCTTTTGGCTTAATGAGCACAATTTCCCACATACACACTCCAAAATCTTGTGGAAAGCCTTACCAGAAGAGAGGAAGCTGTTATAGCCATAAAAGTGAGGAGGCAACACAAAATTAATGACCATTGTTTTGGAACAGCTCATATAGGCAGGGGTGTAACCACAGGGCCCTGTTGCGAAAATTGCCCTGGATCCCTCCAACTTTACCAAACAACATAGTGCCACCTTTGTCCTAAACAGCTAGTGAGTGCCATTTTGCCTGAAACAGCTTATCAGTGCTATCCTTACCCTCAAATTGCCTGCCTGTGCCATCTTTGCCCTCTGCTTGCTAGTACCCTCAAACAGCTGGAATGTGCCTTCATTGGCCTCAAACAGCTTGTCTGTGCCATCATTCCACGAAACAAACAAGTGGTCGCAGGGGTTGCCACAGACACCCCTGTCGTTATGACACTGCATATAGGTGTGATGGTTAGGTGTCCACATACTTTTATGTGGGTGGATAGATAGAGGTCTTAATTAGTGAATTTTACACTTAAAGGGGAACTGTTGCCATTACAGCTCTGAGGAGACAGAAGTTCTAGAACACCACGATCAGGTTTTTAATCATATGCAACTATATTAAGGAATGGAGCTCTCTGTGTCTTATAGTGTGTGGATAAATAGTTAAACATGCTATATTATCCTTTATCTTTTTACATATATTTGAATTTCAGTTGAGACACCAAATCCAATCAATTTGCTTACCTTAAATTAAGTGGAATCTCTCTGGGTGTTGTGATATCTTTTAGGACAAGAGGAGTCCTTGGAGAGTGTGTTCTTCTACTAAAAGGAGAGTATTACTCTTTGTATATTCATGTATATTTTTGTCTTTTCGGTTTCTGTTTACATGACAGCTTTTACCATAACTAAAGCTATTGAATTAAACTCCCTTTAGAGATATAGGGTTTAAAGATTTACCTCTTTGAAGCTGATCACCCAATCAGTGACAGGATCCACTCCAATTGAAATCAGGCAAGCGCTTTTCGATCCTGAGCCAGCTCTGGAGCTGACAGGATGTGTTTTATCTCCTGCAAGGAAAACAGCTGGTGGTGGGAAACATAAGGGGACTTCTCAGTTATCTTATGCATTTAAGTTGCCAAACTTCATCCTCCAGAACAAAAAGGACATGTTCTTCTTACCAAAGATTCTGGATCATTTTAACACATCTATCACAGTCCTGTGTAATTATTGTGCTAAAGTTAAGAAACTTAATGTGTGTGTATGTAAACACTAAAATGTTAGGAAGAAACCTCATTGGTGTTCGAAATTTAATTGCACTGCAAGTTCAAATAATGAGAAACCTGCTTATAAATTGGTACTAGATTAAAATAAATTGGGGAGTCATCTCTAGAGGTATCTAAAACTCTCTACATAGTAGCTTCTTCCAAACTCTGGAATAGTGAATAGACCAGAAAACGATTTAAATTAAAATGTGATGTTTTATTTTTTAGGCTGCTAGAATATTCAAACTATAATCAATTTAATCTGTCAAGTTCCTAAAACAACTATTATCCTTTATGTGTAAAAATATTTACATATTTTTATAGTGTCACCATTCTAAATGTCACTGTAACAGGACGTGGTCCTGCTATTATTTTGGTTATATATATATATATACGTTAATATATGTGTGTGTGTAAGGGCAGTGTACCTGTATGTGTGTGTGTAAGGGCAGTGTACCTGTATGTCTGTGTGTAAGGGCAGTGTACCTGTAAGGTTCGTCTTACCGGGAGGAATCCGGGGTGCAGGAAAGGAACACGCTTGCTCAGTACAGGACACGCACAAGGGGCCTGAGGAGGATAACAGGGCACTTGGCGGTGCAGCTGTAAGCACGGGTGATCTGGACGAAGCCAGAGGTACACAGGAACCGTATGGATAGCCGGGGTCAGGATGCCAGAGGTACTCAGAGTTGTTTAGATAGCCAGGGTCAGGATGCCAGAAATACACGATAGCCGTTAAACAGACCAGGGTCAGTATACCAGAAATAACTTGAAGAATATCGTGAAACACGAGGGGGCTCAATAGATACGGAAGCACCAGTATAACTGAACACCGGTGGAGGAGTGAGCGAGGTTTAAATAGCCCGGGGAGGCGTTCCCCGGCGTCTAGGACGTAAACGCGTCCACCGTCACCATAGCGACGTGGCGGAATCCAGGCGGCGGTTAGCCGCATAAATATTCATGAAGCGGCCGCGTGTGCGAGCGGCTGCTTCATACAGCAGTGAGCGGTGCCGGCGTTTCTGCCGGGAAGACGGAGAGGAACCTCCACGCGTCTGCAAGGTAGGTGCCTTACAGTACCTGTATATGTGTGTTTAAGGGCAGTGTACCTGTATATACCGTATTTGCTCGATTATAAGACAAGGTTTTTTTCAGAGCAAATGCTCTGAAAAATGCCCCTCGTTTTATAATCCGGGTCGTTTTATAATCAGACCTCAAATAGGTCTGACTATGAGACGACTAAGATCCAGATCCCCCGCATCTGCAGGGGACCTGGATCCTCCTGTCTCCCCGCCCCACTTACCGGTACTTCTGAGTCCCCGGTGTGTAGCTGGGGCAGCGTGTAGATGTCTACACGATTCGCGTAGACAACTTCCGCTGCAGCAGGAAGGAGGTGTGGCTAGCAGCGGAGGTTGTCTGCGTCCATTGCGCAGACCTTCCCCGGCTGTCAGAGATCAGAGTTCCCCGCACCGGTGCGGCACTGATGCGGGGAACTCTGATCTCTTACAGCCGGGGAAGGTCTGCGCGATGGACGCAGACAACCTCCGCTGCTAGCCACGCCTCCTTCCGGCTGCAGTGTAAGTACGTGGGATCTACACGCTGCCCCGGCTACATGACAGGGAAGTCAGAAGCACCGGTAAGTTTGGGGGAGGGAGTGTTAAATGGGGGGCATAAGGCATTTCTGGAGGCAGAGTGCTCTGTGAAATGCCTTTTAACCCCCTTAATGCCACTCTGCCTCCTGAAATGCCTTAAACCTCCCTATATGCCACTCTTCCCCATAATATGCCTTTTAACCCTCTAAATGCCAGAGTGGCATATAGGGGTATACGGAATTTCTGGAGGCAGAGTGTCACATAGGGGGTCAAAAGGTATATCATGGGGCACAGTGGCATATAGGGTTAAAAGGCATATCATGGGGCACAGTGGCATTTAGAGGGTTAAAAGGCATATCATGGGGCACAGTGGCATATAGGGGGTATAAGGCATTTCTGGGGCAGATGTGCATAATTGGGGGGCAGGTTGGAAAATAGAAGGAAATAAAACCAAAATATTTTTCTCAATTATAGCTTTTATTAAAAAAAAAATAGTTTAGATGAATTAACATTTACTGGTAAAACTGTTTTCCTATAGGGTCGTCTTATATTCTTATATTCAGGCTTTTTCTTTTTTTCCTAAATTAATATTCAGATTTGGGGGGTCATCTTATAATCAGGGTCATCTTATAATCGAGCAAATACAGTATGTGTGTGTGTAAAGGCAGTGTATGTCTATATGTGTGTTTATGGGCAGGTGTGTGTAAGGGCAGTGTGTAGGGGTCCTGGGAGCAAGGCTAACATTAGCCTTTTTTTAATTTAAAAAAATCTCTGCTGCTGTGGCTTACTCTTCCAATAATGCTCAGCCAGCATTATGGTGGACACCTGACTGGCTGAGAATCATGGGAATTTTAGTTCACAGCTAGCATCTTCAGCTTTACTGTTGCTGCACTTCCCATGATGCTCAGCCAGCATCATGAAAGTAGTATGTCTGGCTGAGCCTCATGGGAATTCAATTCAATGTGTAGGTTATTTTTAATATGCATGACTGTGCTGACAAAAACAAAGCATGTTTTAAGTGACAATGCAAGCACGACATTGTAAAGGGCAATTGCTTGTATCGGTGAGTTCCATAAGATAAAAAAAAAAAGTGTCCCTCTTTCACATTTTGAAATGTTGAGAGGTATGACTTAGACAGGGAACAGGACGGGGTTAACAACCACCAGCACTGGTCTCCTCAAAGATTCAACAATGGCTTAGGTGAAGGGATTTGGGAAGTAACACTTAAACATAGACTAGACCGTGAATCTGAATACACATAGAACTAAAAAGGAGGAAGAAAATACAAAATGGGACAATCTCGATAATAAAAGATGGTTCTAACATTATAACTATAACCAATGAAACAACATTAATTAAAAAAATCTACATGGTAAACAAAAAACAGAGAAAATATAATAGCAGAGATATAACCAAAATAATAGCACGACCACGTCCTGTTACAGTGACATTTAGAATGGTGACACTATAAAAATATGTAATATCGGATAAGTACTGAATGCTAGAAAAGGTTCATGACTTTCCACAGGTTGATATTATTAAAATCCAGCGATGTGCATAGCAAGGTAATTTTGACATTTAACATGGTGGCGTTATATGTTATTATAATCTATGGAAGTTTTAAACTGATAATGGTGTTTAAATTTCTTTGACACAGCTAATAGTCATAGAGCTTATTAAACATGATATATTTGAAGTATTGTGGAAAACGGAAATATTTATCCATGGCTCTAGAACACAGAGTAGTATCTTCAACCAAGATTTCAAAGTCAGCTGATGATATAAGGTAATTCCAATATTGGCCTCTTGCAGCGTGATGTAACAACATGTATGTGTATAGGATAGGACTCTTAGATAATACCAGTTACCTTATAAATGAAAATTTCGTTTATTTAGTAAGATAGCAAGAACATCCATTTCTTTACAACTCTAGTGCAGTTATGAAATTTTATGCCATCGCATAATGTTAGGTGCACCTCAGTATGATTATGGGTAGCCAAAGCGATCAGTAGAAAAGAAGTATTATTTTTAAAAGAATTTTAGTTTGGGAAAACAGTAGCGCCCTATAATATCTATATCCTCTTAATGGCAAGATGGTACAGTATCCTAAAGTTTAAGGGTACCTAAACCAATACCAATTTGTAAAATAGTTTAGAGCATAAAGGGTTAAAATAATAGACAGTACCCTGTATTTGGCAATTTTTTTTTCCACTGTGCTCGAGATCGCTTTCCAAATTTGCTTACCGTTCTCTATAAATGCAAAAGCTTATGTTTCATTATTCATTTCCCCTTCAGGGGAACTATCTTGTAATAATAAAAATGTCAAAAGAAATACACAAATACATACATACCCTAAATGAGGATGCGCCGCCAGTGTTTCTGCCGAGACAGTGATTTATGGCCCCAGAGAAAAAGGGGGTAGGAACTGAGAGTCTATGGAGTAGAGAAGCACATGCAAATTTAACCATCTTCCTACCAGACTGGCCTTAATATAGCCATACAAACCAGTTACAGGGCGCTCTTGTTTAATAGATTTACTCCACTAAGCTATTTTAAGTACTTGTGATTTAAATGCATTTTTTCAAAGAATATCCTATTGTTGTACTTTTTTTTTTTTTTTAATGTAGTAATTTTGGAGCTCATAACAATATTTTGAAGCACTTCCTGAAACCCACTGATTGGCTGCTTGAAGCAGGAAATTGCTTCTATTGGGGGGCTGATCCCGATTAGCCTTTAAAAGCACAGGAAAAGGACAGAGTAGATAGTAGTGCCCAAACTCTGTCCACTTGTCCAGAGTTTGACAATGGCGCTTAATTTGGATCAAACCTGCAAAATTCAAAGGTATGCGCAGACAATGGGTTTCTAATACCAAACAAATTTTTCATAATTTACTGCGTTTTGAATGATGAACTATAAAAAAAGAATACAGATAAGTTCTAAATTCTCCTTGAATTCTGTTTTATTTTGGGCCTTTAGAAATAAATTGACATGAAAGAAAGCATCATGGCTGCAGAAGACTGATGAGCGGGAACGCCTTACATGTGTAATATATACCGAACACTGTAAGATTTTATGTTAAGGCCTAATGCATTGTGACGGAGTACAAAATCTCAGGATATGTTTGATGTGCAATTACACAAAAGCATTCAACCAATCACCTTTTAACTGTTTTGTGTAAATAGCGGTGACTTGGTTTTGTTTCTATGATTTCTTTGTATTTATCAGTTAGGTTAATACCTGCTTTGTTCATTTTATTTCTATGGTTGCCATACACAGTAAAACATTATTTTGCCTATATGCATGGAATTTTCATGATTTGGACTGCTCCTTATTGTTACATTATTGGGCCCTCAAAAGCCCATAAGGCTAGATGGCAAGGGCAGGATTCTCATGTGCTGATGTGTCTTATGTTAATTTATATTTGTTATGTGTGTTAACTACCCCATTAAAATTGTACAGTGTTGTGTAATTTGTTGGCGCTTAATAAATAAAAGATAAAAATGCCTGGAAACTTTCTGGTTTTAAGCTTTTGTCCCATCCCCAGGGCAGGGGAGCGATGTTTAGGAACCATTCAATGCTATCTAAATGCTAGAAGGTTAAGGTATATGGACCAAAGGTGAAGGATGAAGCAAATACTGTATATCATGTTGTGTTAATCAATGGCCTGCCCATTTTTAGACCACTGCACCCGGTGCAGGATATTATTGGATTGACTCTTAAATTATTATACTGCTTTGTTACCTAGGCTGAAAAAGATAAAGGAGAGTATTCTCCCAGCCAACAAATTGTGTTTCGAGATTTAGAAACCTGTTGTTGATATTATATATAACTCCAACAAAAGAGGGGCATGGCATGAGCCCTATGTCCCCCATACATTGCCGCTCACCGCTGTTATAATTGATTTTTTAAACCTTATTTAAAATGATGTTTTTCATTGTACATGAGGATGTCAAGGATCCACCAAATGTGTTCAGTTATTATTGTATTTACATGTTGATGCTTCTCGTGTACCGTGGGTGCTTTGTTGATGATTGAATTGTACAACATCTCCCAGGATAGTGCGCTCAGGCAAATCGAGCTCTCAAGAAAAAGAGAGCTTTCTGGAATATAGGGCATGATAGACGTTTAGTACATCACAGAAGAGATCACGGATAATGGAATTGACCCTGATGAGCCCGATACTTGATCTTCATTAATGGAAATGCCAGGCAAAATATAAAATATATGAGAGTATATAACTGGTGTGATCACATTCCAAAAAAAAGATGATGTTAAACAGGAAATGCATTTTTAATAATGTCAGTTCTGAATAACTAAAAACCATGGGTTCCTAAAATTCTTGTGGTGTCAGTTTTAAACTTGAAATATAGAAATAAGTATCAGTTTTCATGTATTTCATTGTTTGGAAAAAAATATTTGTAAGAGAATATTTTCCCCTGTCTGAGAGGAATATTTTGGCTTGATGTCAACCCTATAACAACCTTTTCATATTTGAGGTCACACCAATAAAATTATATTCTGGGTGTTTGGGGGCATCTTTAAAAGCTGGAATTGAAAGGGACCACAATACTGGTTCCTTTTAAAATGAATGTTATAAATGAATGTTAATGAACACTGAGGTTATTTATTATTACTATTGTAGGAGGAGGACACTATGTAACACATCCAGACAAACATGAAAGAGGATGAGAAAATAAACAAGGAACTAAATGATCTAATAGTAACCCTTCTAAACCTAGTGTTTCTAAGAGAAACAAAATCAACTGTTGGATCCTCCAATTCTACTGATGTTATCAATGTACCAATGTTAAATAAATGTATCGATAGTAGAATGCACAGGAAGCAGATTAACACGTTTTCAAGAGCTTGCATGAGATAAGTATTCTAGATCAGTACAGCTTAGAACCCGTGATGTAACAGTGTTGCTTCAATTTAACTATTTTTCCCTTTTAAAGTTACATTGCACAAAACTGTGCCAGCAATCAGACTACATAAATGCAAAAATTAAATATTTATAGTTTAGTGTAACTGTGTCATGTTTGCCAAAGCAACATTGAACAACATTGGAGCTTTATATCTATTCATAAAATTATGTTTAACCAATGACATACCAGGTACACCTATGCCACAGAAAGATATCTCTATAGGACCAATGACATACCCGCTACGTCATTGGTTAAAATTGTCGCAACAGGTAAAAGTGCATCTGGGCATGTGATCGCTTCTACATCCAATCACATGCACAGATACAGTCACATGACAAGGCCAATGCTTGTAAGCTGACTATATGCAATATGATTAACAATATTGTGTAGTTATCCCTACGGTTGCTGGGCGTTCCAGTATATCCCATGGCCAAGCAGAAGATCTTTCTGTTAGAGAGACATAGAAACTATTAAAACAATGGTGGTATGTACATATCATTTGATTTAAAATACTCAGCATACCATCTATTGTATAATTGATCTAGTGATTCACACATAGCATATGTTTTCTGTTCCCAGAACATGGGGACTTAGTCATTCTCTTGTTTAGAGCCAAATACTCAGTATGCCAACTATATTACCTTTTTTGCAGAAATGATCCAATTTATACGTAGCAACATGACGATTTGAGTCTTAGAAAATGTCAATTACACATCTTAGCAAATATAACTATTTCTATTACAGCGGCTTCCTCAAATAGAAACTGAGGTTAAAAGTAAAGTACGTGTAAAGGATGAGCATTATCTTTAATCAGCTATATATATTTAGGTTAGGGAATGTCTGCTTGTAAGATTTCACATCCTTAATGCTTTGGGCAAGGAAGCTGGATGGAAATGTAGCCGCAAATTACAGTGTAAAAAAATGAGTTAATCAGAGCAAACAGAATTATAATCCACATGAATGTGATTATTTGTAGAGTTTCTGAAATATAAATTCTCTTTGACTTCATAAATGTTAATAGGTTGACACCTTACTGTGGGAGAGCTTTCAGTATGTGTCAGTAAGAAGATTATAGTGACCACTCCCCAAACTACATAGGGAATAGAAATCCAGTCTAGAATGGCCAGAGACCATACTGGTTTGCATCCTGGGGGGTCAGGGCCTGTGTTTTTTTTTGTATTAAAAAAATGTATTTAATGTATTTAAATGTTTCCATCACATCTTCTCTTTCCTTTATTTCCTACAAGCAATACATATTGATTGTTTTCAAAAGTCTTGGAAAAATACCTCCTTTGGTCATTTGTTGTCTGTAGATTGTATCTTGACCAGCACTTGCTTAATCTGTACTTTTGCACTGTGGCCAATACATGACTATCTGGTGCTTGTTCTTAGTTGCCTCTCTGTTCAGGTAATCACCACCTGTCCAACAATTCATCCGAGAATAACTTTTATAGAAAACCTATAGAATCTAGATTAGAGCCAATTACTTTTCAGAGAAATTGTTAGGCATTTTTTGCATGACGTTCTTGTTCCTCTAGAAACCCTAGTGGAATTACAAATGCCAAAAATCTCAAATCAAAGGAACCCAGCCATCCTTTGGTTGTAGGGGACACTCATTCTGCTTTTTTTAGCAGGCATCACGACATGCACTTTTTTGTAGTACCACCTCAGTCATCATATGTACGTTAATGCATATTATAGATTCAGTGACTCCTTTTCATTTCCATTTTGTAAATGCATAGGGGGTTTTGAAGAATCCTTCAATGTGTATATACCCTTCTCTCCACCACTCAGCTAAATGTTGTGCAGGCGATGTGTTTGATCGAATCACCTCTAGCTAGCTCCAGCGCTAACTTGGGGAAAGCTAAGGGAGGGGTCTGTTCTGAACCAGGTGCGCATATGTGCATTGATTTCAGTCACACTGTTGGCTGCTTTAAGCAGTTAATTTGTGGCAAGACTATGCAGACCATGCAGGAGGACGGCATTATTTATTTATTTTTGTTTTGAAGAATGCATATCTAAGTACACATATAATAATAATTTAATATACATTCTTCTTAGTAAACTGCCCCTTTTTATGCAACTCAATTAGGGCTGCAACAACTAATCAATAAAATCGATAATCGATAATGAAAATTGTTGCCAACGATTCAATTCAATTAGTTGAATCGATTTTATCGATTATAAGATGAGGGTTTTTTCAAGTGCTCTGAAAAATACCCCTCATTTTATAAGCTGACCTCAAATAGAGGTCGGGTAATAACACTAAGATCCAGATCACCCACAGGGCAGAAGTGGACCCGGATCCTTCTTTCTAACAGCCGGTGGAGGGTGTCTGTGCAATGAAGTTCGGATCCGATTCTCCGGTTCATTCAATGTCTCTCACAGCCGTTACTACTTCCCAGTCCCTCCCTGCAGTCACTCTGATGATTGGCCCCACCCATTTCTTCTTCCCAGTCCCTCCCTGCGGTCACACTGATGGTTGGCTCTGCCCCTTTCCTTATAGCATCCACACTGCTCAGCAACTCATCTAACAGTAAGTATAAAATTAATATTTGGGCTACTGAAAGGGGAGTTGAGGGTTAATTTAGGGGCAGTTATGGTTAATGGGGTGTTTAGGGTTAATTATAGGGCAGTTATGGTTGATGGGATGTTTAGGTTAATTTAGGGGCAGTTATGGTTGACGCGTTGTTTAGGGTTAACTTAAGGGCAGTTATGGTTGATGGGGTCTTTAGGGTTAATTGAGGGGCAGATATGGTTGATAGGGTCTTTAGGGTTAATTTAGGGGCAGTTATGGTTAATGGGGTCTTTAGGGTTAATTTAATGCTGAGAACTGGGGGTTAATTTAATTAAATTAAGGTTAACTTAAGATGCAGTTAGAGGTAAAGGTGGACAAACTAAAGGGAATCTAAATCCTGGGGGCAGTGAAGATTAATCCTGTATTAATTTATAATAGTATTGTGTCAGTGTGCTGTGAAAGAGTCTGCGAACGAGTCTGTGAATGAGGCTGTTAATCTATGAGGGCACTTTGGCATATCTGGGGGGTATAAGACATATCAGGGGGTATAAGGCATATAGGCTATATACGGCATATCTGGGGAGGACGGAGTGGCAAGCCTGGACTCAAATGTGCATAACTGGGGAGGCAGGTTGGGAAATAAAAACAAGACATGCATTTTTTCTCAAAGTTTTTTTATTCTGCTGATTTTAACATCATGTTTGTTTATTAACTTATTTTAAATAAATAAAAAATGTACATTAATTTTTTTATCCGATTGATCGATTAATCGAAATAATAATCGGCAGCCCTAAACTCAATACAAAGAACACTTATGTAAAAATAATGTAACTGTTCTTTTAAGGTAGTAAAGTTACTTTTCAAGCTTAGCGATACTTTTAATTGTTTACTGTTCAACTTGAAGAATGTAATAAACACTGCAATGATGTCAAATACTTTGTAATGATGATTAAAGGATATTTCCTACTGCTTTGTTGATAATGGATGAACACAGACAAATGATCACATTATTTAACCTGTTCATTTGGCTTTTCCCTGTTGCTGAAATAACACAATTGCTTGGTGCATTAAGAAAAAAAAATTACAATCTTTTTTATGGAGTTATTTGTAATATTTAAAATGAAGTTTAATTATTTCTCTAGAAGAAAGTCAGTCCATTAAAGATTCTGTGACAGCTGTTCAAGTCTTGTACCTGTAGGAGGCTTTGCAATACCCAATCTGCATACAAAATTAGATGAGAATGAAAACTTTCTTGCACAAAATAGTGCAGAAAACAAACAATGCTCTTAAAATGAAAATTAATAAAGACACAGTTTCTCACTCTGGTAGAAATCTAGGGTGCAGGATATCCTAGTTTTAAGGGAGCAGTCCCCCTAGTGAGACTTATGTCTCTTATTTGTCCCAGAAATCATCCTTTAAAATATTTGTAATCCTAATGGAAAATTTAATTTCAAACATTATATTAATAGGGCAGTCCAGTCATCTTATGTACTTTAATTCATACGAGAGCTGAAAAGTGCCTTTAAATTTCCATTGTGTTTATAAGGGGTAGTAGAAGTATTATTAAACACTCATCTACAGACACCAGACAAGCCAGAAGGCTTGCTTTTCCCTCAGAAATCTCATGGTGCTTTCACAACCACAAGGGATTCTGGGTAGGCACATGCAAATAAGGTTAACAATTATCACCTTTGCCTCTATATCCACTTTATACATGGATTCCTTGAAAGTAATTGCCCGCTGTACAAGACAGCCTTTAGACAAAACTCAGGAAGAGGTACAATAGCCAGATCACCACTCATGGACAGCTGTTTCGTCCTTCATGGGACTCGTCAGCATGAGGTTGTGATACTGGCTTAAAAGTTGAGGCTTGGGGTAGCTAAGAAATATCATTACATAAGTTATGGTGGGTAAAAGGTGATGGAAACCCTTCCACTAAAATTTAAGGGGTAGTAGAAGTATTATTAAACACTCATCTACAGACACCAGACAAGCCAGAAGGCTTGCTTTTCCCTCAGAAATCTCATGGTGCTTTCACAACCACAAGGGATTTAATATATACTTCTACTACCCCTTAATAATACTTCTACTACCCCTTAAATTTTAGTGGAAGGGTTTCCATCACCTTTTACCCACCATAACTTATGTAATGACATTGTGTTTATAGAATTCCTCCATATGCTTTTGCCTCTTTCCACAGATATTTGCTGCTCAGTAGATGTGTTCAACAATCTGCCCCACCATGATTTTATTTGGAACTCTTTCCTGCTACTGGCTGGTTGCTTCAAGGATGACGGTGATGCTTTTCCTGCTTTTTTAACGTCTTGGCTCCACTTAGGGCGTATCAATACGTCCTTAAAAAGCTTGCATAAAGCACTTTGCTTTCTTATTTACTGAGGCTACAGAGGATATTTATCTATCTCTATATTTATATAAATAGTACTTTCCAAACTTGGGGTACTTTGATATAGGTGCCATATGGTGTGACCGAATCCCCAATAGTTATGCCTTTGATAGGGTTGTTTTGAATGGTATTCACTGGGCATGCACTGAACTCTTGTTTTGTGCATTATATTTGCCCATATCCATACTTATATGCAGCCTATGTAGCCATTGTCATATAAAAGCTTACAAAGTGTCATGCTCTAAAAGCCCCCCTCCATTTGTGAAGACTGATCCAGGGGTCTAGTAATCAACTGTGATACTTGGAGCTTTTGGACACGCTGTTTATTTATACTGTGTGCATGTTTGGGACTGCAGAATAGTGTTGTGTGCTGTCGACCGTGTGCACACCAACTATACTCGTACAAAATATGGACTAGCACACAGGTGTCCACATATGTTTGGTCGCAGATCCCACCTATTTGAGCTTGTTGGACATCCCATTTCAAAACCATAGTCATTAATAAAGTCTCTCACAAAAGTGAGTACACTCACATATTTGTAAATATTTTATTATATCTTTTCATGTGACAACACTGAAGAAATGCAAACACTTAGGGGTATACTCACTTTTGTTGCCAAGGTTTAGACGTTAATGGCTGTGTGTTGAGTTATTTTGAAGGAACAGCAAATTTACACTGTTATACAGGCTGTACACTCACTACTTTACATTGTAGCAGAGGGTCATTTCCTCAGTGCTGTCACATGAAAAGATATAATAAAATATTTACAAAAATGTGAGGGGTGTATTCACTTTTGTGAGATACTATATGGTGTTGCCTTCCCCTGCTTTGAGGCTATAACAGCCTCCACTCTTCTAGAAACACTTTCCACAAGCTTTGGAGTGTCTTTGAAAATGTCAACAATCCATTTTAGGACCCGGATCACCGGAGCAGAAATGGACTTTCTTTGCGAACATCACTAGCCTGGGTGATCTGAAGGGTGTAAGAACCACCCAAGCACATCAGAATGAGACAATAGAATAGTCGGATTGTCCAGAAATCAGAGCAAGCAGTTTCATTTTTGTAGACAGTAGAATATTATTTCTTATGCACATTCATTTGTATTGGCGCATGTGCCCTGTTCCGTGCACGCACTGCACTTACTGATGCTACCCATGCCTAACAGAGCAGGAGACCTACAATGTGGCACGACAATGGTCGAGACACTTCGTTTTAGACAGAATTGCAATGCATAAAATTCCTCAGCAAAATGGTCTCGTGGACCAAAAAAAGAAAATGTCAGGATATTCTGATCTGCACCAAAATCTACTAATATTTGGCAGTAGCAGAGCTAAACAGTGGAAAACATGATTTACTGCATGGATATACTGTGGGGTTGCCCGTCGTCCTTTTTCTACTTACTTGGTTCAGTGCTTTGGTTGATTACATTAGACAAATAATATACATCGGCCATTTTTTTTTCTTTTCTGATTTAACACCTTGTTTCTATATATGCATAGATTTAAAAATATCATTAAAATAAGTATGAATCACAATGAGCAGGTTGCTAGGAAACTAGACAAAACATATTACTGGCATATTTTTGGATGCCTCAATTGTGGCATTATGAGCACAATAGTATTTAATAAGTGCTGTTACCAACATTCTTCTGGATAAAATCTGCATCGGTTCATCTTGTGTTGTTTTTTCGTTTTTATCTACGTCTTTGCTGTCAATTTGTTTGTAACATTTCTCTTAGTTGAAAACTTACCGAGAATTAGAGATGCAAGCAATTGTACGATATTCTACTTGCTGTGGAGTTTTTTTGGGTTTTTTTTTTAACAGCACAATTCAAGGATGGTTCAAGGATTTTTGTCACCTTAGGAAAAAACAAAATTTTGCTGCCCCCTTGGATCCACCCCTTATGAGCGCATCATACACATGACAGGCATAGATCACACATGCCAAAGGCCAGCCCTTGTAACCATATTACACACATGGGACTTGCCCAGCACCAGTGAGAAAGTGGCAGTTGTATCGACGAATATCCCTTGTTGATGTCAGCGTTCAGAGGAGCATGGGCAACATGATGACAGAAAGGCAACAGTAACTCAACATTCAGATGGCAGGTTCAGACTTTGGTGTAAACAACATGAAAGCATGGATCCATCCTGCCTTGTATAAACGGTCCAGGCTGGTGGTGGTGTAATGGTATGGGGACATTTTCTTGGCACACTTTGGGCCCCTTAGTACCAACTGAGCATCGTTTAACCCAAATAACTACTCGTTACAACCAAGGTATGCAGAATATCATCTCTGAATGCACAACACGTCGAACCATAAAGCAGATGGGCTACAGCAGCAGAAGACCACACCAAGTGCCACTCCTGTTAGCTAAGAACAGGCAACTGAGGCTACAATTCGCACAGGCTCACCAAAATTTGATAATGGAA
This sequence comes from Sceloporus occidentalis, assembly GCA_023333645.1. NCBI lineage: Eukaryota > Metazoa > Chordata > Lepidosauria > Squamata > Phrynosomatidae > Sceloporus > Sceloporus occidentalis. The sequence goes on along the minus strand of JALMGF010000036.1, from coordinate 1,697,950 downwards.
TACTGGAAGAACGTTGCCTGGTCTGATGAGTCTCGATTCCAGCTACAACATTCAGATGGCAGGGTCAGACTTTGGTGTAAACAACATGAAAGCATGGATCCATCCTGCTTGTATAAACGGTTCAGGCTGGTGGTGGTGGTGTAATGGTGTGGGGGACATTTTCTTGGCACACTTTGGGCCCATTAGTACCAATTGAGCATCGTTTAAAAACAACAGCTTACTGTATTGTTGCTGACCATGTAAATCCCTTTATGACGACAGTGTACCATCTTCTGATGGCTACTTCCAGCAGGATAATGCACCATGTCACAAAGCTCACATCATCTCAAACTGGTTTTTGAGCATGACAATGAGTTCACTGTACTCCAATGGCCTCCACAGTCACCAGATCTAAATCCAATAGAGCACCTTTGGGGTGTGGTGGAACAAGAATTTCACATCATGGACGTGCAGCCGACACATCTGCAGCAATCTCTGAGGAATGTTTCCAGCACCTTGCAGAAAGTATGCCACGAAGAATGAAGGCAGTTCTGAAATCAAAAGGGGGTCCAACCTGGTACTAACAAGATGTACCTAATAAAGTGGCCAGTGAGTGTGTGTGTATATACATATATATATGTAAGAGGGTTAAGCCGGTTTAGTCCAGTAGACACAATGTAAAAAAACCAGAGTATTGCAGAGTATGCGGTGATACCTTTTTTAATGGACTAACATAATATTTAAAAGACAAGCTTTCTGGAGTTATCTCTTCATCAGGTCTGAAGCAATACTGGTCAACATGATAGAGGTTACAACTTACAACAAGTGATGGTATTAGAGAAGGGGAGGATGGGGGTTGAGTTGGGTGTCATAAATAATGGGCCAGGAGGTAAAAAATGGTAGAGAGATAACCAAAGGACAGAAAAAAATCAACCTAGGGAAACCAATAAACACATTTACACATCAGACTTCTGTCCTGAGGTTTCCTTCTTTCTCCTTACACCACCAATTAACAGCATCAGGAAATTAACAATAGACGGTGGAAGAATAGCAATGCAGAGGCATAGAAAAGGAAATAAAGAAACATTGCAGAGTACAGAATTATAAAATGCAGCAGGGAATGTGGCAGGTCAGCTTCAAAAACCGGTGAAATACAAAAAAAATAAACAAATAAAACATGCATTATACATTATCACTGTCCCTCTTTAGGACCTAAATCCATTTGCCAATCTTGGTTCAACCAGACTAAAAAGTTAAATTATAGCAAAATATTTGGATGTTCTGGCGCTGCCATTGGGGAAGGATCAGACTAATATGTTGATAGAGATTTTTCCTCTGCAATGTCACAAGACAGCTAAAACTTGAGATGCTCCCAAGCGGGGTATGACAGGCTAAGAAGCAGCTGTCCATTTTTGGTTGAGCATCTCAAATATGTTTTGCAAAATATTTGGATGTTCTATGTTCAGATAAGTGAACTCTGTCCCTGGAGAAATGCCATATCTGAGATAAAACCAACAGTAAAAAACCATCTATCGTTTTTGTTATTCTTCCCTATATTTTTTCAGCCCTGAAATCTGCCAGGTTTTTTAAAGCAAACTTTAGTGAAAATTGCATTGAAATCCTATTGTATGTCCACAGTACATTGTAACACTATTCTGGGACTCTGCCTCTAGCAAACTGTAGATGAGCCTTTAGTGCTAGAGATACTTTGCAATCTCATTCGTATCACAGATCCCCCTGGCACAATGCAGTATTTTAACGCATGATGCAGCAGAAAGATAGAAGCCCCCGAATTCATGGTAAAAGAAAATAACGGAGGCGGTTTTTCCATAAATGAAAAAACTTGTTCTGGATAAATGTAGATATTAGGAGCTGGGACAATCTAGAATGTTGCTTTCTCTTTAAATCCTCATGCAGAGTTAAGCGCTGTCAACCAGTTTTTTTATATATATAACTATGTCTGAAGACCATATATATATATATATATATATATATATATATATATATATATATATATATATATATATATATATATATCTATATATATATAGATATATATATATATATATATATATATATATATATATATATATATATATAGAAATTATATAGAAATTATAAATGGTAACAAAATGAGCCAGTTATTTTCAGATTTAGCCTAGATGGGGGTTTAACTGGGGATCACAGGTTTTTTGAACAGAGGTTAGAAAGCCGCAGGTAGCTTAGATCTTATAGTACAATTAATGATACTAAATGGAAATTGCATATTTTTGGATGCTTTCATTCAGTGGAAGGATTGACACAAAATAATAGTACATACAAAAAATATCTGTGAGGCTGCGTTTTGAATGTTCAGAGCACTATAATTTTGGATGTCTCTACCGCTGGAGATGGGTGCAATTTGGTGTTTCCATGAATTGGCTGCTAGATTGAAAGGGAGGTAAATCTGTGCAATGCTATTTTACACTTTGAAAACCTGGAGCCATCAATGTAATCAGCTGTAAGTGATTTGATTCACAATATACATTATAACACAAGCCTGTTTATTTTCAGCTGCGTGGCTAGCTAAAGCCACTGATCCAATAAGACTTTTGAGGCTTTCTAGAGTTTTATTCCCTCAAATGAACAATACATTTATAAATTACACTTATTGTCCAATGGTTGTAAGAACTATATGTAATTGTCAAAAAAAATGTCTCATAAATAGAAACTCTGAACATAGAAGCCAGATCTTACAACCTGGAAGCCTCCTGGAAATCAGAATATGGCTTTGATTACATCACACGTGACGCAGCATGCAACATAATAATGCAAATATTTTATTTATGTTTTGTTTAAAAAATATGGTGGTCCTTCGTCAGCTCAGTCACACAATGCCTCTTAGCTGCTACAAAAGGTGACACTCAACTGTAGTTAGCACTGGATTTACAAAACAAGAGGTAAGGAACACTCATGTAAAAGTTTATGGATGCTTTCCTGCTCTACTTCAGTTAACAAAACCCTATTTAGTACACACCATATCCCCAAAAAATATAATCATATTTATATTATACCTAATATAAATATATTGCATACCCTTAAATAATATATTAGGAATATTATGCCATAATATCTCTCCACAGACTGGATCATCAGAACAGGGATGCTGTTGCTGAACTACACTGCTGCAGCACGTCCTTCTCCTTCTGTGTCCCACGCTGTTCTGGAGAGGTCCAACTCAGGGCTCTCCCTAGATTGTAAGCTCGTTTGAGCAGGGCCCTCCTCACCTGTTAGTCAATTTGTTATGTTATATACTACTTGTTATGTCCTGTCTACCCATTGTACAGCGCTATGTAATTTGATGATGCTATATAAAACAATAAATCATAATAATTGGCTCAATTGGTCACATGAACACCCAGCCAAAGTTCAAAAGTCCTAGAGGTGCAGCAGGATACAATATGGGGGGGATTACCATGATCCCTCCTGCTTTGTCTTATGTGATTATTGTGTCAGCTCTCCCACAATAGGGTGACCACATCGGCTATGTATCCCAGGGCACATATGATTTTTTACATATTACTGACCAGCCCAGATAAAGTATGTGGAGACTTATGGAAGGGAACCAAGTAGTCAGATATACATCCCACATACTTCAGGGCAGCATTTTATCTAGGCTGGTCAGTGATATGTAAAAATTATATGTGTCCTGAAAAACATGGCTGATGTGTTCACCCTACCCTACAAATGTGAAGTCTAGGCACATCCTGACCATACTCTTAACAAGGTCCTCTTACACTTATTGACAGCACTGGTCTACATGGTGTTTGTGCAGGGTATGCCTTCTGAACAATGAACTACACAATCTCAAGTATAGCACTAACATTTTCCCAGCTTTAAAGTACTTGAAGGTGCCTGTTGTACACATGTAAAAATTAATATTATAATGTTAGGCTGTACCCCTTTCATTTTCAAACAGGAATGGCTGAGCGGATTGCTGCATACAATCCAAATCCTTATTCTAGAAATTGTAGATTGGAAAGTCTGTGAAATGCCTCCAAAATCTTACGCTGAAATGCCATCATTTACCTTAGAAAGGAAACTCAAACAGGAATCTTTCACATTTTTACAAGAAGCAGTAATACATAAATAACATCCAGCCAAGTCCTCTAAAAAGTTAACTTTAATTAAGTTCCCCATTTTTGGAAATCCTATTAACTTTGGACAGGCTAAGCCAAATAAATGAAAACCTTTTCATATCAATATGCACCGGGCAACCATATTTTATGTGTTCAGATTTTCTAAAAAATGAAACTGTAACACAACTTGGATTCCATAAAGATCTTAACAGATATAGGATTAGCAAAGGACAGAGTCAATAAACCGTTGCTAGATTGTGTTAGGGTTAAAATAACACTGATTCGCTCATAGTCTGGAGCATGCTGTGAAATATAACAAAGAAATAGATATATTAGCCACCTCAAAGAGCAATGCAGAGAGTAGAGTAATCCTCAGATATAATGGCCCTTTTAGTGCGGTGATGGTATTATAATTCCTAATGCATCTGTTAGGGATCTGGCTTGTGTTCCTGATTCTAGCACATCGTGTGGAAACGCTGACAAAATAAGAAATGAATGTGAATGCATTTTGATTATGAAACCCTGAGCTGTTCCCTCTTTATCATTTTTGTTTTCTTGCTCTTTATGGCACATTCAGTGGGCAAAGTGTAAAAAGGTTTTCTGATCATGATACAGGATTTAAATGGGTGCAAGATAGGTGGTAAAAAATGTTTTGGAACGTCAATCGTGTATTTTACCGTAAACCGAGTAAGAAAACTTCTAATTGTAAGAATACACTCTCACATACATGGGGTTGCCTAATATTGTGTAGGTCCCCCTTTTGCCACCAAAACAGCCCTGGCACGTCGAGGCATGGACTCCACTATACCTCTGACACCAAGACACTAGTAGCAGATCCTTGAAGACCTGTAAGTTGCAAGGTGGGGCCTCCATGGATGCATCCTGGTGACACACATGGCTATCCATGTGATGTAAAAGAAAACATGATTCATCAGACCAGGCCACCTTCTTCCATTGGGTCCAGTTCTTATGCTCACATGCCGATTGTAGGCACTTTTGGCAGTGGACAGGGGTCAGCATGAGCACCCTGACTGACCCCATACGCAACAAACTGCATTGTGCTGTGCATTCTGACACCTTTCTATCAGAACCAGCATTAACTTTTTAAGCAATTTAAACTACAGTAGCTTGAGCCTTGGCTGCCCATGACCCTGTTTCCTTCCTTGTACCGCTTTTGATATTGACCACTGCAGACTGGGAACACCCCACAAGAGTTGCAGTTTTGGAGATGCTCTGACCCACTCATCTAGCCACCACAATTGTCAAAAGGGCTCAGAATCTTACGCTTGCCCATTATTCCTGCTTCTAACGCATCAACTTTGAAGACAAAATGCTTACTTGCTGTCTAAAAACTAATAACTCACAGGTGCCATGATAACAAGATCAGAACAAAAATCATACTACATACAGTAATACCAGAGCTGTAACTAGAACTTTTGGATACAATCATTTGTCTCATGTACCACCTATCCTCAGTCCTATTTTGGTCCACTTTTCCCTTCCTGGTCCTAGGGGTCTAGTGGATGTTCCATCTTCAGAAAGATATTGACACATGGGAGAAAGTTCAGAGGAGGGCTACACATGGTAAGTGATTTGCAAGATAGAAAATATCCGGAAAGACTACGGGATCTAACAGGTAAGATTAAGGGTATAACTAAGAAGAAAGAAGATGGGGGGGGTGCAATGCAAATGGTCAAATACTTAAAGGGATTTAACAAAGTACAAGGGGAAGCTTATTTTAAAGGAGGAGAAATATAAGAACACGAGGTCATGGTCTAAAACTAAAGGGTCAGAGGCTTGGATGTAATGTAAGGAAGTTCTACTTTACTGAGGGTGGTAGATAAATCAAACAGTCTCCAAGCAGAAGTGGTGGAGGCTAATACTGTAAGGGAATTTAAACAGGCATTAGATATAAAGCTAATCCTCACTATGGGACCAGACCAAGGATTGATCGGGAAACCAGGAAAATGGACATAATAAATGGGTTGAATTTGCTGTCAAAGTCTGTGTTTCTATGTTTCTCCCTCACCCTGCACACAGTTTCACAGAGTTTAGCACATGGATATAACATCATTTATCAGCCCTCAGCTCAAGAACATAAAAGAGCGAGTTAAGGAAGATGGAGTATGTGGGCCTGTTCCAAAGACATATTGCATAATGATGTGTTCTTGGGCCACTCGGAAAGAGCCTTCAACTCCTCAAGCACCCCTGCCCCCTCTAGGTGTAAGAGGTGCCTGGATGAGGTGAACTTTGTGCCCCCCTCAATGCATCCCTGCAAGAAGGTTTTGATCAGTTACTGCCCAGGAGCCCATAGTGTCACTTTGAATCATTTAGAATCTTGGGGTTTTGTTTATTTGAACAGCTCTTTTAACTAACCTTTTTTATATTGTGGCTAGATATGAATGCCCTCTCTGGCTTTTGTCGTTCCAAATCTTCTGATGTCACCCAAATTACCAAGGGGGAGATTTATAATGTTGTAGTTTGACTTTACCAGTGCTGACCCTACTGCTGCTGAGTTGCTGCTGCACTTTCTATGCTATAGCTCTGATGGACCTTAAGCTATTACTGTATTAAAATACTTTGGTGCTGCTCCAGTGGAGGGATTAATTTGCACAGGAGAAGGGGAGGGTGTGGGATTGCCGGCTATGCATGCAACATCTGACAGTCCCATGGGTAGAGTGATTGGACATGTAAGACTGTAACGCAAATGGGCTAACAGCTGTACACAGCTATTAGCATCCTGTTTAATAGAAACACTAACATATTTATTTATGACTTGATGGCGGTAATAAATGTTAATAGAAGTCACTGCACCTGTGAATTCATGGGTGTCTAGAAACACAACTTTAAAATGGCTCCTTTACAATTTAGTGTACTTTATTCTTTGGGACCCCAAAGTCCCTTTTTCCACTTGTGCTGCCCCTCTTTTGTAGGTGCTCAGAATATTTCACAATGTTCTATAGCTCTAAAAGTTACAGTAATTAGTGTATGGAAAATGCATAAAATGTACATCGTGTAAATAAAATGCAGTACCCTGGACAAATATTAGCACCTTTGGTGATTATGAGCAAAAAGGGTTATGAAAAATTGTTCAAAATGTTGAACGTGTAATCAACTCCAGCAAAAAAAAGATCTTGCTCAATGTCCAGCCCCAATTTGCAATTCATACCAATGCAGCAGCTTATCACCAGGTATAGGTAGCTTACTCACTTATTTGATGATTAGGCAAGATCCTGTATAAGGGCATCCAGAAGGTCTACCCAAGTACAGAAAATTTTATTTATTGATATGCACATCATCCTAGAAATACCAGCATAAATGCCTAGCACCAAGCATAGCAGTGTTAAAAATATTTGGGACCAGACGTAGGCACATTTTAAGTAGGCATCCTGGAATACCTCATCCAGAGTCTCATTTGTACCAGCCTTATCTTTTTTAGTTGGGAGTCCAGTCCTAATGTACAGATCAGGGCCGGCCTTAGGGGTGTGCGACCTGTGCGGCCGCACAGGGCGCCATGGCAACAGGGGCGCCTGCCGGGACTTAAATTAAAACATCTGGGTTTTTGGGGTTTTGTTTTTTTTTACTTTATTTAAATCCTCCACGTTAAATAAAGGGTTTTTTTACTTTATTTAACATGGAGGATGTTAAATAAAGTTAAAACAACAAAATCGAGGACCTTCTAACCAAATAATATGAAGCTGTTTAGTCTCAGTGTCCAACAAAGATATTGGTAAGATTGTTAAAGGGCTAGTGTTAAGTATCTTGCTGTTTAACATCAGACATGAATTTACGAATATAATTTTTCATTTCAGGCTTCTGACAATAATCACCACCTAACCCTGTAGTCTGCCTCTTTCTATTATAAATCTACCCAACATTTATACCTTCAACAAAACCTTGACATCAGTGTGGTGACCCTGTACCTGTTGGCCCGAATTATAGCTTGGAAGGACAGATTAAAGTGCCTTTTCCAATATTTGGGAAACACACCATTGGTGAAGCAGTATTACTTCTACTTTTGCTAATATACATTGTGTCATGAAATCACTTATTTCATGTAAATGCGTGCATGTAGCCTCAGCTACAGGTGTCTTAGAACAGTGTTTGTATCAGGTGATTGTGGTTGAAATAGATGCAGATGTTCCCATTGGAAATTAGATAAGCTCAGATGTGACGGGTCAAAATTGAATACATTTTATTGTTTGCGTATCCAGAACCTGTTCTTTAATATTTCGTTGTGACACGCGTTATAACGTTTCTTCAGCTATGTCAAGAGTCAGCACGCAAATAGAGAAATATCGTTATACGGAAATCAAATGTCCTGATGTTCTTGTGGTAAAACAATACTCCTTCGCCTTTCTGGTACAAGAATTCATGTTTTCAAGGTAAACTGCAAGCTTGTTAGCAGAATTACAAATATGCACATCAAAAGGAAAAAATATCTGGTTATGTCTTTTATTTATGACATCAACATATGACACCACAAGCAAGTATACAATGTGATGTCTTATGATGTCACACACACAGTGTAAGACTACCTTTTTTCTTGTCATTACAATGTATAAGCCACTTTTATGCAGAAAACACTACTACTACTATTTAATGACCACTAATCAAATAAAAATAGGCACAGAATTTTGGAAATTGCTACCATAGATGCATTGGAGCAAACAAAACATTGTTAAATATAGTTTGGGCCAATCATAGCTAAAAGAGAGTGGCCAAGTTATATTGACAGCTAATCTCTTACATACCTTAACAAATTATATTTAGTGCCAATGCCCCCATTTTTACATCTTGATATTATTGTGTACATGTAAAAATACACACACATGCTAAGTGTCCTAAAAATATTATTTGTGAGATTTAACAATATTGTCTGGAATTAGTTAAATGTCGACTTGACTATTATTATTCTTAGAATGCAAAACAATGTATATACTATTGGTCCGAGTGTAGACAGTGTCCATAATAGTATACAATATATTTTTGTGTATATGTCCAGTCGTAGACTACATGATCATAGAAATGTGAAATGCGCTGGGCACAACTCCATCATCAGTTGGCTAAAGTTCACAAGCTGCCCCACAATCTCCAGACCAGTCCTGCTGCAACCAATGGCACAGTGCCAACTATATAACGTTTTTGGACTATGTTCTGATTCTAAAATGTTGATAGAACTCAAATATTTCTCAAATCTTGCTACATTACATGTATCATAGAGTGCTAACCCTGGAAAGACTAACCACATCCTTAATACTGGATGTATTAATTAATGAGTTATGGTAGAATACAAGTATTTTATGTTCAAAAATATGCTTTAGTAAATAAGCATACTGTCTCCAAAGCTAACATATTGTACGATACCATGAACAATTTCCATTTTATTTTTTAACATATATTTGGTGCTATTACCATGAGCTGAAAGCTGAAAATCCTGGTTTAATTCCACGTGAAAGTACTATGTGAAATTGGGTTAGTCATTTTTATGCCTTGTGTTTTGCAAATGTCTTTTTAAGCTTTTTAAACTGGGATGTGATGTACATAGTTTATACACTGTCAGTGCCATAACATTAAAGGATTAGTCTTGCAAACCGCAAATGAATTCAATAGCTTTTTTTATATTTAGCTGCTTATGCTATTTTTTTTTTTCTTGTAAATATCACTTCCAGTAAAAAAAAAACCTACAGACATAATGAATAGAGTACACTGGATTAACCTCCAACTGAGATAATTGCAGAAGAAAAGGTGGTCAAGTGGCCAGACAGACACCAGATGGAACATGTATTGAATCACTGTCTTCAATATGACTTGTTTCGTATCAATAGCACTGTTGATGGCATAGTGCATTAAAAGTAATCAATTAAGAAGTCACAAGTTTGAGATATATGCATTGAGGAAGCAGCTCTCCCAAATCTAGCCTCTCCTTCAGATCACCTGGTGGCAGTCATGTACCTTTTGTTGCCAGTTGTATAGCTTTTTTATTATTGTGCAGCCACCAGCTGCATCTTGCAAAAGTATAAGATCGACACATGCAGCCATGTATGCCATTTATTTGGTGCTGCCAAGGTCAGTTTTAACTAGACTTGGATGCCAACGTGTTCGTTTTGGGGGGAAACAATTTCTCCGTATTCGACTAAATTTGTGCGTCTCTGTCTTCTGTTCGGACAAAATTTGTTTTCGGAAATCCCATTTATCCTTCCGGATTCAATGGAAAGAAGAAATAAATGCATAGAAGAAGTTAAATTGAAATGGCGAGATTCTCTCTTCACTTAGTGTATTTAAAATGATGGCCATGGTATTAAACGAATGGACAAAGATTTTGATATTGCGCACATTGGTTTTTTTCGTCCAATGTTGCATTTGTTCATTTTTTATTCAGACCAAAGGACGAAATGGTAAAATTCTGCATGAAAACGCATTCGTACAAAAATGTACCTCAAAGTTAGTGAGTGTGGTATTTTATTCAAACACAAAACATGGCAGTGTTAGAACGTTAAACAGGGCTTTCTGTAAGGAGAGGAATACTAAGGAAGTCACAGTGAGTTTTGACTAGGTCCCTGCAGATATGAATATCATCAACAAAGGTCTCAGAGGATATATTTTTGCCATACATGTATTATCTTTGCTTGATGGCAATTATAGCAAACTGCAGGGATCAATGTCCTATGGAGTAGGAGAGGTAACCACTGACCCAACAAGAAAGTATGGATTTTGGGAAATGACTTTTGGTAGAGTCACAAATACTTTAAAGATGTAATATACACTATATGACCAAAAGCATGTGAACACCTCTCCTCCTTAGTGAGTTTAGGTGTGGTTTCAGACCATTCAGCTAACAGGTGCATGTAATCAAGCACATAGGAAGTTCATTTCTATGGACAAACATTGGGTCGTACTGAGGAGCTCAATGACTTTAGACGTGGAACTGTCATAGGATGCCACCTTTGCCACAAGTCAATTTATGAAATGTCTGCCCTGCTAGATTTGCCTCAGTCCACGGTAAGCGCTATTGTTGTGAAGTTGAAGATCTTTGGGATGAATTGGAACATCAATCGCAAGCTAGGCCTTCTCGTCCAACATCAGTACCTGACCTCACAAATGCTCTTTTGGCTGAATGGACAAAAATGCTCATAGATACGCACGGAAATCTTGTGGAACACCTTTCTAAGAGTAGGGGCTCTTATAGCTGCAAAAGGAGGGGGAACTCCATAGTAATGCTCATGGTTTTGGAATGGTATGGTATGATGGTCAGGTGTCATATAGTGTAAATATGAATCAACAATAAAAAAAAGTTTTATTTATTGGCTTATCTTGGGGATAATTAATATTTTGCAATTAAACAATATGGCAAAAAAAAGTTTTGAGATACAAATACATTATATTATTTACACAATAATAGCAATCTTTAACATCTTTATTTTAAAAACTATCTCTTACCCAGTTTTGTTATTTGGCTTTGTTTTGATAGGATCAGAGTTGGGTGCACAATGGTGTTGGGACGGGATATTTTAGTGAAAATTTTTTTAGTTGACATAATCCCACAAACCTAGTTAGTATGATCCACCTTTGATATTTGATTGATAGTGCCCCTAACCTTTTGGCACTCAATCTAGAAAATGGGGAAATCATGATTTTGGTTGAAGGGTTGCTCAAATGTAACTTTTACACAGACATCATTTTGCCTAGAGTCAGGTATGTAGTCTATTCTACAAACATGCAATGGCTTTCATAGTGTTCTTTGAATGATTTCAACTAAAGTCCAACTAAAATAAATTGAGATTTACAGGACTAGAACATTCTAAATCATCTTCCAAAGTACATTTTACTGACAAAATAATCACACATAGAACAATGTCTAACTTTCTTTATTTAAGTCTTTTGCTATAAAGGCTTTAATGTGTACATTACCTAGTGTAATTAGGTTTTCTAATCTAGTAGTTTCAGGACTCAGATTGCTTTGTAAAAGCAAGGTACAGGAAACAAATTCAATTATTACAGAAAAGTAAAATTAGACATTAGTAGAGAAGTCTTTTGAGGTACTTGAGAAACACCATCAAAGGGTTTCCAAAACTTGCTATTCCTTGTGTCATTTATTGAAAACCAAATAATATACAAGTCAATATTGTACGTGTAGAATTTATTAAATTGTAATTAATTATTCATACACAAAGTGACAGTAAGTAAAGTAACACAAAGTCACATAATTATATAAAATAGTTGGACAGCTGACCATTACACCAGCAGGGAATTTTATAACATTGCACTCTAAATACACAGACATTAATATGCATGCTTATACTCTTCTGTGAAGGCTTTCCACAAGATTTTGGAGTGTTTCTGTGGGATTTTTTACACATTCACCCAGTAGGGCATTTCTAGCAGGCTACCGTGCCGCTGGCATTACATGGCACCAGCAGACATAAAGTGAAATGCACTGGCAGATACTGCATAGTGAAGCGAACATAGAAAAAATGGCTGACCTTCCCTTTAAGTTGAATGTCTACAAATCCAGGAACACACCCAAAACACACACAAAAAAAGGAAGTGAATGGAGAAATCAAGATATGGAACAATTACAAAGCTGTAAATAAACTTGAGAAAATGGCATAATATAACCTAATTGCACTAAAATCAGCTAGCTTGTAAGCTCGCACGAGTAGGGCCCTCTTCCCCGTTTGTACCAGTTTGCTATTGTTCATGATTTTTGTTACTGACTCCGTTCATACAGCACTATGGAATCTGCTGGCACTATGTAAATAAACGTAATCTGATATTTCAAAAAGAGGTAAAAGAGGGGTTCCAGAAAATTAGCATGCCATTAAATGTTATTAAAAATATTTTATGGAAGGGGGCGTGGTTTGCAGCTCACCAAGATGAACGCTTGAGCAACGTGCTCTGTAGACCCACCGCTCTATTTTCACTAAAAACGACCTTCAACGCAAACATGGGCAAGACATCCAGACCCCATGCGACTCCCAAGTCCTCCCAGGTCAAGGAAAAATCACTTCCTACCTCGGTGAAGTCGTTTTTCCAGAATATACACGACACCGATTCCCGAGACTCCATGTCGAGGGCCTCACCGCCTGGTAGCCCAAGGAGCATGCTGTCAGAAGACCTATCGGAGGAGACTCAAGCATCTACAAGCTTGCAGGTTCAGCCACAAGACGATGCACATTGGCGAGTTTCTCTTAAAAACTTACCAACAAAAGATGACCTGGTCTCCATCATTAACGAAACACACGCTCCCAATACGAGCGGACCTCTCGGAAATTAAGCATGATCTGCACCAGATGGGTGAGCGAGTGGCGGCCTTGGAGCAAGATAACACGGACACACGTTTGACAGTCGACGTTCTGATCAGTTTAAACTACAAGCCAACACCATTTCCACTCTACTACAAAAGGTGGAGGTCCTGGACAACCGCAGCAGAAGATCTAATCTTAGAATTCGGGGCCTACCTGAATCAGTTTCACCAACTGACGTGGCTTCCACTGTACATTCCTTACTCAACTGGCTGTTGTCTCGGCCAGATGATGCAGAACTTAAATTGGATCGTGCACACCGTGCCCTGTGACCCCCGCTCTCGGACAACCAGCCGCCACGCAACATTATTTGTTGCGTCCATGATTACCAGTTGAAAGAGGCCATATTATCAGCGTACCGCAAGGTTAGTGCGCTCGACTGGGAAGGCCACTCCGTTCAGATTTTTCCTGACCTGTCCCCAGTCACTTTACAATACCGACGATTGCTCCGACCGGTCACCACTGCCCTGAGAGACGCCATGATCCCGTACCAGTGGGGCTTTCCATTTTCCCTTATGGTGCGGAAGGGGACTGATCGCCTTATAATCCGCCATGCTGCTGATGTCCCTGCGGTGCTAGCCAAACTAGGCCTCCCGGCCATCCCGATACCGCATTGGGAACACTCGTGTTCCCTGCCATCTAAACTGGCACGTCCCGGGACGGATTGGGCCCCTAGACCTCAAAGACCCAGGAAATCTAAGGTCATCACCTAAATGTTCTCCTACACTGCTCTACACCGAGGCTGTGATTTCACACATAACGACTATCGCTTGACTTATGTCTCTGGCTGAGACTTCCATTTGGTGCTCCTTGCCACTCTGCGTAGCTTGTTTTTCTTATTTTGCCTTCACATCGCCACCCAGACCGTGTCGCCTTGTTTCCTCTACGGCTCTTAGGCTACCGTGATGAGTGGCGCAATTCTTGTCGACTGCTGCTGTGACCAGCTTTGAAATTTCTGCTGACGCCGTTTTGTTTTCAAGCACCCTTCTCTTCACCCTGGATGGATGACCTCCTTCGCTTCTCCGGTGACTATTACATATCTCCTTTGTTACACACCGCGGACGGACTCGATCCACCCACATATATACACATGGAGCCACGGTCTACAGACCATCAAGCACCTGCTCTCTTCGGAGCTCGACATCTGACTACTTAAACGCATGGGAACTGGTCCTCCATTCCCCTAGATTCCTACGAGCACTGATTGTAGGGGTATCGTGAGACTTTTCTTTTTCTACTTTTATCTTTTTTGTATGCACCTGCTCCACCTACACTACACTACACATATGCACCCCCATTTGAGGACTTGGAACTCACCAATGCTCTGACATAGCTCCCGCACCTCATGCCTGACTTTCCTCTTGCACTCACACTACAAGCAGTATATTTATTGCTACCCCTGCTTCACTGCTATAGGGGTGACTAGCTCGCACTCATACACTGGCTTCCTTGCTCTCTGGTTACCTACGTGCCTTTTTACTTTCTCTCCGACTTATTTGCACAGAGCGGTCAGGCTGTACATCCGTTGCTGTGCTTATGTCCAGCCCTCGGTCGATTATCTTGGGTATACCTCAAATAATAGTATTTGCACTCCATTCCACTCTTTTACGCAACATATATGTGCCCTTATTTTGTTGCTTCTTTTCGATTGCTTGAATTGCCTATAAGGTCTTAAATACTTCCACTAGGGGTGGGTCTCTGGCCCATTTCTCTTCTTGTTTTTTTCCCACACTTCACACTTTATACACTACACACGTTTTCTTTGTGAGTTTATACATTTTCACCCCCTGAGCCGGCCGCCCGGGTCCTCTGTGTCCTAGGTGTTAGGCATATCCCGTATGTCGGGAATGATGGCTCTCCTGTTTCTACAGCTTTCCCCTGAACCAGGCTTAGGCAGGTTACGTGGGACTGTTTTTGACTTATGTTCTCTGTTTTGTTTTCTGTTATGTATTGTTTTGATAAGTGCTGCCCTGCCTATGCTCTGCTGGTCTCTCCAGGTGTCTGATCATGCACTCCAACACTGTTAAACTGACCTCCTTGAATGTCAGGGGGCTTAATAAACCTGAGCAACGCTCCAAGTTGTTTCGCTTCTTACGTTCCACTAAAACTAAAATTGCGTTTCTACAGGAAACCCATTTCAAATTAGGCTGTACTCCTCAATGTTCTTCCAAATATTACCCCTATATCTTTCTCTCGAGCTCCTCTGAGTCCAAAACGAAGGAAGTGGCGTTTTTTTTGCATAAGTCCCTACCTTTTCAACTCCTTGACACCTGGAGCGACGAGGAGGGACGATGTATTTTTGTGAAGGGATTCCTCGCCTCTTCCAAGGTCACCTTGGCCTGTGTATATGCGCCAAATCGTAACCAAACCAGCTTTCTTGTGTCTCCTTTGCGCAGATTAGCTGATTTTCAGGAAGGCATCACAGTCCTGGGAGGGGATTTTAATATGGTTCTAGACCCCAGGCTTGACAGTTCTTCTGGCCAGTCCCACATTCCCTACTCGCGCATTGCTAGGGTCAAGCGAGCCTTACATTCTATTCAGCTGTCGGATGCTTGGCGGGTCCAACATCAACATCTACTAGGGATTACACCTTCTTTTCCCCGCCCCATACACGCTACACCAGGATAGACGTGATTTTTCTTTCTCACCACCACTTGCCCATACTCCACTCTTCCAGTATTGGTACTTCGATCCTTGGTGATCATTCCCCAGTCCATGTGACATTGTCCTTCGCCAATCTCCCTCCTAAATCCTGGAATTGGCGACTTAATGAATCCTTGTTGTCTACGCCTGCCCATGTCCATATTTTGCGTAAAGAACTTTCCAACTACTTTGCGGAAAACATCTCACCCTCAATCCCGTTTTCCACTGTTTGGGAGGCACATAAGTCGGTCATTCGTGGCCACCTCATCAAAATGGGAGCCAACCTCAAGAGACTGGCTCTAGGGGAGATTTTGGCCCTGACGGCACAAATAGCAGATCTTGAAAAGTCCCATAAACTGACTCTATCCCCCCCAGACACTGACTCAGCTAGAGGTTTTGAGGGACAGATTGGTTTCCCTTACGAATCAACAGATTAAACGGCACTTTCTCCGGACTCGTAGTTGTTTCTATGAGTTTGGTGATAAGGCTGGCAAGTTATTGGCTAGGGCCCTACAGGCGAAACGTGCACACACTTTCATCTCCACAATACGGGATAACAGGGGCAAAGCTTACTCCACTACCCCTGAGATTGCGTCATGCTTCCGTGACTATTACTCCTCCTTGTACAACCGTCATTACGTGAGTACTTAGACAAACATTTGAAAACCCGGTTGTCACAAACTGACTCTACCCTCCTGGAGGCCCCTATCGCGAGTGAGGTGTTGGATGCTATTAAATCCTTACCTAATGGCAAATGCCCCGGCCCTGATGGGTTCACTAAGCCTTATTATCAAAAATTTGCCCCTATACTGGGCCCGCACTTAGTCACGTTGTTCAATGGCCTTGCTAGGGGAGATCGCTTCGATCCATATACTAATATGGCCCATATTATGGTCATACCGAAACCAGGCAAGAGTAGGGATCAATGCGGCAACTATCGCCCCATTTCCCTGTTGAATACAGACGTCAAACTCTTGGCTAAAATCCTGGCCACTCGCCTTAAACCGCTGATTCCGTCCCTTATTCATCTGGATCAGGTCGGCTTTGTCCCGGGGCGGGAGGCACGTGACAATACAATTAGGGTGCTAAATGCAATCGAGTACGCCCAAAGGACGAATGCCCCATTGGCCTTGGTGTCCACCGACGCAGAGAAAGCCTTCGACAGGGTGGCATGGCCATACCTGTTCCAGGTGTTGCAACATCTGGGCTTGGGCCCACTGTTCAGGGGCTGGATAGAAACTTTGTATAACAATCCGACGGCTAAGATTTCTGTCAACGGATATTTGTCCCAGCCAGTCACCCTGTCGAACGGCACGCGGCAAGGCTGCCCCTTGTCTCACATATCCTGGTTTGGGAAGGTCTCAGTAATAAAGATGAACATTCTGCCGAGGTTTTTATACCTTTTCCAAACCCTCTCTATCTTTCTCCCTCGATCATTTTTTCATAGATGCCATCGTATTTTTTCCTCATACATATGGGCCTCTGGCTCCCCTCGACTGGCATTTACTCACCTTACACGTCCTAAGTTGAAAGGAGGCTAAGGGCTCCCTGATATGGAACTCTACTACCACGCTGCTCATTTGCGTAGGGTTGTGGAGTGGTCGGTACGTGCTCCCAAGCAGTGGATAGCGGTGGAGGAGGCCTGCCTCCCTCAACCTATTCATGTCTTCCCCTGGCTTCCGGACTCACACAGAACCCGCCCCCGTGTGAAACACCTTACTATTACCCCAATGTTCAGGATCCTTCGGAAATATATGTCCAAGGGGCTTTTGACCTCCTCCCCTTCCCCCCTGCTTCCTCTGTCTGATAATCCTTTGTTTCAACCGGGTTGTAGTTCTCGCATTGCGGCTAAATTGTCCCCGCTCTCTACTGGTGCCTTACGATTACATCATGTGTCCTCTTCTGGCGTACTTAAGCCTCTGTCTCAATTATTGGGGACCCCGGTCCCTCAGTTCCAGGACTCCTTCTTCTATGCGCAACTCATTCATTTTGTGTCCTCCCTGTCCCAAGAGGTCAAATCTCATAGACCCTTGACTGGGTTTGAGGAATTATGTTCGTCCCAACGTGAACCGGCCCATATTATGTCCCAGATATATGCCCTTTTACTCTCCTCTCGCTCTGTCTCCAAACCTTATTACTTAGCTATGTGGGAATCTGACCTTCCCGATGTTTTTAATGATAAGATGTGGGACACTATTATCCTATCCATACATAAGGGGGCAATAGCGAGCAAGCTCCAAGAGGCCTCTTATAAACTGCTGGTCAGGTGGTACCGCGTCCCGCATGACCTGCACCGCTTTTTGCCGCAGGTCCCTGATATCTGCTGGCGATGTTCAGCTGGCCCTGGCACTTACCTTCATATTTGGTGGTCCTGTCCTATGGTTACACCCTTCTGGGACTCCATTGAACGTGTCCTCAGGGCGGTAGGCGACCCGTCCTACACGCTGACTCCGGCGGCCGCCCTGTTGCATTATAGTGACATACCCTTCAGTTGTTACAAAAACTCGGTGACTTACCATGTCCTTAGTGCTGCGAAAGCAGTTATCCCCCGTTTCTGGAGACAACAATGTACACCGCCAATACAGGCCTGGCTTCAAAGGATGCAATTTATCTCCCATAGCGAGGACTTGATTTGGACCTCAAGGGGCAAAGCTCCTCTATAAGAATGACGTTGGTTTCCTCCCCGACCTTCCCTGGACTCCTACACTCTATGCACTAGTTTTAATTGCCCCTTCGCTCAATATGCCCTTTACCCTGACCGATCTATGGCCCTCTGACATACGTGACTTCAGATGCACAAGACACATTCTCTCTCTTATATAAAATATTGATGTCTGGGAGGGGTTGCGGCACTTGCTTTTTTGTTTTTTTGTTTTTTTTGTATTTGACTTTGCGGTTATATGATTCTGTTTTCATGTAGACATCTCCATTTCTTTTGTACATCTCAGGCTACGATACTCTTTCAGACTGTAATTATTGTACCATCCTGTGTCTACTTGTCCGTCGATTGACTGACCGCGCTCCATTGTTGTATTCTGTTTGACACATTCTCCCACTGTCATCTGTAATTGCAGTTGAAACAATGTATGATGCCTGTCATTTGTGGTCATGCCTGACTATCAGTGATTGCCTGTTTAATTGCTGTATTCTTGTGCTGTACTTGGAAATCTACATGAACTGTTTTCTCAATAAACGGTGTTAAATTAAAAAAAAAAGAAAAGAAAATCTAATCAAATCTGTAACAGGAAAGCACTTTTATTGAAATCATTGGGAGCACTTTCTGCACATTTGCATGGGGTCTAAGGCAGCTTCATCGAATCTAATTGTTCTTATAATTTAATCTCAGTTAGCTGCCCCAAATTTATCTGCTTGCACAAGTGGTGATTTCAAATTGAAAACAGCCTTTGTTGCGAGGTGTGAGAGGCTGGATATTGTTACTTTGCCATGTGGCCTTAGAGGTAAATTACTACTAGTGAGTACAAGTGAATTTGGTTTTAGTATTCTTCTTTTTTAATTTTTTTTACATTTTTGATCGCTTGTTGAATCAAGCCCATTGTCTTTCATGTACTGAGCTGCTTTCTTACTGGGGTCACTTGGGTGGATTTGCCGCCCCTGGGCTGAATATTACAAGTCCTCCCCTGATCACTGTTTTATATTTACATACTGTATATACAAATATTATGTGGTATATCACATTACAAAGGTGAAAGCTAAATTTATGTTCAACCCAGTGCTCCTTTAAGCAAAATCTTACATCTATTGAATCTATTATTCAAGCAATTGGATGTTGAAGTCATTAGCAGTTAACATAAATACCAGTTTAAAGACTGGTTTATGTACATTTAATCTACCAAATCCTCATGGTCTGCTAATCTGGGAATATTAGCACATATTCTGTATCTGACTCTTTTTCTCCTGGTAATTTCTTAATGCTGGCAACAGATGATAAGAAACAGACCTGCTTAATTCCTTATATAAAATAAAAACACAGTGATAGTAGCCACAATTAACTGATAAACTGAAAGCTTCATGGACCAATTATAGCACATAGACTTTAATGTATATTAGTTTTTTTTCAAAATTCTATAAATTTCATAACATGTATGTTTTTATGAAAGTGTATCATGGAGAACAAACAGTGATTTGCCTCATTTACTTATTCCATTACATATTTTAATGCAAAATAGCTATATTTTTGGAAAATAAAACTACACTATATGACCAAAAGTACACGCCTCTTAATTATTGAGTTTAGGTATTTCAACCGTACCCATTGCCAACGCAGGGATTGACAAGTGTAGTCTGGATCTACGAGCAGCCTAAAAAAGTAGGAGCCTTATTTAAACAAAGAACAGCTGAGCTATCATTGTTGATACTGAGCTTCATTTCCCTGCTTATCTGGATATACTGACCCTAGGCTTGTCTTGCCACTCCTGAACCTTTTCTGCTTGGAGACTGACCCCTTGTCCTCCTCGTCTAACCTCTGTCTGGATTTGTTGCCTTGGACTTTGTTCTCACATACTGCATTTTGGGTTTCATATACAAGTCTACCATAAACACTCTAACACCATACAGTAACATACACACACATGATAACATAATATGCTCACAAACACTAACATCACACACTAAAACTCAAACTCTTACACTATATACTGACATACACTCACACAAATGCCATACACTAACACAACAACTAAATAACTACACACTGTAACTACCACACTACATACACTGACTACAAGTACACAATCAACTCTTCCTCTCCCTTTTACCTTGTGAAGAACTGTCTCCATGGCAGCTCTCACTCCTGGGGTCACATAATGCACAGTACATGACCCTGCTGGGTGTCTCAAGGCACCCACCGCACGACCCTACAGCCATTACATGATGGTGATCCTGGCCAAGAAATGATTTCTTGTCGCTATGGCGACCTGGCAACTGTAGCACAAACTTTGTGTTAACACAATAAAATCAAGCACATAAGAATGCCATCTCCACAGATAAAAATTGGCAGTAGAATGGGTCATTCTGAAGAGCTCAACGGATTAAAAAGTGACGCTGTCATAGAATGTTAACTTTGCCAAGTCAGTTTCTGAACTTTCTGCCCTGCTAGATCTTCCCCAGTCCTCTGTTGGTGCTCTTATTGAAAAGTGGAAGCGTCTCTGATTAACATCTTAGCCATGAAGCGGTAGACCATGCACACTCTGAGTAAAATACACCTGTCCTACACCAGTGTATCAAAATGCCTCTGTAAGCAACATCAACACAAGCCCTGTATGTGTCAGGAGGTTTATGAAATGCGTCTCCATGGTTGAGCTGCTGCACACAAGCAAAAGATCGCTATGTACGATGCCAAGAACACTGGACTCTGGAAAAGTGGAAATATGTTCTCTAGGTGGATGAATCACCCTTCACTATCTGGAAGTCTAATGGACAAATCTAGGTCATCTCTTGTCCAACATTAGTGCCTTACCTCGCAAATGCCCTTTTGTCTGAATGGGCTCAAATTCCCATAGACACACACATCATAATCTCGTGGAAAGTCTTCCCAGAAGAGTGGAGGATGTTATAGCCACAAAGTAGGTTGGCTTCATATTAATGCCCATAGTTTTGCAATGGGAAGTCCAACAAGCTCATATAACTATTATGGTCAGGTGCTCATATACTTTTGGTTATAAAGTGCATTTTGTTTTGTTAAAATAGTCTTTGCATTGCCTATATTTTCTATTCCTCGTACAGGCAAAAAGGTGAATTTTAGTTTTTTTTTTCAATCTTGTGTGCCATATATGTGTGTGTCTTACTAACTAACCTTATGTAACAGTTTTAATTAATATTTATGTGCATAAGGTCGCTATACAGTTATCTGGTGGTCAGGTTCAGAGACCTACTACGCAAGAAAGAGCGTGTGGTATAGTTTTATAAAAAACCATACATAGACCCATGCTTATTTAAAGCAGATCTATCATTTTCAGAACAATAAAAAACTATTTCATGGTGTTTGCAGTTTAACATGAACAATATATATATATATATGTGTGTGTGTGTGTGTGTGTCAAGGCACACTTAACAGTCCAGGATTTAGGTATTACTCCGGGGTATCTAAGGTGTTGCGTAATTAACAAACAAAAACACCTTAAACACCTGAGACACACTTGAGTAATACCTAAATCCTGGACTGTTAAGTGTGCCTTGAGAAGAGGGTTGGGGAGCACTGTCTTAGGTACACTTTTAAGCTTCATATCTCCAAAAAAAAATAATATATATAATATATACTTATTGAAAAAACAAGAACATCAAGATATAGGTATTTTATGTGAAAAGCTGTGATATCAACAGTTTTATTTTAATACATGTTCCACTACCCAGATGGTGGATCATGTTATCTTTGAACTCAATTAATTACAAACCACTTTCTTCTGATGAATAGAAGGTTTTAATGTTTGTGTTGCACTGTATAAAGACATAAATCATTCTCATCTTTAGAGGATAGAATAGTTATAATAGGCAACAGAGGAAGGTCATGATGCATTTCAGCATTACACATTATTTGAGGAGTTAAAATAAAGTATAAAGATTATCCTTTGTAACAGGGTCAGGTATTATTAAAATGACTAAATACCTTGAGGGTGGATAATTCAAGACAGGAGGGTGAGAAACTTGATACTTAATTAACAGGTTAAAAAATAATTATAGAGTATAGGAATAATAAATATTATTATTAGTAATGATGTAACAATCCATTTAAAAATACATTCATAAAGAAGGAAATGTAGAAGACAATCGGAACATTTATGTAATTTTTTTAACACTGTTAGATTCCAGATTTACATTTTGTAGGGTAGATATAATGAAATTACAAAAATATCTTGCAATATAATAAAATTTAAAATTTTTGGTTCTCTAAATTCCCACATTTTTGTTAAGCTATGATCAATACACAAACACATTTTCAAATTTCCTCCTTCATATTCAGTACATTAAACAAATCCTCGCATTAAGAATTATTTTCAATTAATATCTTGTATGCGTGACACCTTGTATTCTTTGAATGCTGCAGCATATTATCAAACTAGACCCACTCATGTTAGCATCCTTTGAACTTTAGATGAAGAATTTACCTTACCATCCAGGTTGGAAGCTTTCTTTTACTTATCGATCAATAAACATATCTTTTCTTCCATTTCTTAATCTAAAACATTTTAATAGTGAATAAATGTTGTCCTATCAAAAATCTCTCAATGTAAACTGCTATTTAATAGCATTGAAGCCCAAAAATTAATAATCTGTAATTTTTCTAATAATGTTTCCTTTGCTGTGTTTTGGATTCTTCACCTTAAGAAATGTATTTAACCCCTTCAGTACCAGGTGTTTTTCGTAACTCAAATACGAGAGCTATTTTGCCATTTGTCGGTTCTGCCATTATTCTCCTTTCCGGTGAATAGTGTACCCATGTCAACTATACAGTGCTTGTAAAAGTAGTCACCCCCCTTGGTATTTTTCGTATTTTGTTGCCTTACAACCTGGAATTCAAATTTGATTTACACAACATGCCTACCACTTTGAAGAAACAAATATTTTTTATTGTGAAACATACAATAAATAAAAACCAGAAAACTTGAACGTGCTTAACTATTTAACCCCTCAATACTTTATAGAGCCACCTTTTACAGCAATTACAAATGTCTTGGGGTACGTCTTTATAAGCTTGGCACATCTAGCCACTGGGATTTTTGCCCATTCTTCAAGGCAAAACTTCTCCAGCTCCTTTAAGTTGGATGGATTCCGCTGGTGTACCATAATCTGTTAGCCATACCACAGATTCTCAATTTGATTGAGATCTGGGCTTTGACTAGGCCATTCCAAGACATTTAAATGTTTCCCATTAAACCACTTGAGTGTTGCTTTAGCAGTATGCTTAGGGTCATTGTTCTGCTGGAAGGCAAACCTCTGACCACTGGTCTCCCAGCTCCAAGAGTTAATGGTCTGTACGAACGGCAAATAAAGTCACTTATACAGACCTTTAACTCTTGGAGTGGGGAGACCATAGTCTCCCCAGGCCAAGTTGTGCTGTCAGGAGTTAAAGGGCCGTGCGAGTGAGTCCCTTTTGTGCCTGAAGAAATGCTAGCTGTAGTGGGAGGGCATAATGTGTATCGGGGTTTGCTGAAGGGCCACCCCAAAGCAGGGCAAATGCTAGTGTTGTGGTTGCCTTTTTATATTGCAATTTTTGTTTCTTAACCCCTAAAGGACAGTGGGCGGTCCATAAACCCATTGAAAACAATGCATTTTGAGCCTGTACATGTACGGGCTTTGTCATTAAGGGGTTAGCAGTGTCTGCAACAGTGTACGAGGTCAGTCTAAGAGTGTAGTTTGTTTCTGAGTGTATGCAACATTATTTATGGGCCTGCTGTTCTTAAACTGGCAGATCAATTTTAATCCTCAATTCAGCCCTTTCACAGGGAAGGTATCCAGTGCTTATTATAATAGATGTTCATCATCCTCAGCCATCCATTTAAAATTCATTGGGTTTTCATTCCACCAATAGCAGGCAGTCTGGCTTTTGACTACTCCTGATATAAAGATTCCCTAGCACATTCTCCTATTCATAATGGATTGTATAAGTTAATGTTCCCAAATTATTTTCGTTTTATATCAAATGGTTGTGGTGTCTCTAGGTGCAAATTGAATTGATGTAAATAAGACAAGTAGTCATAGGAAAAACAAATTTTCTTTTATGCAGACTCCACAGTTCTTTCTGCACTCACTAAACTGCAAGCTTTGCCAAGTAGTACACTGGCTATAAATTTATGGAGGAAAGAGGAACATTAATTTTGGCAAGCTTTCATCTGCTTGGTTAGTTCAAAGTCAGAGATCCACGTTAAAAAAATACCTTACCTTAGTGCAAATGCCAAGTGCCATTGTGTTTGCTTAAAAGACAAAAAGATTAAAAAGAATGTTAGCATTAAATCTGGCAAAGGAAGAGTCAGCTCTTAGACTTTGTTCATGACTAGTATGAAATACAAAGTGCAGGCCTTTCATTGTGCTCTTACATAAAGTTCATTCTTAAGCTTGTGTCTTGTCTAGTCTGATTCAATGTTCTGCTTCATTGTCCATCTGACTTCTATAATAGTTCTTTTGATTAGAGCTTTTGCCCATTTTTTTCCTCTCCTTTTTAACCCATTAAAGCCATCTCAAGTATTGCTTTGTACTTGGTACTTCACCCCTTCATGTTTGATAAACTCCTTTTCACACCCCACAATGATTATACAATCCTTATCAAACATTCTGTCTCCTACGTTAATGTGTTTCAGTAGTTACCTCCTTTCACTGTTACTCATGCACTATGACCTACCTGGCTGTAGACCTTCAGATATTGCGTCTTTGGAAGCTCTAAACACACAAAGGTATGTAATGGGAAAACAATGATGTAGAAAGTAGGTTTTTCACCTTGATCTAAAGTAGATTTTAAATGATGAACAGTAGCTTCTGACTTGGTTACTGTGTGCCTCGCAATGTAAAACAATTGAACAAATTCTCTTCCAGGTAATTTTAGACAGTATCTTTATCTATGCAACTCTATCTTAATCAAAGCTCAACCTCTTGTTTTTGATATGCATGTGACCTATTTTAACACAATGTGAGAAAGTTCAGGGTAAAATAAGCAAATTGAGGCAAAAGATCTTGGTTTTTTTACACCTGCCATTAGACTGTAGAGTCTTTGTAGAGCCGGAGAGGTTTCTGTTCAACGTCTTATTGCATCTTTGGTTAGTGTGTAGAATTTCATTCCTCTCTAGAGAGAAACAGATTAAGGGCTCCTTGTAGTCATTTAATCTACAGATCCTTATCTTTTCTTTAGACTAGCCACAGAGAACAAATCTAGTTTAAACATCAAAAATACTTGAAGGACTCCTGGATCCCAGTGTTGCACAGAAAAGTTCTCCCTCTTCTTCTGTGTTCATTACAAGTTGGTTTGCTTTGATTGAAGGAAAGTTTCTTGGGTTTTTTTGTAGTTTGATATCTGGAAGTGTCTTTTAGTCCAAAAATGAAACATTTTTTACAAGTCTGATATCTTCTTGCTCCTTGAGAAATCTTTGCAAAGACATCTGACCTTTGATCTGTTCTCCTGTTATCTTTTATTTTTGGGTCTCCCTGTTGTTAATGATCTCTTGCCTGGCTAGGAGACCAAAAAGAGCTCAATTTGTTATTCTGTGGTATAGAAAGGTGTCACTTCATTTAATGCTTGCTACTGTACATCTCTACTTTCTTTCCTACTTTTCCTGTTCTGTCTGTTCCTTACTGATATTTTACTTTCTTTTAGAAGTTTGCTAAGCTCATTATGACTTGCTTTTATAGTCTTCTTGTTTCTATTACAATGCAAGTCTCAAGGCATTCAAACATCACAAGAAGGGTATCGAGATGTACATACCTGCTTGCATGAATCTCATCCATTGAGGACACTAATATGAAATGTGTTGTGCAAACCGTACGTGGATGTGTAAAATGCACAATCCTGTGTAAAGTGTAAATATTCTCCATATGAAGTTACATGAAAAAATATACATAGTGCTCTTTACAAATTACTCAGAATTAATTACCACACACTTGGTCTAGATCAATCCTGTTTTAGTTGCATGAAGGGGCACTAGAACATGATAATTGAGACAATCATATTTCTTACTCACCTTCACTCCTTCCCTGCTTACAAGCAGCATGAGGATCTGTGATGGGGTATAGATGAACCAGTCCCAAAAGGGGCTGATGTCACAGCAGGATACCTGAGCTATTGCAGCCGCGTGATCACCTACTGGCTGATTGGTGTTCGGAAGCTGGTGAGTTGCTCTTTAATAGGCTATGTAGCAAATATTATTTAGGGCAGTTGGCTACCCAAGCTCTTAGGTCAGTGTACCCCATGGGAAGGGAAAAGGGCATACCTACAGAGAAGGGTGTAAGTTTTATGCTTTCATGAGGTTTTTGTGAAACATATTTTTGGATTGCTGAAACTTTTTCATAAAAAAATAACTCCAATACTTTTAATCTCTATATTAGGTCACTTACCATTTAGTCAGTTATATTAAAGTGTTCTAATAATCTTTTCTGAGATTGCCACAACAGACTCATTTCAGTGACCAGAATAATATTCAGACTGAGCCGCCAAATAGTTTGAGCTCTCAATATACTGTATGGAAATTGTAGCTCATTACACTGTTATAAAATATTTATGTGCAATAGTACAGGATTTATCCAAAATGCCTTCAAAATACAACAGCACACAAGTGACGGTAATGCATTTTTATCACCGTTTGCAGTAATTTTGGTACTTTTGTACTGTACATTTTTCAGATTAAAAGGAAAAAAATCAATTTAGATATGTATTTTCTTTTACCATGTTTCTTCCTTTTCTATAAACAATTTGCCACTTTAAATGCTAGCACTTTAGATCGGGCTGAAGTATCTATGACAGGCTGTCATAATGGCATTGGTATGGTCATACAAGAGCTGGAGCTTGAGAATTTAGCAAGCTTCAGCAGAATATAAACGACAGAAGCAATTCACTCTACACACTTATAACACATTGCTTGAATGGGAGTCCACACAGGTGCATTTGTTTTTTTAGTTTGCAGTATATGTACAGTACAAAAGCTGTGTAATTAGTAGGGTATCTAATATTGTGTGCTTATTAGGTATCCTAGGTGTCCTTGCTTCCCGGTTCCTTCCATGCTGCTCTTTACTCTTTTCTTACAGAGCTCCAATTCTATCTCTCCCAGACAGATTGGTTTTCCTAAACTGTAATATCCTGCAATGTAATCATATGCCCTTGTTTAGGGCCATGCATTGCTGAAAACAAAGCCACATTTTGTAGCCTTGTCAACAGTACGCAACATCTATATTGGAGGTGGCACATCATTTACAGCATCCATATTTTTTCAATGTTGTTGCACTCTTTGATAAGTTCAGTATTATCACTGCAGTCTTCCCAGCACCAGGAGGCTTCCAGACTTCAAGGAATAGATCAAATAGGGCCAGAGAATCATAGCTACATAACTCCCAACAGTCCTGGGTTTTTGTATGACTGTCCAGGTTTTGCTGACTGTAATGAGCATGGCCCGCTTGAGAAGATCCTCTGATCTCCCCTGACCAGCCCAGGGAGGGAAAAAAAATCAGTGGAGTAACAGTACAGACCTCCACTGCAATTCTAGCTTTGCGTCCTCGAGAAGTTAGCATCGTGAGGTGGCTGTTCGGATAAGGCAAATGGTTGGTCATTCCTTCCACTCGGCTGCTTCTGGGTTCAACCCTGCCAACTTCTGAAGCTGGCCCCACTCAACCCCACCACTTGCACACCCTTGGGTATAAGTGTCCCAATTAGGACACCTGAAACATTGGGGGTATATTGGTAGGTGAGTACTCATGTTAAATAAAGAGTAAATTATATTATCAATTTAGAAAAGGCTAGAGCTAAAGCATGAAGTATGTACTACTTACATACCTTGAAAATTATTGTCAAGGACGCTAAGAGTTCTCCATTAAATACACATTATAAAGGTTCATACACTTAACATATGAACTTGTCTTGTAATATCTAAGTCAAGTTACAAAACATGCTTCCAAGCCTGCAAACCAGGTATGATTTTTTGGATATCTCAGCTTAAGATCGGGTAGCTCTATCAGATTGTATTCATCAAATCTTGTTCAAGCAAGGAGACACTGAATTCCTGTGTGCTTCCCATGTAGCTCATAGTTCCATATTGCAATATAATACAAATTTCATAGAATGTGGGTCTTCCATGAAAAATCAATTGTTGAATAATTCCGTTTGTGTGACCAATGCCGCCAACCTAAAGACCTGCTCAATACCTCCTCATGCCCCTCCCACAGCCCTGCACCATACTCACAATGGAACCGCTACACGCCAAAGTCCAAAAAGGAGTCATTTGGGGCCCAAAGCCTGCAAGGGCCCAGACACGAGTAGCAGGTTACGAGGGTCGAGTGATGGGTAGTGAGCCACAAGGACTAAAGAAGGTGTCTGTACCAGATCAGGCGCCTCTGTTTGCCCATGTCCCATATATGAATACTGGCTCTACTCCTGGTTGTCACGTTACAGCTCAATCCTTGACACACTCCTTCCCAAAACACTTGTGACAGAATGTTTGCAATTATGGTTTTGTGACTGTTAATTTGGACCAGCATAGTTGTCATCCTGGGCTCTGTAGGAAAGGCAACTCTCGCTGTGTGCAAGTTTAATGCTCCTCTGTTCTTTTGCCTCTCCCGAGTACATATATGTTATGCATTGTTTCCATTGTTCTGTCTGCTAATGCCCTTACAAGAGCAGACAATTTACTCCTGGTCTTCTCTTCTGCAAAGTGGTTAATTGTGGTTGTTATTAAATATATATATATATATATAAAATAAACTTTTCCATTTTTGTTTACTATTGTAGGCTTGAAAGGGGAGGAGGGGATTGTTATTTCCCAGCAATACTGGAATATGTTAGTCTTTCTGGGAATAAGTCTGAGCAATGATAGAAAGGGTTTCTCGCCTTGCAGATGTCTGAGGTGGGAGGGATGGAGACAGCCAACAGGCTCACACCAATGGAGCAGAAAGACTTAAGAATAAAAAATAATTTAAACTGGTCGGGTAAAGACTTTACTTTTCCCTTTGGGTGTCTGTAATGGTTTTAAAAGAGCTGAATGTATTTAAAAAAAATGGTCCCAGATTTTTATGGGCAGTCATTTTGTATGTCGCCTACCTTCCCTGCATTGCTACATGTATTTTAATGGCATATCAGGTATTTGTCTATGGCGAGTCCAACTTGCCAACAATAAAAAAAAAAAAAAGATTTATTAGAAGAACAAAAGCACAGGAAGAAATTACAATATTAATATACATATACAGCTAATAATTCCTACCCACCTTTTGACTTTTGTTATGGAGGGAGGATAGCTCAACAATCTGATGCTCCAATGGACAATTTACAGTGTCCATTTCATGGCAAAGTGAGTTTCGTGTTTGAGCAGTGTGTGTGGTGCCATGTTGTGATGCCATAATGTTGTCATGCATGGGAAAAACATAATTTCATGATGCACTTTGAAATGTGACTTGACAGCTCAGCTACACCTACCAGCAACATTTTATCGGACCTATGGCACTATTATGGAGATGCTGAATATTATAAGGTCTAAAGGTGTATTAATTTGTAGTATGTGTCATTTGGATTCCTAAATACATTTTCCTGTCCAAGGGAGAGATGCCAAGTTGGAGCAGGGGGGCAACTGTGGGCTGCTCCGATTCCAAGGTTTTTGGACCACTGAAGCTTTTTTGTTTGCTTGCAATTCCCCATACAGTCCCCGAGGCATCTGAAGCAGGTGGGTCACAAAGCAACATTGACATGATACATGGTTGTATCCTGGGTTTTTGGAGCTTATTCCGGTACTTTCAGTGTCCCGGCTGTCTTGCGTGGAGTGCAGAGCAAGGAGTGAGGTCTGAGTCTCCTTACCTTTTCTTGCCGCTTCTTTTTCTCTCTTTCTTCTGCCCAGGCCTCTGTTCATAGCCCTGTGAAGACAGAAAAAGAAGAGGCAAGAGAAGAAGCAGAGCTGCGTAAGAGGAGACAGGGAAACGGAAATAAGAGAAGGTAGTGAGTGAGTGAGTGAGTGAGTGAAAGTGAGAGAGCGTGCGTAAGAGTGAGAGTGAAAAAGTAACGAACTACAAACAAAAAGGATGCTAATGAGAGATGGCAGGTATGCTGTACCACGATCAATGTCTGGTGTAAGTAATTGATAGCTGTGCAGCAAAGTATCCCTGTTTTTTTTTTCTTCAAATGTTGGAAACTATTCATGATGGTTAAACAGTGCTCCCTATTCATGATGGTTTTCTGTGCTCTCTTTATAGGTTGTCTATGCATTCCGTTTAGATAAATGTGTTTTGGATAGCACTGGTTAGTCTTGTCTGCTATATGTCTTTAAAGCATTTTACCACTGGGCCAATTGGTTATGGACTTGCCTACCAGGCTGGATGTTCCCAGCCCTCTTCTGATCCTATCTGCCATTAAGGATTTGTTTAATATCACAAAATGTTCCATCTCCAAGCATGAGCCTCCTCTGCTATAATCTTCTTCTCACTCCCTTTACTGTTTCTGTAGCTTTCTTTAAAATGTCTCATCTGTCTTTATTAACATTCACGTCAACAATATATTCCATCATCATTTGGTTGCCTCCATTTACCATCAATTACAGAGTGAGTACCCCAAAGTGATACGGACGCTTTCTTATTCTAATATTTGGGCCTTTCTGAAGGAAGAAAAATCAGGGAATTCTCTTCTAGTGACATATTTTACATTCTTGTGTATTTCACTAGAACAAGGCTACAGGAAGGGTTAACAATGAATACTGAGGGTGTACCGCAAAGAATGAGAAAGAAAAGGAAAATGCAGTGAATTACAATTCGCACTTATATAGTCTGGCATTGTTATGGATTGTCCAAAAAAAAATGTAGGTATCGCACAGTGTTGTCATGGAAACCACAGGAACCTCCCTCCCCCTCGCCTCTGCTTTACAGTTCTATTTAGCTTAGCCTGTGTTTCAGGGTATATAAGTGTTTTCTGCAGTAGCTTGACATGCAGAGCTATTGGTCCCTGCCTTTATTTATGTAGCTGGACGGTACTAATCCACAAGGGTTAACCATGTGTTAAACACCTTTATCAAGAGGATCAAACAGTGTGTACTTCAACAACTCTCCACACAGAGATGACACACTCTTTAAATGGCAGAGATAATGTTCAATAATTATACCTGTTTTATACTGTTGAAATCCTTATATGTTGCTGTAAAGGTATTTTAAAAGTTGCTGTTACCCCATCTAAGCTTACTTATGCCTGTTTCCTACATAAGTATGGACAGAGGGGGATAATCCATTAGGCATGCGCTTGGGGTCCCTGAGCTCTGGGGGGCCTATTTTAATGGTTATTCTGCTACTGGCTGAAAAGCAGTAACCCAGTAGGTGCAGATGAGAAGCCATGCACTTGAGAGGTTAGCAGAATTTTATGTACGCATGTATATATGTGTGTGTGTGTACACGTATGCGTAATGGTCCCAGAAGGCCAAATTCAGCACTGCCTATGGAGCTTAACGTGACTCTATCATTACCTTATGTTATAATGCCCTTCATTGGATGTGGGATAATTTGAATGTGGGATAGTTGAGTACCACTTCTGGAAAAGTCTCATAGGAGTTGCAGTGCTAGTGACCCATCTAAACACCCACATGGATAAAAATTACCACTAGCCCTGTTGGACTGCTTCTATACTGCCAGTGCCACATGCCTAATGTGCCAAGCCAGCACCGGTTGACATTGACTGATATTTAATTCCACTACACAGTAATTATTTTACTACTTATCACCAGTAATTAATCTCCATTTCTATGTTACTAAATAATTAGTCTAAAAAGTTGTAAAGACAAAGCATTAAACGCAACTGTATTGAATTTTGCATAATGCAACACTTATCGCCAAAGATCTCATGACTGTCTCGTCCTCATCCAGGCCCCAAAGCATGTATTCTACTTAGTGTTTGATCATCAAGATACAAGGGTTAACCCGACTGACCACACTAAACTTTACTAGCGTGCTCCTGCATGCTAACACACATGCAAATGCATTTGACGTTACATTTAGCAAGTTGCAACTAAGGGCATGGGAGTTGAATCACAACATATACAAACAAAAGAGTTTGCTCTACATCGCGATTGCGGCTTGCAAGTAACTTGTGGGTTAATGATTCATCAATTCGACTTTCCTACAGTCGCCTGTATAGGCACCAGGTGCATTTTTCAGTGAATCCAAATGCAATTTGGCAATAGCAAATTTGTAGGCTGCAGTTTAGTCCAACCCAGACATGTATGCTGTTGCATTTCCGCCAATATCGATGTACTCACTGTTAAGTAAATAGACCATCCATCCATTCCCATGACAGTAACATTAACTATGTAGACATATATTAAGATTCTGGTACAAAAATATAATTACAGATGCAGGGCAGGCATATATAATACAGGAATATATTTTAGTGAATACTGTATTTTTTAATGCAATGAAACCCGAAGACTTGACTTGAGGATCAGTTCAGGTATCCACCTGTGCACCTGAATTAATCAAAATCTCAACAGAGAAGAATCTCTTACTTTTATTTCAAAGGTACAAAAGAAAATAATGAAGAAAAAAAACCTCGGCCCCCCCAGTTGTAATAGTTGTGTACAAGAGTAGAATGTAAAGAGAATATTTTAACCATTTTTATTTAGCGGATTGGAAGGCAGAATGAAAATGCAAAGATTTATCCTGTGTCCAAATGTTATTAAATGAAATATCCTTATCTTAAAGTCTTTATAGAGAATGGCTTTATTCCTCTCTAGGGGTTGCTAGAGGAAACATTGTGATCTAAGTTTCCTTTTCACTGTAATAAGGAAAAATATTCAAATTGGAACTTGCTTTATGTCGTGGGACTTTTTTCAAACCCCCTGTGCTGTTTGATACCGAATAGAACTCTTTGAGAAAGCAAATAAGTAAATAAAAACTAGAATAACATTTCTAAACCATGCCGGAAAGAATAATTCTGAATGTAACATCGATATTTCTTTACAACAAAAAATAAATATTGTGTAAACTTTCTAGGCTCTCACTGCACAAAATCAATAGCTTTATAATTAAATATTGTATATTACTGTCACTTTCAGAGGCAAAGAATTCTGCTTACTTATGCATTTCAAAGTGCTTTTATGCATGTTGTTATAACCAGCATTTTTCATTAGCTATATTCTTTGTCCAGTTTACCCTTTACACTCGGTAAGTGCCCAGACAGCTTTTATGATAAATGTAAAATTATCATGTTTTAAAGATAAACGATGCATTATTTATGTTGTTAAATGTTGTATAGCATCACAAGTACCAAAGAGTGCCTCATGCCAAGAGTGTCCCTTATGTTATGGGGGTATATGATATATTGCGAATTATTTGCGTCATCCAGAAGAATAATGCTATATTTAATTTATAGATATATTTACATATTCACCAAGCATACTGAGCTCTTGGACAAAGTCTTTCCTCTCCTGATGCATCTGACAGGAGGATTTGTTTCCCCAAAAAGGGAGGTATGCAAGAGTCACCTATTTAGGTGGCCATAACCATGAAGTTAACTGCCAATCAGGTATCTGGCCCATGCACAAAAATATATCTTCATGCAAACTGGCTGGTACCTATTTCCCTTGAATTCACCTCCACAGTTGAATCCCATTTGACTTCACTGATTTCACTCAGGGATACTGTTAGTTGTTTGGTGGCTAGTAAAACCAAAGAGACCAAATTGACAACCACAACTGAATTGAGCCATACCTTCTAAGTTAGAAGTTCTGATATAATGTGAAGGCTTTACCCATAAACTCAAAATACAATGGAAGCACTATGGGTATAAATACCCAGTGGTAAAACAAAATCCATTGCTTGCTATAGTTAGTGCTCTGTATCTATCATATTACATAAAACTTGTTCTTCAAGAAAAAAAATAAGCAAACTGTCTTACAAAGAACTTAGTAAACAAGAGTGCAGCAACATTCATTGATAAAGAATGCCTAAGGTGAGAGTCTCACAGCCATCAGTTATGTAGAAGGAACACTCTTTACACCCTGGGCCATGCTGATTTCTCTGTATTTTAATTATATCTATTAACGCTTTAAGATATCTTCATTTGGATGTACCATAAAAACCCCAGGCTGTAAATATCTACTAAATTTGTGTTGTTTAAAAAGAGGTGAGTAAACAAGCCCCTGGTCATTCGCAAATGCATTCAAATAAGTTCAGATCAATAGTTTGTATGCAAAGTCAGATAACCTGTGGTAACACAAGTTTGCACAAACTTTCGTTGAGCTCTCTAGTTTGCTAAGGAAATAGGCCTTAGCGTGTTTTAATATTTCCTATGAAGGTTTAATCAAGTAATAAAACACAGAAATATCTAATAATTTGGCAATAATCTATCAATACCCGTTTTTGTCTCACATGACAAACAAATGTTGTAAACATCTGTAAACAGTTTTGTTTTCTAGTAAAGTATTAACTTCAGTAGAGTAGGTTGAACAGGCCCTTCAAACAGAAGATACAAAGAAAATACATAGGTGTATCATCTTCCTTTTTTCATTTATTAACCCCAAATATGCAATTTGTCACAGAAATGTGACATGATTACATAGATTGGTGTATGAGAAATCTTATCAGGGCAAACAGAGGGCTTAAAATCAAAAAGATCTATTTACTTTTTGTTGGAATCTGGAAAACCCTTTTCAAGGACAATGCTTACAAATGATGTATTGTTCAACTAAGTATTGTTCAGTTGGCCAGTATAGCCCATTGCTATACTTACAGAATAAGCATGCATTCTGTATACTGTCAAAACATGGTATTTATACCCAGAACAGGTGCATAATAGTCAACTGAAGTACAAGCTTTCCCCTAAAGTAATCACACATTGTATTGCCAAGCCTTCTATGTAAGACCAGTACAATGTTGGCAGAAGTCCCAGACCTTTTACATGACTGGCAAAGCAAGGTATATATCAACTGAAGATACACAAGCTCAAAATTAGCTATACAATACAGCCTTACAAATATGTTTAGGCTCACTACACAACTCAAATGGATGTGCATCCCACAAACAAATCATTATTAGATAGGAACACAGTTATGTTACCTATAATGAAAGTGGCCTTGTATCACCCTTGGCCAGGCTCTTCTTACGTAGACTGTCAAACGGGGAGAGTTTGATATCAAAACAAAAATTACAAAGAGATGACTCCTAAGCCTCTGAAAATATATATATTTTTTTGTATTTTTAAAAATAATTTTAGCATGTTGTTAGCATTTTTTTAAATAACTAATATGATTTTCAAAAAATATTGTTAATTACAAACATTCCAAGTATCCTAAACTAAAGTTTTTGACTGTACGTTGTTGTGAATGCAATTGTAAGTTGTCTAATACTTTAGAGGAAAATTTCCTGAGTGAGCTTGGAATATCCACACAGTTTTTAATTTCTCAAACTCACCAGAACCAAATCCCCTTAAGATGGAACGTGGAGTTTGTTCATTCAAGGAGCATTTTTAAAACAAAGATTTAGCTCAGCTGAAGAAAATTGCAGATGCACTTACCAATAACTTCAATGGGGTCAGAAAAGCATAGCAAACTCACGGAGGTTTACAGCTGCGGTAGTCGAAATGTTTTTCAATGAATACTTGAGTTGGCATCCTGAGAATCATCAAGTATTGGTCTAGCTAGATATTTAGTGAATAAACATCTATAGGTTCTTAGATTCTGTTTCATAATTTGAATTATGTTGCCAGATTTGGACAGGTAAATGTGGAGCTATTCACTTTATTAGAAGCTATATTATTTTAGAGAACCGTTTGTACAACCTACTGTACGTTTATATTTTATAAGCATGCTGTGGGATCAAAGGAGTTAACAATACCAAGTGAATTCTGAATACATTATAGAAGGTCTTTCTTTTTTAAGTCCTCTTTTTTTAATCCTTGCTTCTTTAATCACATACGCAGACGAGATCAAAGAAGCCTCAATCAGACAGAAAAAGACAAGAGAGAGGATCAAGTCTAGTATAACTTTGCAGTAGCGGATATCTGAGTGACTGCCACTAAACTAGGGCCCTGCAGGGGTTGGATTGCCAAGGGACCTTCATCCTCTGACACAATCCAACACAGAAGAATTATCCATTGACTTTTGCGCTGATTGTGAGACCATATATTTATATATATATATATATTTATCTGTAGGCTAATAATACATGGGTAATGTACAAAGCAATTTGTCCATGTACACCAACTGCCTAGATATTGTCAGAAAGGTGCTGATAAGCAGGCTTATGTTCCAGCTGTTATGGCTGATGTCTATTTTAATGTGACTAATGGAAACTTTATATTTGCTATGCCTGAATTAGACACTCTGCAGTAGTAGTTGTGCACAACTAAACAGAACAACAGACCATCATTAAATAACATCCATTTTATCAATGAAGATGCATGTACTCAGAAGATGTTGCTGAACATATTGGGGTGTTTGACAGTAACATAAACCAGGAGCTGTACACTCATACCCAAAGTAGAAAAAAACGCACAAAAAAATACTAGGGCAAACTTTGACAAAGGCTGGTGGTAAAATGTCTGCATGGAAAGAATTAGAATACCAGATTTAAAATACCCTGGGGTGTCTCTTTTATAAAAAAAATATATGATTTTATGGAGTAACTTGAATTGGACAGCTTTAAAGATGCCCCAAATAACATATGGGGGCAGGATGACCACATGTCAAAATTCCAATTTGAAAAAATGCAAACTTCCTAAATGTGCCCTTTTAGCCCCCAAACAACGTGACAAACCCATGCATAGGTGGTATCATTCTACTCGGAAGATATTGATGAACATACATTGTGTGAAAAAAAACCAACATAAAATACTACTGCAAACCTTGACAAAGGCTGGTGGTAAAATGCCTGCACTGAAAGAGTTAAAATACCAGCATTTGAAACACCCTGTGGTGTCTATTTTAAAACAAAAATATATTGTTTAATGTGGTGAATTGATTTGTCCGGATTCAAAGATCTCGCAAATAGGACAAGGTGGCAGAAATTGCGCATGCCCCAAATGTGCCCTATTACTCCACAAACCCATGCCTAGGTAGTATTGCTGTAATCAGGAGATGTTGCTAAGCAAATATTGGGGTGTTATGCTGACATATACCAGGAGCTGTAAATTTTGTGTGGAAAAACAACACAAAGAAATTACTACCACAAAGGCTGGTGAGATAATTAGTGCATGGAAAAAAGTTAAAATACTAGCATCTGAAATACCCTGGGATGTCTAGTTTTCAAGCATATATGATTTGATGGAGGTAAATTGAAGTGGCCGGCCTCAAATGGGTCCTAAATTCCACATGGGGGCTGTATGACTACTTGTACTTATTGGGTTATAACTTGCAAAAAAAACATAAAAACATTGTTTTTTTAAACCCAGGACAAATAGTAGAATCTATTTAGAAGGTTTTTTCATTAGCTTTTGTAGAGGAGTAAAATATTTTTTCAAGTAAAAGTCAGAAAAGGGGCATTTTTTCTTATTTTCACCATATTTTATACTGTTTATAGTAAATTATATGATATGAAAATAATAGTATCTAATGAAAGACCTTCTTGACCTTCTTGTCCTGTGTGGGTAGAGTAAATGAGAAAGAAGAAAATTACAGCTAAACACAAGCACCACAGAAATGTTAAAACAGCCATTGTCATGAAGGGTGCAAAAAAAATTAAATCAGCCATTGTCACAAAGGGGTTAAAGATAAAAAATCACTAAAATAAATGGGAGGAAAAACTGTCTGCTGCAGTCTCTGTATAAGTGTATATAACTGATATACTTTACAGTAGTACACTGCAGAGTCTCAAATCCACCCTGCAACAGTAAATTATCTTCACTAAAATAATTATTATTACTGTTTTAGTATTGTATATCAGCTGCTGTTGAGGCCTATCAGTCTGTAACTGCTATTGACAAGTTAAGATGGTGTCGGGACATGGCGGGCCCCACATATTGTTGGACCCATCAATCACAGCCATAACCATCAATAAGACTCCCCATTTGGCTACTTCTACATATCAGTCATTGATATGTACACTCCTACATAGTCCCTTTCCACTTTACCCCATCAAGAAGCACCAAAACAGCTTGAATGGGAAGCAGCTAGACAAAGCAGGCAAATCTTCCCGAAATTTCTGCGCTTTTGCCATACGTTTTCGGCAGTTTCGGGACCCAGCTCATTATCGTGGATTTGTACAAACGTACAAAATAGGCAATTCGTTCAAAATAAAATTCGTAGAAAGTCGATATGTTTTCTTTTCTCATTCTGACTACAAGGAAATCTATTGCCTTTCTAATGGTTGTTGCCCTAGGCATAGAACTAGTCAGCCTTTTACTTAACCCCTTAATGACAAAGGGTTTAGGGAACGCCCTTTGTCCTTAAGGGGTTAATATACAACTACTAGGCTAACTTTGCCTAAAGATAATGTGGCAAATATGTTTTAGGCTGTCACCTCTCATTTGACATGTGCTCAGATAACTTACTACCTAGAACATTGAATTGTTAACTTCTGAGAGCTAACCTTGTGAAATCTAAGTCGATGGACTAGACATTCTCTCTCTAGAGCCTTGGCTGTTAAGTGATAAATTAAAGCAACAAACTATGGAGTCCTGGTGAATATACTCTATTGTAGAAGCTGTGAGACCATTTTTCTTTTTAATACTACATGTCGGCAGGTTAAGGATTTCAGTAAACTGACCAGATTTTCAAAATGATCCTTGAACATTAAAAAAAAGAATTTGTATTTCTGTTGTTCTAAGTCGAACTTGCATACAAGAGAGCTTGTAAAATGCAATAGCTTTGCTACAAAGAAAGGGAAATTAATCTCTAAAAAAATGTAAAGGAACAGAAACTTTTATCTCTGATATAAGCATAACCCAAAAGTGTATTTTCTTCCTCACATTAAATATCACAGATATTGAATATAACTATTATTACTAATATAAAATAAATAATTTGGCAGGTGGGCATTTTTATTAAGACAATTTAAAGCAATTTTTGTTAATAACTTTCAGACACTTTTGTGATTAAACTGTAATGGGGACAGAAGCCTTAATATGGGGATGGGATCAAAAATGGTGTTCAGTCCTGGTGGTCAGTCCTGGCTGTACATATTTTTTGAATTCCAGTTTCTCATTACTTTAGGCTTTTCTAAACTCCAAGCTAATGAAATAAACATTCTTTACAAGCATCTTTATTCTGAAATTTCTATCACATACCACCAAAATATATTGTTTAACCCATATTTTTACAGTCCAACCTGCAATTTTTAAGCCTTTCATATTCATCTTAGTTTCATTGGCCCAACGAGATCCCTGTTAGGGGTCTATGACATGGGTAGTAGACATTTTAATCTCAAGTCTACAATGAAGGAAAAAAATATTTGATCCCCTGCTGATTTTCTACGTTTGCCTGCTGACAAAGACATGATCAGTCTATAATTTTAGTGGTAGTTTTATTTGAACAGTGAGAGACAGAATAACGCGTATGTGAATAGTTTCCAATAACTATTTTACAAAAATCTATCCAATTTGTTGGTTTGATTGTGAGTGCTTCTGAGTATGTAACCGATTGCAAAACAATGTTTCTTCATTGCTTGAATTAGTTAAAAGACATTCCCAAGACATTTCCAGCCAGGTTTCTTAGACTAACCTTATGCTTTTTTTTACCTAGAGACATCAAACAGTACAAATTATGTTACTCTCTCTGGGACCAATAAAACACTTAATGCCTTAAAAAAGAAGTGAAAAACTTTAATGGATTAAAAAAATTGCACAACATATAATTGAGGAATCCCTTATTATGGATGTATTCCGGGCAGGGATGGGCATTAGGGAAAGTACCTACCTTGGCAGAGGGTCCTTGGTTACCTGTTGCACACTAGATCCAGCCCCATCACCAAGGTACGGTGCCGATTTGCTACTCTATCCTGCTGTCCCACCAAGCTCTACCTCTGTCCCTCTTTTTGGGACACTGGGGGAAGCATACTGTGGATGCACAGTAGCACTGCCAGATTGATTGACACTGTACCTCCCAGGCTCTGCACCCAGTGTCCTGATTCACCAGGGGCAGAAATTGGGAGATATGGGTGTGGAAGTATTCCTATGCACAGATACTTTTGTTGCCATATCAAGAGGAGACTCCGATCACAATAAAAGGTATGGCCTTGCATGTTTCATTGAAGATGATATTTGGAAGACTTCAGGAATAAATTCGGACAGATCATGTCAAAAATGTTGTAGATTTTATGTAAATATTGTATTCGTCTTTGTAGACAATGGACATTTTCAGCAACAATGGCTTTAACTGGCAACATTTTTTGTATACACATTTATGCTCAGTAATGTGACTCAGCTCCGGCAGTGAACCACCTGAGAAGGGTTAAGAGAGAGAGCCTCTTCCTCTCATTGCATCCTTTTTATCTCTCTGTAAATCCCTCCTAATCCATAGCTGGGATGCGGGGCTTCAAGCCCTCTTGCAGATGTAGAGCTCCCGTGTGTAAGCTGGCGGTCTGCCTGTGATGTTTCGGATTTTTGTAGTGGCGGGGGGCAGAATCTGCACTTTGAAGTTGGGATTTGGGGCCCAGAGAACATTTACACGGGTAATCCTTTCATTTCAGCAGAGATAGAGGTGATATCATGTGTGAATTCCTAGTCCCCCAACTGAAGACTGGGAGAGGAACTGCATTTCTATTTTTCACTGACTTAGCTAAAGGTGAAAAGGAGTTTACGGTGTGTTAGACAAAAATCTCCTACTGAATACATTGTCATAATGTCTTGCAAATGAATAAACTGATTTGTGCTTTTCTTAAGATAGATTTGTTTGAGTGTGATAACATTATCCAAGTCTTTCCTGCTAGTGTCTTAAGGATGAAATTAGTTGAACCGAGATGAGTTTGACAATAAAATCCATCGTCGGACAGTAGCTATAGCTGGAAGCTCTCATAGAGACATGGACTCTTATGGTCAGTTTCTTCTCTTTCTAGGGGACATTTATTTGCAGCCTTAGTAATTTAATCTATATAATCTTTTTAGTCTGTTAAAGGTTTCATATTTGGAAGGGTGTCAAGGTCAGCTCTCTAAAAGGTTGTCAATATGGCATTGGAGAAAGTAAAAGTCATTTCCAAACAACATTCAACTTTAAATACATGGAAACTCTGTCTTCAAGGTGCACTAAAGGAGAGGCTAAGCTGGCAGTAAGAGATGAGGAAAGGATGCACGGAATCTGCTGATTTTCAAGGTAAGCGTGAGGTCAGAATTCTATCATATTCTGTCTGTCTCAAATGTTTGGATGTAAGAGTTTACTTTAGATGCTCCGTGAAGTGGCACCATATATTTTTTATACCAGCAGGTGCCCAATAATCATGATTGTAACTAGACACTTAAAATAGAAAGATCCTTCAGTCTGTCTCAGGTGTTTTAAAGACCGGCAGTCTGAAAGACCAATTTCACAGGTTGAACAGGTAAATCCTTCCTCCTTTAGCAATGGCCTTGAAATCTTACTGTTTCTTTAAATGACTTATATTCTCACTGAAGAATCCCTAATCGCTTTTACAGCACCAGACCCACACTCTGCATTTCTTAAGATTAGCTTGCCACAGAATAGCTATCTTCACCTTCTTAGACTGTATATTATATTATGTATATTAGACTGTATATATATATGTGTCCAGCTGAGGGCCTTATACATGGGTAGGGGTCCCTATCAGCATCCAAGTAGTAATCAGGTTAGTCAGTTACAGTAGTAAGAAGCCCCAGAATGCTCAACAAAATTGCAGAATTATATTTTTATAAAGCAGGAATAATGGGCTTCAAATGGTTAATTTAAAAAAAAATTATAGTGGCTGCAGAACTCTCTAAGACTCTCCCATTTATTCTTATCCTCATGAGAAATCATGATCTTAAAAATAAGATCAATCAGAATTACAGATCACCAGAGTCCTGACAGTGAACTACCTTATTGTAGGATGGCATTTAACAACTAATTAGGGAATACATTGTTACCGTCTGCCTATTACCAATCAATACGCCTAATGTCAGTCTCCTCTCTCCCCCTCCTATCTTTTCTTCCCGACGCTGCTTTTCGTTTCATCTGTGTTCATCTGCCGGAGCTCATTCTTTGAACAATGTCTTTTCTCATTCTTCTCACACAGTCAGATGTCAAGTCTCACTCATTCAGAGTAATACTCATCCTTCTTATCCCAGGCTCTCTTACACTGAAGCACCATAATCTCAAAATCCACTCTGAGATATAGCAGAGTAGATTCTATGAGTGGAAGACCCTTACTCAATATTCCTAGCACCGACCTTCTGATAATATAGTTACCAGAAAGTTGTCCTGTCAGAATTTTAACCCCTAGTGTACAGCAGAGACAAGTAAACCAATTCTATGAGCGTTGACAATGCTATCCTCTTGACTAGTTATCACAAAGATTTAATACAATTATGGACCTTCGGCTTTATTTGTTAAATAAGAAGCTGAGTTTAGGCATTTCTACAAGGTACAGGAAACCCAATACCTTTTTACCTTCAAGAAGAAGGGCCTTATGTAATGCAAAGTGAAATATTTAAAGATACTCAATAGACATCTAGATGAGAACAAAGCAAGTAATCAACAAACATACAGAAAACTATCAAAAGCATGAATATTGGGGATTCCATCACTCAATATGGT
Source organism: Sceloporus occidentalis (assembly GCA_023333645.1). Taxonomy (NCBI): domain Eukaryota; kingdom Metazoa; phylum Chordata; class Lepidosauria; order Squamata; family Phrynosomatidae; genus Sceloporus; species Sceloporus occidentalis. The sequence continues at coordinate 1,654,564 of JALMGF010000036.1, read as the reverse complement.
CATGTTGCCTAGCCCCTAATATGTCAAAGTACATCAATCATGATGAGCCCTATTGATCCCAACCTAACAAACATATACAGTGGCAGACTGACCCATCGGGCACTCACATATGGACCGAGGGCCACAAGGTTTGGGGGTCCGCAAGGGTTGAGTCTGCAGGAGCAGGGCCATATAGGGGAGGATTATGGATCTTCCCCTAACCACCCAAACAGTGGCATAACTACAGGGTTCCCAGCGACCCCTGCAAGCGCTTGTTCCTGTCTCCCTGTGTCTGTTCGAAATTGTTCAGAAAGGGCCCTTCCGACCTGGAAGAGCCCTTTCGAAACAATTTTGAACGGACGCAGGGAGACCGTAACACAGTCATGTTACGTCACGTGACCTCACGTTGAAACAGAGGCTACTCGAACACCTGCAGGAGCAGTAAGGGGGTGCATGGGGTGTGGTAGTGTTAGAATGCATGTGAGCATTAATGTGTATGTAATAGTGGATGTTTGTGTATAAGTGCATGTGAGCATGAATGTCTATGTCTAAGTGTGTGTGAGCATGAATGTCTATGTGTAAGTGTGTGTGAGCATGAGTTACTATGTATATGTTTGTGTGAGCATGAATGTCTATGTACTGGAAAAATAGATATGGGGGAGCCATATAGGGTGTGGCTAAGGAAGGGGCATCACCACAGGGGACCCGTGTCTTTTTTATTACCCAGGCATTGGAATGTTATCAGTTTGCCCCATAGCATATAACAATATAGTTAAGGTGCTGTTGAAATGACCAATATGTAAAATACCACAATGTAATGAATCCACACATACCCTGCAGATACATACTGCAAGTGATTTTCGAGCACCTTCTTGCTTTGTTGTATGTTCATTTCAACTGCTCAAAATCTGTATTTATATGCTTATGAGAGTGCCTCCCGTTTTGTATTTTTTGTACATATACAATTATCCATTATGGAGAGACTTGACCCCTTTTGAGTCGCATATCAGCAATGCATAGTTAAGTCATCAATACAAAACTGTGATCTTTATTAAAAACTAAAAGCTGGGCATTCAAAATAAACCATTCCAAATCACCTTTGTCTTAAGAAACACGGTATTTAATAACTAGTAAACCTCAGCATGATGGTGAATAAGCCATGCCAAATAAAAGTAAAGGGTAGTGGAGGCAATCCCAAGGTATAGACGGATAGCTTAGGATCCCAGTTTAAAAAAGGCCCTGATCCGATGGCGTGTCTCCGAGCAACATTGATTGAAAGTTATCTGGGTGCAGTCCGATATGTAGCCGAATGAAAGTACTATGGCCGCGGCGATGAAACCCTTGTCTTTCAGATGACGAGGGAAAACCAGGGTTCCTGAACCCAAAACTGTGCCCCATCGTGAGTCCAGCATATCCCTCAAAGAGCGCTCGGTTATGTCAACAGGCAGCCAAAGCGACTGTGCTCAAAGTTCAGTGGGTATTCCTGCGGGGCCGAGCCGCCAGACAATTCTAGGAAGTCACAGCTAGGACCCGTCAAGCAAAAGAGCAGATATTTTGAGATATTAAGATATTAATAAATATATTAAATAATAAAGATAACCACAATAAAATTGTCTTTGCAGCCCTACATCCGTGACAGGTAATATCGTAAGTGTTGGTCAAACAGATTTTCATGTTGCGTGATTAGGTTACAAACAAAATGACACAATAGAGTGATATGATTATAGGGGTGCTAGAATTAACTTCAAACTTGAATAATGCTGTACTACACAGTAAAACATTTGAACTTAAACCTATCAATGCAGAAAATATCACACTTCTATAATAACATTTTGTACAAAGAAAAAGACGTAGCACAGAAAAAGCAGTGACAAATCCTGAAGGGACCTTTTGCCCATCAAATATCTGCTCCCACCGTTGAAAGACATGGTAATGCAGCGACAGAATGGACCTCTGCCCCCATTTGGAACTAATGCATCTTCTAACCACGTTAGGCAGGAATTAAATTAGCAATTTGCAAGTTAGTGGCCGTCTGTAGATTTCAAGACATACAGAGTGTGACAGGCTAAAGAGCCCCTGTCAACAGTGATTGATCGCAGGGCTAATATGTCCAGGCAGTAGGACTTTCATAACACAATAACACATCTTCCGATACTGACACCATCATAAGCTTTTAACCTGGCAATAACTCAGCACCTCTAGCTGAAGGTGTCATCAGGCAGTCGAGACACAAAACCGTCAGGGTCCCTCAAGGGGATATCTAACCCATTCTGGAAGGGAAGATGCTTTATGATTTGTTAAAACCGAAGAACAGTCCTATTTTTCTTTGGAACAACAAATTACAGGAGCATTATCTCCTGTGTGATCACTGCAAACTACTCTTAGAAGCATAGAAAACTGGGCAAAATACATAGAGCACAATAGAGCAGGAAAAAAGACAAGAAACCAAACCCCTGCTTTACGGGAAAACTTTTATAATAAAAAGATGAAAAATTTGCACCGTTTTTACCTATATAAATCTCCACCGTAAGTTTCAGCGGTAGCTGTTGTGATGCCTTAAACAGAAATTTTAAGGTTTTTTTTACATCAATATTTTTTTAAAATGAAATAAGGTACTTATACATGTTTCTTTTGTTAAAGGTTGGTGAAATTGGTGGAGTTTGTATGTGATAAACACCGGAAATAAAATTGGCAATTTGCCTACTTTGTTTCCAGAAACGTGCCAATTTAAGATGCAACAAAACAACAAACATTTTTGTCAGTTTAAATTTAAGAAAAGACGCATATAGCCGTCTTAGCCCCCAAGAGAAAATGGAGTCTGTAGCTGAGGTTGACACTTTTTATTGGGGCAACATAGAAAAAGATGGAAAGTTACATGTGCTTTCAAGGCCTCAGAGGTACTCCGCTAACGATTTGGAATTTAGTGAATGTCTCAAAGGAATGACACAAACAAATTCCTCATTCCAAAGCAATTAATAGTGAATGCAATAATTTCATTGTGAAGCAAAATAATAGTTATGGGGCAAATTAAAAGTCACGTTTTGCAACATAGTAACCCCACTAAAGAGAACATTTGTGAAAGTGACAGCTCCACTTTAAGAACAAGCTTATGATTATGTAAAATACCGTATTTGATTATAAGACGACCCCCCAAAATCTGAATATTAACTTAGGAAAATAAAGAAAAAGCCTGAATATAAGACTACCCTATAGGAAATTTTTTTTACTAGTAAATATTAATTCATGTAAACTATTTTTTCAGATTTAATAAAAGCTATGATTTCCCCCAAAAAAATTTGCCCCCAGAAATGCCTTATACCCCCCTATATGCCGCTCTGCCTCCCTGATATGCTTTTTAAGCCCCTATACGCCACTTTCCCTCCAGAAGTGCCTCATACCCTCTTATATGCCACTGTGCCCCATGATATGCCTTTTAACCCCCTACATGCCACTCTGCCTCCAGAAATACCTTATACCCCTATATTCCACTCTAGTGTTTAAAGGCATTTCTGGAGGCAGAAACTACTATTAAAACACATAGCTAAACTGACTAGTGTTCCTACAAACCCGGCTACCTGTTCCGTTACCACTTGTCTGTGTGTCTATACAGTTGCAATCACAGAATTCCACGTGCCCGGTGTGGGTAATCAGCTACGTCCTGGCAGTAACTGAATACTCAGAGGCTGATCTGAATACCTGTCCGCATCTCCTTGTCCAGGTGTCCGCCTTGATACATACATACATTACAATGCGTAATGTTACAATCCTCTTCTTGGGATTAATTACAAAAACAGCAGTAAAAGGCATTTGCCAGCCACAAAACATAGTATTATTTTTATTAGAGGGCTCTGGTCTAAATAAGCATTCTAATCATATTATAATGGGATTAAATATACCAAGAACAGAATACAAATATGGAAATAATCAAGATGTTATTTGTCATTTCCTTTATACTAATTATTCGTAGGATAATTCAGAACATCACATTTTTCTGTTCTTTGGTGTTTTATTCTGCCAGAAGCACATTATAATACCTAATCCTACCTAATACCTCATTACATAACCTCCACAAAGCATGACAAGTTTAAGGTTAATTCTAATGCAATAAATGCTTTGTTATTTTTTAGAATATAAGATGCACCAATGTTTTAAAACAAACATTAAGAAAACAAAAAATGTACCTGTTGTTGTACCAGCTGTTGAACCTGGTACTTTTATCCGCAAAAAAATATCTTGTGTATTTCAGTATATAGTACTGTAAAATAATTAAAGATGCTGCTTATTTTTATTATTATTATTATTATTATTGTTATTATTATTATATCTGGATCTACAACATTAGAAGATTATTATATGTATTAAAAGTAATTGGTTGAATGGTTTAAAAACAAGATGTTCAGTATTTCCATAACCTGTTTATGTCCCTTACTATTTTGAGCCTTTGACGTAGGTCTTCAATCCATTTTAAGGAAAGAACCCTAACAGGGGTCCTTTTTGTTGATTATCTAATAGTAAGCAGGCACATTCAAATGTTATCCAGTTGTGATGTCATAACCTGGACCATAGAGGAGTCCCAACAGAGATATAGATCTTCTGCGCAATAGGTCACAGAGTTACCCCCCCCATAGAACAGAAGGCTTGTTCTCAGATAGTCTCTATGTAACTACCAGTGTCATATTTACCTTAACTATACATAAGCATATGAATGTAGGACATGTAGGTAGAGTACCTGAGTTACCAACCTGGCCAGCCAGTCACACAACACTATCTGGCATATTTTGTGACAAAATAAAACAAAATATTTACGCTGAACTGCAAGTGCAGATTTTAAACTATTGAACAGGGAGAGTCAATGAGAAATGAGTGGGTGTGGAAGACAGGGCTAAACTGGGGATAACAAGGCACCCTGGCATTTGTAGGCTGTTGGCTGTCTAATGACGTAAGCGTGGCCAACAGCTGGATATGACAAGCCACACATTACGTTTTCATGCTCACGTAGCATGCATATCCAGCAGGTGTGTCAGGACCCTACCGGTAATCGGTGGGGGTCCTCACCCGGCGGCGACACCGCCGGGCGCCCGCGTCCTTGGCCACGTTCCGGTCGGGTCCCAACCCGTCGGCGGCGGAGGTCCTTACCCGGCGGCGTCCCCGCCGAGCAACCACGTCCTCGGCCTCACGGCACGGCATCTCCGTGCCGCAGGCCGCGTCCCCGGTCTCCGTTGCGGCGGCAGCCGCACGCGGCAGACGCAGGGAATAGCAGTATGGCGGGGGGGCGTGTCCTGCGGTCCCAGACCGCTGCTAGCAGCCAGGGGGGGCGTGTCCTGCGGTCCCAAACCACCACTGGCAGCCAGGGGGGCGTGTCCTGCGGTCCCAAACCTCACTGACAGCCAGGGGAGGGGTTAGGGACTAATTGACAGCCACAGAGAGAGGAGGAGTATCAATTAGGCGGGCTATTTAAACCTGCAACCCTGTAACTTCATTACTTGGTTGTTCAAGTTCCCTACCGGATTCCTATACCCTGTAGCTGTTATTTCTCTATTTGGATTATATGGACTTTTGACCCTCGGCTTGATTCCTGGACTTTGTTTTTGGATTACCCCTTGTACTGCGAACCTTCTGATCGATTTACGGACTTTGACCCTCGGCTGGATTTATGGACTTTGTCTTTGGATTACCCTTGTTGTACTGCGCACCTTCTATTTGATTACACGGTCTTTTGACCCTTGGCTAAGATACTGGACTTTGTGTGTTGGATTGCCCTTACTTCACTCCCTTGCACCCGGTGTCTCTCTGCGCTGCGCTCCAAACCCCACTCAGCCTTGACAAGGTGGTTGCCCACTACAGCACCCAATCTGTCACTGGGGTGGCATATCAGGTGCACATTGGCCGATGTCAGGCATGGGCCTACTGAACATTTGCCCAGGGTACCAGATGTCCAGTCTGGGCCTGGTGGTAGGTCATTTGACATGTCTTGGCCGACTTAAATCAGGCCACGGCCTCAAGTAGCCACACAAAGTAAACAAACATATGCTCTGCACTCATCAGCAGATCTCAGTAGAACTTGCTTGAGAGGACATAGAATTTACACAACTTTCACATGCCTTTATATGTCTCAGGCATTGAAATGTACCCACAGAAAAACCATTGGGTTAAATAACCTGTCCTGGAGCTTGTCAATTCCCATGTTCGTCTCTGTAATGTACCTACGTTCTCTAAACCTAAAACGCACTTTGCAACTACTAAGCAATTCAATCATATGTTTTATTTTTATTGGGGAATACTGAGCAGGCTTTAAAATGTAGGTTTAGTGTACATTAGAATTCTGACTTGTCACTGCCCACTCTATACCGGTACCTGTTCTTTATATAAATGCAGCTGTGTTTCAGTTTCTTAATCTGGGAGACATTATTAAAAACAACAATAAAGCAGGAACATATTTTTATCAAAGTTATTGTGCAGGTAGGAGTGGGAGGTTTGCTGCGTCCATTCAGTACAACATGTTCCAGACTCCTACAGTGAGATAAGTGCAAGTCTTCACATAGCCTGTCTTCACGTAGCCTAAGCTCCATACCTTAAAATGCTAACCTTTCAGATTAATGCATCTTGATTAATATGTCTGTGGTTCTGACCTGTGGGAAACCCATAAAGAAGGAGACACAAGGTTTACAAAGAGAGTTGGAAGGAGAGGAAAGAAAAAAGTAATGTAGAGAGAGTATTTGGAAAATAAAGAGATGAAAATTAACAAAACCAGTAAATTGTAAGAAAGAAAGGAAAATGAGAGTGGGGATGGTAGGGAAAATGGGGGGCCACGAGACATAATAAGGAAGTGCAAATTAGAGACTAGAATAAAGGAGATGTTTTAGATAAAATTTGAGATGGGGTAAAGAGAAAGGGGGTTAAGAAATTAGGAAGGAAAGAGAATTAGAGAATTAGGAGAGGGAAAGTGGATAAGATAAAAGGAGAGGGAAGAACAAAGAGGTAAGCAAGAAGAACAACTAGAAGCAAATGGTCAACACAGGGAAATGGGCAAAATATAAAGAGAAGACTAAAAAAAAAAGAGTTTAAATTGTGAAAGATAAGAAGTAAGAAAAGAAGGGAAGGGGTTATTAAGATCTAGGAGAATCCCTAGGGGATAAAGCGTGCCCTCTGGGTGACCCCGGTCACTGTCACTTTTTCAGAGACGGCTAACAGACTTACCTGCTTCCCACCCTCCCTCTCTAAATTTTAAGAATATATGTGAGAAAGACTGATATACTTTATGAAACCGTTTGAAATAGAGAAAATAACTACAGAGACAGAAAAGAACAAAGAGAATTATTCCCTGAAAAGACAGGTTGAACAGGAAACTATTTGAAACCCAACAATCTTCCCGAAAAGGATAGACTAAGAGGAGATTGAGAGAGAGCATATGTGTCACAGTAACCCTCTAAGGCTGAGAACTCATGGGAGGTATGTTTGAGTTTGGGAGGGGGGCAATGGTAGATTCCTGGGGAGACTCCTTACCTGTCTAAGTAACCCTGTGCTGATTGGGGGGCACAAGGTAACCAGTAAACCCTGTCTGGTCTGCCGGAATCAGAGCCCCATGAACTAGCCGGCTATGGGAGGCTCTACAAGCCAGGAAACGCTCAATGCGCCTGACCGGGACCTAGCCGCAAATTCATGTAACTCAGTGGTGGTTACAGAGAGGGAGCTTGTTTGGGAACTCTGGTCATCTCTAGGAACAGGGTTTACTCAGCTGTGGCTATGGAACTCTGGCCTGGCTACCACGCAAACTATTCCCAGGGAAGTTTGAAACACCATCACTCAGGGTCCCAACATCGGATCACGTCGCTTTTTGGATCCTAAAATTTTTGGCCCCTGAGCTCTCCATTGGTATATCCGGATTGATGCCGCTCCCTCAGGATCACCCCAAACTAGTGACTCTTGAACGGGTTGGGCATTGCTGGCCCTAGAACTGCATGGAGGCACCGGGCTGTCTGGTAGTTGATGGAATTAAATCCCTATTCCTTTCATGTTTGGTGTATAAATACCTGTGCTGTCCTCAATAAAGAGAGTTAAATGAAAAGGCTTGGTATTTAAGTACATCTGCAGGTTTTACAAAAGTGTACAACAAACCTTTGTTTCTGGTTCTCTCACAATCAATTATGCCACACCTCAAAATAACTAATGCATCCAAATGAATCCAATATATATATAGTGTTCATTAGAAGCTTGGCATGGAAGATTAAGTTGACCTACCCTCCCACTTTGCTGATAGTAGAAGTGGATATATTGGTACGTCTGTATAATATTAACTTATTCACCAAAGGCAATAAAATTATTTAATTTTACAGATGAACAGGGAAAGAAATCATTAAAGATAAAAATATTTTTGGAACAAGAAATCATCAGGAAGTTGCAAGTAACAATTAAGCTGAAACTAGAAAAGCTGGAAAATTGGTTTATTATGAAAATGTAAATTCATCTTTTTCCATTGGTGCACCAATCTATTGACCCTTAATTGTTCTTACTTTATTTACTGGTTGTAATAAACATATTGACGAAATAGAGGATGGGTCGGCGATGTATAGTAGATGTATAGTTACATAAGCTTTCAGAACCTCAGATGTCAATTATGCAGTTGGGTATAGTTTCGGGCTGGCCCAAATTGCCCCCCCCCAGTCGCTCCAAAATAATTAAAAAAGGGCCAGTCTGACTTGGACTGGCCCAGTCGTAGAGGCAAGAACCTGTTGGGGTCCTATAACACAATGTCCATGAGCAGCTAAAGACTCTGTGAAGGCAAAGGGAAGGGGTTAGAAAGGAGTGAGAGAGAGAATATGGGGGGGAGAGGGTAAAGGAGAGAAGGAGTAAGAGGGATCGTAAGAGATGTATGCTCAATAAGCTTGAACATCCCAGATTGGTTATAGGTGAATGACAATTATAATTAATTGTGGGACTTATGCTTCTGTTGATTTAAACAATGATGCTCCCACAATGATGTATTTCTTTCAAAGGTTGTGTATTGTTTCACACATTTGTTCCATTCCTTGAGCATAACATTTAGCATTTCATCCTACATATTTTGTTGTCTATATTCTGTAATCATTGAATTTGGTAAATTCAGAGATACAGAAATCTGGCAACACCTCTATACTGCAGACAGTTTCCTTCATAAATAAAAATAACCTTTCTACCACAAAATTGTGAAAAAAGCAATTGTTTTAACATAAAAAGACATCACTCCTTGATTAAAATCAAATCACTCTGGGGATTATTGATTTCAGTTGACATTCACATGTTAAGTTAAGAATATTCTTATATGTATGTGTGCTATAAAGTAGAGCCCCAAGAGGACTAAGGTTATGTAGCCCAGGGCTAGCTATCAAACTGTGAAAAGATATGCCATTTTATTAAAAGCAGTTGATGGTTTTGCGTGTTTGGTAATCCATTGCCTTAAGTAATCAAAACTATAGCAGAGGGCTCTTAGGGGGTCTTCATAAGATATACATTCATGCTACGCACACTTTGATAAAGGCTGGATTCCACAATTTTCTAAATATTTTAAAATATTCAATATTAAAAAAGTCCAAGCTTTGTGTCACATAGTCAGACTCCCTTTTCCACGAGCTAGAGCAGGCATGTCCAAAGTCCGGCCCGAGGGCCAATTGCGGCCCGCGTTCCGGACTGATAAGGCCCCACAGATAAGTTGCCCAAATATAGATCTGTTTTTTTTATATTAAAGGCAGAGTGATTTAACACCTGTTTAGATTTGTCATCCAAGTCACAAAATGAAAAGTATGCCGTTTTCAATAAACTTTGCATAAAATAGTTAATTTGCATTTAATTTTAATGGTTCAAAGAATGTCAGGCAAAATGGTCGGCCCTCGCACATGTTCACTTGATCAAATCTGGCACTCTTCGAAAAAAGTTTGGACATGCCTGAGCTAGAGTATTCCAGCTAATGTGTTTATCACTAGAATGGTTGTGATTGGGTATAAAAGAATTGATATGTCACATGAGCTAATTTAAACCGTTTTAATTAGCTAAAACCTATAGATGCAGGATTCCAGAAGTGCTCTTGTTCCTCTGTGGTAAATTTAGATCCCTCATTCTAAAAGAACATGTCTAATTGCTGCACTCATTGGAAGTTTACCAGGTCTGCTGCTTTCATAACAAAGTGTGAAGATATTTCAGCCTGCTGTGATAATAACCAAACCTTACAAAAAACCATAGCGGGCGAGCTTTGGCTTCAGGTTCTTGAACTGTGACAGGAATTTAATAGGAATACCATGACCCTCCCAAGTTATTTAAAAGAAAGTAGTTGTCCATTAGTGATTAAATACAATTTATTTACTTGCAATGAATGTAATTTGTTAGTAAATGCATAGGTTTTGTATTGTATGACTATAATATGGAATAGGAAGTAGCAATTTAGCTACATATAGTCCTGCAAACTGGACAAACTTGGGTTAACAAATGATATAGTACATTGGGTGACATCAGAGGGGACCCATATGGCTGACAAATATGTCTAATGCTGTTTGACTCTCAATCATATAACTGGTCCCTGGTCTGCCACCTGTCATTTTACTCCATTCTGTTTGGTCCCAGGAGCGCATCGGTTTACACTAATTAGTATTTCTGGTATGATTCCCGTCTCTGCGAAGGTGAAGTGAACAGGGGACATGAGCTTAAAGAATTAGTCATTTTTTTATTTTTTTTGCTTTAACTTCTGTTTTTTACTTTGTGTGTTACACTGCAATTCTTTCCTACAACCGCCACTAAATGTGTGAAAACTGAGGTTTTCTTAAACGTACTGTGGGTTTTGTCTGATTATGTTTTGCCGAATGTTAACAAGGTAATGGCATCGCTCTAACTTAGCGACCTAATGACACCACCTTTTGGTAGAACTGTCAGCATTTAATAAGTGTGTGGATTGAAAAGGTACATACACATCTAGGTGTGTGGTTTCCGTCTCACCCTTTTCATCTTTTTTTTTTATCCATGTTTGAAAATTTGGATGGGCTGTGTACACAACAGACTGTTGTTTAAAACCCAATAGTGGTACATACTACATAGGAGATATAGCTATAGGCTATATCATTGAAGCTATCGTTGAAGCTACAGTTCAATAGCAGCTATTTATCTGCTATTGGTTATTCTGGACTATGTTTGGGCATAAATACACTACAGGGACTTGAGCTGGATACAAGTTCTGTTGCTTCATTCATATGCATTCAGACATGTCCTCTATCCCTTTTGTATCCATTATCAGGTTTATTACTTGTATTTACTATAAATGTAATGCTCTAATGGATTATTATCTTTCTCCTTGTCCCTCCTGGTATACCAGCAGTAAATCAAATTTCCTCTAAAAAACAACAACCCCTGCATATTTCACATTCTTATTATGAGTTCCATACTGGCATCTACATACACATCCATACATGGCCCACCCTCTTAACAACCTAAACCCTTAATCACCCTTTCTTGTTCAGCTGTCCCCCAAAATAGAAAACTGTCACCCATCCCATTTAACACTCCGTCACATCATTGTTTGTTTTTTATATATTTGTGTTGCTTTATATGAATCTATACAATAAACAGTAGACAAAACCTAATTGACATCAGTTTTTGACCTTCAAAACTATTGGTGTCAACAATACTAAACTACATTCAATAACAGAAAAGGGCAGGGTACACAGAATATAGTTTTTTTACGCCCAAATACAGACTTTTTGGGGCGCTAAATGATGGAAGTATAACATATCTCTGCTTTTTTCTCAACAACATTTTATTATTGTCATGACAATGAGTTGTCACAAATGAGAGCCAATGCCAAAGCCACATGACTGACATCAGAGGACTTACATACCTCTGCTTTTGAGTGTTAAGTGTTAGGTGCCACAGTAGTTTCCAGGGATAGGCTAGCAAAAGGGTCCTAAAAGCTCTTGTCTGATACAAAGATTTTGGGCCACTACCTTAAGCTTTTCCAATTGTTTTCTAGCAGATTTTTGGGGTTTCTATACATTCTCCTTCTTTAAGTGTGCATATGGAACATAGACTGGCCCCAGGGTTGAATATTGACATCCCTCTGTTGATATCTTGTATCCTACACTGATGAGATCTTAAAGATTGAAGCAGATGTATGAAAGTGGAATGCTCAGTTCATGAATTCCAACCCAATGCTGAGCTCTAAAGCTGTGTCTAAAACAAGAGGCATATACAAATGAGAGAGCCTACAATTATGTACCTTGTGTCTTCTAGTGTATGTCTCACTCATAGGCATGTCCATATTTGTATAAATGTATTTTATTTTGTCTGCTGTTTTTGCAGCTCACTGTAGCAACATGTACCCTAATCTCTTGTTTAATCTCTATATAGCTTGCCTTAACCCACATCCATCTGAACACACTCTGTGTTCTCATAGCTGACTATCACTGTAGGTAGAGAAATCAACAGAATGAGAGCCTTAACAGAAGTATCCAGATTAATGACCTTAATTACACAGTAATGCTGTATGTAACTACCTCAGGGGCTGATGATACATAATTCATGTCCTATGCCCCTTAATCAGCTAAAATCGTCTGCTGCAAGAAGGTATTCAACTTGTATTTATCAACCTTTGAGAAGATTAGTTGGTCCTGCCTATAAATGTATGTTCCTGCTACACGGGTTTTATTTATCAAGCTCTCATTTGTTTGAGATGGAAATCTTTCTGTTTTTGATTGTCCTTCCAAAGATCAATACAGGAAATTCTGAAAAGCAAGCTTGTTAGAAGCTCTGAGGAACGTGAGTTGCTAATCCCCCTCTTAAACAGCATCCTCATTGTGGAGCTCAACTGCATTCTTCTAGGTAAATTAAATTAAATGGCTTGATTAAATTTGTATGTACACCAAACCCAAGATATGCAGCTGGAGGCATTTAAGGACATCCATCCTTGTGTACTTCCCTTCAATAAAACACACAATATCTATGCCACAAGAAAGCAGGCTAGCACTTCAGAAATTGAAAAGTACAAGGACTTAGACACCTGGTAAATAATTCACAGTACTAGAAATCGATTAGGAGGACACAATATGGTTATGACCCTTCCACACACCAATTCCAGTACAGAAAAATAATCAATCCCCAAACCATAAATGACTGAAATCCAGCAACTATGATATATGATACACTGACAACAACCCATAGATGTGTAGAGGGGTGGCACCTTTTTGGGGCAAGTAAAGTCCACCCCTACTTCAGCGCTAAGTCATTTTATACTCCAATACAATTTTGTTACATGACATGATATAGATATAAACCCTGACAATGTACCCCATGTAGTCTGTAAAAGCCTCAGGGCTCCCAGGAACACTTATGAAACAGTAATTATTTACAGATACCTATGTGTTATCTTTTCGACAACTAAATGTATAAAGGATGCTTTTACATACTGTCCATGAAGTGCATTAGGGAGCATTTATAAGATGTTTCTAGTCTTTAAAGGTGTAAATGATAGCTATTGCCTTGTCAAGTAAAGGGCTTTTTGTCAGTAGGCTAATGGTAGTCTTTGGCCCCATCAGACTTGGAGTTGCAGGGAAATTTCCTATGTAAAACAACGTTTGCAATAACTGTTTACAAAGTTACAATACCTGGGCCGTGGGATGTCACATTGGAATGTTTACTGATTGCTGATGTGTTGAGGAGCCTACATGCTTGTTTATTCAAGCTCACAGCAGGTCCATCTGTAGTTGGGAGATCAGACAGACACACGTTATTACAACTGGCAGAACCAACACATCCTAGAACTTGGCTGACTAACTGGCACAGAGTACAATAGAACAGGGAATGTCAAATGGCTGGGTAATTGTCAAAACGTAGAGCAGATTCATAGGATATATTTCAGAGTAGAATGGGGCATTTAAAATTAGAATGCTTTTTTTATGGATCTGGATATTTAAAAAAAAAAAATACAAATTCTGAACTAATAAAAAGGCAATTCTATTCTATGGAACTGCAGGATATATATTATTATGAATTGAATAATTACCTGACTTGCATGTTTAATAACGATATTAAATTAGAACTGATTACGTGTCATAATTGCATAATGTAAAATCTCTACTGATGAGGCAGGTCAATGCCTGCAGCAGCTGCTCCTTGTAGGCAGACGCAGAGTAGTCTGACCCTTACTAGGCCTAGCTGACCGTCTAACTGCATGCATACATACATGGAAGTGGTAACTAACCCTCTTTCCAGGAGCTGCCATCATAGTCCCTAACATACCTGGGAACTCATTAGATTGGACCTGGAGTCTCCTGCTCAGTCCCCCTCCCATTCCAAACCAGTTTAATGCTAGGAGGAGCTAGCTCCACCCCTGGAGTGACAAACCACACTCTCACAAGACTGGCACACATCCTCATGCATGACTCTCCCCATAAAGCCACTCCCTTAGGAGAAGTAGAGCTCCAGGTTACCTTACCTAGGATGTTTTATTTGGTTCCTATGTTTTCAGATTATGTTCCTGTTTGGTTCTCTGTGCTGACCAGTGACAAAGAGTGCTGGTGCCATGACAGTTTAGGCCTATAGCCCAAACAGTAATCCCACCCAATACCCAAATAAAAGACACAACACAATTGGTGTGGGTAGGGTGTGGGCCACAGTTTTATTAAAATCCACCTCTTTCTGACCAGTGAACAAAAACACCATATGATAACACCATATGATAACATATAACTTTAACAACCTGCCAGCTACCAGGCCTCTTGGGCCGGTAGGGGGTTCCCGTGCAGAGTTCTAGTCCGTCTGCAGGACACGCCTCCCCAAGCCCATAGGGCAAACTCCTCGATCACAAACTCATAATCACTGGGGTCGCGGAACAAAACCACTGCGGTGACAAAAAAACAGAAACACAGACAGAACAGGAAAACCTGACCATAAACTGACCCGTAAAACTAACCAAAAACCGGGGGAGGGCAGGCAGGCCAAATTCTCCCTGTGTGGCTGCTTCAGAAAGGCAAAGAGAGAGCTGAGCCACCTTCACCTTCTTTTAACCCCTTTGAGATTGCAATAATGTTGCAGGGCTCACCTAATTACAAGACTTTTTGCCTAGGCCAGCATTCATGCCCCTTTCCTTATTGGTCCTTAACCTCCAATGTTCTCTAAACATTGACTATCCTGATAACAAAAGAACTCTCTTGCACAGAAAGGGTGTATTTTTTACAAATGGTAAATTCACTCCTCTCATTCTAGATAGAACACTGCATTTACATGTTCTTTTATAGCATATTGTATTTCAAATAAATTAATAGTAATACCATAATATAAAAAAATATTCATATCAGCTTTGTAAATTTGCCATGGAAAATATACTGTATTTTTTTCACACCAAACAAAAGTGGAAGTCACAAAGTGCAACATTTTGAATGTAGACAGCACATTAAAATTATCAGCAGCGCGATACCAAAATGTAATAGCACAGCTCTATGCTTGGTAACTACTACATTTTTCATCCAGTCTGATAATGAACCACTGAAAATTAACATAACGCATCCTGGAAAACAAGGGAAAGAAGGAGGTTCTCCCTGTCAGATTAAAAGAATGACAATTTAGATTTTTTTAAAAGTCTGATTGTTATAAAATTGCCCAGATGTTGTTTTGCATAAATATTGTCACTAATAAGCAGTGTTTCAATATCTGGCCTGCATTCATCAAAGATGACATTTTCCCATCTGAAATTTTGCATGGTTTGGTCACCTGCAAATATACTGTAAGTATTACGTCTTGTAGTACAACTGTTTGTAAGAAGGAGAACAAATTACTGTATTTGCTCGATTATAACATGACCCCCCAAAATTTGAATATTAATTTAGGAAAAAAAAGAAAAAGCCCGAATATAAGACTACCTGATAGGAAAAAAGTTTTACTAGTAAATATTCACATGTAAACTATTTTTTCATATTTAATAAAAACGATGATTGAGAAAAATGCATTTTTTTTTAATTTCCTTTTATTTGCCAACCTGCCCCCAGTTATGCGCATCTGCCCCATGGCTTACTACTCTGCCCCCCCAGATATGCCTTATACCCCCTATATACCCCCTATATGCCACTCTGCCCCCAGATATGCCATGTACCCACCTATTTGCCAATCTGCCTCCCTGATATCCCTTATACCCCCTATATGCCCCCCCCAATTTACCGATGCATGCCCAGACTCCCTGGTGTCAAGTGGGGGCAGCCGATGGACATCTGCATGATGTGCGCAGACAACCTTCGCTGCTACCCAGGACTTCTGCTGGGGCTTCTATCACTGCACACTGGAAGGTCACATCACGCTGGTGCTCCGTCATAGAAGCCCGGCAGAAGTGTAGACGTTCACCGGCTGTCAGAGATGAGGATCTGGGTCTCCTGCAGCACTGCGAGAAATCCTCCTCTCTGGCAGCCAGTAAATGCCTTTGCGATGCGTGTAGACAACCTCCGCTGCTGCCGGCCAGTACTTCCACCGGGGCTTCTATGGTGGAGCACCGGAAGGTCATGTCATGCCGGCGCCCCGTCATAGAAGCCCCAGCAGGAGTGCCGGCAGCAGCGGAGGTTGTCTGCGTGCATCGCACACACATCCACCGGCTGCCAGAGGGGAGGATCTGGATCTTAGTCTTATATTCAGACCTCTATTTGTAGTCTGATTATAAGACAACTTCGAATATAAGACGAGGGGTATTTTTCAGAGCATTTGCTCTGAAAAAAAAAACTTGTCTTATAATCGAGCAAATATGGTACTATCACTTATGGCTGCCTGTTCCCCTTCTTTGACTGTACAGGCACTGGCAGTGTCCATAATGCGATGTCTGAAGCAAGGATTTTTACCTGACTCTAAGAGGTTGGTGTAGCATAAAATAGCCCTGATCCTTAAGGGTTAAGTAACCACTATATGATCACTATATGACAAGCCATGGTGTACCATATTTTTAGTATATCTTGCTTTGGTATGCCAATGTATAATGTAGTTTGGGTGCTACAGGTGGCATCTGTAAGAACTCCCAGCTAGGCCTCAATACAGCATAGAACAGAGTATGTAATCACAAATCCTAACTCTTTTACTTTAGGATTATTATAAATTATTAATGCAAAATCAATGTTTGAAAGATCAGTCAGTTTTTTGTGTTTATTTTTTTATATAAGGTAAGACCTGATGCAATCTACTTTTCATTTAACCCTTTAGATAAAAAACTCTCACTTTGAAGGATGTTAGATGGTTAATGTAATGAGATTCTTAGCCTCATTGCAGTCAATTAGGAGCAAGGAGTGTTTAATTGTCAAGGGAACAGAAAGTGTGAATTTTAGGCTGGATGCCATATGGAGGCAGCAAAATGAAACTTGAATGAATGACAGCTCGAACCTGTGGCGCTCTCATTAAATGCAGACGCAGAGCTGGGATTGATGTGTCAGCCTCCTACTGCTCCTTGCCACAGACTGACAGACACAGAGTCACGCACAAACTCCGTCACTGCCCGGTCGGCAGCAGAAAAAGAGGCTTCAACATTTTTGAAAAAATTAGGAGGACACAGCAAAATGATAGATAGGAGACGAAAGAAGAGGCAAGAGAAACAAAGGAAGAAAAACACCACAGAAGATGGACAATAACAAAAAGTAGAAAAAGAAATGGAGGGAGAGGTGAAAGACAGAAATGAAACGTTGAATGAAAGATGGAATATAATGACTAAAAAGAAAAATGTGCTAATTGTTATATATAGGGATTGCAAATATGGTGTAACAGAAATGTAGAAATGTATAGGGTAGGGGGAACTTCTCCCTCTGTTACTGAGCCACAGCTCCCACAACGCTACTAGGCAAGCACCATATGAGTTTCATAAAAGCTGAGAAACTGCCTTTAACTATAACTGACCTGAAATGTTTGTCCCAGATGTTTCATGCGTTTACTGCTGGACTTCTGAGGTACTGCCTTAAAGTTGGTCAAGTATGTGATCCACATCTGGTCCCATGTATGGGAGTGAGAAAGATGGAAATTTCCCAACTGAGGACACTTGGTAGTATGCACAATTGCACATTTCATAAACATACTTTTGCTTATAGAAACAGAATCTAGTTACAATGGAACTTTTACTGCACACATATTGTAAATAACAAGATAACCAAGCTTATATCAGTGGTTTAGTCACTGTTTATAAACGACTGAAGGGATAATTCCCTTCTTTGGTGGACATTTGGCAGGAAACCAAACAAAAAATAGATTTTTAGAACCCCTACCAGCCATATATATATATATATATATATATTGGAATGGCACAGAAGTAAAATGTGGGAATGGTTCCTACATGAATGTCAGAATAAATGGGAAAATGCTCATAGGCATGGATTCTGGAGCAAAACAATTCGATTCTGTGCTGATTTTCGGATTCTTCAGCCTCTCGTTTATCTTCGTATTGAGCGTTAAATCCATACCCAGTCCATAAATCAATAAGACCCTAGGTAAGCCTTGATAAGTGACTTTGTAAAGACAAAAATTCAAACCCTACAGGTAACATATTTGATAAGCTGATATATTGAATGGTGTTAAAGGGACATTAAATATTTAATATATTGAAGGGTGAAGGGTTGCACAATGTTTCAGACCATGATGTTACATGGCCTTCATTTAGTTGCATAAACATCCGGTAAAGTTTGTGTTTTCAGAAAGTGAGATGTATGTACTGAGCTCCATTCTTTTCTGTAGATGTCTGATTTGACAAGTCATGGGCTGCAAACAACCTGGTGATGCCAGCAAACATCTCAGCAAGCACACATCCAAAGACGACTTCCACTATTTCTGAAGGGAAGACGGCTGAGTCCATCTCCCAAATGGCACAGGGGATCTAGCTGAGAGCCCCCTTACCCCTTTATCAGCAGCTGCATCAGTCTGCAAGCAGGCTGCACCAGTCACTGAGAGAGCAGCTGAAAACTTCTAATTTTTCTAAAGTTGAGCAGAGCTTTAACATTAAAAGTATTTAATTAAAGGTTAGTTGCACTTTAACATGGATACATAGTTATAGAAGGCAAGGTTTATCACAGAGAATTTGGTTCCTATTCCTTGAGGTTTCATCCAACTGAGCTATTATCCTCGCCATTTACACTTTCGCACGTCTAATGTTCTCAGAGGGATCCATAAGGTCAAGACGTATGGTTCTGTTAAAGCATCATCTACTGCATTTAATTTTGGACTCCAGTGTCCACGAGTAGCTATGCATTATGGTTCATTGGAATTATGTGAGTGAATTTCCAGTCAGAATGAGAACGGTTCTAACTTCTCAGAATGAATTGCCTAGTGATCAATAAATGGTTTCTGTCTTTCTTCTGTCTCTAATATGTATTTTTGCTGTACTGAGTGGGAAAGGGGTGGTGCTTTCTCTCCATGTACTGTCCTAGAATTCTGTTAAATGAAAGCATTAACTGTCTCCCAACTGCAATTGAGAAAAAAAAACATGCTGTAATACTACCTTTGGATACCTCCTTAATAATGTGGTGTTATTTTCAGTTTCAGACACATTTCCATATAAACTGTTTTGTATATGGTCATAACCCCGAGTAAGTATGTATGCAACCTTGTCTATGTATGAACACAAAGGAGAAGACAGCCATGATGATCTTTACTGAACCATGATGTATACCAGAACAGTTTCAGTACTTAAACACTTGATACCAGATGAACCCACTCAAGATACAGTATGTAATGTTGCTAACACCAGGTGGCTTATTTTTCTTAATTTTCAATTGTCTGACTTGATAAAGTCATCCAGTTGCACCATAGGCATACATCTTCTAATTACTTCATACAGGTTTTTCAGCTTCATCACACTAAATCTATAACTACAGTAGCCCTCAGACACTTTCAGTGTGTGTGTCAGAGGGAATAACTGGACGTTTTCTTCCTATTTCTGCAATCAAGAAATAAAGCAAGACACTTTGATAACAGAGCTGAGATAGGACTGCTAAACTCCCTGGGTGAAACAGGTCTAGGCTGCCTTTTCAAGGAGCATCCCTTGTTCCGTTCCAGTGGCTTTTAGTTCTAGCCTTAATTTGTCTGCAGAGGCAACAGAGACAGATTTTTAGTGTGTGCTCACATACCTGTGCCATGATAGTAGCCTTCTGTTGCATACCTAAAGAAGTAGCTGTGTTAGGTGCGCAACCAGGGACTTGTTTCTTTAACATGGGAGGGTAATCCATTACTTTAAAATATATAGAGTCTCAGGAATCATGTTATCTCTATAACTAAATAAAATCTCAATGGAATATTGAGTCACATTTATTACATATATTAACATTATATATGTTATATATGTAACATTTATTACATATATTTCACTTGTTTCATAAAACTATGTACACAATACTTTGAAGTATCCTTCAATTAATTTACTGAATAGAACCATAGGAGAAAAATCACAAAACAGAATAACTATCCCCAAAATAATAGAAGCGGGATGGCTTTTTTTAGGTTAGCCAACAGTAGAAAAAAAATAAGGTCACATTTTTATTGACTTCAGCCTACATCAATATATTAGTTATTATTTAGCTATAGAGATGATTCTTACTTATTTTATTTTCATTCAAAATCCTTAGTGGCAGACATGCTGCTATGGGCAACCATGGTGGTTTTGATCTTCAGTGTTTGCCCTCTGGCTGTCCCTGCTCTGACTTCAATGCACCATGTAGATCTGGAAATCACTGCTTCATAATAACTACAAAAGTAACAAGGACACGTGCGGCTAAGGGTCCATGTATAAACACTGCAGGATGTCCAACTAAGTTAGGCATGTAAAACTATTTACTTCTGTACAATACAAATAATTGGTATATAGTTTGAACAATGCTTTCACTAAAGGAAAGAAAAAAAGGAGAACATTTCTTACCTTGTATTTTTTTTTCAAAAAATTATTAGAACCATGTAATCATTAGGCAGCAGCAGTGTATATTTTTCCTTGTAAAATTAAACCTGATAAAAGAGAATTTCAAACAACAGCAAATTGTTGAGTTTACCCTGCAAATAAATCTCTAGTTTGGGAACATTTTCATCACTATATATTTTAAGTACAGCAGGAGACCTTTAAAAAAATAAATAAAAGTCCAGAAATTTCATGGAATCAAAATGCTTTTTTTTTACTAATGTAGACATTTAGACATAGTTAAAGCAAGGCCATAAAACTACATGTGCTAAATGCAGTGGCGACTCTAGGAACAATATGGTGGGGGCACTAATAAGTTCCACCACTAAATCATGCCACTGAAAAGCTAAATGTATATACCGTATTTGCTCGATTATAAGAAGACCAAAATCCGAATATTAATTTAGGAAAAAAAGAAAAAGCCTGAATATAAGACGACCAGTAAATGTTAATTCATGTAAACTATGTAAACTATTTTTTTTAATAAAAGCTATGATTGAAAAAAATATTTTTTTTTTATTTCCTTTTATTTTCCAACCTGCCCCAGAAATGCCTTATACCCCCTATATGCCACTGTGCCCCATGATATGCCTTTTAACCCTCTAAATGCCACTGTGCCCCATGATATGCCTTTTAACCCTCTATATGCCACTGTGCCCCATATGCCTTTTAACCTCCTATATGCCAATCTGGCATTTAGGGGGTTAAAAGGCATATTATGGGGCATAGTGGCATATAGGGAGGTATAAGGCATTTCAGGAGGCAGTTGGCGTATAGAGGCTCTGCCTACAGAAATGCCTTATGCCCCCCATTTAACACCCCCTCACCAAAAAAAAAAACAACTTACTGGTGCTTCTGACCGGGCAGCAGGTAGACGTCTACGCGATAGCCAGAAGGAGGTGCGGTTAGCAGCGGAGGTTGCCTGCGTCCATCGCGCATACACCCCCGACGCAGACAACCCCCGCTGCTAACCGCATCTCCTTCCGGCTGCAGCGGAAGTTGTCTACGTGAATCGCGTAGACGTCTACACGCTACCCCGGCTACACACCAGGGACTCAGAAGCACCTGTAAGTGGGGAGGGGGGAGTCAGGAGGATCCACGTCCCCTGCAGCGCTGCGGGGGATCTGGATCTTAGTCTCATAGTCAGACCTATTTGAGGTCTGATTATAAGACGAGGGGTATTTTTCAGAGCATTTGTTCTAGAAAAAACCTTGTCTTATAATCGAGCAAACACGGTAAATAAGATCCCAAAATACCAGAGTATTGCAGTATGCAGTGATACCTTTTTTATACTTAAATACTTAATACTTAAAAGACAAGCTTTCAAAAGTTTTCCTCTCCTCCTCAGGTATTGCTTCAGACCTAAGAAAGAGAGGAAAACGCTTGAAAGCTTTTCTTTATTTACAAATAAGTGGAGCAGCCTGGTTGTTGTGAGCAGAGCTGTAGTTGGCTCCTTTTGCGCCCAAGACAAGAATGCAAAATTGTGCCCCGTCAGCTATTTATTTAAAGAGGTTATTTTATTGACACTGCCTTTACACATGCCTGCCCATAAACACACATGTAAACACACTGCTTTACACGCCTTTACACACTGCTTTTACACAAACCTGCCTATAAACACACACATGCACTTCCATTACACATGACGGCCCACACACACTGCCTTTACACACATATACAGAGACCTGCCCACACACACTGCCTTTACACACACCTGTCCATAAACACACATATACACATACACAGCCCTTTCACAAAACTGCCCATACACACTGCCTTTACAAACACCCGCCCTTAGACACACACATACACTGCCATTGCACACGACTGCCCACACAGACTGCCTTTATACACACATATACATATACACTGGCCTTACACATGCCTGTTCATACACACACATATACATACGCTGCCCTTACACACACCTGCCCAAAAACACACATATACACATACTCTGTCCTTACACACACCTGTTCATACACACACATATACACACACACGGCCCTTACACACATGTCCACGCACACACGTGTACATATACAGTGTCCTCACAAAACCTCTGCGTTTACACACACACACATACATACACAAGCTTACAAACACACACACATATATATATATATATATATATATATATATATACACATACATACATACATACACTGCCCTTGCACCCCTTTCTACTCATCTCTTACCTTTCTCATCTTCCATCACCCTCCATCCAGTTGTGGGAGGGGCTATTGATGTAGAGTGCGGGGTATGATGTCATCAATTGCCAGCACATAGTGATAAGGTAGCACAGAAGCTGTGGTCTGAAAGAACAGATCTTACGCTCCCCACAGGGTCCCTGTGCAACTGTGCCATTTAGTCCTGCAGCTGGAGGGGTTTCCAAATTTGGTGGGGGGCAAAAGGAATAATCTAGGGGGGGAATTGCCCCCATGTAACGGCACCTACAAAGATGGGACCTAATGCCATTAGGAGAAGACCTTGTAGTGTGTGTCCCATTGGTATTTTGGTCATTGGAATTTATATGAATAACAATAGAGAACATATACCATATTGGCTCGATTATAGGCCGTACCCGATTATAGGCCGAACCCTAAAAGTTAGGTGCTTTTTAAAGCAAAATTTAGATTCTTAGAAAAAAAAACAGCTTAGTGGAATAGATATGCTCCCACTCTGCTCCCCCAGATATGCTGCCACTCTGCCCCCCCAAGATATGCTGCCACTCTGTCCTCCCCCGAGATATTCTGCCACTCTGCCCCCCCGAGATATGCTGCCACTCTGCCCCTAGATATGCCCCCGCCCTAGACTTACCAATGCAGACTCACGGGTGTCTAGCGGGGCCGGCGGGGAACATCTGCGCGACACGCGTAGACAACTTCCGGGGCGGGCACTTCCACCATGGGAAGTGCCGACAAGGGAGATTTTTAAAGCGCATCGTGCAGACGTTCACCGGCTGCAGCAATGCGAGCATAAACAACCTCCGCTGCCGGCACGTCTGCACAATGTGCTTTAACAATCTTCCTTGCCCATCATAGGCGTAGGAACCGGGGGGGACGGGGGGGACAGATCCCCCCCAGTAACTCATGCGGGGGGGACCGATAATTAAGAAATCCCCCCCAGGGCCGTAGGAATCCCCCCCCTGCTACTTACCTGTGGGAGGGTCTTCTGTACTGCACAGAGGAAGCGGAACCCAGCAGAGTTCACGTGACATCACATCCCATCCTGCTTCCTCTGTGCAGTACCAGAGAACGCAGAGGGAGGCCGCGCCCCCTGCTGAAGTCTGTGAGCGGCATCGAGGAGCTGCAGTGCAGGTAAGGGGGTGGGGAGGGTGTTTGAATCAGTATGCGTGATTGAGGGAATGAATCTGTGAATTAATGAGTATATGAATTAATGAGTGTGTGTGTGATAGCATGGATGTGTAAGTGCTGAAACCTAGGCATGATGGGACTGTGATTGCTGTTAGCAATCACACTCCTATCATGCCAAGTCAGCCAGTACATGCTGAAACCTAGTTAGCTGCCCCCCTTGTGTATTGATGCTGCCAGCAGTATGGGGTCTGCACATCACTTACAGCCACCCTGTACCAGCATGTACTGGCTGACTTGGCATGATAGGAGTGTGATTGCTAACAGCTAACAGCAATCACAGTCCCATCATGCCTAGGTTCCAGCATTTACTGGTTGGATGTGTAAGTGCTGGAACCTAGGCATGATGGGACTGTGATTGCTGTTAGCAATCACACTCCTATCATGCCAAGTCAGCCAGTACATGCGGAAACCTAGCTAGCTGCCCCCCTTGTGTATTGATGCTGCCAGCAATATGGGGTCTGCACATCACTTACAGCCACCCTGTACCAGCATGTACTGGCTGACTTGGCATGATAGGAGTGTGATTGCTAACAGCTAACAGCAATCACAGTCCCATCATGCCTAGGTTCCAGCATTTACTGGTTGGATGTGTAAGTGCTGGAACCTAGGCATGATGGGACTGTGATTGCTGTTAGCAATCACACTCCTATCATGCCAAGTCAGCCAGTACATGCGGAAACCTAGCTAGCTGCCCCCCTTGTGTATTGATGCTGCCAGCAATATGGGGTCTGCACATCACTTACAGCCACCCTATACCAGCATGTACTGGCTGCCTGGGTATGATAGGAGTGTGATTGCTGTTAGCAATCACACTCCTATCATGCCAAGTCATATTGCTAATTCTTTTTGTCCAATTGTGGTGTGTTACCTACTTTTATTAAAAATTTGAGTTTTTATTATTATTTTTAAAGGTGGGGTTTTGGCTAAGTGAACCGTGAAAGTTTTGGTCCAGAATTTTCATTTTGGTGCAGAATTTTCATTTTGGCGCATCCCTAGAATAAATAGAACTATTTAATTTTTAATTATCCTGAGTCCTGAATTTGTAGTCACAAAACTTTCTAGGCCCAGAAATCAGTGAGAGGAAAAGTAAAGGTTTTGTGTCATTTACTTTATTTTAATCTGCATATTTTATTAAAGGCCATATTTTCTCACAGTGAAAAATGAGTGCGATAGGGAGAGGGTAGCTAGTGAGAAGGGGGTAGGGAGAGGGTAGATAGTGTGAGAAGGGAGGGTAGGGAGGGGGTAGATAGTGTGAGAAGGGAGGGTAGGGAGGGGGTAGATAGTAAGAAAGTGTGAGAGGGGGTAGATAGTGTGAGAGATGGGGAGAAAGAGGGGATCTGATGGGGGAAAATGCTGTCCCCCCCAGATTTTTAGGGGTTCCTACGCCCATGGGCACCATTTCAGTAAAGTAAGTAAAAATTCCTTACATTACAATAGATTAAATTATTGGATATTTTGTTGTAACTTTGTTGCTCCAAACAAATTAGTCTTTTAGACCAGGAAATAGACAATAATGATTAACATATTTAAAGCAGAACAATGCATAACTATTGTATTTGTTAATAAGGCTTTATACGGCTGCCTGTTTAATGATACATTATAATAACATCTAAGGTATTAGTGGGCAACTCACACACAGAATCATGGTTGACATGGGAGCAAGTATGTAACCTTGTCTATGTATGAACACACAGGAGGAGACAGCCATGATGATCTTTACTGAACCATGATATATACCAGAGCAGTTTCAGAAATGTACCGTATTTGCTCGATTATAAGACAAGGTTTTTTTCAGAGCAAATGCTCTGAAAAATACCCCTCGTCTTATAATCGGGGTCGTCTTATAATCAGACCTCAAATAGGTCTGACTATGAGACGACTAAGATCCAGATCCCCCGCAGCTGCAGGGGACCTGGATCCTCCTGTCTCCCCCCGCCCGCCCCACTTACCGGTACTTCTGAGTCCCCGGTGTGTAGCTGGGGCAGCGTGTAGATGTCTACGCGATTCGCGTAGACAACTTCCGCTGCAGCAGGAAGGAGGTGTGGCTAGCAGCGGGGGTTGTCTGCGTCCATCGCGCAGACCTTCCCCGGCTGTCAGAGATCAAAGTTCCCCGCACCGGTGCGGGGAACTCTGATCTCTGACAGTCGGGGAAAGTCTGCGCGATGGACACAGACAACCCCCACTGCTAGCCACGCCTCCTTCCGGCTGCAGCATAAGTGTGTGGGATCTACATGACAGGGAAGTCAAAAGCACCGGTAAGTTGGGGGGGGGGGGTTAAATGGGGGCATAAGGCATTTCTGGAGGGAGAGTGCTCTGTGAAATGCCTTTTAACCCCCTTAATGCCACTCTGCCTCCAGAAATGCCTTTTTAACCCTCTATATGCCACTCTGCCTCCTGAATGCCTTAAACCTCCCTATATGCCACTCTGCCCCATAATATGCCTTTTAACCCTCTAAATGCCAGAGTGGCATATAGGGGTATAAGACATTTCTGGAGGCAGAGTGGCACATAGGGGGTCAAAAGGTATATCATGGGGCACAGTGGCATATAGGGTTAAAAGGCATATCATGGGGCACAGTGGCATTTAGAGGGTTAAAAGGCATATCATGGGGCACAGTGGCATATAGGGGGTATAAGGCATTTCTGGGGCAGATATGCAAAACTGGGGGGCAGGTTGGAAAATAGAAGGAAATAAAACGAAAATATTTTTCTCAATCATAGCTTTTATTAAAAAAAAATAGTTTAGATGAATTAATATTTACTGGTAAAACGTTTTTCCTATAGGGTCGTCTTATATTCAGGCTTTTTCTTTTTTTCCTAAATTAATATTCAGATTTGGGGGGTCGTCTTATAATCAGGGTCGTTTTATAATCGAGCAAATACGGTACTTAAACACTTGATACCAGATGAATCCATTTAAAATACGTAATTCTGCCAACACCAGGTGGCTTATTTTTCTTAATTTTCTCTTGTCTGACTTGATAAAGTCATCAGGTTGCACCATAACATATGCACTCCCCATGTGTCCTACTGCAAGCCAGATTTAAATTTAAATGGCTGCAAACTTAAAATAGCTGATAAAATTGATTAATAACTTTGCTAATCAAGAGAAAACACAAATATGCTGAGTTGTTAAGTGGTGTTAGTAGATAACAATTAGGCCACCTCAGTACCATAAAAAATACGTCCTAATCAGTTGGCTGAAATATTAATTACTAGCTTGCTGCAAAGTACATCAGACAGAAACATATGAAGAGGTTTGGTTTATAAAATGTTAAAACTGTTGGTTTAGAAGTTTTTTTGTAAGGAAATTACTGAAGAAAAGGTTAAAACTGTTTATTTAGAATCATGACGAAAGAAGGCTAAAAGCTAAAAAGATCATTGAATTATAATAAGTTTAAGAATATTTTTAGGACCTATATACTTATCTGTTAGAAAATTAGACTAGTCCTCAGCCCTAGTCAATGGCATGAATGGTAGATGTAAAATAAAAATGACAAACAAAAAAAAAAGAATAAGGCATGGGAGGTCCCCTTTAAAAAAGATATATAACAATGTTAGGAGCCTAGTCTGAATGAGGGAAAATGGCTTTACTTTTAATTGCAGGAATGTTTTTTTTTTTATATAAAATAACATTTAATGCATTAACCATATAGCTCTTTGCCTTTTATAATTGTTCTGTAAGGGTTTTTAGGAAAAGGCTACAGATATGAGTGACATTGGAACTATTCACACCAGTTATTTGTGAGATCCAATGAACTGAATTAGAAAATTAATTGGAAGGTGTGCGATATGTGTAGAAATGTGTAAATGAGAAAAGGTAGGGTGCACTCACTTACTAATTGCAGGTGAGTGCCAGATTAGTCCAGAAGTACTTGTAAGAGCTGAAAATGGTGCTTCTTTAAATAACCATGGTAGAAAAAAGCACACAGTGAGAAAAATATTAATAATGCTTTCATGGGTACCACACACGGAGTTATGCATAAGGTTTAACCATTCTGTAAAAGCAAGTATATAATAACAATTATAATACGAAGGTTGGTGTTCAAGTTGTATGTCATCATCATAGATGGCTCCAATAAGTTTCAATTCATGAACACTTTGGTCCTTTGGAACGTTAATCAAAGTGCAGAGTTTTAGGTGAAAATGCACATTTCAACTAGGAATCTAAGGAACTGTATGGATACTATTTCTTCCCTATAGTTAAGTTCTGATTGTGTAAGGGGTAGGCAGAAACAGACACCATTCCACTTATTTAACTCACTCAAGACATAACTTCTTATAATACATCTAAGCCTCATAGTTGGTAAAACTCTCTTAAAATTCAATGTTTGTCTAAATGATTTTTTTTACCTATAGTGTACCTTTATGCTTGTCTTTTATGTTGGCTCCACTTATTCTGTGTTCATCCAATGACAATTACATTAATCCTGTATTCCTAATTATTAGGATCTTTTGAATCAAAACAAATCATGCAGTAAATATTCATAAGACCCCTTACCACACACTTTCATTGACTGTCAGAAATGTATATTAATTCCTTAGATTAAATATTAAAACTGGAGATGTTTATGTTGGAATTTCCAAAAATTCAAGCAACTTATTTATCATTTAAGCAACACCAACAACTGTCACAACTGCTGTCACCCAGGAGCACACACCGCACAAGTTCTTTGCCCCGAATAACCTAGTTAGGGGTTGAATCAGTGAATGAGAAAGTATAGGGAGTTATACTGTACTATTGTCAATGTCTTGTTCAGTGTATATTGGTGGGAGTTATGCTGTACTACCATCAGTGCTTGGCTCAGTATGTAGTTATGTTCTAAAGTAGATCATGACTCCTATCACTTTATACTGAGCCAGACATTACATTATACAAATGTATATAGCTCCAGCAGATTCCATAGTGCTGTTACATTCAGTCAGTAAAATTAAAAAACTTTATAATCTAGTCGACGATGGTACAGCATAACTCTTATCACTATATACCACTGTCAGTGCCTGTCTCAGGGTGACCACATTGGCTATGTTTTCCAGGACATGTATAAGTTTTCATATTGAAGACCAGCAAGGGTAAAGTGCTGCCCTGCAGTATGTGGGATGTATAGACTCATAGAAGGGAACCAATTATTCATACATCATCCATGCATCATCCAGCACTTTATCTGGTCTGGTCAGCAATATGTAAAAATTATATGTGTCCTGGAAAACATGGCAGTTATCCTGTACCACTGTCAATGTCTGGCTCAGGGTATAGTGATACTGGTCATGCTGTACTGTAACCACCTTACCTGTGGCTACGGCTGCAGCAACCTTCCGCAGATGCCGTCGGACCTTGCGCATTTGCAGGCCACTCCAGTGGTAGCCGACCATTTACACCTGTGGCAGTATACGCATGTGCAGGGCATTTCTCCGTCTATTTGTGCACTTGGCTTGGGGCGGGGTTATCTGCCTGGGGCCTATTTTAGGGCTCCTTAACTGTCCACTAGCTGCCTGTCAAAGAGATTAATTGCTTGTTCTCTGGGCTCTGCTCCTGCTTCTCAGTTATCCTGTTTGTTCTGGTTCTGACTTCGGCTACGTCTCATGGCTATCCTGACTTCTCCAATCCTCAACCTCGGCTTCGTTTGTGGACTGCTGTACCCATGTCCCAGACGCCTGTTCTGGTTCGTGTCTGGGTTCTGCATTGTGGATCCTCAGTTACTGATCCTGACCATTCCTGGCCGTTACATGTACCACCATCAATGTCTGTCTCAGTGTATAGTGATAGTAGTTATGCTTTTCCACCGTAATGTCTGCCTCAGTATATAATGATAGCTGTTATCCGGACCACCGTCAGTGTCAGTATATAATGATAGCAGTTATGCTGTAGCACCGTCAATGTTTTTATCAGTGTATAGTGATAGTAGTTATGCTTTTCCACTGTGATGTCTGGCTCAGTATATAGTGATAGGATTTATGCTGTACCATCATCAATATCTGCCTCAGTATATAATGATAGCAGTCATAAAGTTTTAAAGTGGGATCCACCCCAGGTGCCAAATACTCTAGGTACACCCCTGCATGTCAGGACAGCAAGGTACAGAATTGCTAGGCAGGACAGTAGTCAGACAAGCCAAGGGTCAACCATTGGACTTAAGGAATCAATACACAGCAAACGCAGTTCTAGATCCTTAAATCCAGAACCTGGTCTGCTTGGCATCTGCTGTGCATCACGTGCGTTTCCCCTGCTGCGTGTCACATGTGCACCTACAGCAGAACCATGCTTCCGGAAGCCATTGGGTAAGCACACACTGCCTGGATACCTTGTTATATTATAAGTAGTAATAATAATTTAGGATAATATACATGCAGGCACAGTATGGAATATGTACAAAAACAGATTCAGGTGCAGAGTTTTAAAGTTTTCTAATTGCCCTAGCAACAGTGCTGTATTTTAACCCCTTAAGGACCGGGCTTATTTTTCTTTATGTACCCTTTGGGACCGAGCCTGTTTTAACACTTTTGCGGTGTTCGTGTTTAAATGTAATTTTCTCCTCACCCATGTAGTGTACCCACACAAGTTATATGTTGTTTTTTTCAGGACAAGATGGGCTTTATTCAGATACATATCATCTAATTTACTATAAAAAAATTAATAAAACATGGTGAAAATTTGAAAAAAAAACACCTTTAATGACTTTTATTTGAAAAATCTTTTACTCATCGACGAAAGCAAGTAAAAAAAAACAGCTAAATAGATTCTACTATTTGTCCTGAGTTTAGAAATACCCAATGTTTTTATGTTTTTTTGCTGTTTTTTGTAAGTTATAGGGCAATAAGTACAAGTAGCGTTTTATGATTTCCAAACCTTTCTTTCCAAATCTGGTCATTCTGCCTCCATCTCCGCATGTATAGGTTTGTCGGATTGTTTGGCTGGGAAAAGGCTACTTTTGGGACATGCGTAATTCAGGTTTTCAACACAGACTTTTAGCATCTGGTCATTCTGCCTCCATCTCCTCTTTGGAACATCTTTGAAGCCGGTTAACTCAATTTATCCCCATGAAACCATATATTTTTGGAAACTAGACACTCCAAGGTATTTCAAATGCTGGTATTTTAACCCTTTCCATACACTAATTATACAACCACACTTTGTCAAACTTTGTAATAGTAATTTTTTTTTTTTTTTCACACAAATTGGATTTTAGTTATACATATAAATATATATGGTATATGTCCCTGTCAAACAACACCCCAATATGTGTTCAGCAACATCTCCTGAGTACAGTGATACCCCACATGGTTTGTCAGGTTGTGTGGGGGCTAAAAGGTAACATTTGGGACATGCGTAATTCACGGTTTCAATTTGAAATTTTGACATCCGTTAAAAAAAACTTTTTTTGTACCCAACTTTCGGAAGGGGCAGGCTACAAGAAAGCCTGGCCTTTCTCCAAGAAGGGATTTGATCTAGCACCGTTAAGCGATTCCCTCATGCCATGGGAAAGACACAGAGGTCACTTGTCAGTGCAAATAAAGGCTCAAAAATGGTGCAGCAAAAAAAAAATTCTAAAAAGCAGTAAATGTACAAAAAAATCTAAAAAAATATAATAGTGGAACAGGAACAAACAAACAAAAAAATTAAAAATGGGCAGTTGTGTGGTACAGCTTAAAGCAGTTACCAAGGCAGAGTGCAGGTTCTCCAGGGCAATCTGGACAGTAGAACGTGGTGTCCTTTCTTTGCCCCCTGCTGTAGCATACCCTGCATCTTTTTTGGGGACTCTGCTTCTTCTTTGTGGGAGGAAGTCTAAAAATAAAATGGGTAGCCCCAATTCTATTAGACTCTGTCACCGCCCGGGGAACAGGTGCATCTTGGTACAAGATACCCGAAATAACTTGAAGTTGAAAATGCAAAAAAGACAGTTGCATTACGGGATTTGCTTTTTTGTGCAACAAAAAAGCATTGTAGGTCGCAATTTGCATGATATAAATTGCAACCTTCTTGTACCAGGCCTTTGCCTTCCTCATAATGAGGTAGGGCTGTAGGAGTTGATCTGACAGATCAACTCCACCCATGTTCTTATTATAGGCC
The DNA here is from genome assembly GCA_023333645.1 of Sceloporus occidentalis. Classification (NCBI taxonomy): domain Eukaryota; kingdom Metazoa; phylum Chordata; class Lepidosauria; order Squamata; family Phrynosomatidae; genus Sceloporus; species Sceloporus occidentalis. Next base: position 1,622,238 of record JALMGF010000036.1, on the reverse strand, counting down.
CTGATGCACACTGGCTTTCTAGTGACCCCAGCTCTGCCACGGACAGAAACCTCCACAGTTTTCTCATCGTGGATGGTGGTCAGCATGCACACCTCTTTTCTGTCCATGAACTTCAATGCTAAGAGCTCCTCTTGACGTAGAGCTGAGGTCTCCCCCTTTCGTAGTCGGGTTTGTGCCAGATCTTGTGGGAAACCCACGCGGTTCTTTCTAATAGTACCGCAAGCTACTGTGTCAAAACAACACAGCAGCTTGAACAAAGGGACGCTTGTATAAAAGTTGTCAACATACAAGTGGTAGCCTTTGTTCATAAGTGGGAATATTAGGTCCCACACAATCTTGGCACTGGTGCCCAGATGTTCTGGGCAACCTGGAGGGTCAAGGTGGCTATCCTTTCCCTCGTATACCCGGAAAGCCTGAGTATACCCAGTCTCGCTCTCGCAGAGCTTATACAATTTTATGCCATACCTGGAGCGCTTGGAAGGAATATACTGCTTGAATCCCAACCTTCCTTTATACTTCATCAGAGATTCATCCACGCAGATATCCCTTCCAGGTGTATAAGACTCTGCAAAACACGAGATGGGTAATCAGGGGGAGGATTTTATAGAGCCTGTCAAACTGTGGGTGTTCCTTAGGGGGGCACAGGCTATTATCGCTAAAATGCATGAAATGAAGAATCATTTCATACCTTCTCCTACCCATGGACTGGGTGTAAATGGGGGTACTAAGGATGGGGCTGGTGCTCCAGTAGGAGCGGATGGAGGGTTTTTTAATAATTCCCATGAGCATAGTTAACGCCCAGAATTTAAGAAATTCTGGCACGTCAATGGGGGTCCATGGCTGCTTTGCAAAATAGGAGTCGGGGTTAGCAGCACGGTACTGCTGGGCATAAAGGTTTGACTGGGAGACAATGTCTCCCAAGATATCTTCTCCCCAAAAAATCTGCACAAACTGCAATGGGGTGAATCCCGTAACATCAATATTGATGCCAGGAATTGCAGTAAAAGGAGGGATAGCTGGCTTATACCTATTAGGTGCTACCCACTCCTCAGGTGCCCTGCCACCACTACTTGTGGCAGCGGACCCAGCAGCCACAGATACATCACTAGATGTATCTGTGAATTGACCAACATCAAAATCTGACGCTGTGTCAGTGGCCTCAGAATCTGAGGCCAAAAAATCATACGCCTCCTCCGCAGTATACCTGCGCTTCATCATTAACCCCTAGCCGGTAAAATGAAAAAGAAAATAAAATATATATAAAAAAAATACAGTAAGCAAAAAAGGTGCTAAAAATAATAAAACAATATAAAATAAACCTGAAAAAATGTGGATAAAATAAAAGGGCACAAACAGCAAAAAAGTGCTGATGTGCAATATCACTGCCTATGCAGTGATCAACAGTAAGGAAGGGGTTAAAAAGAAAAAGAGGGGCTCTTATAAGAGCCTTTTGTGTAAATGTTTATTTTTGATAAGATTTTATCAAAGTGTACCTGCTTTCTCACGATCTGTCTCTCTCCCTCACTAAAAGCAAGTGATGGAGGGAGGCAGGTCTTTACCGGTCAAAGGCAATGTTTATAACATTTAATAAAAGCAGGCGAGGGGGCTTAAGAAAATGATTCAGAATAACAGTCTTAAGAACTGAAACATGGATGCTTCATGGTTTCACTACTGTAAAGTCTTGGAGGCAGGAATCAGCAGCAGCAACCATGGAAAGTGGAACAGAGCTAGTTTGATGTGAGGTTCTTACCCAGGGCAGCAGAGAAAGGAGTACTCTATATTGAGTTATGGAAAGAGGAGTTGACATTGCCTTTGACTGAGCAAATCAAGATCACTCTCCTGAGTGATCTTTAGGCTTTGGGTGTCAATCAATGGATGCTGATAGCATCCAGCAACACCCCCTGAGTGATGAAAGCGATTTGTAATCGCTTCTGAGGCTACTGCCAGGAGAAGGGCAGCGCCATCTTGGAAGGCAAGGTAAGCATGGCGGCTCCCTGCCACTAGAAACTTAGTTTAAGAAACGATCAAAGGTCGTTTTTTCCACTAAGTTGGTGTTCTTGAAATGCCTCGATATCGAGGCATTTCAGTAACACCGACTTAGTGAAGGAAACGATTGCCGATCGCTTCCTAAACAATTTTACCGGCGGCATGGCGCCGCCATTTTTAAACGAAACGCTGTCTTTTTTATTAACTATTATAAACGCTCCGGGGAGCGATCTAACCGCTCCCCAGCGTTTTTTTTCTGTGTTGCCGAATGCCTCTATGTCGAGGCATTACAGCAACTTTGATTGCTTTCTGAAAAAATGTAACGCCATGACGTGTCAGGCACGTCATAGGTCGTTAACTGACTGTTTTGCATGACGTGCCTGACCCGGCAATGGACGTTAAGGGGTTAATTCAGTACTGCCCTAGGCTTAACCAAGTACAGCCACTTCTGTGCCACTGTTCTTACTGTTGAGGGTCATATTCTGGCCTTTTAAGGATGAGTTGGGGCAAGTTTAAGTAAACTATGGCACAAATCCTTAGTGTTAATGTACTCTGTGATCTGAGGAGTGTCACTACAGGGAGCTTCATTGCCCATTAACGCCATTGGCTCCCTGTTAAGTCACAGAGGGGCTGCCACTCCCCAGGACCTGCCACCCTACGCCTAGTTGGCCTAGGCCAGATTTGCCACTGCCCAGCAAACAGAGTGAAGACTCCATGGGTTACCATGGTGATAAGACCATTTCACTTATTGTACACATCCCCTAATGTAACACAAATTAAACAGCCTGCCGAAAACAAATAGTTTATTGCTTAAAAATGACATTTTTGAAATACTGTATACATTTACATTTCACGTGTGTTTTATTTTAAACATAAGGAATTTGGACACAAAACAATGGTTTATGAGAATAATAATATGCTATAAGTTAACATATTTTTAAAGAAATGATCCAGTTAACAAAGATCATTTTAATATACTGCATTTTAAAGAAAATACAGGACCAGATTTAGGGAGTCTGAATCCACTAGAATTAAGGGCAAATTTTCACTATTTTCCCACATTCTGTTTTTCCTTTTCCAATGACACAACGTAAACTTTCTCTTTTTTTTCCAGTTCCCAAAAGGAGGTATTACAGTGGTGTCAGTCCTGTGACCTTCCAGACGGAGGGGCTTGTTTTAACCCATTCTAACCATCGTAGTGTGCATTGCTGGCAATTTGGATACAATTACTGAATGCCTATGTGTTCTACAAGCTAAAATTTTGATGGGTCTGCCATTTACGTAGGTCTCCTGGGAATGTTTAAATGTACTTCTTCCCCTACATTTTAAAACTAAACATAATTATTAACAACAGCCCAAGATTCCTTGGAAGCCAAATTTACTTTACAACATTAATGGTGCTTTAATTATTACCAGGTGTTTAGCAATCTCTGTGTGTGGGTTTTATTGTCACACCACGAAAGCTTCTGGCCATGGGGCATATGGGCAAAATATGGAGAAAATGTTTCAAGCACGGGAGCGACTGCCCCCTGTGTCTGTTATTGCAAGCTAGCTTTATACTACACAATTTATCTCAGCTCCGCTCCGGCTTAGAAGTGGTTACAAAAAATCCCAGAGCAGGACTCCAATGAATAAAAACAAAAAATTCTCCCATTACCCGCACTAATTCCATACATATTCATGTAAATAAATCTTGCTATTTATAGTCTGGGAAACAGAGAACTTTTTTTATTCAAATCTTGGCATCTCTTACCCTCATGAGAAATGATCTTCTCTGTTTTAATTTGGAATATGACTTTTATAAACAGAGAGAACGCTCAACACAAATTCTTTCCGTAGCAATCGTTGTACGGGGATGTTGCAATACAAATTACTCCTTTACATTAAAACTGTGAGAACTTTTTATGCTAAATACTGATTTTCCTATTGCGTTGAACATTCTGGCAATACATTTTTTTTTTTAAAAACAACAAAAGGCATGACATTATTACTTTTGAAACACTGGTTCCTGCCTGTAGGGACACTATTGGAGCTAATTCACTAAGGAAAGAGAACACGTATAAAGGCCTTCCATAACAATCATTTTGATGTAGTGTGGTCTTCATCATGGTTAAAAAAAAATCTGGATTATTTTTAAATAGATCTATGAATGCATCTTTCTCTTGCCTCTAAACATTTCTATGTAAATTAAGAATGCAAAATTAACCATGTCAATCACTAAGTAATTTCTCTGGATCTAAAGGAAATTAGATTTAGCAAAGTACAAAATTAATTCTGTCAAACTTAAAACATGATTTGGGGAATATTTAGTACACTGCAGCTTATATATTGGCAGATGCGTTTTACTCAGATGTCTCATATTTTTTAAACTTCTGGAGAAGAAAAAAAAAACATAAAAAAGTGGAGAGATTCAGTAGTATGCCTTTTTAGTTTATGTCAGGTATATTTCACAATTTTTACTATAGTTTTCTAAAAGTAAAGCGATGAAGTGATGTGTCACAAAATCGCAGATCCTAATTTTGGGCACAAATGTAACAATAAGTGTTCCTTGTTTATGGAAAAGAAATTTGTATTTGTAATTTCTTCAATTTGTTTGTATAAAAGTCCCCTGTGCTCTTAGAGAAATACAACTTTTTGTTTCTAAGTCCTTCCTTGTGTTGGTTCTAGAAAGTCTAATACCTACCATGTGATTGATGGCAGACAGGGGTGCCAACAGAGCTTAACAGAACTTGGCACTAGCAAAGAATGCATTGGAAGCCGATTCATTCTTGCCCCTGTTTCTCATGAGTGTGCCCTAAGTGACCCACTGTTGCTGTTTGACAGGAGTCAGGTAGTCAACTGTCGAAATAGCCTCTCCTTTAGTATAGAGACATCTGATCCAAAAAAAAAATATGGCTAGCCCTTTAAACTGCATTGGGTAGGGGGATTTTATATCAATTAAAACTATATGTAATAGAAATCAACGTACTGTAATTTTCTTCAGTGAAAGAATTCATAAAGCATGCTGCATGTGGCCTTCTTCCATGTGGAAAGCTTATTGTGGATTTTCCCTTCACCCCATGACCTATTATTTTCCCACAGAGTTAAATTATAGTGATGTGAGGCCATTTATACTGTCAACAGATGTTGTAAGGAGAGGAATAATATGAAAGTTTAGTGTTTGAGAGAGGGAATTCCTCAGTCTTAAAACCAGACTCTGCTTTTTGTTTACCAAATTATCAAATGCTAATAAAACAACGTGGAACTTTGTAGAGCAGCAAAATAATCTTTACACTGTGTGAAACTATTCACTGGGAAATACATCAAAGTCATACCTATGAAAAGATACATTAAATAAATTATAAAGCTTTACTACTGTATTTTGCCCAAAACATAAACGCTTACTTACCGTGACAAGGTATCCCATATGTGATAAGAAAAAAATTGCTAATAGTCACAAATAAGATGGCTGGTTATCTAGCCCAAGCAAATATGGAGGTGAGCAGGTCTAGTATACCCCACCCAATAAACCCCTTCTTCATACTTTTTATTGTCACACACCAGGACATTGATGATCTAGTGCCATCATGTGTGACTACCCTCCCATCATAAAGGTTATAAGGAGGAATGTCTTCTCCCCTTTTCCAGCACTTGCCATTGTAGTGACCGTGTTGGCCAACTTGGGGCTGTCCACAGCTTCCCTTCCTAAGAGGGTTCTGCATCAAAAATGAGGGAAGGTCCCACCTTATAACATCTTAAAAACAAAAATTAAAAACTTAAGGGCAATATTCCAGCCCAACATCTCCTTATTTGAAATAGGAAGGAGTCTGTCCATGTAGGACCTCTAGGGAACCCATCAAGTATGACTATGATACTGTATGACAGCATAATCTTTCATGGTAATAAATATAGTTATAAATAATAAGGGAGCTCTTGTGATGCTGTTGTCCAGAGGCCCTATCTGTTTAAAAAGCAATCATTACAGTGAGTATTTTCTCTGATCATAACATGTTATTTTGTGTGGTTAATGCATTATTGTATATTGCAGGGGCATTTAGCTGTACTTCCTTTTCATACTGGTATGGCATATGACAATGCTTTAACAAATAAGCATTTAAAATATATTCCTTGTTTAAAAGAACAGAACTGCTGAGGAATGCAATTTTCCTATGCACCTTCCGCTGTATCTTAAGCAGCAATTGGAAGAACAAATTCTATACCTAGAATCTGTTATGTGAACCTCATCTAAATTTCTGTGTTGTGCTGCAGGATTTAGAGGATCACGGGCGTTATAGTCGAAAAACTGCTTATGTGTAGATTTTATAATTGATCAAAGTCACAGCTTTTAGCACAACTAATGTATTTCCAATTATATTTAAAAATCTTGAAAGACGGCTACAAGATATGTAGCTGAAGTAAAGGTATGTAGACAAGTAAAGGTGCTTCTCCGGGGGAAAAGGGTTTCACAAAGAACCACACCACCAGTCATGACACGGCACACCAGTCAAGGGAGATCACTTTAGTGGGACCGGGCATTACCACTTTAGCAGGGTAATGGAGTTGATTAAGTCAGGAAAGGATTACCATAATTAACACATAGCATAAGAGCAAGGGTGAGAATACAAAATTCTATTTATATAAAATACATTTATGTCATCGTGATACATGGCTTGGGGAACCGTCAGGTAGCTGTGTGTGCGAGAGGCTTATGTCCCATTTTATAACAAGGAGAACTAAAGAATGTAGGCTTTAGTTTATATGTGGGAAAATGCATTAAAGTCCACCCAAAATGGACTTTAACATGCATTCAAGATAAAAATGCAATTTTGGGGAATAGACTGTTCTTTTAAGTACTGTAATGATGTTTGCCTTTTGCTATCTATAACAAATAAATATATGTGTACCTATCAACCACTTTTTCCCTCACAACTGAATTGTTTCAAAGTTTCAATTTGATGTGGAACCTTTATTATATTCACATTAAATGGACACCAGACTGAATGGCCAAGAATCACACTACCAAGGCTAACAGAGGAGTTTAGAAAAGTCCAGCAGTCACAAAACGCGAACAAGGGTAGATTCTAGTTAACACATAGATGCCAAAAATCCTCATCCTTCCTGTGTGTATATCAGAGAGAAGTATGCATCTGAAATATTTCAGTGGGTCTATTGATATTCTTGTATTGGTTCAAGAATAAATTCCACAAGTTGCAGAAAAAGTGACAAACAACTTCTGGCATTTATAGAGTGGTATGGAGCACCAATGAAATGTCTACTGGGCCCATTTGGTTAAAAAAAAACCTATTTTGAAGTAGAACCTCCAGAATATTTTGCTTGTTTGGGAAAAAAAACATAACAGTTTCAAATGCCAGTAGAGCTAGTAGGTTTCTTCCCAGCACTTATCACAAACAATGTGGGGAAATTATTAATATTTCAAACTGATTAGATTAGACCAGCATATCCACTCCAGGCCTTGAGGGACACTAATAGGGCTTTGGTGTGTCAATGCCTGAAAACATAAATTTGATGATTTTTTCAAGAGGTCTCCAAAAACTGCCCTGTTTGTGCTCCTTCAGGCCTTAAAACTCCCGATGGACCAAGGACTCCTTCACAGAGTGTTGGACCTACAACTTTTTCCTAGGATAGTGGGATGAAAGGAACCAGGTCTGAGGACAAAACTTAATCTATAATAGCAATTTAAGTGATGTAACTGGAAATGTGGGTGACCGACCCTTTTATGAAATGAAGATACAACCTGTCTAATGTTTCCCCGCATCAGTTTGGCAGTTTGGCCCATTCTGTGCTGTAAATCCCAATCCTAATAATACTGTATCTATGCAGAGGATTTCCCATGACCCCAGCTAAGATGTAAGCACACTGAGCCTATGCTTGGATTCTCCTGACGTCATCTCAGGAGATTGCGAACCTCAAACCTCCGATATTAATATATCCTAAACACAGCTAACCAGGTGCAATTCCTGTGTCAAATAAAAATCTGCTCGCCCTTTCTGAAGATACATTTCTATAATTGTGAAATCCCCAAAGAGCTCCCTTCCCCATATGTTATGCTTACATTTTACATCGTGTGAATTCATTGATACAGTTAAACTGTACAGCTGGGGAATCAGCAGGTCCTTGAGTACTTCCATATGTAGCTTAAGTGTGTGTTTCTTTCTTGAGGGCTACCTCCCTGCATTACTACTAGTGCTACAAGCTGCAGGCGTGGGAACTAGGAAGGTACTGTATGTTCATCAATGTGAAAAGACTGCAGGAGATATAAGAAACAGTGGATAGCAGTGTCACATTATTAAGCAGAGCAGAAAAGCTCATTAAATACACACCACAAATATTTATTTTTTTTACTATGCAAAAATCCCTCAAGGTTTCAAACAGGTTCCTAATAAAGTGTGAAATATTATTTTTTACTAAAAATCATTATTAATTAACAAAACAGCAAAATGTTTGGCTATTAAAAACCATACTAGCCAAGCTAAACTGATCAAATAACAATAATTTTGTCTAGACTTTGCTCGGACAGTCTGAACAACATATCCTAGCAAATGTCCGGATTACAGTGACTGCTTTTAACCTTTGCATGCACAGCACCCACACTTGGCGCTGTCAATGTGCAGATAGGTCTGAGGGGGGTGTTCTGTGGGTGTAATCCCACATGTATCTTCACTTTACCCACATAACCTAGGTGGAAAGCAAGCCTGGACTGGCCATCTTGTACACCGGGCAAATGCCCAGTGGGCCACTGGCCAACCGCACCACACACTCTGGAGGGGCAGATCTGGAGATGCATCACGAGGCTAGGTATGACTGGCTGCATAAAAGTGCCAGGGCCTCCCTGTCATTACCAGTCAAGTGACATTAACACTCCGTTTGCATATTGTGCATTAACCTACGAGTTACATTCTGGTTTGGGACACTGGCAATTTGGTAACTATAGGGTTGAGGGGAAAGGATACAGCACATCCCTTTACTGTTTTTGCCCACAAAAGCAGGGCTGGCCCTACAATGGGGCCGACTGGGGCAATTGCCCCAGGCGGCACTTCAGAAGGGGCGGCACTTTGCCGCCCCAAGCGGTTTTTTTTTGTTTTTTTTGAAGCGGAGGAGAGAGAGAGGGGCACCGAGTGGTTTTCGCTTACCCGCTCGGCGCCCCTCTCTCTCTCCTCTGCGGCGAGTTTACCTGTTCGGTCTCGGTGCCGGCTTGTAATGCAGAGCGCCGGAAGTGACGTGAATTTCCGGCGCTCAGCATTACAAGCCGGCACCGTGGCAGCACAGGGAGACTCGCCGCAGGACTGTTTAAGGGTAAGTACCGGGGGGGGGGGTAGATAATGCCGCTGCCCCCCCCCCCGGCGTCGGCAGGGGGCGGCATTTTAAACTTCGCCCCAGGCGGCGTTAAGTCTCCGGCCGGCCCTGCACAAAAGCAACACAATGGGCCAAGCATGCAGGGCAGCAGGATAGTACCCAAAAAATCATGAATATCCCATTAAAACCAGGACAGTTAGAAACTATGGGGTTCCAAGTTAAATACAACAAAATTAATGACTTAGTGGTTGAATATAAGTCTTATTATTCATCTCATATAACAAGGGCAATTGGCCATAGACGTAAGGACCATAATCAGTAGTAAAGTATTGTGAGATGTCATGTGATGTAGTTCAGTCTACAGGGCTATGCCATTGTCAAAAGACAACAAATTAAATGTTTTAATTATTGTGGATTTGTATAAAAAGCAAGTTTATAATCTTGGGCAACAAATTTCATTTGACATCAAATTGAAAGTCAACGGTACTTAATGCCGATCAGAAGATACTGCGTGTTTCTGCTTCAAGAACCCTGACAAATTATTATTTTCTCCACTACTGCTCAACTTAAGGTTTATCAAATAAAAACTCTCAATGATTTCATTTGTTCTCATTAATACATACACAGTCTAGAGAATTTAATAAATTAGCATAAACTAATGAGTGTGTACGTATAATGACTGCCGATACTGAAAAAAAAATAATAAACGAGTCTTATTGCTTTAGTTTTAACAATTACAAAGACAGGCAGGATTGGAAGAGGTGGTGAAAGGTGTTAGTTGATTTTCAGCCCAGCATAGCCAAATGCCCCAGGAATACCACCCAAAATGCTTGTTACTCTAGACACCATTTTTGAAACTGCAATCAAAGAAAACCAAAAATGTAAAAAAAAAACCAAAAACCCTAGTATAAAATCTATAAACCGCTACAGTTCAATGAATGCTGATGGGTATTACATAAGACCTTAGGACTAAAAGTTGTAAATCAATCTTGTGATTTATTAAATTGATAGTTATGAAGAAAAATATATCGGATTCCTTAAAGTGTATGTAGCAGCTGCTACCTTTCATTGAATGAGAAAGTTATAAGTGCGTTTATTGGGGAGTCACAGTTTAAACCAATTCATGCAGCAGGACTGTCCCTTCTTGATGGACGCTGAATTCAGTGAGATGAAAAAGCAGCTTTCCAGTAAACTCCTGTTTAATGGTACAAACTAACCTGAGATTGGATGACCGCGTTTGTCATGTTTTCCAGGCCATACACATTTTGCATATTTCTGACTAGCACAAACACATTGTTGCCCTATGGCATGTGTAATGTACATTGATTCCACCCTGTGAGTTTATACATCGGTCATACTGTAGGGGGCAGCACTTTGCAGGTGCTAGTTATCAACACCTAGAATTAATTAAAATGACGAGAAATATATAATATACTAAATATATATCTACTATCTACCATAGTAAAGGTCATTAAAGATATTGCCACCAAACATATTTTTAATATAATATCACCCTTAGCTAACTTAATAGTAATACAGATTTTAAGAAATATTTCATATTTTCACACTTGTATCAGTTATTTATATAAAATTAGATAACATGGGTGGAGAATTTCATAAAAATACTATATATCCATGAAACCACATTCTGTTCTGATGCCCCCTGCATGCATAAAAATGAGTCTAAAAAATATAATTTTTTATATCATATTATGCATGGCTGAATTAAATGTTTAGATATACATCCCACCGCTTGTATCTGATCATAAAGCAGTTCATATGCAGTAGCTAAGAGAGTATTTCTGTAACTTTGGCACATTAGCAGCTCTGCCTGTCACTAGCACAGTGAGATATCTCATTTCATTCAGAATTTCTAAAACATATAATAGCTTTCATTTTGGGAGATCCGAAACAATAAAGTGGATATTTTCACAACTGTTTTATTCTTGCATAACAATGGTTAAGGTGTGGTGGTGATAAAACCAACTAGGTCAACTAGCATGTGTGTATTTTGTTTTAGTTCTAAATTATTTTACTTATTATATAATTTGTTTAACTCATAAAGTCACTTTAAAAGTCTCAGTAAAACACCGTTCTCTAGCCAACCTTCTTAACCCCTTAATGACAAAGCCCGTACATGTACAGGCTCAAAATGCATTGTTTTCAATGGTTTTAGGGACCGCCCATTGTCCTTAAGGGGTTAACCATACCCCTTAAAACAAAATTACCAGGTTCAGTAGTTAATTTTAATGTTGTCTCTTTTCTTTTTTTGTATTTTTTTATACTTTTAATGAAAGCTCTGTGTTCCCCAGATTTCCCTGTTTCAACGCTTAGGATTGTGAAATGAATCATTCTGTATGGAAGAATTAAGCTACAGAGGAATACATAAGTCTTCTCCGTAGAGCTGTCTAGCAAATTCCTCTTGGTGCATTTTTGGCCTTTTGTTTTCTGACACATTTTTAAACGTGGCCATTAATGTTTGTGTTTTTTTACGTTGTAAGGAAAGTCTACGCTGATTTTTCAGGTATAAATTGATTCTTTTTCCTCCTTCATAATACTGGTGTATATGGAACTATGCATCGTTAATAGTCAAGTCATATCTATTTACTTGAACGGGATGATTCATTCTAATACCTCACTAGTGGCAGTTCAGGGGTCAAAGAGTTACTTCTTACCTTGTTATTCACAATATCGAACATAGACGGTTCTAGAAATCTGATAATAAACACTTTTCTATTTGCCAATGGTCATTCAGGACAGGGACTGATTTTATTTCCTGAAAAAAGCCACAAAATATATAGCTTGCTTCATTTTGACTGTGGCAGATTAATACGACTCCTCAAAAACAAGGTCACTGGTCTTGCTACAACCCATGGTGTGCCGTGTCTTCATTTTGATACCAATACAAATGTAATGCAAGTGTATATGGTTCAAACCTTGTAAATTGTCCAAGGAAAACAACATCAAAGTACATAAAGCTGTAAACACTTAGCAGGCAGTGTTTTGGATTCGTTTTATTTTTCCCATGGCCTTTTAACCTAGTTTCCTCTTGTAAAGAAAAAAAAGAGATGATCGTGAGAAAAAATGTAAAAATAACATTATGGAAATATTACAAAGAAGAAAGACAATGACACTGTACATTAAATAAGTAGAATACATTAAATAAAATGAAATCAAATGCTCGGGAACTAGGTTTGCTCAGGAGTATGGTAGGGCAAGAACATTTTAGCAATAAAACATATCTAGATCAAACTTAAGGAAAATAGAAACATTTATCTCAAAATTCTTTTTTAATATAAATGGGTAATAGGAATGGGTAAACTAGAGGGAACTATTTAGATATGATACTGACATTAAAGGGGAGCAGTGTGATAACTTTTATTATAACTTTACTCAATAAAATAATATATACAGATTTTTACAGTATGTTTGTTTTGTAGACATTTAGTTTAAAACTGCATCTTTTGCAATCTGAGATAGGTGGGTGCCTGTGGTAGGGACAGTATTACCTTCTCTTTCCTGAAGTTCTGTCCCTTCTCCTCACCCACCTTTACAAACCCTATAGGAACCAACAGCAATAAGTAACTTAGAATATAGGAAAGGTAAATTATGGGGGAGGAAAAATCATGTAGATTGCGAGAAAAGTAAGTTAAGATGGAGTCTGTCATATGCATGCCTGGAAACTCTTCGGGTATCGACAGGAGATTTAATGTGAAGCCTTAACTCTATGCATGGTCCACTAAACCGCTCGCTTCCACCAACCATGACCAGTTTTCATGTGTGTGGGGCTAGCTTGCAGGCAACGTCAGCAAGACGGCCTACTGATATCGATGGGACCTCCTGCCAATGTGAATAGGTATCGCCCCCCCCAAGCGGACGCTCTTCCCGCATCCCAAACAGGGAAGGCCCCAGAAGCTGGAGTCTGGATGTTCCCATGTATGCTAATATGTATAGTGTTTATTGTAACTTGTAGATACATTAAGTTTTTATCTTCCAAACTATAAAATGTAGGATTTGGGGAAACTGACACATACGCTGGATGTTGCTGGTTTTCTATTAATTGGGTGGTTATGAATGTTGAGTGAGGTGCTGTCCCACGCTGTTTACCAAAGATAAAATGCCTTGTTTAATATTGTTCTAGATGTGATATGCATACATTGACAGATACACACTGGGGTATCAGATCCATACAAGCCTGTCATGGTAAAATCTTCATCCTTGTCATTATTTAAAGGGGCTACGGCAGAAAGAACAGCTATCTGACAAGGCGTGAAATTACAGAACAGTTGTTTAGATCTTTCATGATGTCCCTGAAAATGAAAAGTAAACATAATAAAAAAAAATGATAGTTGTCCCTCCAGAGTAAGTGAGTGTGTGGTACTACACTTATACTAGGAGCACTAGCCCAGTGTTCCTATATTATTGACATTTAATTATACAAAGGCAAGTTGTACATTGTGTCCAACTCATGCGAGTTAATATTCACTGGACCTAGTAAGTAGACTTATTTGTGGGAGGGATGTGGGGCTTTTAGGTCTGTTAGGGAAGAGCTTCCAGTATGGCATATCAGAGGAACACATGTGTGAATGGGTTTGTGAGTAGATGTGTGTCTATGGTAAAAGTAGTTTAACCCCTTCAATCCCCTATAGACGTACCGGGACGTCCAAAAAACGCCCACAAAGAAACCCCTATGGACGTCCCGGTACGTCCAGCCCTTCGTGCAGCGTCAGGGACACATCCCTGCCGCTGCACGGGAGACCAGGCTGTCGTTTGACAGCCTGGACTCCCCACTGACAGCAGAAGCCGGCTTTGCCGGCTTTCTGCTGTCCGATCTCCCGCAACAGCTTCCGGCATGAAAGCCGGTAAGCTGTTGCCAGTAAACTGCTGTTGCTGTTGCAAACGCGCGATCGGGCATTCCCTTCCGGGTTACGTCACTGCTGACGTAACCCGGAAGGTCATCGGAGGACAGGATATCCCCTGCAGGGATATCCTGCCCTCCGATGAGGCACAGAGACGCTGCGATCTCTATGCAGGTCTGTGAGGACCTGCATAGAGATCACAGTGTGATCGGTGCAGGGGGATCGCGGGGAGGGGAGTGAGAAACCATCTCTCTCACTCCCCCTCCCGGCCTGTAACAGAAAAGCAGAAAAAAACAAAACGTTAGTCCATTTAAAAATAATATTAAAAAAATCATTAAAATAATAATATAAATAATACTAAAAAAAATTATAATATGAGCTGTGATGTCACTGTGACATCACTGGTATGTTCAGGAGGTCCCTAGGAGGACCTCTAACCATTACTGTTTAAAAAAAAATATATAAAACATAAAAAAAATTAATAAAAAAAAATTTAAAAAAAATATATAAAAAAAGATAATAAAAAAAATTCTTAAAAAAACCTTACATCCCATTGCCCTAGCATAACATCTAGCCAGTATAACCCTCCTGCCCCCGTTCACAACCCCCAAACCCATTAAGCCATAGGCATAAAAATTATACAAAATTGTACACCTAATAGTATGCTCCATGGTGCTGGGAAAGTCTGGAAAATCTATATAAATTAGGTATTTCTGAAATCAGGACAGCTGAATTGATAAACTTGGAGGGGATTTTCCATCACTTTACCTAATTTTGTGAGGATTCAGAGGGAAAATGTAAAAAAAAATTAGTTTATTTTTCTAATCTTCGCTAGTTTTTACTAAATTTCTCATTCTAAATTTTCAGCTAATCATCCAACTATGGTATCAAACGAAAGCTCTATCTCTCCTTGAAAAAACAATATATAGTTTACATGGGTACACTATTCACAGGAAAAGAGAATCATCGCTAAACCGACATACCCCAAAAATGGCAAAATTGCTCTGGGCTTTGAGGTACCAAAAACCCCTGGGATTGAAGGGGTTAGACAAAGTTTCTCAAACGTTGGTACTTTTCTGATATGGACACTTCTGAAGTCTACTTTAATATGTCAGACTGCAGACATTAATGTTGTCCATGGTCTAATTTCTTATGAAACACACCTTTGTTTGCAGCACGGCTCCAATTTGCTAGCCTTTTTGAATATGCACCTCTTCTAATCAAATTTTAAATAAAATGTCAAATAAAATGAATGTATAGCTTTTGGTGAGTTTTATGTTGTTTGCATGCAAGGTGTGTGGCTGTGCGCATCATATTTATAACTGAGTTCAAAGTCTAGCACTGGTATAAATGTTCCTGTTTTGACTATTTGGAGGCTGAACATGATCCTCGTTACAGAGCATTGAGCTTCGGGGTAATTAAGGGTGAAGGCGAGGAAATCCATCCACAGCCCCAGACTATTGCAATTAATAAAGCCAGAGCCCCGTCCTGATTTATAGAGAGCTAAATCAAAGTCCTGACAAATGAAATTTCTTCCCTGTTCTGACAAGTTATTTTTAATCTTTCAACGTTGTGTAATGAACACAGTGAAGACGCCAGCCGGGAAATTTATACCATCAGAAGTAGATACATTCCTTGGTCAGCAAGTAGAGGACAAAATAATGCAGCGAGTTTCTACTGATGGAACACCTTCGTATATCATTAAACAAAAAGTCTACAGTAGGTGGTTGCAGTGTCCGCCTAACTTTTTAAAATGTATACCACGCCAACTTTGCTAATGTGCTACAATCCAGACCAGGTTTTGTTATATTAAGGATGGGTGTACTCCGTTTTATAGAGTTATGCCATAGTCTGTTGTTGCTCCCAGTTGTATGATATGGAGGTGCCATTTCATAGTCAGAAGTAAAATCCTGGTGGCATTACTGAACAACTTTTGTTGCCTTTATCTGCTGGATTTCCATGCTTCAGTTTTCCTCTTGCAGTGTTAAGGCCCAAGTGTTTTAGCAATAAATAAAGGCTTCATACTTTTATCTAACAAACTTTTTTTTGTTAACCAGTCTGCATATTAACACACACTCACACACAGCAGGAGGCTCAAGGAATCACAGGTAATGTTACTGTGGGTGATGAGATCACTGCTTCCATCCAGCCCTTATGCCACAAATTTACACCCATGCTTGTCTATGCAATTAGCCTCACCTCCATTGGCCTAGCGCTTCCCAACTGTTAAGTGAAGCAAGTAGGAGAACACTGGGGGAGACTAGGAACTTCAAAGCTATGAAAATTTCACCCAGCTCCCTCCTAAACCAGTAGGTATGACAAGAATGGTCACTCATCCCAAAATTCACAAGACTGGCTTTAATTTAGGGAGTCTGTCCTGGTTCCAACATTCTTGTGTTAGGTACTATTTCTATCTTACACAGTGTACCTGGTCGTGAGCATCCTTCTGCAGGAATCTGTGACCTCGTATGTGAGGCTTACAATTGGGGAGGGCGCTCACCAGGGTCATGTGATCCCATGTGTAAAACGGAGTGTCCCTGATGCCTGGCAGCAAGATCCCAGATAACATTGTACCACAACCAAACACACTCAGGCACACAAATCATACAACTGTACACCACTCTCAGCCACATATACCACATTCACACACATTCACATATGTTTCAATTTTTTTCAAAAGCGTAGTTTAGAGCAAAAACGTATCTTATTTGCTAATTAAAAGAATGTTGGATCTTAATGAAAGAAAAGGCTTTAATATAAGACAACCTTATTATACACACTAATGCTAACTCCCATCCACACACTAATGTTAACACCAAATACTAGCACACTCATTCTAAACACCATACGCTGACATGTGCACTCATTTCACTCCAAAATATTTTCTGAGAAGGAACATTTTCAAAATAAACTTTTAAAATAGTATCAAGAAAATGGGGCATTTTAGGATCTGTCACTAGGATATTATCAGCACTAACTAACATGACAAGTTTAGAAGCCCTCTGCTATACAAGCCTTCTTCAAGAACTACATTCTGTATTTGCTTTGCAAAACACTGTTATATATAACAGGTCTCTGCGCATTCTTGGCACTACCAAGAGGTTAAATAATAGGTAATTCCGCTGTCAGATAAAAAGTGCTGCATATACACTTCTGTTTTGACTGAGCCTGTACTAACTGAAAAAAGCTTTTGGGAGTTAAGGGAAAGAGAGGGAAGGAAGAAATGCAGTACAATAATAAGAGCTGGCTGGCTATAATGGGACATAAGAACTGCTTACGGTACCTAGTCTTAATTTATCCGAACTCATGTGGAATCTCAGACCTTGGTTAATCCTTGGCGTCCTTAAACATTTCTGATAGCTTTATGTTTACAATGCTGCCAGCTCTAGCCCTCAAGCTCTAAATACATATCAGGGTTTCACAATAACATTTTGTTGAGAAGAACACACATTTCCGTCAGTTAGTTATGATAAATTTTATGATAAAACACATTCACTGGCTCCTCAGGTTTAATGTCACTTTTGAATTACAATGTGAGTCAACAAAGCAAGGGGGAAACAGTCTCCCATGAATGCTATGTTTGGAAGTTAGGACATGGCTAGCTTCTAGTGGTCAGGAAAAGGTTGGGGAGTGGGCCGATATGAATAGACAGTGGGTTTAGCTAAATGTCACTCCCTCAACCTAAAGATCAGAAGGCAGATGTAAAGGAGGTGATTCAACAGGAAAGGGTCTCATGGTCACATCTGAGCATCCCTCTTCTGAATATGCCTTATCCAAAATCTGAAACTTATTTTCATTTAAAGGAAGTTCATATAACTTCCTTTATAGGTGCCTGACCTATCGTGTAGTCAGTAGATCCTTGACTACTGACCCTAACTTCTCCATGCTGTCCACTTTGTTGATCAGGCTTTTCCTTGCGGTCCCAAAGCTCTTCTGGTCAGTTGTTAAGGATCCTCCAGAGCACTTCCGCTTTCTTTTTCAAACCAGAAGTGCTTTGAGGAAGCCTGAACAAAGGACAGGAAGTGCTCTGGGTTTGCAGGAGTAGCCTGAACAATCGAGCGTACACAAATAAGACAGAATCATTATCCAAAATTATCCTTTATCTAAAATAGTTCTGGTCCCAAGCATTTTTGGATACTCAACCACGGCAAGCAAAATTTTTGTTTAGTTTTTGCCACAGTTTTAGACACTCTGCCTCCTCATATTAGAAACAAGAACAAGAATGGATCCACCAGAGTAAGGAAGGGCAGGGCATAAGTTAGGCACTGGCAGACACATCCGGCCACAAGACTGCCACCCAATATTAGAAAAAATAAGAGTTGATTCCCCAAAGTAAGAAAGATGAGAGAGGAGCAGTAGCAGTAGTAGTATGACACTGGGCCTGAGCAGGCAGCAACTCTTGGAGCAGGATTGAATTTCCCAAATATTATATAAATTTAATTTAAAAAAAGTTTCCCCTTTTTTTTTTTCTTCCTTCCTCTCTCTCTATTTCTAGTCTTCTTTTTTAGGGAGTCCGGGTCCAGGGGGGGGGGTGGGATTGAAGTTCCGATGGGGATAAATGCAATTTTTTGTTATGGCGACTATGTCACCCGTTTGGCCCTTATCGCCTTACACCATGGTACTCTCCCCCCCCTCGTTCCTATCGGGTGGTCCCCTGCCATCTGCGCCGATCCTTCCCTATTTCTTGCCGCCTAGCGGCTTAATCCGTGACCACATGGGGTTTCTGCCTTCGGTAATGCCCATTACTTGTTGGGGTCTCCCTCCCCTCGGTTGTTTGCACTAAATGCTACCATGCTTTTGTTTTACAAGTATGGCACCAGTATCTGCTATGTCGCCACTCCCGGGCCTTCATTCCCCGTTTTATTCTCCTCGCCTCCACATATGGCTGTGGCCTTAGCTCACTCGAGATACTGGTATTGTTGATGTTCCACTGTATTTATACATGTTACGTGCTACATTTGTTACCACATGTCAAAAAGAAAAAAAAAAACTGGCGTCCAGACACAGCTCCTGTCTGAACTGATTTGTCTGTATTTGCTTATTCTGTCACATGCTGTACCTGGTTGTCAATTAAAAATCTTTTAAATTGTAAAAAAAAAGTTTCCCCAGAGTAAGAGTGGTGAAAGAGGAGAGACAGTAGTACAAGTAGTAAGGCACTGGGCCTGGGCAGACAGGCACTGGCAGATGATAGGCACATGCAGCACAGTGGAGCAGGACTGAATTTCCTCAATTCACTGCATTTAATTATATAAGAAACTGTGTCGTTTTAGAAGGTCAACAGTCCCTTTAAGTACCATTTATTACAAAATACAGGACATTGTTGTGAAGACAGTTATAACAATATTTATTCACAAGTACATTTATACAGAGATAAAAATCATCCCAGTAAGAAAACTAATTCATTGTACCACCTCCTACGGCAGAATATCCGATGGCTTGTAACACAATTGACTAATAGCTGCATAGATCAAATATCCACAGCAAGACAGGCAGTAAAAAACAACAAACCACTTTAAGCATCACAATTATAAAAATACTAACTATCTTTATGGATGCAATCCTATAGCAGATTGTTTCTTGCTCAAAAGGATGCATCAGTTGCAATTGAAACATTTAGTACAAGCAAATACGTTAATAAGACAATCAGATGTGCCAATGCAGGTATCTCTTCTTACAATTTCTCTGCATGTGTAATTGGCTTGTTATGATGGTTGTCTGTTATGATGGTGGGAACACAAGTGTTCCATCTCTAATTATCATAAGCCGGGAACCCAGACACTACCTACCTCTACCCCCTATGAATTTGTTCCCAGAATCTTGCATCAAGTCTAATGCTAGTTGAGGACCAAATTCTCTGCAATTAAGATGGCTGATATCAAAGTTCTTCAATCTGTTGTTTATCTAACCTCGATGATGCCCAACTAGGGTTATATCATGCTTTCTACCACCTATAGTGCTACTGGTATATGAGAAAACCAATAACATTCTTAAGTTTATACATGCTTCAAAAGTAGGGAAGCACTTTTTAGGCAGTGGTCAGAAAATGGATATAACTATGTTAGCCCAAGCGTCTTGAGCATTAAGCATTTTGTAAAATGTGTTTTGGGCTGCTATATTATTAAGCTTGGCCTCTGCAAGGCCTCCCAATAGCATATGGCCTCCACTGCCATTTATAAGAGGTTTAATGTGTGCGGGTACTAAATCTATTTAATGATCAAATACTTTGCACGTAACATGGTGACTGTACTTCTGGCATGACCTCTCTTTTTTGTTTAAATACTTTTCTTCCTTAAAGAGCCTATTACTCGAAATGTCTTGGTGTTTCCACTACTCTTGTTGGCAATGCACGGCCTACCATTCCACTATTGTATTACCTTATGGGTTTCCTTCTGTTTATTACTGGCCAGGCTGCATTAAGCTGATAAGTTTTACTCTGCCAAATCAAATGATACATTCTGAAAGCTTAGAAAGTAAAAACCAGAGAGTCATTACTATTGAGAGCAACCACACAGAGCTGAGCTCAGGGGAAGCTTCAACTTGTAAATGTTCTTAGAGTGTACCCGATACATTCTCGTGGACTATTTACAAAATCGTCATCAGTTGTCTGGGAGTAACGAGTTTTGGGCTCTGTAGAGTGGTTTTTTAATATGTAAATATTTCCAATGTATTAACAAAAATGAACGGTACATTGTAGATATTAAATATGAATTTATCCAAAGACATTGACTGGCAATTCTGCATTGTTCTGAAATTGTAATGTTTTCTGTTTTATTTGTAGAATAAAAATTGCTTTGGCTAGACTGTTAAACATAATAGATGCAAACCACCCCACCTAAGTAAAACATGGGGTATGGAGGTCCTCAAATTCTTAGGGGTCCCCTAGCCTTCTTGGTGTACAAATAAGACCTTTGAAGCTGACAACAATGAAAATTGTTACTAGTGATTAGTGTAGTTTGTAGTTCCACTACATTTATCAGTAGTTAATTATCTCAGCATTAACATTGTGTATTATTGTATGAATTAAATCCTTATATAGAAATATTTCAATTGTATAATTTAAGCGTTTTTCGAAAGCCTGGCCTTTTTAAACAAAAAATAATGTATCGACTGGTATAATTAAAACACAGATGTTTTTTTAGCTGTGTGTTGCATGTGAGCTGAAATTTCCTATTTTTAGGACTCTATGTTAATTACCCACCATCACTCTGACATTAAAAAATATAGAGCTTCTGCATATTTCTTCTTGTATGAATAAAAATAAATATAAAAAAAAATCAAGCTTTTTTCATAGTGTGTAAATAAAAAAATAAATAAGTTCTGAACCCTTTATCATTAAGACTCTTTAATATATCGTATTTTAGCTACAATAGAGTTGGCATTTGTTTTATTATCCATAAGTCACTATACAGCACGTCTTCTAGACACTGATTTGTTTTCATGCTTTTCAGTTCAAATGATCCATTAAGTACATCTGTTCCACGACATATAAGATCACTGTTTTGTGCCGTGTATTTTAACCTCATTTAGTCAGCTACGTTGTTGTTTTCTTGTGCACAATGGTGATTAAATATGGCCATTAAAGCTATAATGCAAAGCTTAAATAAAAAGCACCCTAGCAGCTAGTGGGTTAATCATTCTCTATCTCAGCCTATATGGGAAAAATCTAATTTAGCTCAAGACAGACACAAGCAGGGGAAGTGAGAGAGGAAGAGAAACGCATAACAATGGGAGGAACTAGTAATTGCTACAATTATTGAAGTTATTAAATTTCCAGAATGTGTATTAATGCTGCTTGCACTGAGAAAAAATGACTTCGATAAATTCTGCCTGTCTCACTCGCAGCATGGAGTAACATGGTATTGAGAAAGGCGAGAACAAATGGCTTACTTTCCTTTAATAAATGGGAAATTTGGAGCAGTTAAGGGCACCTGCAAAAATCCCCTGCGCACGTCAGGTTTAGCTGCAATTCTTTGCGTATAGAAATTCAGATTTGTGTTTAAAAAATCTATTATTATTGTTACCCTCATATATTTATATAAGACCATAACATCAACCGTTTCCAAAATGCTAAAACAAAACTTCATAGGGAGACAGGTAGTTTACAGACAAAGATCAAACAATACAAATACAATATCTATCTATCTATCTATCTATCTATCTATTCTAATCATCATGGGTTCCTTGGGCAGTGTACATTTTAGCTTGGCTCCCACATTGCCATTGAGCCCAATTAACTACTTTCACACTTGTGTGAAAAGACGTTGATTGCCTGGCCCTCCTCCAGTGTGCTTACCTTTCAGCCTCAAGGAGCTTAGCCTGGTGATATGATGTCATACCCTGGCTAAAGAGGACTGGTACCTTCTGGTCTGATTGCCCACCCTGATAACATATGCACGAACACACATTAAAGCATACTCAATTTATCACACCTCACTTACCTCACTCCT
This sequence comes from Sceloporus occidentalis, assembly GCA_023333645.1. Classification (NCBI taxonomy): domain Eukaryota; kingdom Metazoa; phylum Chordata; class Lepidosauria; order Squamata; family Phrynosomatidae; genus Sceloporus; species Sceloporus occidentalis. The sequence goes on along the minus strand of JALMGF010000036.1, from coordinate 1,599,653 downwards.
CACACCTGCCACTTCATTCCATTACACTTCACATCTGACTCTATGACACCACACCCCTGACACCAAGCTGTATTACCGTGAGGTCACATGGGATCCCACTGCACTCTCATCTCTGCAAAGAATTATGAAGATTTTTTCAACCGCCCTGGGGGTAGTTGGCCCCTGCCTTCTGGGCCAGACTGCCCCTGTATCCTGGAGGTCAACCTCAAAAGGAGGCAAACCGTACAAGGGAGACAAAAATAATAGTTGTAGTACTGAATACCTGATATATATATATACACCATATTTTACTGATATGTGGCATACTATTTATAAATGTTCTGGACCGTAAGCTTGTGGTAGAGGAAGCAGAAAAGAGTCTCCACCTTTCTTCTACTAAAGCTTTCAGGAAGTGCTTTCATCTGTGAGGTGGGGGACTTTCTCTTCTTCTTTGTTGCAGATATTAGTATGGAGCAGATCGACATGGAGATCAGCCTAGATAGACACAGAGAGGAAGTGAGAGCGTCCACAGTGCACAAAGAAGCACACCATAAAGAAAGCCCTGGCATCATTAGTGCAAGGGGGCATGAGAGCCTTCCGGCACTGCAGGATGGTCACTCCTTCATGGTTAACAGGTCCATGGTGGCGACAGGGAGGGGTTAACACAGAAGGGAAGGATGGGGAGTAGTGGAAGGAGTGGGGGCAGTGACTGGGGATAGGCGTGAGAGAGAATACATATTCCAGGCACAGATGATAGGGGCCTTTGAACACAAAAAACAAGTTGCCTGCCAACCCTTCCTTGCCCTTTGTTGTCTTCTAATGGGTTGTGTTTTTCTCCTTTCTTTCCCGTGCCAATTGTTTAGGGGCCTGTGGAGTAGAACATAGAAGGTGTTTGAAAATTATGCTGAGAGTCGCAAATTATGCTGTACGGTTAGAGGTGACAGTGGGTGTCCTCCCCTTAAAATTAAAAGGTGGAATTTTATGGCAAATCTGTATTTGGCGAGGGTGCAGTGTTGTCACATTTTGGTTCAATAATGGGAACCCCTGTTGGTTTAAGTTATGCTGATTCATTTTGATGGTGATAGATTTGTGATACTGTTGGATTCTCATGAAAATTTGTTACAAAATAAAATTATGTTGTGTCACTTCTAAATAAATGTCTTGGACATTTCAAAAAACCCAATCCTGTGTCATCATTTGGGGATTGGGGAACAGGGGGATAGAAGGGGGCCTCCTGGGACATGGACAGTGCAGGAGTCAAGTAATTGTTCCAGCAAAAGTTTAGCCACTAAAACTTGAGGTGCAGCCTATAATTAGGTGCAATACGGTATGCTATAAGAAAGTAGGATACTGGAGTATAATGTTCTGCTAATTAAGGATGCATATTATTATTATTATCTTTTATTTAAACAGCTGTGATTAATAATATTACCTTTGACAAAGAAAGTATGGGGCACCTATATTTATAAATATGATAAACAAATTACTGGATGGAAGTGTATTTCAAACTATACACGATTCTAGGACAAGAAGTAACAGTCTTAAACCAAAGGCTTTGAAGTAATGGGTGGTCAGGATGTAAATAGCCTTGGAACACAAATGGTAGCGTTTAATAAAGTGTAGGAACTTAAGCACAGATTGGATGCCTATAAGCCATATAGAACAAAAGACAAAATCAATGCTCTAAAAAGGTAGCTTTTTTAGGAGCAGGAAGAAAAATAGGCAGACTAGACATGACAAACTGTTCTCCTCAGCCATAAAATGCTTTATCATACATTTATCTGCTACATGTAAGTGACTATAATATTCTGATTCACACTAACGGGTGTCACCACGCTGCAATGGTTACCGCACCAGTGCCCTCTTTAAAGATCTCATATTGTTTTTATATTTCATCCTTATAAGTATTAATACATCATTCGGTGTCACGGACCCCCTCTTCTTTCTATCTGTCCATCTTTTTCATGTTACCTATTTATCATTTTTAAGGATCTATCTGTCTGTCTTCACGTCCTTCCTCACTACAATAACTAAACATTAATCATTCCATAATATCTATCTCTTCCCCTGTGTGTCTACCTCTCTGTCTTGCTATTGATCAGTTTAGAGGATCTGCCAGTCATTAACCATTAACCTGAGAATCAAACCAATATGTGATTCCATTCAGTGTCTGACTATATCTACTTTGTTGTCTCCTGTGGCATTCTTTGAGGGTGTCAATAACATTTTTTTTTTTAAATCTAGTATTCCTTTAAAAAAATATCTCTATTACCAATTTGTACCTAACATAGTTTATTATATTATTATTATTTCAGTGTACCAGATTGTACTGTATTTCAGTGTTGGGTGTGTCTGGAAGAAATCCTTAGAAAAGTCCAAAGTTTTACAAAATAATGCAATGACATTTAATACATATCCTACAGTTGGATAAGCAGAAGTGGGCTCAAGCTCAGCACTTATTTCATCAGGAAGGGAGGACAGCAAAGTTTAGATAGGAAGTTTCAGGGGACAAATAATAACTAGAGACAGAAGTCCTTGTCACATGACTGTCCCCTGGAAATGGGAGCCACAAATAGTGTCTTAGGCCACACACAGAACACAAAGACTTGAATGCCTTATACAAGGCAATGAACATGGAATGTGGGGCTCCAAGTTAAAAGCCTGGCAGAGCCACTACCATAACCTCTCTCATTGCCTTTCAGTAGCTTCCACGGTCCTCATCCCCTTCCACAGTCCCCATTTTTTCACCACCGTCTCTATAGAGCTGCCAGAGTTACCCTTGCTTCTACCATAGCTCCCATAATGTAATGCACTAAAATTGACTACTTAGAAGACTTATAGGAACACAGAAAGGTTACAACCAGGGTGTAAACATTAGTCCTTATTTCCCTAGATACACATGTCAGTCCCAATTTTTGCTTTTTTGAAGTGGGCCAATTGGGGAGATGCTCTGATTTCCCCCTACCAGAGAGGGAAAAATCAATGGAGATCTGGGCTATTGCAGTACAAGCCTTTATTGCAGACAGATAGCCAAGCCTTCCACCCTATCCACTTCTAAGCCCAGTCCAACCCTGCCCACTTCTGGGACTGATCTCACCACTTGTGGCATCCCCCCAACACAGAAGTCCCAATTTGGATAGCTCAAATGTTGAGGAGTATGAAAACACCCAAAAATGACTTCTGGTATGGCAACCCAGAGACAAATTACCCAATATCTTCTTTTGCAGCCCTCCTCTGACTCAAGGCCTGGATAAAAGCGTTGAAGGCAAGTATTGAATTTTAATCTATAGACTGTTTGAAGCCACTGAATAGATTAGTAGGGTAGGTGAGCCTGACTGCGTCATTAAGAAATGACTGGAATAAGGGGGTTGAAGCACAGACGCATTATCTAACAAGCATTTGTAATAAACTGCACAATATTATATTAATCATTTCGTTATTATATTTATATGATGTGTGTCTACTAAGATGAATTGTAATGCATTGTTTACCCTGCTTTTTTTCTGCGTAAATTTAACTTTGTAGGCATAATGAGTCCCAGGCCAGAGATGCTTACAATCTAATTTTGGTGCCCTAGGCACGTGGATATAAAGTGATTTCAGCAAGGTTCGCAAGGCTCCAACACTGGGATAGGATCCAAGGCTTCCCGAGGCAAAGCCAATGCCATTACCACAAAAATAATGTTTCTATGCAAAATTAATACAAAGCTTTAACCCATTTTGAAAGGAAGAAAAAGAATCCTGCAGCAAACCATGACTAATACGCTGTTTTAATACATTATGAGAATATGCATATAGTATGTTGCATGATTAAAGGGTATTGTATACTGTTAACCCATTTGCAGGTTAGGTGGCTTACAGTGCAGAAGAGCTGTGATCAGTAATATTGTTTAGTTTCTGGACCCAAGAACGTTCAGATACATAAAAGTAGATAAACTAGATTGAGGTTCTACTAGGTTTTAAGTAGGGTACTATATTCATAACTGTAAACCACTGTATAACAAAGTATCCATACCTGGAAACTTCCCAGGAGCCAGAACTACCCATGCCTGCCTGCAGTAGACAAGTGTAACTAGGTGGCATCTTGATTGATAAGTGGGCATACCTCGTTTTGGATTCGGAGGATCCAGATAGATACGGCGGTATCTTACTTCTGCTCTGCTAGGCCACTAGCTAGAAACAAGTATTTAATCCATCTATTGTTATGTTTTCAACAAAATCATGCCGAGTATGCCTTTTGCCAGCAACACATTTATTATGTTTGTGATATCAAAATGTAATGTTTTGTTCTTATTATCTTCCATCTTTTCCCATCCTCATTTGACCTTCCTTGCATTCATTCCCTCTGAAATCATAGCACTCCTTTTACCTTTTTCTATCTTTTCACACCCCACTCTCCTTGTTCTATTCCGATGTAATCAAATCATAAGTTTTATTAAAGTTCAGATGACTTTTTAATGGAAACCATTTATTATGCGCCTGTTTTTCCCCTCCTGCCGTTTACTGCGAATCTTCGCGTCCATGTTTTGTGCCCTTGGGGTTTCTCCTTTTTCACTCGTTCTTTCCCTGCTGCTTGCGCATACCCAATCAGCATTCTGCCTTTCAATATTATCACTGCCACTGACCCTAATAGCTTTATCATGGGAAGGGGCAGATTCACACAGGGAAACGCTATCGGTTTCACCAAGAAACCTTGTGTATGTTTAACTCTAGAAGTGCTAAAGACAGCAACATGTAGGTTAAAAGCTTTGTGCCAGATGCAGGCCTAGATTTATGGATCATAGTAACATTTAAAAAATTGCTACAAACATATTTATGGTTATACATCATTAGTCATGTGCACATACGTCATACGAACATATTGATCCTCCCCAACTTTTTTTTATTTTTTTTTATTGAAAGCTGCATTTGCTCTCTTTCTAAGTAACGATTATGCAAAAGCAACTTTAGTAGAAGAGACTTGTTGATTTGAGATGTCACGGTGCTAATCAGTGTCACACAGTGTTCAATTTAATATCCAAATGAGTAAATTCACAATTACAAAAGTTCCTGGTGAAGGACTATTTACTGAGATACTAAACTGGATGTGATGCATAAATCATTAAGGGGTTAAAAACAAACAAAATATGAGAGGGCATGTCAGTATAACAAATAATAAAATGCAATATTTTTATTTCATATAAATTTTCATATATATTTTCTTTTCATAAAGTTTTGCCAGCTCTGATCTATTTTTAAGTGAATCTTATAAATCAGGACCGGTTATACATGCTCGTTGGTGTTGTATAGGGATTCTTTTTTTTGACTACCTGAGTAAATTGACACAGATGAGGAATCAGCTCAAGACAACACTTGGAACATTATAGATTCCTTGTGACATATCTTCGTTCTGATCTAAAGAGCTTTAGCCTGCCTGAAACTCAAGAAGGATCAAGTATATTTGGCAGAGCCTTCTCATCGATGTCAGCTTCTATTGACACCAGATGGTGTTAAACATTTCCTTACTAAACAGATGGGCTGTTTTTACAACTTAACTTGTAGTATAGTATATGGTTTACGAAACATACCCACAGATTTGTATATCTTAATACAGGATGTGTCAATGTATTTACTCTGGTCACAGTGTTTACACTAACACATTTATGTACACATGGGCTCTCTTTTTGGGATTAAGTGTAATAATTTTGAACAGAAATAAAAAAAAAAAATGAGAATCAGTGTAATAACTGCATTGACGTTATTGAAAGTTCAATATACGTCTGTGAATGGGACTACGCCTGACTTATGAGCTGATTTTAGGTCCCCAGCCTCATTCCCACCTCCCAATAACTTTGGTAATCAGCCCAGGGCAAGTCAGCTGCAGTTTATGAGGCAATAACTTGCCAGTGTTCCCAGCCCGAGATGTTACTGGGGCCTTGGGAACCTTCTAATGCAGTGAAAATGACTCACTAAGGAGAAACAGGAGCGTTTATCCACTACGACCAGGAGGGGAGAAGGGGTTTATGAAGAGAAAAATGATTTTAATGAAAACAAAAGAAATTGTGTTTATTTGTTTTCATCCCAATAAAGTAATGTGTTTACTGGGCGAGAAAATCCTTGCATAGGAAAACAAAATGGCCGTTGGCTTGTGTATAAGTATAGGATGTCATTCAAGAATGGAAACAGAGTCAGAATTGCATATTAACGCAATCACTCTTAGAAGAGCCTGAACCGTTGAGCAGATTCAAAGACATTAAGTGCCAAGAAAAGTAATGGTTATTCCCTCTTCTAAAAGTATTAAAGAAGCATTATGAAGGGTTTTTTTTGTTTCACCACTGACCGTTAGAGCTATAAAGCTAAGATCCTTCTAGATCAGATTACAAATAAACGTATTTCCCAAGAACATACAATTATATAACTTTATAATCCCCTGTCAAAAAATCCAAATATTTTGACATAGTAAGACAAGCAAAAACAAATAAGAATGAACCAATTAAAAAAATAGTCCTACAATACTAAAACAAGGACAAAAAAGAAGGGAGATTTAAAAAAAAAAAAATGTTAAAGCATATCGACCTGATTGTTCATTCTAAAAAGAAGTTCATTTGCTCCTGATTACTGCTGACAATATTAGAAAGTGCTCGTTTTTGCTAACAAAAATTAACCATAATTAGTGCCAGTAATTAATGACCGCTAGGTCCCATAATAAGATGCGTGAAAGATATTATAAATGATCTTGAGTTCAGGTATCGTCAGCTGCCATCTTCGGGAACTCCCCAAACAGTGCCAGGTTTTGTAATAGAGGCTCACTAAGTACAGGTGTGTTAATGGCAAATCTTCCTAAATGGTGTTTCAATTACTTTTTGTTATGTGTGCTCATCATTTTTTTATACATCCAATGTTGTGGGTCTCTGAAAACAATTGTTTAACCCTATCAGTACCAGATAATTATACAACATGCTTTAACATCCTTTTTTTTTGCAATTAGACAGAGTAACTCACATCTCATGTTCAAGCCTCTACTACAGACCAAAACAATGATATGTACAACAATAATGCTTAAAACCTTTGACAAAACAATTAAATCAGAATGTCATTGTCTAACTTGATGTCATCAACATAGACGTAATTGAAATCCATTATATCTTTATAATTAATTATATGCCATTTATTTCTCAAACTATGAGCAATCATGTTTTCATAAAAATGGGCGTTAGGAGGTTATAGCAATAATTCATCTACGGACATGGATGTAAAGTACCATATTCTGGGGGGGGGCAATCTTCTTCCTATGTTTGAGCTTCTGCCTTTGTATATGTGAGGCCATCATGATATGCACATTTTTACCACTCCTGCGGAGGCATTTTTAAAAAGTATTTCACTCAGCTCTAGTCTACAGGTATATTCTTTAACCCACTGATTGACACAGACATAGCTATGAACTCTCTAGCTCTCACCTGGACCTTCCCAGCCCAATGCAGCATTTATCAGACTAGCATGCTTATTGGAAGAGGTAAAACCATGTATAAAAGCCTAGAACTCGCACCCCCAGAAGGTTCATTTCAGACAACAAGCTGAACAATACATTGATTGTCCTACTGCCATTTAAAGGGTTAAAATAAATTCCCCCAAAATGTATGTCATTGAAACTGAATCTTTTTTGATTGGGTTCTTTTTCACCCATGTACCAAATATATATGTGATTCATGTATAATCTGGCCAAGAAAGGGTTAGGCTCACCATTCGCTCTCTGACGCTACGAAGTACAAGTTGCCGTGGAAACGGTATCGGTTGCAGCAGCAGGAGTACAGGGCAGTACTGCAGACTTCATAATGCAGATGATCCGATGATAATGTCTATTGTAAAGTCAACTTTTTGATAAGACCAATCATCATCATCACCCTCAAATATCTTTGCCATCAAAGCCAACACCACAGTTGTCGACAGCATTGTTGCTAGGCGTACAATAAGAAATAAATGGCACCCCCTTTGTTAATGTAAAAAAGTGATTATTATTTTATTGATGTTCTCAAATAGAACATTTTATTTCATGTATTTAAAACATAGTGCTGTACACCCCAGTTACCTGCATTGCTATGGAAACCCGATAACCAAAAGACTGTTCCCCGTTGGTACTTTTTTCCACATGCTTTGACGCAGTTGTGATAATGGTTGTAGCAAGATACTTGATATCTGTAAATACTGTGAGACTTCAACTACAATGCAAATTATTCTCCATCGAAATATTAAATATTTTGTAGTACAAAGAGAATACAAAGAAATCCAAATAATGTCGCGGCTGAATCGTTCATAGGGCTTTATTCACTTAGGTGTGAGTTCTTCCTGAGATTAGGTACGTGACATTTTGCCGATCATTGCATCGTATACACATTTTGAAGGGACAATCCCAAGTGTTTCTTGCAAGAAGGCAGTAGTGGTCTCCTTAATGCATGGATAGAAACTGATTCATCCACATATCAGTGTTACTCAATCCCATATCCATGGACTGGATGCCAAATATAAAATAAATGACAAAATGAATTATGGGCTACCAGGATAAGCCTTGTATTCTATACTTTTTTTGCTCTGCATGATATCACCAATGACATCGCCATATGACATAATTAATTACATCACTGGGATAGTTACGAATAATCAGTAGGTGAAATTCAGTACATGCAATATTTTTCCTCTGAATAGCTAAGAGATTATCTTAATACATAAGCAATAACATTTAATTCATATTGCATAAGCACAACTTATAAAGTCACATTTTACTTTTAAGTCCAAAATCAACTTTTTCTATTGCTCCTTTTATTTCTTACATGGGATTTAATATTGACATGGGGTTGTATTTTTCCTGACTTGATGGTAAAGTGACAGCCCTGTACATGCTGAGTTGAGATAATTAAATTTAATACAAGGCCCCACGTGAAGCCTGACTCTGTTTTAAAAGCTGATACTTCATTAATATATTACCCAGCAAAGTTCAAACTTTTTAGTTACTTGACGCTGGGAATACATCAGCGTCTTTTGCAAAGTGATATACATTAGGTTTGTGTGCTATCAACAATACATCTATTTACATAATCGCAATCAAATTGATTGTAAGATAGTAATATTTAATGTGTTATCAAGATGGCTGTCCTCTTGACCAGTTTTTGTAGATTTATTCAAAATAGCTGAAACTTGCAACAATTGCATTTGATTAGAAAACACATTTTCAGGGATAATTAAGCAATATTTATTATCATTTAACATTCTGACGCAAAAGTAGACAGAGTAGTCGTAAATAGGAATTGGTTGAATGATTGCCAACGCATCAAAGTTCCAAGGCTCACCCCTGCCAAAAACACTACTGTACTGGCATTTAAAATGCATTTTTTATATAGACATTTATATATCTTCTTAATCCTGAAAAGCTGCTGAAATTGTAAGAACATTTTTTAGGTGCTTAATTGATTCCCTTTATTGCAGTGATACAATGTATTTTGAGAGGCAGTGGATAGGTGTGTACCATGTTGACTTAACTTTTGACTTGAGTTCCGCTTTAAACCCATAGCTTGATCTTTGCTTCAAAGTCAGATGGACAGTGAAAGGGTGATGATTTAGAATACAAAATAGTTCTTAAGAGGTGAAATCTGATTGAAGGCAGAAAACAACTTGTGTGGGCTGCAGGCCAAGGGCATGCCGTGTTCCCACCATACCAAGGCTACTTCCTTCTCTTTAAATTTTAGAGTGAAATTAAAAGCGGGGATTTGAAGAGCCCAGTTACCGCTGGGATAGCTAAAATATTTATATTCCACTCTCAAACAATGCATGGTTAGTTAGGCTGTTTGCCTTAGTGATGTCTGCCGCAGAAAAGCTCATTAATTGTATTCCAACGGGATTAATTATTAAAAGAACAAGGAAGGAGTTTTTTCAGCGTGAGCGTTCATTCTCTGTTTTCATTCCTCACCCTTGATTCCTCTCTCTTGTTGTGTTTGGTTTCTCTGTGTCATCTTTCTAAACATTCACGTAGTGGAAGACAGTTTGACAGATTAGAAACTCATTGAGTTAACTCTTCTGCAACTCTATATCAGTATACACCTGCAATGCAGACAAGGCATTTTGCAGCAGTATTGTAATGCAGATGGTCGGTATAAAAGAAGTTGCCAACAACACAAAAATATACAATGTGACAGCAGCAGAGAGACAATTCACACAACTGCTTATGGCCGAAAAGGTTACTAGCTTAGGAATCTGCTTTTTTTTGCATAATACCGTATTTGCTCGATTATAAGACGAGGTTTTTTTCAGAGCAAATGCTCTGAAAAATACCCCTCGTCTTCTAATCGGGGTCGTCTTCTAATCAGACCTCAAATAGAGTCTGATTAGGAGACTAAGATCCAGATCCCCCGCACCGCTGCAGGGGACCTGGATCCTCCTGTCTCACCCCCCCCCCATCATACACACTTACCGGTGCTTCCTGCTGTATTGCCGGGGCAGCGGGTTGACGTCTACGCGATCCGCGTAGACAACGTCCGCTGCAGCCGGAAGGAGGTGTGGCTAGCAGCGGGGGTTGTCTGCGTCCGTCGCGTAGACCTTCCCCGACTGTCAGAGATCTCTGACAGCCGGGGAAAGTATACGCGACGGACGCATACAAACCCCCGCTGCCAACTCCATCTCCTTCCGGCTGCAGCAGAAGGCGACGTCAACCCGCTGCCCCGGCTGGAAGCACCGGTAAGAGAGGGCTGAGAGGGGAGAGAGGGGAGAGAGGAGAGAGGAGAGGGGAGGGGAGGGGGGGGGAGAGAGTGTGTGTGTGTTAGTTGAATGGGGGCATAGGGCATTTCTGGAGTGGCGTTAAGGGGGCATTTAATAGAGCACTCTGCCTCCTGAAATGCCTTATACCTCCCTATATGCCACTCTGCCCCATAATATGCCTTTTAACCCCCTAAATGCCAGAGTGGCATATAGGGGTATAAGGCATTTCTGGAGGCAGAGTGCTCTATACAATGCCTTTTAACTCCCTTAATGCCACTCTGCCTCCTGAAATGCCTTATACCTCCCTATATGCCACTCTGCCCCATAATATGCATTTTAACCCCCTAAATGCCAGAATGGGATATAGGGGTATAAGGCATTTCTGGAGGCAGAGTGGCATATAGGGGGTCAAAAGGCATACCATGGGGCACAGTGGCATATAGAGGGTTAAAAGGCATATCATGGGCCACAGTGCCATATTGGTGTGGCAAGCCTGGGGGCAGATGTGCGTAACTGGGGGACAGGCTGGAAAATACAAGAAATAAAAACAAAAAAAATATTTTTCTCAATCATAGCTTTTATTAAAAAAAATAGTTTACATGAATTAACATTTACTGGTAAAACTTTTTTCCTTTAGGGTCGTCTTATATTCAGGCTTTTTCTTTTTTCCTAAGTTAATATTCAGATTTTGGGGGGTCGTCTTATAATCAGGGTCGTCTTATAATCGAGCAAATACGGTATTTTACACTAGTCCATCCCTCATGGAACATGTCATATCCCTTCCAGATAGTTAATCACCATTCCTTGTTTTCCTATATGAAGAAAAAGGTGAAGACATATGAGCCAGCCACACTAGCTGTTACTTGGCACTTCAAAACATGCAGAAATACTGTTTTTGGGGTAGGGAAACGCTGGGCATAAGCATTTAAGTATTATAACATTTAGCCTAGACTCTGAAATCACTAAAGCGTTTGAAATTTAAGAATAGTTCTAGTTCTGCTGAGCTCATACCTACCTGACTCTCTTATGTTCCAGCTGTCAGCTGGTAAATTTCTGTAAAAAAAAAAACTTGTGATATTAGAATCAGCTCACAGCTTCACTGCGCTAAAGAAGATGACAACTTTGCCTTTTTACGATCCTATCAAGTATTCACCTCTTAATATCAGCTTCCAAACTGGCTGAAGACTTCAAAACAAACTTTTCTTGTGTCGATAAAAACTGACCTAACTTACATAAAACAGATCCACAACAAAATAATGATATAAAATAAAAAAGCACTTTGTTGTAGCTTCAGGCAGGAAGAAAGCCACTATTCACAGCAGGCAGTCCGTTCTCTTTTACCATACCACCAGCTGAGATTTTCCTAAGTGTCACTGGAAGCAACAACGACAATTTTTCAGCTTCCCTTGGAATCATAAAAAGTCTCATTGGAACATATTTGCAAAAATCCTTCATAGATGTCTGTGCGGGTTACTTGAATGTTTTGACTGGTTTTAACTGGTTTCCATCACATTAAACTGACATTTTAGAATGGAGATTACAATTTCAAACGGGATTTTTTTTTTCATTCATACTGCTTTCACAATTACACAGCTCAGTTACTTCTAGACCAGGGATGTCCAAGTTTTTTCTGCAGTGGGCCACTTCATCAGAAATGTGAGCCATACTCATTTTTCACTGAGAGAAAATATGGCCTTTTAGCTTTATAATGCATATTAATACAGGGTTAATTTGGCGATAATGAAAAAAGCAGTGGAAAAGTTTTTTTGATCAACTTTTATATGTCATTCTATCAATACTGAATTACTAAAACATTAAAAACAGTCAGTCCCCAAACCATTTAAAACAAGTTTAGCCAAATAAAACTGCACAAGTTTTGTCCTCTGAAATGACGTCAAATTCAGGAGGGTGTTTTATCTCTGGATAATATATATATATATAATTAAATAGTGCCAGGAAACAGATAACCGAAAACACACATACCAGGACAGGCTCTGCCACACTGACACCCAAACACACACACCAGGACAGGCTCTGCCACACCAACACCCAAACACACCAGGAGAGGCTCTGCCACATCAAAACACATGCACCAGGACTGCTGACATACTGAGTGTAATGGCGTTCAGGGTGATCACCAGTACACCACTAAGGTATGAATGCCCAATCACACAATCAGGCATTCCCTTACGGTGGGTGTCAATGCTGACACCTGCTTGAAGGTCACTGGAGCAGAGGAGAGACCAAACAGGGTATGTCTAGAGCCATGCTTGCTGATCACAATGTGATCAGTGCAGGGGCGATAAGAGGAAAAAGGGTGAGAAACAAAGTTCCCCCTCTTCCAAAAAATGTAATATAGTAAAAAAAAAAAAAAAGTATTTTTTTTAAATGAAGTAAAATATGTAGCACTCTTGTATTACAAACATTGTGGTCTGTGTGTTACATTGCATGAATCTTTACATTTAACACAATAACACGTATCGCTCTCAGCCACAGATACACAGTATGCTGCATCACTAGAACTCTGGCAGAAAGGGGAAAAAAGGGGATGTAGCCTAGGTAACTTCTGAGCTGGAGGTCATGTAACTAACTGAATCAATATGGTGAGAGACTCCATACTGAGACAACTGAGAGTTGAATGGAAGAAAGAGGAAGGAGGACATGCAGCAGTGCTGAAAGTCTGCAAGTTTGCACACTTTCAGGGTTTGCATTAGGCCTACATGGAGGCATTGATCCTGGCAAAAGGAGAGTCAGCGGGCGGTCCACTTATATCAGTTGCCACTGAAAGATGCCTGGGGAAGTGGGGAGGGGCTCAGGCATGCCGCAACTCTGCTGCCGCCACCCCGAGAAGCAAAACCCTGTTTTGCTCAGCAGCGTCTCTTGCTCCGTCAAGGGGGCGCAGGAACCCATCGGAGTCACATGAATGCGCGTCACATCACGTGACTCTGCTCCGTTCCTGTTCCCCTGGGCAGGTCAAGAGGAGTTCAGACTGCGAGCAACGCAGAGGGAGACAGGCAGTTCAGGTAAGGGTGGTGGAGGGTGTATGAATGAGTATACGTGAATGAGGGAATTAATGTTTGTGATGAATGAATATGCATGTTATAGCATGGATGGCAGGGCACAGGGAGGCTGTAGGTTATGTGTAGGTATTGGCTGTTTGTGCATGATAGGAGTGTCATAGGAGTGTCATTGCTATGTAAAATATATATGATTACTAACAGCAATCACACTCCTATCATGCCCAGGTATACCCAGATTCCAGCATGTACTGGCTGACTTGGCATGATAGGAGTGTGATTGCTAACAGCAAACACACTTCTATGATGTCCAGGATCCAGTATGTACTGGCTGCCTGGGCATGATAGGAGCTGTTAGTAATCATATATATTTAATAAAGCAATGACACTCCTATCATGCACAAGCAGCCACAGTAGCAAAAGCTAGCAGAAATTATACTTCTATCATACCCAGGTTCCAGGATGAGTGTGATTGATGTTAACAGTTGCTATTAACAATCACACTCCTATCATGCCCAGACAGCCAGTAGATACTGGACTCTGGGCATGATAGGAGTGTTGTGTTCATGAAAATTAACCTTTATTGTGAGCTCTAGATTACTTCTGGGAGAGGATCACACTCCTATCAAGACCAGGTTCCAGCATGTACTGGCTGCTGTACTAGCAGCTAACATCAATCACACTCATATTATGCCCAGCCAGACAGTACATGCTGGACCCTGGGCATGATAGGAGTGTCATCCTATCCCACAAGCCTATCCTAACATTTCATATACATGGTGTCATTCAATCACACTTACTACTATCGTGCCCAGACAGCCATCACATGCTGGAATCATTCACATGCTGGAGTCTAGCATAAACCGACTGCCTAGGCATTATAGGAAGTTAATTGCAGTTATTAATCATATATATTTATGTATAGTCAGGGGCGTACCTAGAGTATTTGGCACCCGGGGCGGATCCTGTAAGTGGCACCCCCACCAAATGTAAAGACATCTACAAAATTATGTTAAGAATATTTATTGCACCAATTTGTAAACTGTATTTCAACTGTAAACAACAAGAAATCTGAAAAAATAAATTAATAACTTATAAGTAAAATAAACACATATAAATAACATTTACTGAACATATAATAGTGCTTTCTTTAATAACCCTCCAAAAAAAACAGCGTCCAGATTGCCCACATAGAACCTGACCAGCACCCAAATTACACACACATAGGACGTGCCATCTTTGTCCCCAAACAGCCCAGCATGAGTCAGCATTGTTCCCAAACAGCCGAGTGTACGCCATCTTTGTCCATGAACACGCTACCTGTGCCATCTTTGTCCCATAAACACCCTGCCTGTGCCATTTTTGTCCCATAAACACCCTGCTTATGCCATCTTTGCCTTTTTGACAAATCAACTATACACCTATGATTAACACAAACACAATCCGTCTCACTCCCTTCTCCCTATCTACCCTCTCCCCCCTTTGAAGTTCACTTACCTTTCAGGAGTCCTGCGGTGGGGGTGCAAGGCCTCTGTCCAGGGCCGGACTGGGACTGAAAAGCAGCCCTGGAAAAATTTGGAGACCAGCCCCATATAGTTTATCTCACGGTGAAGCTCTTATACCCACACGCACCCCTTATACATACCCGCGTCACACTATTCGCCATTCTTTTTATCTCATTATTTGTATTAAAATGCCAGAAAGCAAAAGTGTTAAAAGGCCCTAATAAATGAAATACATTACACATAATGGGATCAAAACATTTACTACTGCGAACATTTTTAGATGAAAAAGTTCCATTTTATTCAGTGGAACAAAACACTGATCACATTATTCTTCACGATATTCTGGTAAGAAACTTTTATTTCTTTATTAATTCATGTAGACTAATTTTTTCCATATTTAATAAAAGCTATGATTGAGACATGTTTGGTTTTTATTTCCTTTCATTTGACAACCTACCCCCGAGTTATGCACCTCTGCCCCCAGGCTTGCCACTCTGCCCCCCTGATATGCCTTCTAACCCCCTATATGCCACTCTGCCTCCAGAAATGCCTTATACCCCCTATATGCCACTCTGTCCCATGATATGCCTTCTAACCCCCTATATGCCACTCTGCCTCCAGAAATGCCTTATACCCCCTATATGCCACTCTGTCCCATGATATGCCTTCTAGCCCCCTATATGCCACTCTGCCATATAGTTGGTTAAAAGGCATATCATGGGACAGAGTGGCATATAGGGGGGTATAAGGCATTTCTGGAGGCAGAGGGGCATAAAGGGGGTTAAAAGGCATATCATGGGGCACTCTGCCTACAGAAAAGCCTTATGCCCCCTATATGCCACTCTGCCTCCCCAATATGCTTTATACCCTCCTATATGCCCCTCTGTCCCATGACATCCCTTTTAACTCCCTTTATGCCACTCTGCCTCCAGATATGCCGTTGACCCCCTATATGTCACTCTGCATCCAGAAATGCCTTATATCCCTATATGCCACTCTGGCATATAGGGGGTTAAAAGGCATATCATAGGACAGAGTGGCATATAGGGGGGTATAAGGCATTTCTGGAGGCAGAGGGGCATAAAGGGGGTTAAAAGGCATATCATGGGGCACTCTGCCTACAGAATAGCCTTATGCCCCCTATATGCCACTCTGCCTCCCCAATATGCTTTATACCCTCCTATATGCCTCTCTGTCCCATGACATCCCTTTTAACTCCCTTTATGCCACTCTGCCTCCAGATATGCCGTTGACCCCCTATATGTCACTCTGCATCCAGAAATGCCTTATATCCCTATATGCCACTCTGGCATATAGGGGGTTAAAAGGCATATCATGGGACAGAGTGGCATATAGGGGGGTATAAGGCATTTCTGGAGGCAGAGGGGCATAAAGGGGGTTAAAAGGCATATCATGGGGCACTCTGCCTACAGAATAGCCTTATGCCCCCTATATGCCACTCTGCCTCCCCAATATGCTTTATACCCTCCTATATGCCCCTCTGTCCCATGACATCCCTTTTAACTCCCTTTATGCCACTCTGCCTCCAGATATGCCGTTGACCCCCTATATGTCACTCTGCATCCAGAAATGCCTTATATCCCTATATGCCACTCTGGCATATAGGGGGTTAAAAGGCATATCATGGGACAGAGTGGCATATAGGGGGGTATAAGGCATTTCTGGAGGCAGAGTGGCATAAAGGGGGTTAAAAGGCATATCATGGGGCACTCTGCCTCCAGAAAAGCCTTATACCCCCCTATATGCCCCTCTGCCTCCCTGATATGCCTCAACCCTCCTATATGCCACTCTGTCCCATGATATGCCTTCTAACCCTCTATATGCCACTCTGCCATATAGGGGGTTAAAAGGCATATCATGGGACAGAGTGGCATATAGGGGGTATAAGGCATTTCTGGAGGCAGAGTGGCATGAAGGGGGTTAAAGGGCATATCATGGGGCACTCTGCCTCCAGAAAAGCCTTATGCCCCCTATATGCCACTCTGCCTCCCCGATATGCTTTATACCCTCCTATATGCTCCTCTGCCCCATGATATACCTTTTAACCCCCTTTATGCCACTCTGCCTCCAGAAATGCCTTATACCCCTATATGCAACTCTGGCATATAGGGGGTTAAAAGGCATATCATGGGACAGAGTGGCATATAGGGGGGGTATAAGGCATTTCTGGAGGCAGAGTGGCATATAGGGGGACACACTTACATACACACACACGCCGATTTTTTTTGTTTTTAACAAATACAAAAAACATTATACAGTATAAAAAATACATTATTTTACTCATCTTCTACTTGTCTTGACTTCCTGGTAGCTGCACACTGTTCTCCTCTATGCTTACAGGATGCCACTGACCTGACATCCGGTGCTGCAGCAGTCTGAGTGCGAGGGGGCGGAGCTTCCACCTCACGCTGCTCCCATCACTATGCAGCCATCAGATGGCTGGGAATGTAATCTAAACGGCCGGTGCGTGCTGATTCCGCCGGCCGGAGCTACTTTAACACTTTTTTTTTTATTTATATGGTAAGCTGGATCGGCTTGCCATATAAAGTAAAAAAAAAAGTATTAAAGCAGAGCCGGCCGGCGGCATCAGCACGCACCGGCCGTTTAGATTACATTCCCAGCCATCTGATGGCCGCATAGTGATGGGAGCAGCGTGAGGGGTGAAAGGTCATTGCGAGGGGGCGGACCTTTCACCCCTCACACTGCTCCCATCACTAGACGGCCATCGCACACGGCTGCTGGGTGCTGATGCCGGCTGGCCGCATCAGCACCCAGCGGCCGCTTTGATTAGATTTCGGGCAGCCTGGGGGGCAATTGCCCCCCTGCCCAGCCCGCCCCTGGCACCGAGGGAGGCGTTCAATGCCATTTGCAGCCGCTCAGCGGCTGTCTTCATGGTTAGTCTGCCGGCCGCCCAGCCCACGGACCTTCCGGCCCACCGGGAAATTTCCCGGTATCCCGGTGGGCCAGTCCGGCCCTGCCTCTGTCTCCCAGCTCTGCCACTGTATGGAACAGTATAGAGTGATGGGAGTTATGATGTACTTTAGAGCATAATTATATAATGAAAAAGACATTGGAAATGGTACAGCATAACACCCATCACTCTCACACATTTACCAATCCACATTTACCAATCCACAGATTCCACACATACCAATCCACAGATTCCACACATACCAATCCACAGATTCCACGCATACCAATCCACACATACCAATCCACAGATTCCACGCATACCAATCCACACATACCAATCCACAGATTCCACACATACCAATCCACATTTACCAATCCACAGATTCCACGCATACCAATCCATAGATTCCACGCATACCAATCCACACATACCAATCCTCAGATTCCACACATACCAATCCACAGATTCCACACATACCAATCCACATTTACCAATCCCACACATACCAATCCACAGATTCCACACATACCAATCCACAGATTCCACACATACCAATCCACACATACCAATCCACATTTACCAATCCACAGATTCCACACATACCAATCCCACACATACCAATCCTCAGATTCCACACATATCAATCCACACATACCAATCCACATTTACCAATCCATAGATTCCACGCATACCAATCCACACATACCAATCCTCAGATTCCACACATACCAATCCTCAGATTCCACACATACCAATCCACAGATTCCACACATACCAATCCACATTTACCAATCCACATTTACCAATCCACAGATTCCACACATACCAATCCCACACATACCAATCCACAGATTCCACACATACCAATCCACAGATTCCACACATACCAATCCACTCTCACTGAATGATTTCCTACCTTTCCTCTTTTTTTCTTACAGCAGTAAGCTCCTTTTCTTCCTCTTCGCTCCTCTTCTTCTGTCTTCTTCTGTCTTCTTCCGGTTCAGAGGGCACGGACGGCGGTGGGCGCGGCTTCAGTGTTGTGCGCCGGGATCTGACAACAAACCCCGGCGCACAGCAGCAGTTGCCGCGTTCAAGGGAACCGGCTTAAAATCACTCAAGGGAGCCGGAGGTCTGTTAAAGACCTCCGATACCGCTCCCTTGCGAGCCTGCTCCTCCAGCGGCGGACATTACTGTCCGTCTCTGGAGGGGTGCCGGGTGCCGGCAAGTTGGCACCCCCCTGATGAGCGGCATCCGGTGCGGACCGCCCCCCCCCCGCCCCCCGCTAGGTACGCTACTGTGTATAGTTATGTATATATTTTTTATGTATAAAACTGCTGTTTGAGTTTATTACCGTATTTGCTTGATTATAAGACGACCCCCCAAAATCTGAATATTAATTTAGGAAAAAAAGAAAAAGCCTGACTATAAGACAACCATATAGGAAAAAAAGTTTTACTAGTAAATGTTAATTCATGTAAACTATGTAAACTATGTATATGTCAGACACGGCGGGGACCACCTACCTCGCTGCAGGGTCCATCACCCCGGACCGCGATCCCCGTCGGCCGGCCTCCACGCGACGTGGCCGCACGGTCTCAGGACCGGGCGCCACGCAGAGTCTCGGGTCCCACGTCGCGGGAACCGTCAGGCAGGAGGTCCACTCCTGCCCGCGGACCTCCCGATCACGGCGCGGCACTGCATCGTGGCAGGCCACGCTCCCGGACTCGCGGTCTGTGTGCACGGAGTGCCGCTCACTCGCCGCGCTCTCGGAGAAGAGGGGGTCGGGGCTTAACCCTGTTGATGCAACCTCCCTCTCCGACAGCCACCAGAGGGAGGGGGAGGAGGTAGACACTGCTCTGTCTCCCTCCACTCAGGTGTAGCAGCAGGGAGGGGAACAGGCACTTAGTGTGGAAGGGGATCAGGTGCTAGAGGGTGGATATCTCATTAACTGCCCCTATATAATCCCCACAAGCCTCTACACCAGTGCTTCTTTGTTAAGCTTCAATGTTGTGTTTAACCGCTCTCTATTACTTGAATCCCTGGTATCCTGACTTTTTGGCTTTCGTCCCACGTTTACGCTGTCTGCTGCCTCCCTTGACCTTTGGACCGTGACCCCGACTATTCTCTTGGATTTGCCCTCTTTGTACTGCGTTGCTGGACTTTGTGTAGTGGTGCCTGCGCCACGCTCCGCACTCCCCCACCTGACAGTATACAAGGTGTTTGGTGTCTTCTTAGATGGAACCCATGTTTTGTTGCTTTAGTGCAGAATAGTCTTGGAAGTGCTACCAAAACAAACTATATGTATTTGTGAGTATATGCTTCTGTATGTGTTTTTTATTGAAGGTGAAAACACCACTGCATTACACCAGGGTAGGCAAAAAACGTGCAGTGTTGGCACTCTGAGGTCTGCAACTTGGATTTATGAAGAAAACTGGGCACCGGGTCTAAAACCATTCACCATAATTGCTCTAGAACATAACAAAAACTATGTGTGTGAAATATTACTGTAATCAGGGATGTTGTGGAAAATTAGCAGTGGCACCTACTGAGTATAAGTAAACCTAAACAAAATTGCAAAGAAGTGTATTTTTTTAATATCTTATATATATATCTTCATATAGGTTTTTGGTAGTCATGATTATTATTATTTTTAATATGTTTCTATGGTTTTAAAAGAAAGCTCTACTTGTCATCAAAAAGCGATGTTTAATTTGTGTGGAAACACAGAAAAGGGATATCTTGATTAAACCCACATATGGAAGGGGAAAAAAGTCTTTAGGGTTAAAAACTGTCAGTACTTGAGGGGGTTAAAAAGCATGTCAGTTGTTAGGGTAAACATAAGCCAAATCTCCTTTTATAGTTTTAATATTGGCTGATTTATGCAATAAGTTATGACAGATACATTCTTTATCATTATTATGGTTAGACGATTTCAATATCAAACTTGAAACACCCACTTTACATTGTTAGAAATCAATTATTCCTACAGAGTTCTTGTCATGCATTGTGATGCATTCTTCTGAAATTTATTTTACTTGCTGCAAATTTATTCCACATTTATTTCACCATATAAAGTGAAGAGACAAAACTTTGACCACAATATGATACTTTATGACCAGACTTGAAATTTTAAGTTGTTTTTCAGGTATTTGTGAATATTACTCATACTCAAAACACATTACTTAACATAAGTGCGTAAGATGCCAATTGAATCTGCCTTAAATGCATTTGATGCATGAGCATTATTTTGTAATTAATGTGTTTTACCCTTCAATCATTTAAATAGGAACATCAGTGATTGGCTGCATCATTAGGATTTACGGGCGTTCCCATGCATTATTATGCATTCATGTTTTGCAGGCCTATCTGGGTCAGTAGACTGCCCCTTTAAGATATTTTGGAGTCAATGAGGCAATGACTATGTCCATTAATCGAAGACTCCTTGGTAAATTTAAGGAGCTGAGTAGACAGAATGTCTTGGTACTGTCTGCTTTTCTAGTTACAGACTGCAAAACATGAATGCGTCTGTAAGACACACAATTGCCTGGGGCCACTTGTACTTTTAATCCATGCCTCGATAGATCATTTGATATGGGTAATTAATCAACACAAAACATTAAATTTTTATATATATACGTTTTTATCATTATGCATCCTTAAAGTATGCACATCAGTGCTTTCTCCCAAGATACATTTTACAAAGAAAAACACAGATTGCTAAGCAAATAGTAATCCTCTAGAATTATATAGTTATACGCCATATGTTTTACCAAAATGTGTTATTCCTTGAGACATTTTCCAAATCTTCAGAAAGCATGAAATCTCTCCCAGTTTCACGTTTGTCCATAGAATGCACCATTGCAATGTTTAACTACAGGTGATTAGAGAAGGTGGAATAGCTTAGGACGTTTATTTACTCTAGTTTTAAATGTTTATGCTCCACATATGCCAAAATGGATGAGATACACACTAAAAAATAATCCTATTTCTACATTAGTTGAGATATGAAAACTAAAAACAACAGAGGCTTTTTGTGGCTGCATCATCTTTTTGCTATTAATATTTCAGATGTCTCTGAAGTAAACGTCTCCTCTCTCTCCTTTTACTGGGCCCTTATATTATTTTAAGGTGTTACTTACATACTAAGCTATGTATAAGACAGTTATAATAAAATACAGAAAAGAGTAATACTATCCCTTTTACTGGAATGCCAAAACCCTATTTGGAAATATATATTTAACTCATGGGACCTTCCAGTGTCCAATGCAGCCTCCTGAACAAAGAATACACATTAACCCCTCAAGGACAATGGGCGGTCCCAAAACCCACTGAAAACAATGCATGTACGGGCTTTGTCATTAAGCATCTTTAACCATTTGGTGCTATGTACACTATATGACCAAAAGTATGTGGACACCTGACCATCATACTTCTATGAGCTTGTTGGACATCCCTTTCCAAAAACCATATGGATTTGACCCCCCTTTACGGCTATAACTGTCTCCACTTTTCTAGGAAGCTATCCCACAATATTTTTAAGTGTGTCTGTGGGAATTTGTGCCCATTCAACCAAAAAAGCACTGATGTTGGACGAGAAGGCCAACTGTTCCAATTCATCCCAAAAGGTGTTCAATAGGATCACACCAAACTTGTCAATCCATTTTTATAGACCTTGCTTTGTGCACAGTGTCTTCCCCAAATTGGTGCCACAAAGTAGCACAAATAGAAGCACAAATTGTGGAAGCACAAATAGAAGCATCGTAAAGAAGTGGGATTCAGATGATATTGAACTGCTGTTTTTATTAAGATTAAGAAGGTAGAACAAATTTGACAAAATGTCCATCTAAGTTTAACCCTTCTTTTGCAGAGGCAAATATACTGACATGTTTAAGGAATTGGTTGAATGTGAACTTCTGAATTTAGATACTGTAGGAAGTGAGGATAATAATGCAGCGAAATTGCAATTTTTTATTATGAAAAGCTCAGGCAAAAAGTGGATCTGGCTGTATGAGCTATTTGAAAGGCTGTTCATTCTATTATTACTATTGTAATTATTAGTATTATTATGGTAATTTATTCATAAAGCTCTAACATATTCTTAAGCCTATTCAATAGGTCTGTATAAACAAAAAATGACAAACAATGTTAAGTGACAGAACAAATTGTTCCTATGTACTTTCCACTCATTTTTTAGCTCAGCCCTGGTTTTTTCCCCCAGACATTTTGTACATGTAAAAAGATCAACACAGAATGTTATCCCATTTAAAGTCTGCATGAATAACTGATTTTAAAATAAGTCAGAATGAACCTGGCATTAATGATTATTTAAAACAGTATTGTCTCCGGTGGTCCAGTGGTGTTTAAATCATTGCAGAATTGTGATTAATTGGCCAAACCTCATTTAGAAGAGGACACGCTGTACAGCATCACACCTGGGAACTTCACAGGGTAGCCTACCCAGCGATTTGCCACTTCTGGGGGGTGGTTTTCTGAAGGGCAAGGCTAGTCTCTGGATAATATCTAGGGTGACCACATTTTATTTCTGCCATTCAGGGACACACTATGAAGCCCATGAGATCACACACAAGTGTATATATATATATATATATATATATATATGCGTTAGACATGCATTTTTAAATACATAATATGTACTTATCTCTTTGAAGTAAAGACTTTGATTGAAATATGAGTTCAAAATAAAAGCTGAACTTCTCAGTTTCTTTAATATTAGCCCCTGCTGCCGATATATTAATATTAGACCCTTCTGCCGACATATATATATATTAATATTAGACCCTGCTGCCAATATATAATAATAATATTAGCCCCTGCTGTCAATATATATAAATATTAGACCCTGCTGCCAATACAGCATAATACAGCATAATATTTTGATAAAATTCGACCCTATGCAAACATTTCCATGGAACCCACTCCATGCACCAAAAAATACATATAGATCAAATAAACAACACATAAAACAGCACTTGCATGTAAAGATCAACTGAATACGACAAACCTACATACATAAATAATGTATGGAAGCATAGCATAGCAGGGAGAGATCAACACATTAACAAACAAACCAAGCTTTGCATGTATACATCAATTGAAATTCACATGTGAACTCAGCACTGAAGGCATAGAATCAGACATTCAAATCCTGTATTTTGCAGGTATACAATAATAATGTATGGAAACATAGCATTGCAGGTATAGATCAGCAGAACACATAAGCCCAGCATTGCAGGTATAGGTCAACTGGAAATCACATGTAAACTCAGTACAGAGTGTATAGATCAAATAAACACATGTAAACAGCACTGCAGATATTGATCAACTGAATAAGACATAGAAACCCTGTACTTGCAGGTATACATAAATATGTATGGAAACATAGCATATCAGATATGGATCTGCAGAATAACATATAAACCCAGCTTTGCAGGTATAGATCAATTGATATAAAAAAAAAATCATATAAAAACTCAGCATTAAAGGTATAGATAAAATCCCATAAATTACAGGCACAGATAACAGGTTGCCCAACCCAAAGCCAGCCCTGGCATCAACACTGCCTACATAGAACCTGACCAGCAACCAAACTTGCCATCTTTGTCCCCAAACAGTGCAGCATGAGTCAACTTCATCTCCAAAGAGCCCGGCCAATGCCATCTTTGTCCCATAAGCACCCTGCCTGTGCAATCTTGTTCTCCAAGGCACAAGCACCCTTATCTTATCTGCCCTCCTATATTGTTCCTAGAGTCGCCACTGACAGAGAGCATGAGAGTAAGTGAGTGATAATGGCTAAATATTGTTAGCCAAATGGCTGTATCTTAAGGATTACCACATGGTCGCAGTGACCTTATGAAATCATGTGTGAAGGCACTGCTCAAACACCAGTAAGGCCAATATATTTTATTTAAAAATACCCATTTAGTGGAGGTGAAGTTGTGTGCAATGTAGCAGGTGCCAAGAAGATCCTACAAAGGTAGTCAACAAATAAAGTCATCAACCACGAAAACACTAAATACAATGTCAATATACACCAAGCACAATGAGTCTATGTGCTGCAGTAAAACTAAGGTTATTTGTGTGACTGCAACAAGGGCCGGCCTTAGGGGTGCCATGGAAACAGGGGCGCCTTCCCGGGACTTAAATTAAAACATTGTTTTTTTCTTGTTTGTTTTTTAACTTTATTTAACATGGAGAATGTAGTGGGGGTGCAAGGGCTCTGCCACTGTATGGAACAGTATAAAGTGATGGGAGTTATGATGTACTTTTAGAGCATAATTATATAATGAAAAAGACATTGGATATGGTACAGCATAACACCCATCACTCTCACACATTTACCAATCCACACATACCAATCCACACATATACTAATCCACACATACCAATCCACACATACCAATCCACACTTACCAATCCACTCTCACTGTCACTCTCACTGAATGCTTTCCTACCTTTCCTCTTTTCTCCTTACAGCATTCAGCTCCTTTTCCTGCTCTTCGCTCCTCTTCTTCTGTCTTCTTCCGGTTCAGAGGGCGCGGGCGGCGGTGGGCGCGGCTTCAGTGTTGTGCGCCTGGATCTGACAACAAACCCCGGCACACAGCAGCACTTGCCGCGCGGATTGCGAGCCTGCTCCTGTCCGTCTCTGGAGGGGTGCTGGCAAGTTGGTGTAATAAAATATAGGGCCAATACAAACTTCAAATAATTGGAACACATATAAATGTATGTGCGTCAAAAATAGGCAGAGTCACTTAGATGCAAACAAAGGTAAAACATTTAATACGAACAAAAATAGAAGAAGAATATAAAAAGAAGATAACAAAAATAATACGAAACAAGTCTTACAAAACCTTCTAGAGGAATTTAGTTCATGACATCTGTCCTATGCATTCCTGAGGATGGAGGGAGGGCGTGTTGGGACGTGAAGAGTCCGTGGATGGCAAGTACATCTCCCCTCTACCTCTCCTCCCATGCTTCTCCAAGGCTTAACTTATATACGGTTTGAATTAATGATGTCAGTCTTGTCAGTCTATTGGTCTTCACCTAATTGGGTAAACATGCTCACTAAGATCTTTACACGTCGAAACCCTATTTTAGGTGGTGGCTGTACGCATACTGTAATGCCCTTTTAGAGTTACAACTATACCCTACATTAGCAAGTTACTATCCTATCTATAGAATGCCTGTTCAGCAAATCCTTCATTCTATATTTAAGGTCAAGGAAACCTTGAAGCGTATTATTGAAACATATTAATATATCTTAATAATCATTTATTTATGAACAATGATTACATATCTTTGACTACTGCCTATACCAATAATTATATATGGTCCATTTCTTAATTGAGGTTAGAAAATGTATTAGAATCTTTTACAGTTGGCACCCCCCTGATGAGCGGCACCCAGTGCGGACCGCCCGCCCCCCGCTAGGTACGCTACTGCCTTCAAAGCTTGTTTTTTGTGTTGATTCTGTTGAGCTATACCTGATATGCTAGGCTTCCATACATCATTTATGCATACCTGCAAATATAGGGTTTGTATGTGATCTATACATGCAAGTGCTGTTTATATGTGTTGATCTATAGTTTACAGGGAGGAAGGAAAGGAGCGGTATGGTTTAGTGAATGAGGGACAAAGGGACTGGGAATGATTTCAGGGGAGAGGACCTCTCAAAGTCATGGTCAGGGTGAGAAGGAGGGAAGACTGCACTGACTCTCACAGTCTTCCCCTAATGTGCAGTCAGTGTGGCAATTTTTTTTTGGTGTGGTAGCGGAGGGAGTGATTGCATGCTAGGGAGCGTGGAGCAGGGGACAAGGAAATGCTTTTTGTTACAGCAGATTAACATTTTTTCCTTGTATTTAATGTATATTATTGTTTCCATTGTTTCCAGTTATATATTACTGTACTTGTTTGCACTTGCTTGCTTTTCTCTGGGATGGGTGGCGCCAGAGGAGTAGTCCGCACAGGGAGCCAGAACACTTAAGGCCGGCTCTGGCTGTAACATTCCATTTCTTTGAAGACAGAGCTTCATCTACACTCAGGGAACTGATACCCATCTCCATCGCATCACAATCTATGCCTCACTTCAACAGGCTGCTACAGGAAGGGGGAAGACCTGGTTAAGTATACATATGCATATACAGGGGATTCCCAGATATGACAAACTTGGCTGTTAATTTGAGGACTAAGGTGAGAAGTAGCAGACTCAATCTAGACTTGCAAGACTTGTAGAATTTCGCAAAACCACGGTCTTAGTGTAAACAATGACCTTTTCTTGTGCCATTAGGTATTCTACAAGTTAAAAAGGTCAGTTTTTACTGAAACAGCAACGTCCCAATGTTGTATTGTAAGGTCTGCAGAATCAAAGGGGTTTACAGAGCACCAAAACACCTGTTAATGTACCCAGAGCCTAGTTATGCTGGAAAAACTGTATATATATATATATATATATATATATATATATAATGTATATGTTAGCATTTTAAAAATCAGTTGTCAACATGCTTGATATTTTTGTTTGGGGGTGGGTAACAAATGGTTTTTGTCACAAGAAAACACCATAGTCACGTAGGTGGCGAGAGTTTCCATATAAATCTATGAAGGGCCAATATGACCTGAGAACAAGGGTTAATTATCTACCAAGCATGGTCTATCAGCCATTGTGGGGCAGACAGAAGGTTAATTACATCCTACTGAATACTCTCTGGGGCAGTGATGGGATTAATTACTCTTTGACCCTTCCTAAAGATTTAGACATGCTCTGAGTACAGTGAGTACATCAATCAAGCTTCTCAAATGAGAAATAAAATGGGAACGAGAAGGTTAATGTACCAATTAGTTAGGCTTTAGGCTGTCTATGAAAAAGTAAAGTTTTGAAGAAAAAAAACCAAGAACTATTGATGCTTTCACTAGAAATAACTAATCCAGAAACCATGTGTGTTACTTTGTTTTTGTGAAAATCAAAAGAGACACGGAACCCAAGGATTGCATGCATGCTTTAATTAAATAATGGAGGAACACTGTTTTCTAAATTCATTTCATAGGGTTCCATAATAAGGTACCACCACTAGGAACTGTGTGTGACTATAAGCTAAACAAATACGTCAAAGGTAAAAGGAAACACTAGTGTAAGGTAAGCAAACATAAGCACCGAAACTGGCCAGTCATCATGAAGATTCAATGTCTGGCAGAGCTACATGAGTTGTGCTTTCTCGACATTTGGAGAAATACATTTTATCCACCCATGCACTAGGTTTATTAGATTTTTAACTCCAAAGAAGAATTGACTAAACTGGGGGTTTATACCTGAGTGGCGAGTTAAAATATAATATTATAATGGGTCACTTCTTGCGATTTTCTCCAACGAGAAAAGCCATGTTATGTCTACATAATTTTGAGTATAGATATATTATATAATAAATGGGTAGACAGTTTACGTATATGTTATGTTATGTGCAGGCAACTACTTTCTGAAAAAGCTCGACTGTGATTGGCCCTTAATGATGTATTGTTAGCAAGTAGATGAAATAAAATATTTAATTGCATCTCACCTGCAAATTTGTAGTTTAGTGAATAAAACCCTTTAAAGTGCCAATCACATACACTAGGGCATACAACACATGTGAAGTAATTCTTAATATTGGTTTTCATTAAACTGACTTACTGGGGGAGCACGTAAGTAATTAACAGACAATTTTTCAACATTCACATTTAATGTATTCATGAGGTTTAAAAAATTCAACAGTTGGGAAAAAAATCATCAAGGGTGGTCAGGCCATTCAGAACTATAGTGTTTTATTTTACAAAATTCATCCTTAATATAAAACCTCTAAAGGATTCCATAATGGTATATTTAAACAGGGAAGTTAATTTGCAATGAAAATTAGTTTTTTTTGAGTCAACTATTAGGAAATGCAGCTTTTTACATATCCCAGTAATAGAAAGACAGTGAACTACAGAACGCTCGCCATCTACATGGCTCAAGGGTAGAAAAAAAAGGGTAAAGGTATTCTTTCTTTTTTAATTAATATAATAAAAATATTTTTATGACCTTGTTATTTTGCACACCAATATAATACAAAAACGTTCAGGTACTGGTCTTTGTCACATTATAATATAATGTATTTCTATGCTGAAGGACATTTTGAGAAAAAAATAAATAAAAGTGAAAACGCCAAAAAAACTCTGGGTATAATCAGAGAATTTGCAATTTATTTCAAATAATTATCAGATATCACAGTTGCTGTCTTCTTTTCTCATGCAGTGTAGGTCAACACAGTCCAACCCTTGTCACGTGTTGGCAAACCATCTTTGGGATTTCACCAAACATTGATCTACATGTAAGTCAAATGTCCAACAAGCCTCCTTTTTGTCAGTACTCCTGCCTTTTTATCAGACTCTCTGTTTTCTCTCATTAATTGTTCAAATATGTCATTGCTTTCAGTGCTAAGGAAGTTACCCTCCCAATATCATCCTTTATATGATAGCAGAAAATGAAAAAGAGAAGTAATATAAATTATTTTTCAAATAACAATTTTACTTTAAATGAATGCACATCAACTATTATACTTCATGGAAGCTGAGATGCATGCTTATGAATTTCTTATTCTGATTAATCAATCTTTTGCCTCTCCAAACCCTTATAAATGGTTTCTGAACCAATAGGTTCACCATAGGGGTGTAAAAACGTATTTTCTCCTTTTCTTTTCTCCTGTAAAATGAGATCTAAATCTTGAGAATAGAGATGGTTACCCCATGCACATACATACATTATATATATACATTCATGTAGGATTGGTGGTGGAAGGGAGGTATGTTTCTCCTAGATTCCTTTCCTATGTGAAGTAACACCTGAGTCTTCCACCTGCTAGGTGATTAATGTATGTGAATGAGAGGGTGGATATAAAAGGGAAGCCAGGAGGGCAGGTAGCTCTCTGGCTGAGGACACAGAAAGCCTGTCTGTGGGAGAGACAGGTGAGTAAAGGTTGCTGGACATATTATTGTTAAGTAGGCGGAGAGAAGCTTTCCAATAAACCTGACCCTGTGTCAGATTGCACAAACCTACTGCTGTTTGCCTGGTGTGAATGAAGACGGGCACTTGTCCCTTGACCTCAGCGAGGGGCGATCCCAGACATACCTCACAATATATACACACTACATACATTATATATATATATATATATATATACTGTATTGGCCCGAATATAGGCTGCACCCCCCCACACACACACACACTTTAGGTCTTTAAAGTGGCTGTACTGCTTATATTCGGGGTTTAGCGCAGGGATGTGCAGTTCATATCGCCCGACGGCCGGGGCATGCAGTTCCAGGCGGGTGGTTTTTTTTTTCTTTTTCATTTATTCCTGCTGCATCGCACAGACGGCCTGGGGGGTCAGAGTGGCATTTCTGGTGGACATAAAGCATATTAGGGGTTATAAAGCATATTAGGGGCAGAGTGGCATATCTGGGGGGTCAGAGTGGCATTTCTGGGGGGGGGCAGAGTGCCATTTCAGGGGTTATAAAGCATATCTGGGGCAGAGGGGCATATCTATAGGTAAGGTGCATTATGAATTAAGGGGGGGACCTTAAAATGGCTATTGGTTTTCTGTTTGTATATAACATATGCTGACAATCTGTATAATAGATACCAAAAATGTCAAAATGCATGTATTCCTGTTCATTAGATAAAATACTGTTTTACCATTCCACTAATGTGTATTTTTTATTTAAAAATATATTTTCTTTAAGATAGCACCAAACTTTAAGGGTGCGGCCTATATTCAGATGCGGGCTATATTCAAGCTAATACATATATAAAAACAGCATGTACATAAACACATTATATGACCAAAAGCATGTGGACACTCTTAATTGAGTTTAGCCATTCGTAATTAACGTATAAAATTAAGCACGTAGGCATGCCATCTCCATAGACAAACAATGGCAGTAGAAAGGACTCTAGAGCAGAGGAAACATGTTCTCATTTATTTAACATTTTACATTTATTTTGTATGTAGTACATTGGGCTAAAATGTAATATTTGGGAGAAATAGGAGAATTTGGAAGAAATTATCTTTTTACTTCACACACACACACCAACACCAAGCAGCCCCTCTTCTTCCACACTTCTCAACACTGTGTGGCAGGTTACTGCATGATATAAAACTTAGATGGGGCGTACGAAGAACTAAGTTGATGTTGCGACCCCGTGGTCTTTCCTGTCTGTCTTGACAATGATCCATCAATCACCAATCAGACTGAACTCCCACCAGGGCTAAAAACAGGAAATGAGCCATTTGGGATGGCTTGGTTGATGTAGCTTTCAGGCTACAAGGATGTGCGCAGATGTTTTGAGGATGAGATGTGTCTAGCTTTGTCAGGTGAGATTATTAATGAAATGCCCCAGAGGTTTAACTGTCTCAATAGGATAAGATAAAAGTGTGTTTGGGGGGTGTATTTGATCATGGCTTGAGCATCATTGTGCATGCTTGTATACACATGGAAACTGCCTTGTGTTTGTATATTATTATTTTTACATTAGCTTATTGATTGTTGATATTTAATTGTAACAAACTGGCTCACCCCTAACAAATGTTGACTCTTACATTTGACTGGTATAAAAACATTGGTTTGTATTATTAAATATATATTCTTTCTTATAAGTTATAAAAACCAATACATACATTAAGTATATATGCCTTATATGCATATTTCATTGTCAAGTGTCTGCTGTTAACCTAAATCACTTAAGCTAGTGGAAATAATGGTTAGGACTCATGAACACTAAACATATATTTACTGATGTAGGTGCCAAAATACATTTTACATTTTAGCAAATCGTTAAAGGAATCATCTTGACAGCTTGCATTTTATTCATTTTAGCATCCCTAGAAAAAAAGTAGCTTCCATTGGAGTACTGATTGGTGCGAAAGAAGGTGGTATTTCACTATGCTTAGTCACATACCGGTAATTCACTAAAGTCGATGTATAGCCATGTCCATTGAGCATTGTGCAATCACAGCCAATTTATATATATTGTATTGCGCCTAAGTCGGCAATAAATACGTTTTATAACAACTGTTTACCATCCATGTTATGGCAATACATAGAATACACAAAACATAGCCAATGTATCAAATTATCCAATTATTTTCACTTTTTTTTTTTTTTGGAATACACTTTTGTTTGATATTCCAGGCAAGTTTATTTTATTTTGTTGTTCATGCAGCAAATTATGACAGATGGTATGAAATAAACTTGCCTAAGCATCAGGATCTTCAGCACAAGAGTAGAACAATTGTGATATACATAACTTGCTGCCCTGAAGCTCTCACCCTCCTGATCCGTGAGGGAGCTTGGAGGGAGAGGGGCTAGGTTAGGGAGATGGTGCTATCCATGCATGGGGCAAAGCTAGCTGCTATTACATCACAAAGGTGATGGATAGGGGTTAGAGCCAAATGGCACTCACTCAACCAGAATCACTAAATTACTGTAGTCAGATGTGATACCAGACCATGATACAAGAGATCTGATTGAGAATTTTAATGTTTGATTTAAATACCTTTTTCTTTTGAACGCAGAAGAGATCTCTATATTTCTATAAATGAGGGATGGGAGGTGTGCCTCAGTCAGAGGGAGAAGGTGTGCCTAGACTGAAGGATAATAGGAAGAGGACATGATTATACTGGAACCAAGAAAAAAAGTTTAAAAGAAGAACCACAAATCTCAATATTATACAGCTTGATGAACTCAAGCCACAGCTATAAGAGGGTGTGCACACTTATGCAACCAGGTTAACCCCCCCCCCTTGTTTTTTTCCCTTGTTTCGCAATTGAATTGTTCACGTTATAGGTCACATTAAAGGTGGAAAAAGTTCTGACATGATTTATCTTTGTCTCATTCTTTAACATCACCAGAACCTGGCATTTTAACAGGGGTGTGTAGACTTTTTATATCCACTGTATATTCATTCCCTCACTCATACTCATTCACCCCCTTACCTCACCTGCAACTTTCTTTTTGGCGTTCACACACTGTGCAAGCAATCTCTCCTTTATGGCCCAAGGGAAGCCGCATGCAACGAAATGTGACCCCGCTGTGTTTCTGCTTCCACTTGGCAGAAGAAGAGAGGTAGCCTGCACGGCATGGGACCACGACAGTGGTAAGATGCGGGTCGCACATTAATAACAGTCGACCATCAGGCCGTGTAGATGGCCCCAGTGCTGTTCCACTGGCCCCCAGACTGACTGGAACACTGGGAACTCTCCCGGAAGGCCAGTCCTGCCCTACTTCCAGCAGAAGTCTTCAGACGAACAGTCCAAAAAAACTGGAGGTTTTACAGCAGAAAAAAAAGACTTGATGGTTCTTGTCTACTATCAAATTATATATTATGATCCTATCTTATGTTTCTAATGTCTTTATACATGATGATTTATATTAACCAATCTACAACTACAGCAGACTGTG
The DNA here is from genome assembly GCA_023333645.1 of Sceloporus occidentalis. NCBI lineage: Eukaryota > Metazoa > Chordata > Lepidosauria > Squamata > Phrynosomatidae > Sceloporus > Sceloporus occidentalis. The sequence continues at coordinate 1,566,013 of JALMGF010000036.1, read as the reverse complement.
TCTGTGAATGCTTGGTTTAATAATAGGAATATGGAAATTATGAATGAACGGTCATTCTGGTGCAAAGTGGTAGCACCTGACCTTTTAGCAGTGGGATTATGGTGAGTGTCCCACTTTTACCACTTTGCACCAGAACTGATCTTTCTGCATAGCTCCGGTGGAAGATAAGGAGTAAGGGTGTCAAAAGAGCACAAAAAAAAGCACTGTGGCTACAGTACTCACAGTAACACATTTTATACATGACGTAGCTTTTTATATGACTCTGTTCTGCACATTTTCATTCATGTATGTACTTTTTAGCGCTGCATGCCTGTTGCATTCTGGAAAATTCTGTCTCCAAATCTCATATACAATCACAGTTTTAAGCAATTGAATCCCCATTTTGTGCCTGTGACACCCTTATGAATCGCCCTTTATGTGTCTGAATTCTTCAGCACTCTGACTGTTTCTTCAGGCTCAGCGCTGCCAAGCTGATGAAAATCCGATATGACTCTTCAAAAACATAAACAAGTACACTATCTAGTAAATATAGAACTTTACATCTGACATTTTTTGGATATACTGCTTGAATGCAAAAAATATTCAGTGATGTATTTTCACATGTGCTTGTGACTTCTAAAAAAGGCAGCAATCCTTTTTGTGTTGTCAGTTTTTCATATTAAAGACATTGCCTGGGATTCCAAGAAGGTAAATTGCTTGCCTACTCCACAGTGGTATGCCCCTTAAGATGGCTACTATGACTATATATAAACCTAGAAAGATGTGCATTATATGGAATTATTAATCTTAATGAAGCTCTTTCTGCTTCTAAATTCTGTTTTTAAAAAAAGAAACTTTGTAAGGATTCCACAAGGAAAATCTATTTAAGATGAAATAAGAAAAGTACATGTGTAAGATGTATTATTATTATTATTATTATTATATCGTATGATTTACATAGCGCCATAATATTCTGCTACATTGTACAACAATATTTTTGATGTCTTCCCCTGAGGGCTGAAACAAAATATTTAAAGATAAAGTTAGGTCCTCACAAAGCGGAATATGATAAACAAAGTGCCACACTACCCCCACTCCCCGCCCCCCTTTCACCAAACCAGCTTGTTACGAAGGTTGTGCGTGGCCTGGAACTCAAACCTTGGTCGGCTTAGTTTGCAATGGGGCGGTTTCCTGCACAGGGGCACAGAAGTGTATATCAGGTACCTCAAATTTACATTTTTTCTTCTTAAAATTGTCTATCATCAAAATGCAGTTGATCATTCCCAAACATAAGAACACAATGCAATAAACAATAGCCAGTAAACAATTCAGATGTTTCAGTGTATCTACATCCCATAAAATAAAAATACATTGAAAAGAAAATAAGGATAAAAAGGCAGAGACAGACATGCACCTGGGTCAATCCCCAAAGCTCTAATTTCCCCATTATATCTACGGAGGGGTGTGGCAATTAAGCTGTGTGTGTGTGACTGCGTGAAATTTGGGTGAACATACATTCTAGTTGTCTTCAGCATCAAGAACAATAGGGGGTCGCTGTACCAACATTCTGGAACAATACCATGAGGTATACTTAAAGGTACCCCTAATCTGGGCCTTAATAGGCTAGTCTAGGCTCCCTGTGAAGTTCTGCCATAACCTAAAAAGATCCCTTGTTGTTGATTCCTTTTTTGGACTGGCTTCCAACCAGTCCATCCTCATAATGAACATCAATTTTGTTTTCATTCAGTTCAATAAAGGGAAGGGGCTTTCTGAATCCATTGATATATATATCAAGTTCTTAAGTTCTTAATAGGCCATGACCTTAAAGAGACTTTAAAGTATCATATTGTCAACAAATATTCGGTGTTACCAGCTTTTATATGGACACCTAGGTGACATCAGGCAGTGACTCTGGCCATATTATATGCCACTTTCTGAAGAAAGCAGATCATAAATGTCTACTCTCTTACACTTCTAAATGTAGAAAATGATTTTATCTGTGACAAGATGGTTCTTTTGTAAGAAAAGAATTTCATATTTCACATTATTATCAAATGGGCTTACATTGACAAACACTGGAATAAACAGAACTGTGAATTATTAATAAAGTGACACTTATTAAACACACTTCTGGAAATAAGTCTCCACTTGTCCACTCGGACCAGATTCTTGCCAGAACCTACACATGCACAAAGGAGAAAATAGTGTATGCGCTGCAACATTTGTACTTTTTTTTATGTCCACAGCACAGAAATGGAGATCTTATGGAGATCTTATACAACTATATTTGTTAATCATTGTTTTGTTCTGGATTTTTCATTCCTATAAAATAAACAAATTCACAGCACCTATATTTGCTTCTCATAGTTACTGCACTCCAGTAATGGCAAATTTTGTTATGTCCTTAAAACGGATCTGTTACTTCACCTCAATCGGGGCTGGGATTACAACTGTCGCACATATAAGGTAGGCCTCACTGGTAAGAGAAATGATAGGTTCTGGCTCCCCCACACGGAGGTCAGGAGTCAGAGATCATCTTATGTGTACACCATGGCATAGTTGCCAACATTTGAAAAGAATTTCCAGGGACACTTTGCAGCAAAGCTTGAAAATGTACCATACCCACTACCCCAAAGCTCTGCCCACTCTGCCAGACATTGATGGTCGTAAACCATAACTTCCATCACTGTATACTGAGCCAGACACAGATGGTGGTACACTATAACTCCTATTATTATATTGCAAGCCAGATATTGATGGTGGTACAGTATAGCCCTGTCTACTCATCATCATCATCATCATCATTTGCATTTTGTTCCTTTTTCACAGTCACTCTGTCACGGTTCTATGCTGATTTTAAATGAAAAGCCTTTCCTCCCTGTTTCAGGCTGAATTAGCTGATTCTCACATTCTTAATCGGTCTCATTACTCACATTCTCTCACACTCTTTTACATTCTCACTCACTCTTATTCACGCTATTTCACACTCTCACTCATGCTATCTCACACTCTCAGACTCTTATTTTCTCAATCTCTCACACTCTACCTCATTCTTATTCACGCTCTCTCACACTTTCACTCACATTCTCACTCATATTCATGCTCTCTCACTCACACTCTCAAGCTCTCTCACACTGTCACTCATGCTCTCTCACATTCTCGGGCTCTCTCACTTATTCACTCTCTCACACTCACTTTTATTCACACTCTCTGATGTTCTCTCACTCATGGTCTCTTACACTCTCTCACTCATGCCCTCTCTCACTTATTCATGCTCTCTCAGTCTTTCATTCACGTCCACTCACTCTTTTTCACCCCGTCTCACTTTTTCTCACTTACTCTCTCATTCACACACTCATGCTGTCTCACTGACTCCCTTATACTCTTATTCACTCTCACTTACTCTAAAGGCTCTCGCACACTCAATCTCTCACACTCACTCTCTCACTTCTGCTCTCTTACACTCTCACTCTCTCTCCCAATGTCTTCCTACCTTCTCTGCTGATCAGTTCAAAGTCCCTCCCTCCTTTCCTGCAGCTCCACTTCTTTGCTTGCCTCTTCTTCTTCTGTCTTCTTTTTCTGTCTTCTCCCTCTTCTCCCTGGTACCAGCTAACCAATGCATCCCAGAGCACTTCCTCAAAAGGGAGGAAGAGGTAGTACATGAAGGCTCCGCCCCTTTGAGGAAACACTCCAGGAGCCCTCGACACACAATGTAAGTGTTGTTCACTCATAATCATTTATTGAAATATGTTTCTAGGTTGGAATAAGTGGGGGCTTTTGATCTCTGCTTGGACCATCAGGGTTCCTTGGCATTGCTTTGACAGATAGACAGATACAAAATTGTTGTAAGATATCATCCTCAAGGACCAAGTTGGACCAAATTGTGAACCTTAGTTCATTTTAAAAAAAAGATGATTTTTTTCCTATATGCTGCAATTTTCTGGCTTTTTTGTATTTCTCTTACTTGTTGTTCTCCCTTGCATCGTTCGATACCTACACACATGCTAACCTTGGGCTATCGTCAATAGCTACACGCATACCGCATGTGCTCAGACACACATGCTTGTGAAACCTCGGGCTATTGTCCAATTAGACAACTATTGCCTCGTTTTGAGAGTAATAAAAAGACCCGTTGAACAGTTATTAATTTGAATCTTTGGTGAAATCTTTGCTGGATTTTGTCAACATGTCCAGATGTTGTGTAGTGTACTCTCCATAGTATTTGTTGGCTGATGTTAACAAGGGTTTCACTATGATTTTTCAAGTAACTGCAGAAAGTTCAAATACTTTATACAACATATGGTAAAATAAATCTATTATGAAAATTTGGGAACTCTCCTGTAGTTTCCAGAAAATGAAATTCAGTTCCACAGAGCCCCAATTCAAAATTAAGCATTAGTACACAAAGGATTAGATTTGCACCTGCTGGTAAGAGACGAGGGTTTCAGGTCAATAAACAACTAAATATTTTGCTTACTAATATAGAGGACAACTGTAATTGGTTAATTACCTCTAATTAGAGAAACATTGAGAGGTGAGCTATACAGCACTGGCATGCATGATACACATTAGGAAACTGATGTTTAGTTATCAATTGACAAATAGTCATCCTCGCATTGAAGCACATGCCAGCTGTCTTGGTTTGCCACCATGCCCATATGTTTGTCTCCAGCTGGACAAGTGTTGACTAGGTGGTCTTGGCACTTAAATCAGCGGCCACCAACTGACGTAAATGAAGCCGCCAGCTGGATATGTGCGGTGACATGTTACATTTTTTATACTCATGCACATACCTGGGAACTCTCTGGGTTTCACCCAGACACTACGAGAGAAGCGCTGCTTCTCCGGGTAGCCATCGAAAAACTCAGGATCGTTGGAGCAGCGTTCTGACACGCTCTACTCCTGCCCACCCCTCATCAATTGGAACGCCAACTGGCATCAGTGGGACTTCCTGCCCACATCATGCAAGGTAGTAGGTGGGTAGTGAGAGGAAAGTGGAGTAGGTCAGTTCCAAACCCTGCTTCCCTGCTCCGTTTTACGCGGAGTCTCTCAGTCAAACCCAGAGAGATCTCAATTATTTTGGTATGGTACACACCTTTCTACTGCCATGTGTAGGTGAAAACAAAACCCATTGCAGGATCAATGCAACTGGGGGTCCTATTGTAACTCTCTAAGGGGGGAATTTACCAGTTTCTATTGTTTGAGTTCTACTTGATATGAACAGATGATCCAAAATGTCCCTTACGAAAAAATTACTGCAGTTTTTCTGAAATAATACTACAGTTTTTTGGACATGAAAAAACTGCAATACTGCACTTTTACTGCAGTATTACTGCACATTTACTGCAGTTTTACTGCATTTGTACTTCACTGTACTGCAGTTTTACTGCGGGATTACTGCACATTTGCTGCACTTTTTTTTATATTGCAAACCTACAGTTGTACTTCAATGCACTGCAGCTTTATTGCATTTGTACTTCCGTACAAAAATAACTGCAGTAAAACTGCAGTACAGTGAAGTACAAATGCAGTAAAACTGCAGTAAATGTGCAGTAATACTGCAGTAAAAGTGCAGTATTGCAGTTTTTTCATGTCCAAAAAACTGCAGTATTACTTCAGAAAAACTGCAGTAATTTTTTCGTAAGGGGTGCCTCCTCTTTATTGAAGAAAAACAGGGTTCATCTGAAACTAGAAAATTGCATTGCTTTATACAGTTATAGTGCAAAGCTAATACAGTTCAAATATCACAGATTACTGCTCTGAAGACTAAATTGTACACAAAAGACATATGCTTCATAAAGTGGCATTAAACTTCATCATGGGGTTAATCACCATGTGGCATTGAACTGAATGTTACAACGTGGAAACCTCATACATCTTTAATTGTTGTTCCTGCTGCATTAAATCGATGCAAAAAATTAAAATTCATGATGGTTTCAGGGTACAACTGCACACGTTTGTTGGACCAACTTTGCAGTAACCCCCTCCACTTCTACAGCTGCAGCTTCACATAAAACCCTGCAGATATCGTGTTACAATCTTCAAACCTTAAGTGGTTCACTATCTGATTAAAATCTAAAATTGCACAGCTCATTACAGACTATTTTCAGAGTTTGGCTCTGTTAATTCTCTGCATTGCTGTAGCAGCATTAAGATACTGCGAAAACGACCTAATTATTACTGTATATTTTCCTTTTTATTTTAACCAGCTACTATCCAATAAATTCGGGAGATAGAGCAGGGTATAAAACACAGATGGAGAGTAGTCCCCTAGGTACAATCAACAGTTTAGATTTTACATTCTCCTTATGTAACCAACCAAAATCTCCTACCAAGGATTACATTACACTTATTGATGTAGCACCAACAGATTCCATAGCTCTGTTATAGTAAGGATTGTACAGCACAGACCTCCACTGATTGTACAACTCCTGTGGCCAATCAGTGGGATATCTATGCGAAACCAGGACACTTGAGAGGTATTTAGGCTAGGATAGACTCATGAGCTTCACTGTTTGAGGGCTTGGCTGGAGGTGCTAGCCTTTTGTTGTTGAGCCTGAAAGTTCCAGAAATGATTCATGAGCCACAGGCAGCCTTTGCTTTCTATTGTGGGGAGTGGGATTTAGCCACATTTATTCAAAGTTAGCCCTTGGTGTGCTCAGATTGATCTCCTTTGATCTGGTTGCACCCCCTCCCAACCACTTTATGGAACAGAAGTGGCAGAGCATTGTGGAAGCATTACTCAAAAGTTCCTAGGTATTCCTCTAAGCTTTAGAACATAAGATAAGTCCAGGATGATTGATACATTTTTAGCTAACAGAGCTAGCAAGTTAGCAACAAGTGAACCAACCTGCTAGACCTGTTGGATGTTTGTGCCAGTAACCATCATACCTGGGAACTCTCCAGGTTTGACCAGGAGAACTCCGGGAGAAGCAAATCTTCCGGGTTGCGGGAGCAGGGTCTTGACAGGCCCTGCGTCCTGCCTATTTCCCCTTTAAACCAGGGTATTTCCCACCGAGCAAGGATAGGCTCTGGGTAGCGCAGGTATGGTAATAATGCAGAGTTTGAATCTAAAAGTCAACCAAGTCTTAGATGGCAACAACACAACTCACTCTCATAAAGGTAGAACACCTCCATTTACACATTTGAACCTGGTAGTTGAGATAATCTCTCATAGGCAGGCCCGGACTGGCCATCGGGCGGCCCAAGGCTGGATTGACGTAGGGGCTGATGGAGCTGCAGCTCCAGGCCCCTACCTTAAAATAGGCCCAGTCAGGACCGGACTGACTGGGCCTATGCGGCCTCTACGGCCGCATTAACGCAGGGCATAAGGGGCACCTGCCCCTTAAGCCCGCAGCAACTGCGACCAGGTCCGCCACTCTAGGGAGCCGGGCAGTCCCAACCAGGGCCGGCTTTAGAGGTGCGTGGCCGCACAGGGCTTAAATTAGAACATTTGTTTTGTTTACTTTATTTAACATCCTTCATGTTAAATAAAGTTTGTTAAACTTTATTTAACATGGAGGATGTTAAATAAAGATAAAAAAAACCCCGATGTTTTAATTTAAGCCCTGTGCGGCCGCGCACCCCTAAGGCCGGCCCTGGTGGGGGCTGCCCGGCCTCCTAGAGTGGTGGACCCGGTCGCAGTTGCTGCTTACTCCGGCAACAAGGTAAGTAGGGTAAGGGAGGGGGTGCAGTGAGAAGGGGCAGAGGGGGGAGAGGGGATAGATAGTGAGAGGGGGTACATATTGAGAAATGGGGAAGGGGGAACATAGTGATAAGGGGAAACATAGTTAGAAGGGGCAGATAAGAAGGGGATGGGGAGAGGGTTATTGTGAATGCTATGAGAATGAATGAATAAATGTGTGGATGAACTGTGTGAATGCGTATGAGAATTAATGAATTCATGTGTGGATGAATTGCTTGAATAATTTGTGAGACTGCATTAATGAATATGTGTTAATGATTTGTGTGAATGAGTGAGTAAGTGTTTGTGTCTATCATGAATATTTAGGTAATTTGGGGAAATTCAAAGATGGTACATGAGGGGTGGGCTTTAACAATAAATAAATAAATAAAAATGGGCTGCTCAGTCTTAAATGCCCGGGCCTATTTTTTTGTCCCAGTCCGGGCCTGCTCATAGGTGTATAGATACAACAGAAAATAAGCAATTGGCCCAATTCATCATTGTTTCCACATTTTCAATTACTCTTCGCTTTATCCACATCCTAAGCTTTCTTGAATACCTTTACTGTATTTGACATACTGTCACGGGGTCAGGTAGCAGGGGAGGATCCAACTATGCCGATATATGGACGTAGCGTAGTCCAGTCAAAAGAGCAACGGCAAACAGCGAGGTCAAAACATATCCGAGGTCGAGGCAGGCAGATAAGAGGCAAAACGGTATAACAGGTCCGAGGTCGAGGCAGGCAGATAGGAGGCCAAAACGGTATAACAGGTCCGAGGTCGAGGCAGGCAGATCAGAATCGTAGTCAAAAGAGCAGGCAAGGGTCGGTACACAAGGCAAGGTAATGTCACAAGGAACAGCACACCCCAAAAAGCAATAAACTTTGAACGGGTACAGCAGATAAAACAAATGGCCTTTAAATAGGGAAATGTCTACTCACAATGAGGCAGCGGCGTGCCGTGCGCGGCGTGCGTGACGTGCGCCGCGTGACGTCATCGCGGCAGCCTTCCTATCCGCGATCCCGGGGGGGGGTGGTGACGCGCCTGCACTTCCCTGGCGAGCAGGCGCAAGCCCGAGTGACGTGGAGGCAGGGCAGGGCGGTGGCGGTGAAGCCGCGACCTCGCCGCGACATCGACGGGCGCGCCGCCGGGATCCCCTGGCGTGCGCGCCGCGGCGGCGCGCGTGACGCCCAGCCGACATCGGGTCGCGGCGGGGGCGGAGCCGTGACCCCGACGTGACCGCGCGGCGTCAGCGGCAGGACGGAGGGAGCTGCCGCGAGCACGCGAGGTAAGTGCCGCGGCGGCTCTCGTGACACATACATTGTTATACTTCCTCTGGAGGGCTGTACCAGGTATCCACTACTCTTTCTGTAAAATAGTCTTTTCAAGCATTACTCCTCCAGCCTCTAAATAATGCCTTCTATTTTTGTCAGTATTATATAATTTTAGTTAAATATTTGTATTTCTAAATAAATGAATTCAGCTAATTAACACAGTCACTGACGATCATGCTAAATTTCTTACCATATCATAAGTTATCTCAACATTGCACAACCGGAATATCCAGAAGGACAAATATTGGAGGGTTGTGAATGCCTCGATAAACAAGTGTATCAAGTGTCCACTCTACTAGAGTCCCAATTATCTCACTCCAATGATAGAAACACCTTTTGCCATGCTTTCCTAGTCTCTTTGCTTCTTCATCTTCTCAACCACAGTATTGTGTAGTCTTGCATATGTTCAAATTGCACCACTGCTTTCAATATGCCAATGAATATAATCCAATTTCAATGACATTTTGGTTATTAAGCTGTATTTATGTTTGTCACACATACTATTTTCCACCGGGCATCAATGACTTTTTTCCCCAACCCTCATTATTAGTGCAGATGACATGGACCCCAGCCAAAGACCAATCCAGGACATTTGTAATAATAACCTGCCTCTTGAACTGATTCTGCAAAGATCATTTACAGTTATTATAGCTTGATAGCTGTTATCAGCAGTGCTTTCCATGTAATATTATAGAGACAAGGTCCCATTAAAAATCAATCATATGGGCATGTTTAACATCAGTGGCAAGTTTCCATTGTATCCCCTACAATGCTTTTCAAAGCCATGTGTTATTAACTACTCTATTGCTGGTAAGGACGTAAATTGTATTTGGATCAGGCTGGACCACAATTTCATTATTATTGAGTAGCGCCTTGACAAAAATATTTTAAACTGGGCATATAACCTGTGACCTTCCCTTTAAATGGTCTTACATCACTGGTTAAGTATTATAATTACATTTAGAATATTAATAAATCAAGTGTTCATTTGCTATAATTTTATAGTATATACCCCAAGTCAAATGTTACGTCTGATCACTCTATTTAAACAAGATCCCTTTGAAAGCTTTAAAAATCCATTACAAGTGCAGTGTAGTCGTAGCTTATACTTAAAACCCTCTAAAATATTGAATTATTAAAAAACAAAGTTTGAAATTGAATTTAGATTTTTCATTTGCATTTTTAAAACAATATAAAGTTGGCCTACTGGAACCTGCCTCCTTTAATTTATTATTATTATTGGTTATTGTGAACAAGTCAGAAGGAGGATGTTATTAATTTTCTCATCAACAATTTGCAAGATAATAGCTTCGAAAATATTATTTCTGTATCATCCACCTTTCCCCTTTAAAACGTCCCTAAAACCAAGGTTATAACTCTTCTTTGCATCCTTGCAAAAGTGTTATTTTGGTAACTTTCCCTCCCCCTGCCACTTATAAATTCCACAAGTCATTAATAATCAAATGGATTTAATCAGCATTAGGGGAACTCTCATGCCGGCCTGATGAGCATCTTTCTCGCCTCTTTGCACACACCCTCCCTCTTCCGCCTAGTGAACTAATACACTAAGAAGCTCTTTCCTGACACCCTTTCACTGCTCAGTGTCTACAGTATAAAGCTTGAGTCGAAAACACTGCTTAAACAAAATTTTGTACAACATTCATAAATTTCCATATAAGTTATACTTTGAATGTTTACAGAACAGTTACTGTGTTTGGCAAGTTCATTATTTGTACAACTGTATTGTGTTTTTGTATCATTAACATTTGACTTTTGATTTTTTGAAAACTGCTGAGAAAGCAACATACCTTGGAACTTTCTAAATGAGATTCCGAGACCCTTAACATATCAACCGTTTAACAATCTATCACAAAGATTAAATTGTAGTGACTCGTTAATAATGACAATCAAATGGTTCTATTAGCGGTCACTATAAAGGTCATGACTATTCTTTAATCATATTTGGGCCTCCCCTTGTAGTCTATCTTAGACCAGTCTTACCTGCAAATAATGATAATCATCTGCCACGGAAATACTGATACACATACCTGAGAACTTGTGGGCTCCGGCTACCTGGAGCCTACCCTTGCGGGGCGCGGCAAAACTGCCCGCTGATGTCAATGGGCGTGCATGCTGATGTTGCGGAAAACACCCTCATTTGAAGGGGAAAGTGGGGCGTGTCAGGTGTCGACCTGGAGAACCAGAAGTGCTTCTCCTGGAGTCTCTGGGTATAACCCGGAGAGTTCCCAGGTATGCTGATAGTTTCCAACACTCTACCCCTTGAGGGTCTTTCTCATATAAAAGGGCCACTTGAGAAGATTAGAGAACTGGCCAAGCCCAGAATTCGCCACTGTTTGATGGTTGAACAGAGCAGGAATGGCCATGCCTATGTGGTACTTTTTTGTGCTTTTGCAGCTCTTTTCTTTTTCTGCCACAAATCTCTGTCTTGTGCGCTATAGTGCCTACACTCTGCATTGCTCTGGATTATCATACTATAACACAATTCATGGAATATCTCTGCAGAATACAACCATTTGGCCCATCAAGTCTTCCCATAGTTCTATCAGCTCTAAGATCGCAAACCTCAACTGGGTCCATGTTGAAGATACCTTATACCTATACCATGCATGTTTAAGTTCACCTCTACCACTTTTGCTGGCAGACCATTTCAACCACCTAGGTGAAGAGGGTGCAAGGGTCCGAGACATGGTTATAGCTACAGGCCCTGCACGTTTGGCTAACCTGACTTCCTTTTCAACTGGAAAATAAGTATTTGCAGGCTGCCTTAAATCACGACTGTATTACAAAAAGCCACATTCCTTGCAAGCATCCATAGTTAAGCGAGAGAACCAACATCCTACTGGAAACATTTTACAAGTCATAATTTTTTGCAAAAAATGCATTAAAATGGAGGTCCAGTAACTTCAAAATAGGTAGGCGTTAATAGCAAAACCATTGAATTAAATGTGCCATGCTGTTTGAGGACATAAGTAGTAAAATCCTCAGTCTGCAACCAGCAAGGCCATTGCATATCAGTTAAACTGAATAAAACAAATGTACGCGATATAATCCGGTCCTAGCTAAGGTGGTATCTGGTCCCATGTCTATTATTGTCAGTAGGTCAACATAATTGTTACTGCCTGCACGGCCCTGTCAGTAGTTCTGATGCACCCATGTTTTTCCCAGCCATTACCTTTCTGTGTGCCTACCAAATAAACTGCTGACATGCTAACTTGTGTCACATTAGACAAATTTTGAAAATATTTTGTTAGCTTCCCTGTTTTGATACTGAGGCTCTATGTATCACATCTAGCATTTTGAGGCATCTTTTGATCTTAAAGTGTAGGGGGCATACCCGGAAACTTGTGGGCTCTGGCTACCCGGGGCCTACCCTTCCGGGATGTGGGCAGGACTTCCTGCTGAAATCAATGGGTGGTTTCGCTGATGTCAATGGGCGGCCCCACTGATGTCAGTAGGCGTTCCCACTGATGTAATGGGAAACACCTCCATTTAAAGGGGAAATGGACGGTGAGTGGGGAGTGTCAAGACCCAGAGAGTTCCCAGGTATGGGGGTATAGCAGATGCTGACCTGCCCATGCGTATGCTGCCTACATGGTCTGCGCAGCATGCGCATTGATCTTGCAATGGGATGCAGGTTAATCACGTGACCATGCATTCTTGATGTGACTAACCTAAAGACTTAGATGGTGGGACGCAGAGGTCCTCCCCTGCTTTCACACCATTTTACATGACTAAATGTATTTATTAAAACTGCCTACAGCTAAAATGTTGCATTTTTCTATCAAGGTAAGTGTGCATTGGGCATATATAGTTAATACAATAATGGAAACTAAACAATTAGTTTCCTGTTCTGCAGTCTTCTCTTCGCCCCACCCTTACAAATGCTGCCTAAATGAAAAAGGGCAAAGAATAATAACACAGATCCCGAGACACAGAGGTCGAGATGGCTGCTGTCATGGTATACACTGAGCTGTAAAATGTTGAATTTGGGAAATAGCTGCAAATCAGCTTTAAAAAAAAAGCAACAAAACTACGTTGCTTTGAAACTTTCGTGTACTCATTTCTACACCATAAACTACAACATTTTTCATTTGAAAACATTTTCATTTCAGTATTGTAAAAACATATTTGCCCCCTTCACAATTTCTTCTGTTTTTTTCCATATTTGTCAAACCAATTTTAATATTAGACAAAGACAAGCAAAGTAAACACAAAATGCAGTTTTTAAAATGATGATTTCATGTATAGAAAGAAAAAGGCTACCTCGCTCTTTGTGAAAAGGTAATTGCCCCTTGAGTTACTATATCAGCCGATTAACAAAACTGATTGACAATTGGGTTAAATTCATTAAATACGTCCAGACATGATTACTGCTAGCCCTGATCAATCTAAACATAAATTATAGAACCTACCTTACAACGTGAAGTTGGCTAAAATGTCTCTAAAAACGGCATAATGCTGTGATCTAAAGAAATTCAAGAACAGATGAGAAACAAATTAATTGACACACATCAGTCTGTAAAGGGTTACAGTGTCATTTCTAAGGCTCTGGGACTCCAGCGAACCACGGTGAGAGCCATGCTCTGGGCTAGAGGGCACTAGGAGAGGCTTACCCAGGGCCCCTATTGGATGAAACAATGTTGGGAGACCAACAATGCTGTCAAAACACATTTTGTGAACACTTGATATTGTGGATATTTTTAAAAATCAATTAAACAAAAGAAACTGTAATAGACTTTTTATCTGTAGATGTTTTCATTTATACCAAACTAACAGTTAGTTACTGTTACAAAAGTCACATGGCATTAAATATCCAAAATTACTGATTCGCTTCTACAACATCCAGCTGTGTCAACTATTTTGTTTCTATTAGTTCACTTATTACTGATTAGTAATATCACCCTATATCTGCTCCTATGTATTAAGTGCTGTTTGCTTAATCTATGTCCAGCTCTCAAGTATATACAGGGAGGGGGTTCATCCTGATCAAGGATATCTAGAAACCAGATCAAGTGCGGAAAATCAAGTTTTCATGGTCTATAAGACCCAGAGCTTCTAATCAGTGGTATAACCATTTTTATCTTCAATCTCGTAGAAGTAACACACAATGTCCAAGGCTGCTTATCTCTCTCTCTCTTGTGTATCTTGTCCCTGTCAAAGTGAGATAATGACTGAGTAGGCAAGGGGGGAGGAGGTTGTAAGTGACAGGGCACAGTTCATTAACAACCAGTCGGCTCTGTCCTGTTGTTGACGAGTTTATTAATCTGGTCAACGATAGGACATTGGAATAGGAAGGTGTGACAGAGGGGAAGCAAGTAATCACTCAGGGATCATGGAAGACACATACACACTGAAAGAATCTTGAGTACTTTAGACAGGCGTACGGACTGAAATATGTAGTAATACAATCATTTTCCATCTCACTCTTTAAATAGATCAAAAACCTAAAAAATAAATCAAATACCACCTGAAAGGCGACCAATCCAAGATGCATTTGGTTTTTTTTTAAACTGATTCAGTCAAAATATTGTTAAAACAGATATACACAGAGATCCCTAACCACAATGAATATAACCTACTGTTCTTAACGGTATCTTTATTTTGGATGTTTCATATAAATTCATTATATTATATATATATATTTATTGTTTTGTTATAACTGTTAGAGAAATTGTGCTATATATGAATGAGCTGGACAGCAGATGTAAGGAATTCTTTTGAAAAAAAAAATGTAAATTTTTAAAGTAGTGTAATTCCGCAATCGACAATTTTCATCACCATTCTGTTTAAAAAAAAACCTGAAGATGAAATATTTTGCAGTCAAAATAAGTGTTTTATGAAAACTGTCACTTTTATGAATATTCAACATTGTTAAAGGCTAAATTATACAACTAAAAATAGCAAATAAGAATAATATATCTTAACATGTTGGGATTGTTATGTTGGCAATTATTAGTCAAAACCAGAATATCTCTGTTCTAGAAACCAGTTTGTAAGGAACATACATATTAATAATATATACATTATACTCTGCACTTCTGTGACCTAATTTTTGCTGAGGAGCCCTCTTGTTTTCACTTTCAGACTCATGCCTCCAGTGGGGTGTTTTTGCGTAACGGCCACAGTTAAAAAAAATGTGAGTATAAATTGAATTATGCATATACAAATACACGTGCAGCTAAAGTGAGGATCATAAAGTATGTGATGACACACAGCAGAGATGTATCAGATAGAAACCACATAAATATTGTAATTTATTCAAATGAAGTTATTTCCCATAATTCTGTCACCATAAATTGCGTATCATATTGCCTTTGGGTATTGATATGCATATATAACAGTACTAGATTACCTGGTAATCTTTCTATTCTCTCACTTTTGATCAGTCATTTTCCAACGTTTTTCTTAAATCTGCAAATGTATGATGTATTGTATAACAACATCTTTCTTTTTCCTCATGACAGCAGCTACAGAAACAAAGCTCGTCGCATAACTAACTTTAATTATTAAAATTGTATATAGCGTGCGCTTTTTATTTTCCAAACTCTGTGTTTGTTTTGGAGATATTTATTTTCATTTAAGGACTATATTTCCTCTTTCAGATTACAATTTGTCTCAGTGTGGCACAGCTAACATTAATCAATTTTCCGTCCTAAAGTTCTCAACGTTCTCCTCATCCATCCACCCTGAAAAAAGCTCCCTTAACCAATCAACAGCAAGCAGCAACTTAGAAAAGGGAGAGAAAATTTATAGTGAGGAAGGTCAAACGTAGGATTTGGTAAGATTAAAAAACTAAATGTGCTAAACAGTCTGGATCAGTCAAGCTGGCCAGTTCATGTACAATACATATCATTTCAGTAAAAAAGAGGTATCAACAAGTGCATGCAAAGTATAACAAAAGAGACGGTTGCAATATGAAATAATGCATCCTGACATACAGTAGACAACTGAAAGAAGTACTGTAGGTGGAATTAAGGGCAGTTATAATTTTGAGTTTTTCATGTATCCAAAGTAAGTTTTCCTTTTTAGGGATTTTTTTTACCCTGTTATAGTTTTATTATTTTTTTGGGGGGGGGGTTATTAAATAAATGGTCCTTCAAGTGGAGCATTCTGGGGGAAAAAAAACATGAGTTCCTGGACAGTCCAGAATGATGACCTTTTTTCAACATGGGACTGCTTACAGGCTTACCTGAGGACCCATGGCAGATGTCTATATGGTCTCCTCAACAGCCTTTACAGTCCTGAGATGAAGGTCACAGAGAAAGTGTTTATGGAGAGGTCTGTCTTGGTAGCTGTGACTCCTACTATGATTGGGCTGGAAGGGGGTTATGGAAGGAACTTGCTCCAAACTGCTTTTAAGCAGGGGAGGGCTGGCAGCCTAAGGCCTGGGGGGCAAGTCTAGTCAAGTGGCCCGTTGCGCCATCCATGCCCATCTTTTCCTGATTTTCTAACGCATATTGATGTAATGTGATGGGACTGGGAGTAAAATAATTTATGTTTAATACATTAAAAAGCAACTAATCTTTGTAAAAAAAAAAAGTAAAGTATGGAAAAAATGGACCCTAGGCATTTCCTTGGGCCCCTGCCACACTGACCATTGATTAGGGGAAGACTGTGAGAGTCAGTACAGTCTTCCCTCCTCCTTACCCTACTGTGACATTGAGAGGTCCTCCCCAGAGTCCCTTTGTCCCTCATTCACTAAGCCACACCTCTCTTTTACTTACTCCCTGTAGTTCAGGTATAGATCAAACAAAAAACACATGTAAACAGCTCGTGCATGTATAGATCAACTGAATAAGAAATACAAACCCTGTATTTGCAGGTATACATAAATAATGTATGGAAGCATAGCATAGCAGATACAGATGCCCTTTGTGTATTGCCCCATGTGGATTTGTGCCCCCAGCCAGCCCCCTTTGTACATTATGCCCCAACACCCTTGTGTATTGATTCATGTGATGTCCCCAACCATCCCCCCTCCCTTGTGTATTGATGCCCCCTTTGCGTTGTTAATGACCCATGTATATTGAACCCAGCCACCCACCCCCACCTTTGTGTATTGATTTATGTGGTGCCCCAACCACCCTGTTGTGTACTTCTACCCCCTAGCCACCCCCATTTTGTATTTAATTGTTGTCCCAATGCACCCCCCTTTCAATATGACTCCCCTTCCGCCTATTACCCCAACTATTTTTTTATTTTTTTAATACTTACGTTTTTGCTGCCATCCTTCACTGCTGCTGTCCTCCAACGTGCTCTTCTATCTGTCACGAGGAACTGTTCCGTGTGACTCCACCCCGTTGAGCGGCCCATCATCTATTTTAAAGCGGCCAGCGTATCTTACCGCCGCTTTAGGACTCACAGCCACATCGGCTGCAATGGCATCTCGGTGTGCCAGCCGGTCCACCACTTAAATGGGCGGCCGCGCGGCCGTTTAATGTAGAATTAGGGCGGCCTGGGGGGCAATTGCCCCCCGGCCCAGCCCGCCCCTGCCTGTTGATAGGGACTGCTAACAGGTATTGCCTGGTGTGGCACTATGCATTCAGATGGTGAATAAAGCATCTTGAACACCCAGTGCTATTGAGCCACCGTTGGGAACACATTACATGTACCGTGGGTGAACCCATCCATGTCACACTTGCTCCAGTGTCCTGGGTTTTGGACCATGTGCAATTGGTATGTTTCATAATACCCTTGCAGTTGGGACTTTGCATTATGAATGTTTGTGATTCAGATATACAGAGGATAGAAAGCTGCAAATGATAATGTATTCAGAGTGTTTTGCCTATTGAAATGTCTATCTTGCCAGCAAGAAAAAAAAAACGGCCTAAAATGTCCTAAATTAGGTATTTACTACACAGTTCCTTCATTAGCTGTTAGCTGACAATGTTAACTTCTCTCATTGTTTTTTTGTTTTTTGTTCAAAAAAACCCTTCCTGTTACCTTACTCTATAACCTACTCCACTGATTTCGCAAAATGCATCGAAACACAAACACATACAATTTGACTACAGATATTTTTAAGCTGTAAGCATATTTTACATGGAACCCTTATTAGTTTTGTATATATGAGTTTGTTCATGCAGACCCTTCATACAAATATGGTGATAATACTAATAAAATATTACTATGGTAATAGGATAAACTTCTACTGTAGCTTAATAAGCATTCAGAGGATGATTAATTTCAGTCACTTATGTCCAGAGTTATGTTCCTATTTATTTATAATAGATATACAGTGTCACTGATAATTTGCTGGTTAATATTTTGCCTCATCCCTGTCATCTACAAGGAAATATCTAGGGAACCAGGACATCTGGGATACAATTAACAAAGATTATTCTAATAAATCTAAATAAAAGGACCGTGGCTGATATACAGTTCCTACATATTCAGATTTGTTGCGCAATGCAGGTAAATGTAAAAGTATTTCTTAATGTTAAAGTACTGCATTATCTTTGGTACAATGACTGGTGAATGGTCAGTGAATGAAAGTTCTGTGCTAAATATCATACTTATGAATCACTAGTCACTAGTAACTTTATAGCTACTCACAACAACTAGAGTAGTAATATCAAATTCAAGACAAGCTACTAAGATAGCACAGTTGGGAATAGATGTAACTTATATCTGCAGGATCAAGTCATTTTTTACAATAATAATTACATCCACAGGGTGTGGTAGTATTAAAATGACAACATTAAGAATAACATCTCTATGGACCAGATGATAAGACTGTGTTCTGATTAGGGCTGCAACAACTAATCGATAAAATCGATAATAATCGATAATGAAAATCATTGCCAACCAATTTCATTATCGATTGTCGATTGAAGTCGTATAGTTGAATCGATTTTTATCGATTATAAAATGAGGATTTTTTCAGTGTAATGAAACTGAATCACAACTGTTACTACTTACAGTGCCTCCCTGCAGTCACTCTGATGATTGACCCGGCCCCTTTTCCTCCCAGTCCCCCCCTGCAGTCACACTGATGATTGGCCCCGCCCATTTCCTTATAGCGTCCATACTGCTCAGCAACTCATCATATAAAATTATTATTTCGTCTGTTTAGGGTTAATTTAGGGGCAGTTATGGTTAATGGGGTGTTTAGGGTTAATTTAGGGGCAGTTATGGTTGATGGGGTCTTTAGGGTTACTTTAGGGGCAGTTATGGTTAATGCTGAGGACTGAGGGTTAATTTAATTTAATAAGGTTAACTTAAGGTGCCGTTAGAGATAAAGGGGGCAAACTAAGGGGAATCTAAATCCTGGGGGCAGTGAAGATTAATCCTGTACTTATTTAGAAAAGTATTGTGTCAGTGTGATGCGAACGAGTCTGTGACTCTATGAAGGCACTATGGGATATCTGGGGGTATAAGGCATACCTGGGGAGGACAGAGCAATATATCTGGGGGTATAAGACATACTGGGGTATAAGGCATATCAAAGGGCACAGTGGCATATCAGGGGGTATAAGGCATATAGGGTATATAAGGCATATGTAGGGAGGGTGGAGTGGCATGTCTGGGAGGCATTGTGGCATGTCTGGGAGGCAGTGTGGGAAGCCGGGGCTCAAATGTGTGTGTGGGGGGGCAGGTTCAGAAATAAAAACAAGAAATGCATTTTTATCAAGGTTTTTTTTATTCTGCCGTTTGTTTTTAACATCTTGTTTATTAAATTATTTTAAATAAATGAAAAAATTACATTTATTTTTTTATCCGAATAATCTAAATCTGCCAACTAATCGATTATGAAAATAATCATTAGTTGTAGACCTAGTTCCGACCGAGAGGTGTGTAGGCTACAAACGAATAAATTAATCACAATATTTCCCGAAAGGAAACAACCACAAAAAAATAATATGTCTTTCAATTTTGTCATGACGTATTCCCCTTTATCCAGACAGATAACACATATTACTGGAAAACTGGCACATATTATTGGAAAACTGGCACATATTAAAGCAAGAACCTAAAAAGCAGGGCAAGTTACACCAATGAAGATGCCCTTCATTGGTTGATACCAGAGGAGACCCCTGCCGCTCTTATAGACTTTTAAAATCCTGGCGCCAAAGCTGCTGCTAATTCTTACAGCGTTAACCCTCATATTAACCCCTGCTAGAAAACCGTCAGAAAACGAAGAGAAAAACGAACACTAAGAACATATACGAATAATTGCCCGAAACTAACACGGGAACAGGCGTATATTCATGTAATGCGAAGGTTTTTTTTCCTGAAGGCGAACACGAAGACGAACATGAAGACTTGGCCTGGTATGCCCTGAAAATGAGGACTTCACACAGGCTGTCATGGAATTGACATGGAATTGACAGTCAATGGAATTGACATGTTTAATTTATTTTTAAGTGGCAATATTATATTAGCATAACTTGTTGGTAGCCCTTGATGACAGGGACTTCTATGACCTCAATGAATCTGTGTACTCAGCATCTTTTTATACTGTAGTATGGCAACCTTTATTATTTTACAAAACCTTCATTATCAAACTTTGCTCTTTTGTGCCACATCCAGGAGGGTCATTACATTACATTTTTTATATACAACATTAGAGTCAGTAAATTAACTCAAAATCACCCCACCTTCACATAATACCTGACTCCTTCATGGGTTAACAAAATGCAAACATATTTGCATCTTCTTTTTTGGACCTTTTCTGTTTTATTTATGTACTGAGCTCTTTTGCAGTAATGGAATGATAATGTGCCGCAACATTAAGGCAGAACAATTAGTGTTATACAAGTGGACTTTAGAACGTACTGTATTAGCTAATTCTAGCTAATTCTAAACAAAAAAGAGAAACCTTTTAGTTTAGTATGATATAAATATCATACCGACGTCAACCTGTTTGGATGCTTAGAGGTGTTTTTACCATATGTGCAGGTATTTTTAGAACCTCTTAAAATACACATTTCTTTATTTCCTTAAAGCTACTAAAATGCATTACTTTATAATAGATTACAAACGGGTAAAGCACTGAAACCTTCCCTCTTTTTCTTTTCGTAAGACTGGAAGAAAAAAATGTTCTAATATATAAAATAGAACAGAACTTTTGTTAGAATAGAATAATCATATCCTATAGGGAGATTAAAACCCCACACCTAAATATACTAATAGTTACTACGTCTACTATATAGCCCTAAAGAAAAACGATGGAGAAATACAACCAAACTATATATTAACCCCTTAAGGACAATGGGCGGTCCCTAAACCCATTGAAAACAATGCATTTTGAGCCCGTACATGTACAGGCTTTGTCATTAAGGGGTTAAGATGCCCCTGCAGACACATGTTCTCGTAATACTCCCTATTATCAGAAATGTAGCCATGCGGCAACGTGGTAATTGCGCCCGACGAGCGTCTCACCGCTTACTTGCAAAGCCTCATCAGGGGGGCATTGAGTCTTTTTCTTTTAGTCCCTTTAAAAACCCAACAGGTAGCTATTGAAATACAAGCCACTTTATCAACAGGTGTAAAGTTACTTATAGCCACACCTAGGACATTGTTAATAGAAATCACTGTACAGCTCAATGTTTTCCAGCTCAATTCAAATAAAGATTGTTTTTAATGCTGAAAAAAATGAGTGTTTATAGAGGAGGAGGGAATCTCATAGTGGTCCCTCCACCTTAAGCCCTTGTTGCCATGACAGCCTCTGATAGCATCTTCACAGTATATGAAAGCACATAATAATCACAGCATATTACATTATTATTTGAATGCAATCACGATGACAGAATGCTTTGTGCTTTTATTCTTTTTAAAGAGAAAGAATAGTCATTATTTCTTAAAATATAGTTCGGAGACAAACACAAGTTAAAAAAAAACCACTTGAATTCTGGGCACAACAAGAATGCAAACTGATGAAGTGATTTGGGTATAATAATTTGTAGGTATTCCTGATCTTTGCCCCTTCAGACATGTTTTGCCCATTGAAAATACGGTAATGTGCCCAATGAAGCTTGCCTTGTCTTGTACTCTTCTACCCAGAATTTCTGGGTCAATGCTGTCAAAGTTTTCTTCTGATCCATATAAAGCAGTGATGTGGAACCAGGGGGAGACCAATTTCTCCCTAGGACCTGATTTAATTTCTTCCCCTAAAGTCAGTATTAAACAAAATATATCGATTTTGTGTAGAGTTAATAAATCTTTCATCTTCAGCCCAGACAGAGTGGCTGATCATTGAGCACAAGGAAAACCCAAAGTGGGCTTCCATAGTGGTCTGGAGGAGGCCACATATATAAAACAGAACAGCAAGGAACAGCCCGTATAATTGCCATATAACGTATAATGTAATCCACTGCCTTTAAATCTGCACTATTAAACCAAAAGTGACTGAGGTGTGCTTTCTATGGTCCTGTAAATACAGTAATAATACATCCAGGTCTCTGTCCATGGTCCTTAAAACAATAACTTAATGGAGAGAGTCTATAAAGAAAACGAATAGTGGTAATGCATACGTTAAAAAATAGATTGTGTTCCATTTTTTGGATTTCTGCAAACTATACTTCAAACCAAACTGTTAGGATCAGTGTGCATAGAAACTATTTCTTCTCGGGTGTTGAAGACCACAAGTTCATGGACAGCCTATAGAACATGAATTCGATTTTATTTGTATCTCATCTATAACAATAAAGATATAGATAACAATATGAAATATTTCTCACTGTTATGTAGAGTTCACCTAAAGGCTGTTTGTGAATGTCCCCAGTCCCGTTTCTCCTGTGGGCTGAATATGCCACTTTGTTCTTGTCACTGATTGTCAAATGGTATGATTTTGTTAGATAACCATAGCAATTACACTGTTATTTCATCTGCTGGATAGCAATATGTTTTGACAGTTTATGACTACAATAAAAAAGTAAATAGTTATCATTTATTGGGCTTATTTTTTTAAATGTTTTAGTAAATAGCAAAGTTTTCAAAATCCTGCAGAGTTGATTAAGGTTACTTATGCCGTGTTCAAGTTAGCTGCATAATTGCTTGCAAAGGAAAGTGAATCAGCATTGAGTAGCACTGCCTCAATATGACTGCATGTTTCTAACTATCACAGCACTTGATACGTGAGTTAGGAATTGTAGTCATCAATTTCCTAGATCTCTTCAGCCATTATATCTTGAACCACATTTAGCATGGGCTGAGGGCAGGGCCGGCCCGACAATGGAGCCGAGTGGGGCAATTGCTCCAGGCGGCACTATTGAAGGGGTGGCACTTTGCCGCCCCAAGCCCTTTTTTTTTTTTTAAAGCGAAAGAGAGAGAAAGGGGCCCCTCTCTCTCTCCTCTGCGGCGAGTCTTCCTGTTCGGTCTCGGTGCCGGCTTGTAATGCTGAGTGCCGGAAGATTTCCTCATAGCCGGCACTGAGACCGAACAGGGAGACTCGCCGCAGGACTGCTGAAAGGTAAGTACAAGGGGGGGGGGGGCGGCAGGGACGGAGGGAGAGGAAGGGTAGATAATGGGGGGGCGGCATTTTAAAATTCGCCCCAGGCGGCATTTTGCCTTGGGCCGGCCCTGGCTGAGGGGGTAGTTATCCCTTTTGTTAACGCTAAGCTCTCTAGCTATAAATCTTTTTTGGGGTGGGGGTTGCCTATTTACATATCTAATTTAATTTGATGATTTATATTTGGATATGCACACCAGACACTTGGTGTCTTTGAGCTGTGATGTCAGAACCTGTTCTTTGAAGAAAGCCTATTTTTAGGCCTGGGTAATGACGATCACAAAAAAAAAGCAGTTTATTAAGAATTGATGGACTTTTCTGATGAAAAAACAGACTTACGAAATAAAATTCAATTTATTCTTAATAAACTCATGTATGAAAATCCATCAATTCTTAATAAAGTGCTTCTTGTCATTACCCAGACACAGAAATTGGTGTTGGATCGGTTACTGCATTGCGTTTGCGGAAGAAGACAATGGTTATTTTGGTCATTCAGAACATGCCCCATCATCTAAATCTTCTAGCTCAATGGTGGGTTCCAAAAATATGAAAATGTTGTACTGTGTAAGGGAATTTCATTCCCTTACAAGTCGAATGATACATGTTTTTTGGTGTTTGGAAGGGTCGATTAAGAGTTGAGGCATTTTAACAAATGAAAGTGTGGCAGAAATTGTTAGCAATGCTTAATTGATCTTCTTCTCAATTTACAGTTAGGGGAAATGGAATCTTTAGCATATGGTGTTATTAAACAGAAACTATCATGAATTTCTTTATACCCCTACTTTGGTTCTCGCACAGCCATCAGTGCCACCATAACATCATTTTCTGTTTCACATTTTTGTATGAATTTGCATAGACTATAATTTCTGCAGTGCTGCGTCCTTTGAATCAAGTTGTCCACATCATGAAAAAAAAATGTGTTTGAACTTCTATGGCTCTCTAAATAAATATTTTCCAGTCCCTATGCTTGCAGGGTATGGTGTTCACCAAGGCACACGCACACCATACTCACCACCAATCAACTCTAGGGCTAACTCGCAGAAGAGTTTCAGGGGCCTTCCAGGCAGCTAAAGTCCGACAGCTAAAATGTTGAACTCTCCCTATAAATTCCAGTAATTAATACACTGCATATCAAAGACGGATCCTCCTCTTTTTGGTTCTATACAGACCCACAGCTTACTCATGCATTTAGCCTTTCATGAGTGTTTCCATATTACCATGCCATTCATTTTAGGGCCAGTTAGTTTAGCGCTGACCCCAAAACACTTATTTAAAATATTTTTTTTTCTTTCTAGACTCACATTGATTACACAGTATAAAATCACAGCGAACGTTAAGATCAATTCAGAGTCTTCAACCACAATGACACCCAAACATAAAATTGAGCTTTTATTGTTCTTCAGTACATCTCTTTGCAAATGTTAATTGCACTGTTCAGTTGTAGACAACTGGATCAAATGTAATCAGTGTTAGAAACACTAGATAAAGATAATATAACTTCATTCTTCTTTCATTAACACGAAATGTTCAAATACAAAGGCACTGAAGGAACAATTACGTAAAACAGTAATATTAGTAGGGCACCCAGACACCTTTTTATATCATATCATATCATATCAATAGAAAGTAGAACCGGATTAACACTTCATGGGACCATAGACAAATTGGGGCTCCCTCCCAATTGCTTTACATATGGGGCTATTATATGTGACAGCCATAGGCTGGAGTCTATGACTGTCGCTCTCATTATAAGGGAACCTGCTTGAGTGATACCGTCACACATTCAATACCGGTTCCGACACACAAGCAACCACAATAAAAAAAACAAGTTATCTATATTTATCTTTCTATTTTACTTGGGTACTAGGCAGGAGCCTGGGCTGCACTGTGCAGCGTCCACTGAAAGTAAATTATGGGGGGAAAAAACCCCAAGAAAATGCTACATTTTAAAATATTGAACTGTGAGATTTCCCTAATTTCCATAACATCTCCCACACGCATTTTTCTATGTTTTATTTTCTATGTTCAAGGACAAATGTTATCCCCAAACATCCAAAAGTTTACTTTTGCTTTATGATTTATGCATATGGGACACACCAGGGTCAGCACCGAGCAAGAGACCACAATCTCAAAGGTACAACTAAAAATCAAACTGACACCAATTTTGTTCTGTCTTCTTTACTAAATTACCAAACACTTTTAACACCGTCTCATTCATAATTTTTGACATGAACACTTTATTGTCGTTTGACTTAAAAACAGCCACGGATAGGTTGTTGCTATAGAAACTTAATAGACTTCTTAAAGGTTTCTGTGTTGTTTTTATGCAATTAAATCTTCACAGAACAGAATAAGATCTGCTACATTTTATTAGCTTAAGGAAACAGTCTGTGAGAACTTAAATATTCATTCTTCTAAAACTAAAAAAATACTAATACAAGCACTTACCTGACACTAAGTTAAAGCCATGCAGTAAAATCTTCATTCTTCCTCCATGATCCAACATTTCCTGATCAGCTGCTTAAAGGAAAGAAAGTATATCCATTGTAATCAATGGCAGCACTTTCCTGTCACTCACTGACAGCTTAGACATCCAATCAGCGGCAAGAAATGTTGGTTCATGGGGCAAGAAGGAAGATTTCGCTGGGAGGTGAGGAAGGGGCAAGTTAATTTGGGTGGGGGTTGTTCAGAATTCCACCATGTATTTGCAAAACGAATCACACGGAAATGTAAAGGGACCATGCTCCCATGATGCATTAAACTGCATATGATGGCGGGCAGTGGCGTCACTACAGGGGGGCAAGGGGGGGCAATTGCCCCCCCTAGGTTAATCTTTGCCCCCCCTGTTGCCCCCCTGCTAAATGTGGATCCCGTCTTTCTTTCTTTTTTTTAATTTATTTTTAAACGCGGAGGAGAGAGAGGGTGCGGCCCGAGTAAGATCGGCAGCCAAGGCAACCGATCTTACGCGGGCCGCACCTCGAGCCCGGCTACTTACCTGTGGGAGGGTCTTCTGTACTGTAAAGAGGAAGCGGAACCTAGCAGAGTTCACGTGACATCACATGACTCTGCTCCAGTCCCGCTTCCTCTGTGCTTTACCAGAGAACGCAGAGGGAGGCCGCGCCCTCTGCTGAAGTCTGTGAGCGGCATCAAGGAGCTGCAGTGCAGGTAAGGGGGTGGGGAGGGAGTTTGAATGAGAATGTATGATTGAGGGAATGAATCTGTGAATGAAGTGTGTGATAGCATGGATGTGTAAGTGCTGGAACCTAGGCATGATGGGACTGTGATTGCTGTTAGCAATCACACTCCTATCATGCCAAGTCAGCCAGTACATGCTGAAACCTAGCTAGCTGCCCCCCTTGTCTATGGATGCTGCCAGCAGTATGGGGTCTGCACATCACTTACAGCCATCCTGTACCAGCATGTACTGGCTGACTTGGCATGATAGGAGTGTGATTGCTAACAGCAATCACAGTCCCATCATCCCTAGGTTTCAGCATTTACTGGTTGGATGTGTAAGTGCTGGAACCTAGGCATGATGGGACTTTGATTGCTGTTAGCAATCAAACTCCTATCATGCCAAGTCAGCCAGTACATGCTGAAACCTAGCTAGCTGCCCCCCTTGTCTATGGATGCTGCCAGCAGTATGGGGTCTGCACATCACTTACAGCCATCCTGTACCAGCATGTACTGGCTGACTTGGCATGATAGGAGTGTGATTGCTAACAGCAATCACAGTCCCATCATGCCCAGGTTTCAGCATTTACTGGTTGGATGTGTAAGTGCTGGAACCTAGGCATGATGGGACTTTGATTGCTGTTAGCAATCACACTCCTATCATGCCAAGTCAGCCAGTACATGCTAAAACCTAGCTAGCTGCCCCCCTTGTGTATTGATGCTGCCAGCAGTATGGGGTCTGCACATCACTTACAGCCACCCTGTACCAGCATGTACTGGCTGACCTGGCATGATAGGAGTGTGATTGCTAACAGCAATCACAGCAAGCACAGTCCCATCATGCCTAGGTACCAGCATTTACTGGTTGCCTGGGTATGATAGGAGTGTGATTGCTGTGTGGGCAGTGTGGACGGCAGGGCCGGCTTTGGGGTGCGCAACCTGTGATCTATGCATGTAATTTAGGGGGTTTTAAATATACCTTTTAATACTGTGTTTTTATGTGAATTCCAATTGATCTTTACCTGCAAAGCTGGGTTTTTGCGTTATTCTGTAGATCCATATCTATATATTTCCATACATTATTTATGTATACCTGCAAATACAGTGTTTATATGTCTTATTCAGTTGATTAATACCTGCAATGCTGTTTCCATGTATTTATTTGATCTATACCTGCAATGCTACGTTTCATATACTACTGTATACCTGCAAATACAGGATTTGTATGTCTGATTCTGTTTATTTGATATATATCTTCAGTGCTGAGATCACAGGTGAATTTCAGTTGATCTATCCATGCAAAGCTTGGTTTGTGTGTTAATTGGTTGATCTAGACCTGCTATCGGCAACTGGGGCTAATATTAATATATATGGGCAGCAGGGGCAAAAACACTAAGGGGGGTATAAACGACAATGCAGTGTGAAAAATCCATCCTGATGCAGACGTCTGTGACGTGGATTGTGTCCTGCTGTTTGTGTGTTTTTGGTTATCAGTGTAGCAGAGCCTGTCCTCGGGTGTGTGTGTATAGGTGTTGGTGTGGCAGAGCCTGTCCTGGTGTGTGTTTAGTTGTCAGTGTGGCAGAGCCTGTCCTAGGGTGTGTGTTTGGGTGTCAGTGTGTCAGAGCCTGTCTGTGTGTGTGTGTGTGTGTTTGGATGTGGGTGTGGAAGAGCCTGCCCTGATGTGTGTGTTCAGTTGTCAGTGTGGCAGAGCCTGTCCTGGTGTGTGTGGGTGTCTGTGTGGCAGAGCCTGTCCTGGTGTGTGTGTGTGTGTTTGGATGTGGCAAAGCCTGTCCTGATGTGTGTGGGTGTCTGTGTGGCAGAGCCTGTCCTGGTGTGTGTGTGTGTTTGGATGTGGGTGTGGCAGAGCCTGTCCTGATGTGTGTGGGTGTCTGTGTGGCAGAGCCTGTCCTGGTGTGTGTGTGTATGTTTGGTTGTCGGTGTCGCAGAGCCTGTCCTGGTATGTGTGTGTCTGAGTGTTGGTGTGACAGAGCCTGTGTTGGTGTGTGTGTCTGAGTGTTGGTGTGACAGAGCCTGTGTTGGTGTGTGTGTCTGGGTGTCAGTGTGTCAGAGCCTGTCCTGGTGTGTGTGTGTGTTTGGATGTGGGTGTGGCAGAGCCTGTCCTGATGTGTGTGTGTGTGTGTTTTTGGTTGTCGGTGTGGCAGAGCCTGTCCTGGTGTGTGTGTCTGGGTGTCGGTGTGGCAGAGCCTGTCCTGGTGTGTGTGTCTGGGTGTTGGTGTGACAGAGCCTGTCCTGGTGTGTGTGTCTGGGTGTTGGTGTGACAGAGCCTGTGTTGGTGTGTGTGTTTGGTCATCTGTTCCTGGCACTTAACTTACAGTAGGAATTATTTAATTTATATTTATCCAGAGATAAAATGCCCTCCTGAAGTTGTAGTGACTTCAGGGGACAAAACGTTCAAGGCCCTGAAATCATTTAGTGGAAAAGTTATTTATTGTGTTATAATATTTATTTCAAGGATTAGTTGCACTCAATTGTGGCTTCAGGCTTCCCATGTTGAATGATCAAGTATTATTTTAGCCCAATAACAAAAGTATAATTCCATAGCACATTATTTTTGGAAATTATTAATGCCCCCCCAGTTTGAATGTGATATCTTGTGTGCCCCCCCTATATATTGTTTCTAGAGTCGCCACTGATGGCGGGAGAGTCCCTTTCAACATGGAAGAGTGCTCAACTAATGTTTTGTCTAAATGGAACAGCGTCTTTAAATAAAATACTTCCTTTTCTTTTGTAATATTTTTTTTTTCCTATGCAGTTTACGAGATATGTGTAATATTATCAAAGCCATTTATTTAAATGGGGCAGTCTTTGCTTACTCTAGAGGCATCTTTAGGTCTCTTTTTTCCATTAGTCTCCTTTAGTGTCTCATTCTCCATATTCTCCAAACCCAAGGGTGATTTCAGCCATTTTTGCAGTGAAACTGTTAAAGTATATCTACCCCTCCTCTCAAATAGGAGTAACAAACTATCTGTTAACATCAGAAGAAATATCAATTCCAATCGGTTACAGTGCCTGGATGATAAAATAATACATCTTATTAAAGTTCTTATTTAATTAAAGATAACATTTCTGATAGTCCCATTTATTATGGTAATAAAAATGTTATTCTGTTACAGTATGTACTGATCCCATATGCAACCATCATCTGTATAACGTCATTGAAAAATTGATATATGCTGTAAGTAGAATCTATTATGGATCAGCTATTAAATATTTATAAATGCCGACTTCCCCCCTCATGGCACTCTGCAGTCACTGCACAGAGTACAAAAATAGTTTTATACAAGCGATTTTACTGGTATTAAATGTAAACAGTGTACTAATACCCTTGACTAAATATTAGCCTGTATAAAATATATAGTATTTAAACGTGTGTTTTAGCTGAATACACCTAAAAGTTATCTCAATAGGTACAGGCGTAGATATAATTCCAAATGTTAGATGGTTATTTGAACCAGATGTGTCACTTTCCTAATTCGTCATTTTGCAGTTTGGAACAGTACAGTACACTCAGATTTATATAAGATACATATATTACACCAAAAATGCATCTATTGCACCAGTCCACTTAACTTGCTGCATCAGTATTCCTATCTCTATCTGCTCGGCATCCATCTTCCGAAAACTCATGAACTTTAGATAATGTCATGAATTATGCACCTCCATATACCAAAACATATCCACATACACTATATGGTCAAAGGTATGTGGACACCATTTTAATGTTTGAGTTTAGCCATACCCATTGCCAACATGTATATGAAATCAAGCACATAGGAAAGTAATCTTCATAGACAAACATTGGCAGTAGAATGGGTCATACTGAAGAGCTCAGGGGGTTAGTACGTCACACCACAAGTCAGTTTGTGAAATTTCAACCCTTCTAGATCTACGCCGGTCTACTGTAAGTTCCAAACTGCCTCTGGAAGCAACATCAACACAAGCACTATGCATCAGAAGCTTCATGAAATTAGTTTCTATGCCCAGTGCTCCGTGTCAAGTGTCAAAAATCTGGGCATACCCAGCAAATACCACCTATATATATATATATAAGGCAAAAATATTGGGGATTTCGCCACACTATATGGCCATATATAGCTTAGCCTCAACCTGATTCTGGCGAGTCCTATCTATTTTTTCTCGGCTATATTGCGTACCAAGGAGCTGAATCAGTAGGACTGCGCTGTGTTTAAACCCACTGAGACTTACAAATATGCACAACAAAAAATATGCAGAAAGGGGAGCACAGCTTTAACAGCATAAATAGCATAGACATTCAGATGTCCGGGTTGCTGCTAAAATTATAATAACCAACATGTACACAAAACAGGATAGGTGTTTTTGAATGATATTCTCTTGGTATGGACTGATTTCTTTTTCAGATTTGTGTACATATTGGTCATTGTTATTTTAACAGTAATATATCAAAGAGAGGGGCGCATGAACATGTGGAGAAAAATAAACAAAATACAATAGTGTAATAAGTTCAAAATACCGTATTGGCTCGAATATAGGCCACACTTTTTCCCCCCACTTTAAGTCTTTAAAGTGGGGGTGCGGCCTATATTTGGGTTCTAGCACCCGCCGGGCAGGCAGCGGGGTTAGGATACAGATCCCCCGCAGCGGTGCAGGGGACCCGTATCCTACTCTCTGATACGCTCAGACAGCCTCCCCTGCCAGCATTTTCCACAGGGGTGGTGCCGGCACGGGAGGGGGAGGAGGAGGACAGTGGCAGCATATCTCGGGGGGGGGGAGGACAGTGGCAGCATATCTCGGGGGGGGAGACAGAGTGGCAGCATATCTCGTGGGGGGGAGACAGAGTGGCAGCATGCAAACTTTTAGGGTGCGGCCTATATACGGGGGCGGCCTATATCCGAGCCAATACGGTAATATAAGTGGTGAATAATGAATTGCACTCACAAAGGTAACTTGTAAAAGAGGCTCATCAAATAAAAGCTGTTCTTCTTAAAGTCTGGAATGCAAGTGAGAAAACCACAAATGGTGCAGTATTTAATAGGAAAAAGAGCTCATAAACTCACAAATAAGTTGACATAACAGAAATGTTATGCAAAAGCGCAGTGTGAGAATAAACATCCAACGGATAAAGAATGTCCAAAAAGCATAGAACTCGGTCTCAACGCGTTTCGCCAAGCTTCGTTGGAGTGTTGTTTTTGGGAGCTGCGGAACCTGTGGGGGTATATATATATATTATTATTATTCTTTATTTATTTTCACGTGAAGGTGTTTTTTCTGCTTTATTATTTTAACAGTAACCCAGGAATCTATGCCTTTTATTCTGTTTAGGTTGTGTTACCCTTTCTGTATAGATATATATATATATATATATATATATATTTATTTACATTTTTTACATTTTTTTTTGCACACTTCACTATCTGGAAGTCTGATGGCCAGGGTATAGGGAATTTTGGCATTTTGAGTGCCAGAGGGATAAAACATTGTATTATTAGGAGCTCAAATGGTTAACCCTTAAATCTCCCTTGTAACTGGCCTATTAAGCAGCTGTGTACCGGTTAGCCCAATAGGGCAACCTGCTCCCAGAGGGGCTGATCCTCCCATGTCTGCTACCCTGAGCTTAGTCAGCCTATGCCAGAATATGCCCCTGCCTTTTAGGACAGAGTGGCTACAGTGAAATGTAGGGGTTTGATCAGACATTCTGTGTGTATCCTAAAAAGGAGGCCTGCAATGAAGCCAGGAGGAGAAGCAAAAACATTTTGTTAAGTATATTTTCATATACAGCCACCTCATTAGGGAGATTCCTCTCAATGCTCTGTCAACAGAGTTGTAATAATTTCTAACCCTTTAAGGTTAGCGTGAGACTGCTATCATGAGTACGGCTGATCAAGACTATCTAGAATGCATTAAGCTCATTGAGGTATGCTGTGTGGACCCTAAGTATGATTTGGAGGGATGCATAAAGTTCAATGGTGCGATGGAAGATGCACTTTTTATAATCTTTAGCCACTTGCAGAACATAAATACTAGTGCTGGGATTACTATATGTATTGCAAATCATTTAAAAGTATTCAGTCTCAGGACAGGGGTCCGGAAATATAGGAGGATGTAGTGGTAGAGGAGTTTACTTACTAAAAAGCTTGGCAGAAGAGTTTGCTGGAGAGTTGTAATTCTCGTTATGAAGAACCATCCCCAGTAAGCTTCTGTACCAAGAAGAGCTTGGATGGCCCTATCCAAAGTATGTTTAAGTCAGTGAGAGATTATGCAGAGCCACCTCAGCTATTATAAAATTGCCAAGGGTGGCAAAGCTTGCATCCTGCTAAATCTAGGTTTAGTGAATAAACCCCGGGAAGAAAGAATATCATCAACTAGTACCAGGACTTGTTATCTGGGACCAGACCATGAGCCATGAATATATTTCTTCTTTCTTTGTCCTCTGTGTGACCACTCAAATACAACAGGTTCTTCTGGCTGTGTGAGCAACAGTCACTCCATAAAACTAATACTGTAGCACAGAATATTGTCTGCCAGTTGCACTTCCATGTCTTCCCCTCCTCTTGTCTCTCTTTGGATTTTTCTCTTATTAAGTGTCCCAATCACTTTCCTATCAATTAATCATATGATGTATAACCCACCATTTATCCAATAGCCGCCTCAATAAACCACAAATGCATGCACTACCAATCAAACACAGACACATAAACAAATTAATCCTGCATTCTTAGACACACCTTATATCCAAATACTATCAAAAAACATAACCTTACACTGTTTTATTTGCCTTTATTTTACACCACACTATTCATCACACAGTTTTGTTTTTCATGGACTTAAAAAAACCCAATATATACTTGCATATAATTTTACTTATATTAAATTAATATTATAAAATTGGAATTTCTGGATAGTGAATCCATGGCCAAGCTGTTGCCTGGTGTGTTTCTTTTTTAAATTATACTATAAACACATCCGAAATTGAGGCTAATTCGGGACAAAGAGTCATCCTGCAGCACTCAGGAGAGGGAAAACCTCCTTTGGAGGAATCCTCTAAGCGACCATGGCTTCAAGGACTACCCTCCATTCTGGGCTTTAAGAAGCAAATACATAGACTTGAATGATATTTACTGTTAAGATACAAAATTATGTGCAAAGGGCAAATTCCCATCAACCCATACCACCGAAATTGAGCCCAAAGCAACATACACAGGGATGTGGAAGCACAAATCTCCGAACCTCAAGCTCAGATTGAGGGCAGCCAAGTTCCAAGTCCTCAGACACATCTAAATAAGGCACAGATCTTTATGACACAGAGATGAGTATGAGATCACTGTGAAGCCCATTTATTAAAAGGTTTTAATTACGGTCTATGCATTTGTACAGTTATATTAGTTGAAATTGTCTCCATTGACTGTAAACAATATAAAGCCTGTGAACAATATAAACCACTTTCAGAGTCTCAACTGATTGCCTTCTGCTCTTAACCTCTTCTGGAGCCTAGTTATCAGTAAGATCTGTGCTAACTTTTATAGTAGAAGGAGTCTAGACCTATATCCTATTGTCACGCTAGGAGGACAAGCGGCACATTAACCGGGAGAGAGTGTAGACAGTGACAGTATAATGGTCACTCACCCTTTGGAACCACAGGACAATCAACGGTAACAAGATCTCTGTAGTGAGAGACCGGTGGTCGTTCGAGCAATTCTCACAGATATCTGTAAATGACAGTGGTGGGTAGAGATGTGGAAATAAAAGGCGGTTCTACAGATGTAGAAGGTAGAGTATAGCAAAGTCAAACTCAGAGCCAAGGTCGGTAGCCAGATAGCAGGTAGCGTATAGCGAAGTCAAAACGTATCTGAGGTCAGGGACTGGAGAGATGCAGGAGGTCACGAACAACCCAAGGGTCAGAATAACAAACACACAGAATGAACGTTCTGGAAGCCACAATGTACAAGGCACTTTCACAGGCAATGTACTTCTACGTTCTATGGGTTTAAATAGCCCTCCAATCACAGCCCTGCAACCGGGGCTAGAAAGGCAAACATGGTAAATGCCCCTTTAAGAGAGACGGTACAGATTTGTGGGGGACACGTTCTCTGTATGGCAGTGTAACAGACAACTGAGATACGCGTGTGTGAGGCGTGGTGGCATTGGGCAATCCTGGGGTTGCATCCCGAGTGTGTGCTAAGTACCGGACCTAACACCTATTTCCTCTAGTAGGAAGATATCTCAAGTCATCGGCTATGTCTAAGACAGCTGATCATTTGTCCCATGGAAAAGAAAAATTCTAATACAGCATTTTAATATTAAACAGGTAGATATGTAAATGAAACATAACATTTAGAAATAGGTAGTACATTTTTCTTTTCCTGTACATGATCTGTATTACAAATAATAAATACCTAACTGTAGTTTACCGCAATTGGTGCTTAGGATATCAAAGGGTTTAACGCTACAGGGGGTTTAAATCGCCAGTTGGCCACTTCAGGGGGCAGTTCTGCTAATACACCTGGAATCGGCACATAAACCTCTCATGAGTCTGAAAGGGTTTAGGAGAATCAGGTGCTACATAAGACCATCAAGCTTTATGAATTATGGATGCTATGTATTTGAGCAGAGCCCTTTTCTGTCCTCTGAGACACTTCTTTCTGTCACCTTATCTGCCTGCTTTGCAAGAGATATGCTTGAGGCACCTGCAGCACAATGCATAAACTCTCCGCTAGAAGCAAAAAAAATGTATATATGTAATACAAGTTTCTGAGAGGTAATGCCAGACGTTTAACTCCTTAACTGCTGTATAAAGGATTCTTGTGTCTTGAGCTAAATGTAATGATGGGCTATTCATCATTATTACATCTGGCAAATGTTATTTGGCTTGCATAGAGAATACATTTTAATCTCTGATAAATATTCTGAAACAAATGCCATTGTATCATTAGCTGGATGCCTTTAGGAAAAAATGTTCTGTCTACAGAATATCTCTAGTGCCAAACAAAAAGAACATTATGACAGATACACAAGGAGTTGTATGCCTTACTTAAGGATATCCTAGTATTGTATTTAACCCAATGAAATAGTGAAAGTGTTTTTGTAAATTCTAAAAAGAATTTACAAGCAGTCGGATTGGGAGTACTTATTATTCACATTAAATACGGGTATTATTTGGAATGATGTTGCAACTTGTGTAATGTTTTCTGTTTAATCCACAATCTGTAACGATTACCCTTCTTATTCATGTCTATTTGTATAATATGAAATTGCAGAATTGACAGCTGTCATTAAGTTATAGTAAGCATACCTTAAATTAAATATATATTTGCAGGCTCGTTTGTTACCTAAACGCCAACAATCATGGGTTTAGCCCAGTGGTGGGATTCAGCTGGTTCTTGCCAGTTCACGTGAACCGTTTCTTTAAAAATGTAGAGTTCGCAGAACCATTTCATAATTACCCTATTATAATCAGGGTTTAGCGTAATTCATATTGCCCGACTGCATGTCTTGGGCGCTGTGCAGGTGTTATTTTTTTATTTTCTTTAACATTTAGCCCTGCTGCGGGCAAACAGCAGGGTGAGGATCCAGGGTGAGCAGAGTGTCATATCAGGGGTAGATTGTCATATCAGGGGACATAAAGCGTATCAGGAGGCATAGTGGCATATCTAGGGGGGCAGAGTGACATATCTAGGGGAGATGAGTGTGATATCAGGGGAGTAGAGTGTCATATCAGGGGAGCAGAGTGTCATATCAGGGGAGCAGAGTGGCATATCTAGGGGGCATAGTGTCAAATCTGGGGGCAGAGTGGCATATCTGGGGGCAGAGTGGCATATCAGGAGAGCAGATTGGCATATGTAGGGGGGCAGAGTATCATATCAGGGGGCATAAAGCATATCAGGTTACAAAGTGGCATATCTAGGGGCAGAGTGGCATATCTAGGGGAGCAGTGTCATATCTAGGGGGCATAAAGCATATCTGGGGGGCATAAAACATTTCTGGGGCAGAGTGGCATATCTGGGGGCATAAATTATATCAGGAGAGTAGAGTGTCATATCAGGAGAGCAGAGTGGCATAGCAGGGGAGCAGAGTGGCATACCTAGGGAGCAGAGTGGCATATCAGGGGTGCCAGAGGGGAATATCCATAAGTAATGTGCATTATGAATTAAGGGGGGACCTTAAAATGGCTATTGGCTTTCCAAATGTCTGTATATAACCTATGCTGACTATACCGCACAATAGATACCAATAATGGTAAAATACATGTATTCCTGTTTATTAGATAAAATACTGTTTTACCATTCCACTAATATGTATTTTTTCTTTTAAAAAAAATGTATCTTTAAAATAGCACCAACCTTTAAGGGTGCGGCTAATAATTGAGCCAATACGGTATAATGGTAGTTAGCATTAATTAATTAATGGTAATTAATTAAATGGTGATTTTTTGTTATGTGACTCTGGTATTACTCTGGTAATAGTTTGCTTATGTTTTTTTCTTTATTATTAATAAAATAAACATTTATTATTAATGTTAAATGTATAAACTATATATATTATAAATATATAATATTTTTTATTAATATAATGCTATTTAGCATTAATTAATTGTAATTAAAAGTATCCACTGGGGAATTTTAGATTATTGATTAAGATTTTTTTATGTGACAAATGCATTTGATAAAACATCAAAAGAGGCATCATAGATTTGTAAAAAAATATATACTTCTTGAAAAAAAGGTGAAAACAGCATATACCAATTTAAGTAAAATTGTTTCTTGATGTACATGCAGTTTTCACCTTGTTTCCAAGAAGTTGATTTTAAAAAAAAAAATGTTTAGTGGGGCTGTAAATGTTTTATTAATAAAAATTTTTAAATATTTTTTCATTTAAATAATTGTAATTTAAATAATTGTAATTTAAATAATTTTTAATATTAATAGCTTTTTTCAGACTTATATTGAACACTTTGATTAACTGATTTTCATGTATATATATTTGCTAAACAGCTTGAAATTGTCCAGAGTGCCTTTTTTACAGTAAATGTTACTTATTTATGTGTGACTGCCTGAGTCTGTGTGTGTGTGTGTAAGAGAGACTGCCTGAGTCTCTGTGTGTGTGAGACTGCCTGAATCTCTGTGTGTGTGAGACTGCCTGAGTCTCTGTGTGTGTGTGTGTGAGAGAGACTGCCTGAGTCTGCGTGTGTGCGTGTTAGACTGCCTGAGTCTGCGTGTGTGCGTGAGTGAGACTGCCTGAGTCTGTGTGTGAGAGATTGCCTGAGTCTGTATGTGTGTGAGAGACTGCCTGAGTCTCTGTGTGTGAGAGACTGCCTGAGTATCTGTGTGTGAGAGACTGCCTGAGTCTCTGTGTGTGTGTGTGAGACTGCCTGGGTCTGTGTGTGTGAGTGTGTGTGTGTGTGTGACTGCCTGTGTCTGTGTGTGTGTAAGAGATTGCCTGAGTCTGTGTGTGAGAGACTGCCTGAGTCTGTGTGTGAGAGACTGCCTGAGTCTGTGTGTGTGAGACTGCCTGAGTCTGTGTGTGAGAGTGTGTGTGTGTGTGTGACTGCCTGTGTCTGTGTGTGTGAGAGAGACTGCCTGAGTCTGTGTGTGAGAGACTGCCTGAGTCTGTGTGTGAGAGACTGCCTGAGTCTGTGTGTGTGTGAGACTGCCTGAGTCTGTGTGTGTGAGGTTACTAAAAAAATTGAATCACTCTTCTGGTTTAGTCCAATATTGCCAGTTTGTCTTTTGATTACAGCTATTCTGGGTTACCACCTCAATATTGAAGGGTTACCAAAAACCCCAGAAGTGCTCTAAAATGCAGCTTGGTTCCTTTAATGTTTCGTTATCAGACTCTTTAAGATGAACTAACAGCTACACAGCATTAAACATCGCCAAATGAAAGACTTTGCAGCAACATGATCCAGCAACAAATACAGTTTACACTTTCCTAGATTCACAGCGAAACGTAACATGGAATAATAATCATGCAGGTCCTGAAAGCATCATCTTAAGATGGCTGCTCCCATCATGTACACATAATATCATTTTTGGATTATTATTGCTTTTTTTATTCTTGAACTTCATTATGTAAGTTTATTAAGTTTACCAAACTTCACAATGTAGAATTCTAGAAGGTGACAGATCTGCATTAAGAGGTTCTAGGGTTAATAATTCAAATTCATAAGATAGAGAATAATTTTTACATCCACAATATATTGACACAGAATATCTGTTTGTGTAATTTACTGAAGAATATGGCTTTTCTTTGAAATTTGACCCAAGAAAGCAGCACATTTCAAGAAGCGTTACACTAAGCTGAAATGTAATAATAGCATAATACTCTTTTTAACTAAACAAACTCTGTGCTTTCTCTCTCCTACACATTGCCATCACTAAAGCATTTAACCCCTAAAGGACAATAGGCGCTCCCTAAATCCATTGAAAACAATGCATTTTGAGCCCGTACATGTACGGGCTTTGTCATTAAGGGGTTGGCAACTTTGCTGAAGGGACAGGAAGTATTTTATAGAAAATGATCAAAATAATAAATGTATGCATATGTTTAATTCTCAAGCTTAATTGTAGAATGTATAGAAAGCCTTTATTCAGATTAACTTCAGTATGTATAACCTTATATTCCAAGGAATTGTTGATACTTATACCTTATAACTGTCTTGGTAAGAATATCTTTTTAGTTAATATTAATAATATGGAGAAATTGGACGCTGGAAATTGGTTCCAAAGTGGTGGCAACTGGATTTCATACTTCCACGTGTGAAAATTCTGCATGTTCTATGTATAAGAAAATGTTTGTATCACAGAACAAAAGGTACAATAGAGATGCCAAGGACCTGGCCAGTCCACGGGGGCCCAAAGCGGCTACTCATTTGGCTTAAGCAAATGACACTGTAATTTTAATTGTTTATACAGCAGCCAGTGTTATTATAAGGTGTCTGGGCTAACGAAGGGTTTAGAGCTATAACATGCAAACATCAGCACACAGCCAAGGTAGCTTACGTGACCCTCTAGGTACATACTGTTAGGTCACCAAGCTAAAAAGAATTACCAGGCAGATAAGTTATATAATGTGCAGTGCCATGTTAATATTTTTTTTGTATGGGATGCTAAAGGAAGGAATGCTCAGAATTGCTCTTCTCTTTATTAGACTATAGATAAAGTATAAAATGCATTGTTGGATTTAGTGCAAAATTGGTTTCAGGTGGTAGGTCACAGCCTTGCCCCCCCCCCCCTCCACCCCAAACCTGCCACCCTAGCCAGGATATGTTGTTGTACATTGATGTGAATATCTGACTGTATTTTATACTACAGCAACAATTTCTGTGTTAGTTTCCATTTGCTATGTTACTGGTAGCCAGTTATATTGCAGAATACAAATTATTATTTTAGCGTACTAATGTTGAGGAACAGGAACCAAAAAAATAGTTAACAAGCTTCTTGAAGAAATAAACATGCTGTTTTATGTCTATTTTACAGTTTATCAGACATAACCCTTTATGTGCTTCTTCTGCTTGCATTACAGAAAGCTATAGGTTTCCTTGTCCCTGTTACCCGACAGTAAAGGCAAAATGAGCAAAAGAGTCAGTTCCCTTAAGGTATAATGCTAACTTCTCAATAATTTGCTTTTTTTTTTGTACATAATTAGATCTATACAACAGGAACACCAAGATCTCCAGGTAAGAAAAAACACCAAAGAGGTTTTGCCTGCTTAATCAAGCAGTACAAACTTTCAGAAAAAAACACTTCTATGGCAAGTTTTGCTAGAAAAAAAAAACAAAATAATGGTACCCCTTTTTTTTCATGAAGCCTAAATTGTTAGATTTTATTTTGCTTTTCAGCCTTTCTCTTTATGTATTCTTATATTTCTCTTTTCTCTAGCTTTTTTATTTGCCATCTGTCTTTCTTTATTTTTAGCTCTTTTTGGAATTGTGCCACTGGCAACGACTACATGACAACATTTCTCACTATCCCACAACGTGTCATAGATTTCCCATCTGACTCAGTGGCAAACTTTTCTCAAGATGTTACACTTTATGTATGTGACATCTGTAGTTGTACGTTTCAAGTACCATGTTGAATATTCTCATATAGGTCTAACAAGTGCACTCTGGATTTGTACATGGTAATTGATAGTAGCTCTTGCACATAATCTTAGAGTCAAACTAAAGCAAAAGGAGATTCTGCACCAAAACATTTAATGTCCTAATACAGTGATGGCGAACGTGTGGCACGCGTGCCGCTGTTGGCACGCCGAGCCGTCTCTGTGGGCACGCCGTGACTACAGTCATACACTGTAGTCACGGCGTCCCGCGGAACTACATCTCCCACAGTTCTCAGTGCTGAGCGCCGGGCGACTGGATATGACGTTTATATCCAGCCCCGGCGCTCAGCATAAACAGCTGTGCGCAGCCGCACTGCACAGACTGCGAGCGGCAAGGACAGTTAGAACGGAAGAAGCAGACAGGAAGAAGCAGAAAGGAGGAAGCAGAAAGGAGGAAGAAAAGGTAAGATTTGTGGAGAACCAAGGTGGGTGGGTGGTTGATTATTGGGGGGGTCTGATGTGGAGAACAAAGGTTGTGGGGGGGTCTGATGTGGAGAACAAAGGTTGTGGGGGGTCTGATGTGGAGAACAAAGGTTGTGGGGGGTCTGATGTGGAGAACAAAGGTTGTGGGGGGGGTCTGATGTGGAGAACAAAGGTTGTGGGGGGGGTCTGATGTG
The DNA here is from genome assembly GCA_023333645.1 of Sceloporus occidentalis. Taxonomy (NCBI): domain Eukaryota; kingdom Metazoa; phylum Chordata; class Lepidosauria; order Squamata; family Phrynosomatidae; genus Sceloporus; species Sceloporus occidentalis. The sequence continues at coordinate 1,524,656 of JALMGF010000036.1, read as the reverse complement.
GAGAACAAAGGTGGGTTGGGGGGGTCTGATGTGGAGAATGAAGGTGGGTGGGGGGGTCTGATGGTAGATTTGTGTGTGCATATACATATGGTAAGGCATATGTATGGGCACTTGGGCAGGCATATATGTGTGTGTGTATAGGGCAGCTGTGTATATGTGCGTTTTTTTCTAAACTAAAACCTCGTTATTCAGGTTTAATTGCAGTGTTGGCACTTTGAAAAAAATAAGTCGTTTTGGTTTGCAGTTTGGGCACTTGGGCTCAAAAAGGTTCGCCATCACTGTCCTAATACATAGAAACAGGCAGAGCCGGCCTTAAGTGTTCTGGCGCCCTGTGCGGACTACTCCTCTGGCACCCCCATCCCCCAAAAAAGAAAGGAAAATAATCCTGTAACAAACAACTAGCTTTCATTAAAGATAGTTTATATGCAAGTGAAAACAAGTGCAGTAATATATAACTGGAAACAATGGAAACAATAATATATATTAAATACAAGGAAAAAACAGCTAATCTACTGTAACAATTTTTTTTTTAAATATTGAAAAAATTGGACCTCAGAAAGCATTTCCTTGGGCCCTGCTCCACGCTCCCTAGCATGCAATCACTCCCTCCGCTACCACACCAAAAACAAAAATTGCCACACTGACTGTAGATTAGGGGAAGTCTTTGATAGTCAGTGCGGTCTTCCCCCCTTCTCACCCTGACCATGACTTTGAGAGGTCCTCTCCCCTGAAATCATTCCCATTCCGTTTTTCCCTCATTCAATAAGCCATACCTCTCCTTTCCTTCCTCCCTGTGAACTATAGATCAAACACATATAAACAGCACTTGCATGTATAGATCACATACAAACCCTATATTTGCAGGTATGCATAAATGATGTATGGAAACATAGCATAGGAGGTATAGATAAACAGAATCAACACAAAAACCAAGCTTTCCAGGTATAGATCAATTGGAAATCACATGTTAACTCAACATTGAGGGTATAGATCAAATAAACAGAATGAGACATACAAACCCTCTATTTGTAGGTATACAATAATAATGTGTGGAAACAGAGCATACCAGATACAGATCAACAGAATAACACACACCCAGCTTTGCAGGTATAAATCAATTGGAATTCACACATAAACTCAGCATTAAAGGTATAGATAACCCCTAAATTACAGGCATAGATCACAGGTTGCACACCCCAAAGCCAGCCCTGGTGTTCACATTGCCCACATAGAACCTGATCAGCACCCAGATTACACACATATTACAGCCCAGCCTGAGCCAACTTTGTACCCTAACAGCCCAGTGTAAGACATCTTTGTCAGCAAACAGCCCACCCTTCATGTGCCATCTTTGCATTTCCCCAAATCTCTTAAACATTCATGATAGACACAAACACTTACACAGTTACTCACTCATTCACACAAATCATTTACACATATTCATTAATGCAGTCTCACAAATCATTCAAGCAATTCATCCACACATGAATTAATTCTCATACGCATTCACACAATTCATCCACACATTTATTCATTCATTCTCGTACCCATTCACACAATTCATCCACACATTAATTCATTCATTCTCATACGCATTCACACTACCCCCTCTCCCCATCTACCCTCTCCTTCTTATTATCTACCCCTTATCACTATATACCCCCCCTTCTCACTGCCTTCCCCTTTTTCTCACTATGTACCCCCTTCCACACTTCTCAATATGTACCCCCTCTGCCCCCCCAGATATTTCCCTCTCGCCCCCAGATATTGTTTATGCCCCCTAGAAATGCCACTTTGCCCCCGAAATGCTTTATGCCCCCTAGAAATGCCACTCTGCACCTCAGATATGCAACTCTGCCCCCCCAGATATGCTTTATGCCCCCTACAAATGCCACTCTGCTCCCCTGGTATGCTACTCTGCTCCCTAGATAAGCCACTCTGCTCCCTACATATGCCACTCTGCCCCCCAGATATGCCTTATGCCCCCAAGAAATGCCACTCTGCCCCCTGATATACCACTCCCCCCCAGACTTACCAATGTACTCCCTGGTGTCGAGCGGGGCTGGCCGGTGGACGTCTGCGCAATGTGCACAGACAACCTCTGATAAATGAAAAAAAAAAAATAAACACCTGCCTGGAGCCCAGAACTGCATGTCCTAGGCGTCGGGCGATACGAATTGCGCATCCCTGCGCTAAACCCCTAATATAGGCCACACCCCCAATTTAAATATATTCGGGCAAATACGATACTCACTCGCACATGCCAACACCATACACTAACGTTAACACACACTCACTCTAACACCATGCACTTATATATACATATACAGTACATACCATTACTTACTCTCTCACCCTCTCCCCCTCTCCATCTCACAACCTTTTTTTTTTCTTTCTCATCTCTCCTTTTCTTCCCCTCTCCGCCTCTCTCACCTCTACATCTCTTGCCCTCTTTTCCAAATATTTTTCTATGTCTACGTTGCTGTCTTCTCCATGCTGTGAGAATCATGACAACTTATAGACTGAAAGCAAGCGGTTTTAATAGCTTATGCTAACCAAAATATGTTAGCCTGCTAAGAGGTATCACAACTTGTAAAAAAGGCCTTTTAGCGAATATTGATAAACGAGTCTTTAAACATGACTACAAATAAACTTCTTAATCTCCCTTAGATGATTTAACAGTCAAAATAAATTATGGTTCCCTAATAATCGTTATACTACGAAGCAAAATCTTGTGACATAACAATCAAAAATCTGCCAATCATTAACATATTTCACAAATCTTAAAGAACAGACACTGTCATCATGTAGCATATGATCGACAGCCACAAAAGTAGTATGACTATAACAAAGAAAACAAATATTTGTGCATAATTAGATGTATACAGTTTAACTACTGCTATCACATTAGATAGTAGGAGGAAAAAAAGACCATATGTTGGGCAGTGAGTTGCATTATATTTGCAAATCCAAGTGAATAATTTTCCATAGATTACTAAAAAAATTATCACAAAAAAAGGCTGCACCCACATCAATGAAATCACACGAATGTCTGGACACGTTGAAAAGCGACTGTGAGTTTAGATCCATGGACAGCTCTCTGGCTATGAGATTTCTCTGGTTATAAAATGAATTTAGCGCAGAAGGGAAAAACTGGCACGTTTGTCCTTTATGCACATATTGAAAACCTTGAGTTTGCAGTTGCAGCCAAAGATAATATTAATCTAAGATAATGAAAGTAGCTATATTTGTCTTTTAGCTAATATAATGTGAAATACTCTAATGGGGCAATATAAAACCTTTCAGGGTATTTTGGTGGATAATCTGGATAATATTACTAGAGGCACTTAAAAAGTCCCTCGAAAAGTGTCAGGCTCTGTGTATTGCATGCTGTTTGTATCCAGTTCCCTGTATGTTAATTCATTATTTAAATTGTATTTTTCTGCTTGCTACAGGTAAGCATCTTGGTTATGTTTTCCTTGTTTTGGGTTTGGTTTTCTGTTTTTTAGTTTGGGGTTAGTGTTATTACCTCTCCGACGCGAAGTACTATGAAGTTCTGGGAACTTTACATCTTATGGCCATATAATAAACCTTCATATGTTTTCACTAGTGTGAGGTCCTAGAGATAGCCTGTATGCTTTGTTCCTTGTATCCTTGTTTTGTTTTATGCGTGCCTGCATCGCTTTCCTCTGTTCTTACATGCCTGCTTGTCACCTGGATCTGCCTGCGCACGCCTACCAACAGACCAGGGCTGAACATGGATCCTGCAGGCATGGCTTACATTTATTTTTCTCTCTGAATGCTTATTACTGTGTATCCCTCTCTCTTCATACAGGACTCTCTCTCTTGCCACCGACCCCTTGTGGGTCATGATAAAAAGGCTTATCATCATTACCATTAGCATCAGGAAAGAGTCAATTTCGTAAGTGAACATTTTAGTAATAGTAACTCAACAGCTGCAAGAGCTCTGTTCTGATAGGTTGCTGAAATGGAGGTTACTTGCCCCAGGACAGGTAGCCTACTGTTTATGATAATTGTTATGCTATAATTAACTTGATTTGGTACTTCCTGAGGTTTAGTACATAAAACCATTATTTGATCAAACTAACATCTATGAGCAAAGTCAATGTGACAGCTTCTATTTTCTCCTGTTTTGAGGATTAGCGCAATATGTGTTCTAGTGACGAAGATATGTACTGTATGAACAGATTACTTTCAGGAACGTAAATGCATAGCTAGATGCTAGACAACGTTAAGTGCTGCAACTTGCACATAAAGGCCATGTTACCTAAATTATTTTTCATTTCAGACTGCTATGCTGTAATAAAATAAGTTAATGCATCTCTGGAACATTACATTTCTCTGTACAGATTACAATATAATTTGATGTATATGTAGAACATCATCAAATCTGATCACAAATGCTTTGAGATGATGCTTTAATGGTTTTGGTACACAGAGGGAAAAAAAATACATATCATTACATTAAGATTGGGCTAGGCACGCAGAAAAGATATTGTGAGACATTTTGAACAAGCTTGCAGTGTGGCGGGAGAGGTAGGTGTTTTATAAAAAAAAAATATAACTGAGAACTTTATAACTGAAATCTTCTCAATTACGGAGATCTAGAAGTTTATCCCATTTATGATAACTTTTCCCATCCCCAGACTGGCCATAAGAGCTTTGTGAAAAGGGTTGGGGTATTGGTGGGCGTAGATGGGGCTACAATGACCTTCACAATGTGATACATTTCTGAATAATTGTTTTTAAAAAATGAGGCAATTTTAAAAAGTTATGATGTAACAAATGTACAGTAAACACTCACTGGCCATATATAGGTTAGACCCAATTTTGCCTTCAGAACTGCCTTCATTCTTCATGGCATACTTTCTACAAAGTGCTGGAAACTCAGAGATTTTCATTCATATGGACATGATAGCATCACACAGTTGCTGCAGATTTGTAGGCTGCACATCCATGATGCAAATCTACCATACCACCACATCACCACATCCCATCTCTATTGGATTGAGATCTAGTGACTGTGGTGATCTTCAAGAAAGTTTGAGATGATGTGAGCTTTGTGACATGGTGCATCATCCTGCTGGAAGTAGCGATCAGAAGATGGGCACATTGTGGTCATAAAGGGATGGACATGGTCAGCAACAATACTCAGTCACGTTCAAAGGATGCTCAATTGGTACAAAGGGGCCCAAAATGTGCCAACAAAATGTCCCCCACACCATTCCACAACCACCAGCCTGAACCGTTGATACAAGGCAGGATGGATCCATGCTTTCATCTTGTTTACGCCAAAGTCTGACCCTGCCATCTGAATGTCGCAAGGTGTCTTGACCACATCAACATGCCTAAATGCATTGAGTTTCTGGCATGTGATTGGCTGATTAGCTATTTGTGTTAACAAGAAATTGAACAGGTGTACCCAATAAATTGGCCAGTGAGTGTATATTAACCTACTACAATAATGGGTTGTTATAACTGTAGGATATAAAAAATATCTTATACATCGGCAGCCATGTATTCATAATGGCCCCTCTGCGGGTTACATTTTCATTGTTCATTCCATAGCAAAACTAAGAGTGCCATGGAAGTTTGGCCTCTTCTGGTCCCCTTAGGTTTAGGGCAACCATAAGACATAAGTGCATTGTCATATTGCCCTTGAAAGTAAGTAGATATGTATACAACATAAGATTGCAGAACCATATGCAAACGTATTAATCTTTGGTTTTTTGCACATGTTGCATCATTCCCTTTTTCCCTTCATCCCTTCAAAAATGTGCTTAAAATACTGCTACCAAAAGATATGGTGTTATGTATTTTATACTTACCTGATTTAAACTCTGCTTTTCCATGGATTAAAAGGTGAGGCAAACTTCACATAGTTCAGCCCACAACAATCATCCAATTTTTGTCCAAATATAATAATATTCTTTCATATGCAAATGGTTACGTGTGGATTTTTAATTTTAGAACTTCAAGTGAACCCGTGTTGAGGGCATGACCAGAGCCGGCCTTAGGCGTTGTGGCGCCCTGTGCGGACTACTCCTCTGGTTTAAGCATCAGGGGTTTTTTTTAAACTTTATTTAACATAAATGATGTTAAATAAAGTTTAAAAAAAAAACACAAAAAAACCCCCGATGCTTTAATCTAAGTCCGGGTCAGGCGCCCCTGCAACCATGGCGCCCTGTGCGGTCGCACACCCCTAAGGCCGGCCCTGGGCATGACCACCTTACGCTCATAGCCACCTTAAAATTTTAGAATTGTAAGGAGACCACATTGAAGCTGTAGACTTGTAGTCCACAGGAGACTTGTGGCCAGGTTATTCCAAGATATATCTAAATCTTACAAATTGTAAGATATGGGAAATGTGATAGACTTTTAAAGACAAACTTGAAAGAAAATTAAAAAAAATCACAGTCTGCTTAGAACTCACACATAAGATTGTTATATGAGTCCCTCCTAGAGAACTTTGTTCAAAGGTTCATTAGTATTAAAATAGCCACTCAACAACAGTCTTTCTTTCTGTGAGGATGTTAAATGAGCTGCTTATAACAGGCCAGGTATCAGAAAATATATTCTACTATATTAAATGTATCTTACATGTGGACCTAACACAAATAATTAAATAGGGCAGAATCAGGCAACTGGACTGATTTGGTTCATCTCCATACTTCCGTAGCATAATGTGACCTCCTATTAAATCTGAATTATCACATAACCCATGCTCAATAAAAAAACAAGGGCATATTTTTCTTCACCGATCAACTTGCCTCCAAATGATTTCACATTCCAGGATATTATTTCTCATTAACTTCATTTTCTTTTACCTAACCTACTGAACAAGGATGATGAGACAGGAGAGCTGATGGAGGGCAAAGAAAGTAGACAGAAAGAATGAAAGCAAGTGGATGGATTATTTTAAGAAAAATGGGTGGTGATGTAGTGGTAAGAGAGTAGGGTTTATTTCTGTCACCTTTACTTGTAGGTAAAATAAAATGTAACAGATCAGAGATTTTTGCAAATCTTACATTTTACAGTTTAGTCCTCTGAAAAAAGAAATGTAATGGTGTTTACATATTAAAAATAGATAAATATATGCATTAGAGCATATGTCTAATGATTTGGGTGATTATTTTTTACATTTTAAAGTATGCCTATCCCTTGTTCTCTTTTATGTCATCAGATTCTGAATACCTATGTGGCAATAGGTACTTTTAATAAACCTATTCTTATAATGCTGAAAGCTGTGTTGGTAACAGTTGCCCTTAAACCATACATTAGAAATGTCAGCCCTGCATATTTCAATCAATGAGAAATTGAAGAAAATGCCCTTCTGGGGGCATGTGAGTTAAAGCTGCCCTCCACAGGAACTAGCAAAATTACAACTTTCCCTGCTATTAAATAACCCTGGCTATATGCCCTTTGAACCCCCATCCTCTGCTCACACACTCAATTTCAATGGGATTGTGGTGCATCTTTGGCCCCCTGCTCCCATCACCCTTTGCTCAGACTTTCCATCTGTCACACTGGATATTCACAGGGGGCAGATGTGCATAACTGGGGGGGGGGCAGGTTGAAAAAAAAGGAAATAAAACAAAATATTTTTCTCAACCATAGCTTTTATTAAAAAAAAATAGTTCACATAGTTTACATGAATTAACATTTACTAGTAAAACTTTTTTCCTATAGGGTCGTCTTATATTCGGGCTTTTTCTTTTTTTTTCATAAATTAATATTCAGATTTTGGGGGGTCGTCTTATAATCGAGCAAATATGGGATATAACCCCTCAAGCCCAAATGCCCTTCTCAGCTTCCATAAAGAGACCTGCACCAATTTCACTGCACAGCTTCCAGGCGTGCATATGATTCATGGCTTTAAGTTGGACAACCATCACACATAGACCTGAAAAACTTACATATTGCTAAGCAAAGCTACATGGAAATGTTTATGAAGATAAAAAGGGGAAAGAGAAACACAAACAAGACAGAAAGAAAGAATAGGTTCTCACATCACTGCATTGGCTATTGATCTGTTGGCATTTAGTTAAATGATAAATATTACAGTCTGTATTATTTTGACGTCCTGTGTCGATTAGCCACTCACAAAGTCCACTGCTGTGTTTGTTAGTTTCAATGCTGAGGAAAATGTTGATTAATTTATACAAACACTTTTTTGAAATAAAATATTTTCTGCTTTCTTGATATTGGATATTAAATAAAAATAAAAAAAGGATAAAACTCAGGTTAATGATCCATTAGTGCACATCAAAATAATTCTTTATTTTAATAGCTATGTGAGGAATCCTACAGAATATGACAACACTTATAAATAGAAGCCAAGATGTAAACATTGGTTCTGCTTCACAATCCATGACAAAGGAGCATTGTTTATCCACTGCTATAGAAACTAGGATGAGGAGCACTCTTTAACTGGTTATACAGCATGCACCCCAACATTTCAACATTGGGACACCTGTTTTAGGCAATGTGGCAAGAGGTTGGGGGCAGGGTCATTCCTGGGAGTGGGAGGGGCAAGTATCAGAAGTGGGTGGGGCATGATGCATGATTACACTCCTGTCTTACCCAAACAGCCACCTCGCGGGGCTGGTCTGTACTGCAACAGTAGAGATCAACATGATCAGAGGATCTCCTCAACCAGCTCATGCTACCCAATGCCTGCAAGAGCCAGACAATGCAGCAGCTGCCTGAGACTTCGTGACAGTGTCTGAAAATAGAGACTGTCCTTTGAATACTGGGACTTGTTGGAGTCACGATATAGGTTAAATCACACACAATTAGCACCGAAAGGGTTAACATAGAGCTGAATTTTATATATATATATATATATATATATATATATATTAACAGCATGTTAAAATTCACAATATTTACTGTAGTAGAGCTTTGTAAACATGCATAAACGAATGCCAAAAATAAAAAAGCAACTGACATTAAACTGCTTTCAATACATAAAGATAATTTAAGTTGTATTTATTTTAGTTGGAAATAATTGAAACAATGTTTAAAACATCCTTCTTGAAAACATAAGCTGCTTGACGATTAGTTAAGCTCTTCATAGTGGTTGAAGAACTGTAAATCATGGACCGTAATCGTATTTTAACACTGAAAATGTGTATTGCATTCAGGGCATGTCACAGTGGCAGATAAGGAGTTAATTTATTACTTCAATAGAAAGAGATGTATTGGTAATTATATATTAAGCACATTTTTATATGAAATAGCAGCGAAGACGAGGAATCTTGCATAACCCATTAGCTTGCAAATAACATGCCATAAAACGTATGATCAATCACACCACTGCCTAGGGATCCTGCAGAGTATTGCATAACGGCTCATTTGGGCTCTTGAAACATGCGCGTGTGCTGCAGACCATTCCATAACCCTGGAGAGAAAAACTTAGGAGGGAGTACAAAATTATTTATGCGTTAGTAATGGTACTACGGAACATCATGTAAGGTAGCCAGCAGAGTATTACTTCACAGATCCATTAGTAAGACAAGTTCTAGACTTGCTGTTTTCTTATCTTAGAGTTCAGCTGTAAAATAATTGTATTCCCATTAAAGAAATGGTTTTGAAATTATTTGAAAAAAAAATGACTGTACCACCTCCGACCATGCCAATTCCTGGGCGTGGGGCTCCTCCACCTGCGTCTAGCCACACACGCTAACACAAGTGCTCCAATTTGAACACCTAAAATGTTGGGAAGTGCGCATCAGAAACGGAAATTGATATAGATATGCTAGCTGCGTCAACATACCCGAGATAAACTTTTAATCTAAATATCCGACATATTGATTAACAAATATAAACTTGATTTTGATTAATTTAGCTATGCTAAAAGCTGGAATGGCTTCCCTCTTTAACCAGCAACAATTTCACTCGGCTCAAGTGTTTCGAACATGCGGCATCCCTTCCCGTCCCACAAAGCTTTCTATGGGTTATCTATTTTATCTTTTGGCCAGTGAACACAATTTTGCATGTAGAAAAATCCAATCAGCAGCATTTTATTGAAAATAAATCTTCATTCAGAAGTTCTAATACATTTTCAAAGCGAGCAAGCAGCCAAATGTTTACTTTTAAAACACGACTGTTTAACAGATCCAATTAGATTGCCAAATTGTTTACAATGCCCTTTTAGATGGGGACATAATTATTTGTCAGCGGAAGTCTATATCTGGTGCTAAAATGAGAGAGCCTGTCAATCGACTACACGGGGGAATCTCCTTCTTGTTGGGTGTGAATGACAGGCTTGGTTCTCCTGCTGCAGCAATGAAATGCTATCAATACACAGTACATTGTGCAAACAAGACCAAGTCTTGATGCAGTTGGAGATTGATATTTTGGTACTTTCTGAGATTTAATCTGTCTTCTACTTTCGCTGTTTCAGCACCTTTTTCCCTGAGCTGACTGCTATCCATCCTGCCTCATAGAAAGATGGAAGAGAATCAAATTCAGCAGCACTTGGCCAGACTTAATATCATTATAGCCAGAGGGAAATGCAACATGTTGTTCTGTGTTGCACTAGAACTAAAGGCTCTTTTTTTTCCCCTGTGCAATGAGTTGGTAGTCCCTTTGGCTGCAAAATTCTAAAAATAATATCTTTGAAATATATCACCTTTAGACCCCATTAAAAATACTTTTTTTTTTTAACTCACATTTACACAGCAGGAGTTTTTTCCATGAGCCAACTGCTTCTATAATGTATACATTTTATCCACTATAAGAATATACACCCCACTGGCACTTAAAGGGTAGATTTTTAAAATGGCTAGAACTAGACAGGATAATGATGTAATCTGGCCCCAGGAATAGTATCAATTTATGCCACTAATGCCGGCATTGTTAGATTTAATCCACAATATGGTGACGTAATCAGCCCTGCAGGGGAAGTGATTTTGCTGCCTAAGGTAATAATACCCCCAAAGGTACCTGTTCCTCCCAACTACCACTCAAAATATTAATCCTATAGCTGCCTGGGTCCCTGCTACAATGGGGGTGAAAATGGTGGTTACAGAGAATAAAGGGGGGACCTCTAGGCTGTGAATGTACAGGTGAGGAGTACAAAGACAAGTGTGTCATGCCTACAGTCAAACATGATGGTGGGAGTGTCATGGTCTGGGCCTGCATGAGTGCTGCCGGCACTGGGGAGCTACAGTTCATTGAGGGAACCATGAATATCAACACGTACTATGATATACTGAACCAGAGCAGGATCCCCTCCCTTCGGAGACAGGGCCGCAGGGCAGTATTCCAACATGATAATGACCCCAAACACACCTCACACATGACCACTTCCTTGATAAAGAAGCTGAGGGTAAAGGTCATGGACTGGCCAAGCATGTCTCCAGACCTAAACCCTGTTGAGCATCTGTGGGGTATCCTCAAATGGAAGGTGGGGGAGCGCAAGGTCTCTAACATCCACCAGCTCCGTGATGTTGCCATCGAGGAGTGGAAGAGGACTCCAGTGGCAACCTTTGAAGCTCTGGTGAACTCCATGCCCAAGAGGGTTAAGGCAGTGCTGGAAAAAAATGGTGGCCATACACAATAATGACACAATTGGTCACAATTTGGACGTTTCCACTTACGGGTGTACTCACTTTTGTCGCCAAGGTTTAGACATTAATGGCTGTGTGTTGAGTTATTTTTAAGGGAACAGAAAACTTACACTGTTATACAGGCTGTACACTCACTAGCTTACATTGTAGCAGAGTGTCATTTCTTCAGTGTTGTCATATGAAAAGATATAAAAAAATATTTGCAAAAATGTGAGGGGTGTACTGACTTTTGTGAGATACTGTATTATTAAAGTCACGGTAGCTTTAAGCTCACCATCAATGAGTTTAGGACTTTTATGAGCCCATGACTCTAATAAAGCATGTTCGTCACTTTTTTATGTTATACAGGCTCCATCCGATTAATGGATGCACATCTGTGTCAAGCAGCTGAAAAACAGCAGTCTCAAATTAATTTGATGATGTCTAAAATCTATCTTTAAAAATGAAGTTACACAAAGAATCTAAATTAGCTAATTAACCTGTTAAATAATGTATCTTCTAAATATATCCATAACGTAATCAAAAATATCTGCCAGAAATCTTTACTTAGTTTTGTGAAGATGAAGGGGAACAAAATCACATAGCAGAGTATATTAACCAGTTCTGGGATTACAGGTAAATCTTGGGGTTTTTACCTTCTGTTCACGGATTTATACAAACACTAATGTTCTCAGTAGATGCCCACTCCTTTTATTTTGCACGGGGTCAAAACCCCAAGAGACTGTTTCTTGGTTTGGACACCCAACTGGTCAGTATTAGGTCCTATGACCTATAAAGAGCAACTTCCCTAGATTCCTTTGGCATACATATAAGCCACACAGCTTGGCATACAAACTGCCCCACTTTCTTACTTTTGTGGAATCATGTGTGGGTTGGGGAGATCCTCTGATTTTTGTGTCTTGCTCACCATACTGTGAAATGCTGCTCCCATTGTGATATATTGAATCTCAGCACAGCAAAGTGGCTAGATGGGTAAAATAGGCGGCTGGTCCTGCCGTGGCTTTACATCTAACTATACCCTAGCTCCGCCATTAACCCAATCCACAGCAACAGTGTCTCCATTTGGACCTGAAGTATTGGGGTTATGTTTTAGAACCAGAGAATAAGTGTACATGCATAAGGGTATCAGCAACAGCAAAGTGTAAACTTTTGCTAATGGCTGTTATCAGGCCCGGATGGGACAAAAAATAGGCCCGGGCATTTCAGACTGAGCAGCCCATTTTTATGAAAAAACATATATGTACATACATATACATAATACTTGGTCATTCAACATGGGAAGCATGAAGCCACAATTTAGTGGGACTAATCCTTGAAATAAATATTATAGAGTAAATAACACAATACCTTATCTTTTCCACTAAATTATTTCAGGTCCTTGAATGTTTTGTTCCCTGAAGTCACTACAAATTCAGGAGGGCATTTTATCTCTGGATAAGTAAAAATGAAATAGTTCCTACTGTAAATTAAGGAAACAGATAACCAAACACACACCAGGACAGGCTTTTCCACACCGACACCCAGACACACACACACCAGGACAGGCTCTGCCACACCGACACCCAAACACACACCAGGACAGGCTCTGCCACACCGACATCCAAACACACACACACACCAGGACAGTTAAAAAAAGAAGAAATGGTTCAGCACTCAACTCCCAGGAAGCTGGGAGCTAGCAGCAAAAAAGGGCAAAACAAAAACAAAGCATAACAAAAATAGCAACGTTTCGGCCAAACAGGGCCTTTTGAGCTTGACAAAGGCCCTGTTTGGCCGAAACGTTGCTTTTTTTGTTTTGCTTTCTTTGAATAAAGTAACCTAAGGATTGGAAGCTGATAGGAGTGCTGGGGTTCTTTTCTGTGTTTGTACATACACCAGGACAGGCTCAGCCACACCAACACCCAAACACACACCCCAGGACAGGCTCTGCCACACTGACACCCGAACACACACACTAGGACAGGCTCTGCCACACTGATACCCAGACACACACATCAGGACATGCTCTGTCACACTGACACCCAGACACACACACCAGGACAGGCTCTGGACAGGCACACCGACACCCAAACACACACACCAGGACAGGCTCTGCCACACCGACACCCAAACATACACACACACACACACACACACACACACCAGGACAGACTCTGCCACACCGACACCCAAACACACACAACAGGACAGGCTTTGCCACACTGACACCCGCATCCGGAGGGTTTCCACGGATGGTTTCACTCAGCCTGCCTGTGGTATCTTTGCCCCCAAAACAGCTTGCCTGTGGCAACTTTGCCACCAAAACAGCCTGCCTGTGGCATCTTTGCCACCAAAACAGCCTGCCTGTGGCATCTTTGCCCCCCCTTACACAGCCATGCTATCACACACACATATTCATTCACTCGTTCACAAATGTTTATTCACTAATTCACAGATAATCATTCACTCATTCAGATATTCATTCATACATTGATACTCATTAATTCCCTCATTCAGATACTCATTAATTCCCTCATTCAGATACTCATTTACATATACTAATTCAAAAACATTCATTCACTCACTCCTTCACATATACTAATTAATTCACTCTTTCATTCAATCTCACATACTCCATACAGCCTCCCTCACCCCCTTACCTGAACTGATGATGTACGTGCCACTCGCAGACTTACCCGGATCTGCACAGGGGAAGCAGACGCACAGCAGGGTCATGTGACGTACGTGACGTACGTCACATGGCTCCGTTAGAGTCCTGCGTCCACCTGGCGGTAGAAGAGACGCTGCTCGCGCATGTCTGCCAGTTAAGTAGCGGGCCCGCTGCTAGAGTTGCGGGCCCGGTCGCAGTTTCTGCGGGCTTAATGAGCAGGTGCCCCTTTTGCCCTGCGTTAAGGACGGCCGCATAGGCCCAGTCAGTCCGGTCCTGACTGGGCCTATTTTAAGGTAGGGTCCTGGAGCTGCAGCTCCATTAGCCCCTAAGTCAATCCGGCCCTGCTGCGGCCCGGCCCAGCCCACCGGGCAAATGCCCGGTGTGCCCGATGGCCAGACTGGGCCTGGCTGTTACTCACAAAATTGCATACAAAGTCTTCATAATATGCTACCCTTTAGAAAAGTTTCTAACTATATACCCTAAATCAAAAATATCCCTCTTTAGCCATTTCAGTGTTAGGACGCGCAAGTCAAGTTTTTGACTGCTTAGAAGGTTTATGAGAACCATGGAGATTATAGTTCAGAAACATTTGGAGATCTAACTGGTTTCTTCTTTTGCTATTACTACGCAACTCACATATGGATTTATATTTGTTGTCTTATTTACAGAAATAGAGACTGCAAAACCCCCTCCATACACAGCTCAAATAAAGTAAAGCTTAATAAAGGGCAACAGCACAGAATAGCTTTTTCCCTGTTTCTATTGTTAATATTCCTTTGGCTGGTATAGAAAGGTAAACCAATTTTTATATTGAAACATGTAGACATTGAACACTTAAAAATATGTGCATTTAAATATGTCACTGCCATTGGTTAACTTTGATGCTGGACCTGGTTGCACTATTCAAACAAGATTATGATGTTCTATGGGCTTGAAATATCAATATAACATAAACCTTTGGAAAATTCTAACATAAAAGCTTTTGTCGCTGTCTGTGCTGCAGTAAAGCATAATACGGGCGGATCTTAATAGTTTTCCTACCAACTTGAGGATCATAAATATCGCTTTTAGACTTTTTAAAAGTTCTCCTTAACCTCCTGGTTGCCAGAGCCACCCACGAAGCTTGCGTTATCATTTTAAATGTGTTTCTATTGACCTTCAAAACATTACCACAACTTTGTATATTGAAGATATTCCTGGCTTCCTACTGCATACAATAAGAGGCCACTGGCTTAAAATATCAAATAGGATGCTCTGTCTGGCCTGACATTTTCCCATCCCTTGGAGAAACAGGGCACTATCACAAGCTGTTCTCCATTAAGATGCATCACAAAGTATCAGTGACATTAGGACAAGCTCTCCTGACTTCACACATCAATGTGATATTTCCCTCCCGATACCGAGCAGCCATAAAATCCCATAGCATAAACTGTGATTGATGTTGAGGACTCACTGAGGTTTTTTTTTTGTCATTTCCATCTTGGCATAAGGTCAAGATTTTCTTAAAGTCGAGTTGTGTGAAAGATGAACATACTGTACGTTGTAAAGATTTTTGGAACATCTCTATACACTTCTAGTCCGCTAAAGTCCTCAGTGGAATGCACTTCAACCTCAGGCCTATAATGTTCCCTTCCTGTGGTTATCCATAGCCCCAAGCTATTTCAGCAGAATCAATTGTTTGTTATCTGTATGGAAGGAGTTACAAAGAATGAGCTACACTTTTTAAAGAATTCCTAAATTGAACAAAGGCCTCTTTTCTCCAACCATAAAGGAGTTGTGATCCGTATTACTATCCTTAGATGATGATAAAAAGATGCTCATTTCACAAGAGCAGAGATACTAGGGCACAGTTTAAAAAAGATAACGACACACAGAAGCCTTTAAACAGTATGTTTAACCATTTGAGTATCAGGGATGTTGCTTTAAAACACATTGGAATCAAAATTGTAAGCCAAGGTTCTATGATTCTGCATTTAAATAAACATTCTTTTAAATTATACTAGTATACCAAGCCGTCTTGGTTAATTCTCTGGGCTCTACTCCCTATTTGGGAAAAGGATTTAATAGGTTCCTTAGTAACTTCTGGAACTTTTGTTGGGTTTCTTTCCTGTAACAATCATATTTTGCTAAGAGCATGCGAGCAGTAGGAAGGTAATGTCTATGGAGATTTATGAATTGAAATATTTTTGTACATTTTGTGGCCCAATATTAGAAATGGATATTAAAAAATATCCATTTTGACTATAACTCATAACACGGTGTAATATGTTATGTGTTGTTTACCCCATTTACTTCATTTTTAGACCTGCTAAGCAACATATGATTGTGATTATGTCCTGATATGTAAAATATGTAAAACCATAGAATTTAATAGAGAGTGTGCTTTCTTTTTTACATGACTGTACATATTGGTACACATATTTGGCCACACACACTAACACAAACTTACACACATACATACTCATACTACACACAAACACACACTCAAACATTCATGCTGACACACCTGTACTCATATACCCTCATGCTAACACACATACATACACATTGATGCTAACACACATTCACTCTAACATGCATACTTACACACTTACTCCCACCCCTCACCCCCTATTTCACCACACTTTTGAGTAGTCTCATTCCCATGATCCTGTCGCATTCCTCCCTCTGCAAGCTTTTTAAGAATTTCGAAGTGACTTGGGCTAATAGCACGGTATCCAGTAGCACGGTCCACAATTTTACTATAGCTGTTTACAGTCCCAAATTGGCTGGGACAGTCCTGACAACAAGACTTTTGTCCCAGCTATTTTAGCAAGTGCTCTATTTATTGGGACCACCATACACATAACAAAGTAACTCATGTGAAATGTATGGCATATGGCTTTCAGGGAAACAGCTAAGCAGTGCAGTTTTTTCTTTTTTTATTGTAAACAAAAAGACCTGACCAGTATCAACCCTATATTTTAGGGTTGATTTACTAAACTATGAGTTGTCAGTGAAGTTATCGTAAGGACTCTGGGGGGAAAAAAAACAAGTTTAATCTTTGCAGGTTTTCTTATAAACACTAACAAAAAGCAAAATGATTTAGTCTATATATTATTTTGAAGTCCTGAGAACCACTCTTTAGTAATAAAAATCCTCCCCTACTTCTATATCACCTGGTGAGGTTGATTTATCAAGAAAGACTGAGATAACATAGCATGTATGCCTTCAAGGAAAGGAGTCACTAGGATAGGATACAAACCTTCATATATTTCAGATGTTTCATAAACTGCAAGAAGACAACATGTTTTTTTTCTGAACAAGAAAAATATTAGAACAAGGATGCTTTATTAAAATTGGTGAATTAATGACCCCAGGTAAACAATAAAAATACTACTCTAAAGTCTACAAGTATGTACCCTCTGGTTTTAAATGGAAGGTACTATATAGAAGCACAGGGTGTAACAGTTACTACTAAATGGGTATCAGTGTTCGCGCATGCTTTGGTTACTTAGGAAAGATGGGATAACGTAACACATCAATTGAAACCCAATCCTTAAAACCTCCCACATTATGACTATCCTGTATGGACTTCTCCCGTGAGCCCCCATTTGGGTCAGGACTGGGTCTTCAGTAAGGTAAACTAGACACTGGGATACACATCCATGTTTTAGGAGTACCGTGGCACAGGAAGCTCTGCTTATATTTGTCTACATTCATGCATCTGTTTCATTATACTCCACCCACGATTACAATGCCCTGCCCTCTTTCCATCTGTGCTCCTCCCTCAAGTATTTTTATTATAGCAGTGTGTAGAGAAGGAGAGTGATCTTGCAATGCCTGTTCTTGGAATATAATAGCAAGGATATAAGAATATAAATCAATTCTTGAGATGAGAAGTAGTACCATAAGTAGGAAGAACTACGTGGATCTCCAACTATTCTTTAATCTTGATAGCCTTCCGCGTCTGATCAGCCAAAGACGGACACTTTTGTTTTAGGGGAAATAGTGAGATGCTTTTTTGTCATTTTGTGGTAAATGAATAGCTATGTGATTAAATAAGGGATCTACAATGATAATCATATATTCAAAAATCCACTGATTATTTTTGAATTACTATGACTTTCAGGCCATAGAACCCTGCGATACACCCATACATTCTGAGCTCCTAGAACAGGGGGCATCAGGGGATGAAAAGGGGACCTGGCTCCCGAAGAGGGGCATTTGGGAGCTATACCGAGTTGCTGACCTAATTTCATTGCAGTATGCAGGGACTTGCAGCAGCCACTGTAAAAAAAGAACCTGTTGCACTAATATGATTAGATAAAAACAAGAGGCTCTTTCCCACCTCTCTTTCTGTCTCAAAACTTGAAAAAAAATATTTTCTGTGAGCAAAGCATACATTGGGCAGAGCAGAATATTGTGTAATTAGTGACATCATGTCTGAAACCTTACTGATCATTAAACCTTCCAACACTTCAAACTACCCTGTAACATGTCCCTTAAGATGCCATCATTTGATATCTCCCTTCTCAAATAAGCTACAACAACACAAAAAAACCTAGCTTCCAATTATTTGTTGCTCTCACAGATCTGCATTACTAAGATTGTGCCGTTGTGATATATATATTCCTCAGAGCACCTTATAATACACATCCACACATTAAGTGTTTGTCTCGCAGAGAAATGTGGTGATTGCCATGCATACTAAAAATTAAAATCAGCATGGTTTCTGACGATGCACATAAACCGAGGCTGACAGCACGCAACCAGCCAGTCTCACGAAGTCAACCTGCAGCACAGAGCGACATCAGCCTTCCACAAAAGAATTACTCCATACAATAATACAGATCTCCTACAGTATGCATCTTATACACTGCACTTGGGGAACTAACACCATTAGTCTCCCTTAAGCTTGGGGGGCATAATTAAACACGTATGAGAGTTTTCCAGTTATGGTATATGTTGCCATGTCCATCATCAATACTTATTTATTTGTCTATATTTAGTCCTACTTGATTTCTAGATCAAACTCTGGGCTATAAAGATGGCTGTAAATCATCTTATAGGCTCAGATCCTTCTTTAATGCAAAGCATTTGATGGGCATGTCCAAGAGATTTCGTTTGGAAGCCGACCCAACAGAATAAGTTAGTTTGTAAGCTTTGAGCAAGGCTCAAACTTTTGTTCAAGTCCAACTTGTAATGTTATGCACTACTTGTTATGTCCTGCTGTACAGAGACACAGAATATGATGATACTATAAAAATACATCAATTAAGAATAAATAATAAAAATGATAGGATTTTGCAACATGTCTAGTTGATTCTTAGAGGTGGTTCAGACTTCAAAACATTTGGTTTTATTCAAGGTTGACACCAAGTCTAGGAGACCATTTTTGGGGGGACAACATGACAAGGGCTATAGTTGAAGGACATTGAGTATCTGATGACCAAGTATCTCTTTGGAAAATCAAGTCACACTTACTATAATTCATCTAATGTTTGGTTGGCTTGTTTGTTTCTTTATATTTAACTTCTTTCTTCTAATGGGTGAAAGGTATAAAAAATATTTTGGACAAAACTACAAAGCCTATTTGGATCCAGAGTTTGTACCAAAAGTTTGTCTGTTTTGTTGTGGACAGTTAACTGTAACATTAAGTATCTTCTGTTAGGTAGGAGGACTGTTAATCTTAGAATTTACAGATACTATTATGTAATCAAAGAAGAACAAATGACTAGATTACAGCATTGTTAGTATTGTATTGTTACAGGTATATCTGCATATTTACATTTTTATAAACGTGTTCTTTTGTATTACTTTTTCTTTTCGGTTTTACATTTTATTTTATTTTCTGTATTACTATTTTTCTTGTATGTTTGGTTTAATTTTAATATTTCCATTGCATTGTAATGTATCACTGTTTTAATATTTTAGTTATATTTTAGATAACTTAATAAACTTTAATAAAAAAAAATTGCAAGGCTTTAGTTGTCTATTTTGGCCAAAATACAGGAGCTCAATTACCATGTTAAGGTATGAGATGGAAAAACAGTGATATCATGTAAATGTTTGTGACAAAAAGGGGGTAGACTTTATATACTCTAAATGACCTAATTAACCCATGGGCTTAATTTGATGTAAAATCTGCTACCAGCTAAGTTCATATTTAGTACAGACATAGCGCATCTCTGTTTTCATACTTTACAATCGCTAGCGCGATTAACCTTCTTAAACCAGGTTAAATGTGCACATAAATAGCAACTGAGCCACTCCAGTAGATGATGGGCATTAATTCGCATTAGAAAGCTCACTTAGCTTGATGGGAGTTGCGGCAAACATAGGGCTGCTGTCTTCCAAGTCGGTTCCTTAACGTCTCTCCCATGCACACGTTCAAAACATCAAATCACAAATGCAAAAAAAGAGATCCCAGACAAATCCAATACCTACCCCAAGCATAAACACACTCACAGTGCGTGCGACCAAATGCTTTCAGACACACACAGCGTGTTACAAGACACAACAGAAAACAGAGGGTATCACAGCACAAGTGCAGATGGCTGCGCGACCCACACTGTGCTGAGATGAGATGTCTGGCCGCTGCGTTCCCTGCTTTTAGGTGAGACATTGTAATGCAGTCTGATTCTGAACCACTTGTGAGCCAATGCTGCCTCCTACTGGTCCCTTTTTCACTTTACAGGGAGTCTTCAGCAAATTTGAGCTTGTCCTGTTCGGTGTTGTACCTACGGGTGGCATATATATATATTCACATTATTAACACATGATCTACATACAACGTCTACTGTATTTTCACTATCCAGTACATCTGTGCTGTGTTACAGTTATGTGTCTGCAAAAACAGACATTAATAATTTCTACAGCATTTTAAACATACGGTATATAAAAAGGAGGTGAACAAAGCACTAACATTATATGAATTCTAATAAAGGAAAAGAGTATAGATTTAAAGTGACTTTACACAGAGTTATTGTGTAAAGGCATATAAAGCATGCAGTAATAAGAATTATTATACTGTACTGGCAGTGTGTCTAGAAACTGTGAGGTATTGCATACGTCAAGACAACGCTTTTCAAAGCACTTTTGCTACTCGAGTCTTCACTAAGATGTCTGCTTTGCAAATTAATATGTACTGAACTAAAAAATATACATATCAGTAGGACAGTGGGGTATCTGGGCAGGAAAGCAAGGCTATGCTTGAAAATCAAGGGCTATCCTGTGAAAACCAAGACTGTTGGGAGGTATGATATCTATTAGCAAATATAAGCCACTCTAACATCATGCACACACATTGTCCCTCTTCTTCCTCACATCACTAGCCCTAGGCTCCCCGTGACACACCATATTCTGACACACACTCATGCTAACGCTAACCCACATACACCGCTGACACCATGTGCCCACATGCACATGCCATACAATGACACATTCTACTACAATACAGTAACACACACTCACTCTAACACCATACACTTACACATCCTTACATATGTACATACCTTCACTCTCTCACAGCTCTCACTCCCTGCTCTTCCCTCCCTCTTACCTTGTGCAGAGCCCACTCTTCACTACACCCCATACGCTATGTGATGCACTTTTGGGACATGTTTGTTTGGTGTGGTTAAAATGTGCAACTTGAGAGGAAGTTCTACCATTATCTTGTGACCGACTGACAGCTAATGATGTAACCGTGTATGGCATTTAGAATAATAATATATTGTATGCACAATTCAATTTATAAATATATTTTGGGCAGTCTCTGTGCACAATATTTTGACATTTTGGGCTGACACGTTCATATGCAGAAAACATTCTGGGGTCCAAAAAGAGAGGGATTTCAGAGAAGGAAAGCGGCACAGATAGATTTGACTATGATATAGGGACTGTCCCCCTAAAGACAAACAATTGACATGTATTGGATATGAACAAATGAGCGCCAGACTGTGTGGCCATGAGAATCTGTTGGTTGCATTGATTATTTCATCACTTTTTCCATGGCTATAAAAACATATTAGTTGTATAACATAGGAGGTTCTAAAACTGGGGTACAACATTAGTTGAAGAGGTTATTAAAGCACTGATTACATTTTTTTCTATATTGGTTCTGCAATCAGTTAACACATGTATAGCACTTGAAGGGTTAATAGTACATGCGTCATGTGTGTGTCATGTAATTGTAACATTATTGCTGTTAGGATAGTTCTCCTTTATATGATATTTTGTTTTGCTGGATACAGTAGACTCATTTTGTAGCTGAAGGCTAAAAGCATTACACATTCAGATGCTTCTTGAATTGTCAAATTCTTTAGAAGGCGTTCGCAACCCCCTGCTGAG
Organism: Sceloporus occidentalis; assembly: GCA_023333645.1. Lineage (NCBI taxonomy): Eukaryota > Metazoa > Chordata > Lepidosauria > Squamata > Phrynosomatidae > Sceloporus > Sceloporus occidentalis. The sequence goes on along the minus strand of JALMGF010000036.1, from coordinate 1,502,078 downwards.
GAGTCAGAATTATATATAAATGGCACAGTGCACTCATAATAATAAGTTGGATACCAGGCAAAGTATGTATTTTAGATTAACAAATTTGGCTCGAAAAATAGTGTAATTCATGAGTCTAAGTGGCATTTTAGAATTAAAATAATATATCACCCTAAACATAGCAAATTACCATTTTTGGCCTTTTAAAAGGATATATTGTAATTCTTTTTTGGGAAAAAAAATACACATTTAAAAGAACCTAATTCAGTGCCTTGCTTGGGAGAATGAAAGCACATAAACTGGGTTATATTGCTTTTCTGGCTTATAAGGCCCTTAAACTGTCTTAAACACCTCCTGCCTTCCATCGTTGGGTGCTTTCATGTATCTAGACCCTGCTTATTTGGTGGATGTGTCTGGCTCGTCTCATATATAGGCTCATTTGCGTTCAGCCGATCAGCTAGCCTCTAGTTGGCGCCATCCTGTGCATAAATAAAATGATTCCGGTACATTTTTTCCCACCAGTCATGTCTGTCTTAATGAAACAAACACTCATGCCAACATCCATGTCCCCCATCGTTAATGCTCTAGGGTATCTTTTGACATGTGTCTATAATTAGAAGTAAATATAGTTATCGCTTGTGTTGATGATGTTTTGATGTCAGCAAGCATGTATTCACAGTCAGCACCTGCTTTAACCGGCATCTGCTTTCTCATGAGAGGTGTGCAAAAGGAGGCAAAGTTGTGCGATTTTGGGGAAGACGCTATAAAGAACAAAATTTAACTTTCTGCTAATCTTTAGCTTCTAGTTGAAAAGGGTATTTAGTCACCCGATTTTAATCTAGAAATTTCCTTAAGCCACTATTTTACACAAACTGAGTAGATGTGTTCCCCAGTAGAAAAAACAACTTTTGCCTTTCAGCCATAATCCAAGCAGAGCACTCATTGTAGCCCTGGTACAATAATACCTAGCTCCGATGCCGTTATGAAGCCAGTGATTCTTATCCTTCTTTATTTGAGATGTGGGAATTAATGCAGTGAGGGAGACAAAGATTTCTGTAATTTTATTTAATCTTTCTGATTAGTGATTTGATTGGATTCCTCATTATTTTAAAATATCCAGCATTCAAAAACCACTTATTTTAATGTTATTTTATGATTTCAGACCAATTCCTTACTCTCTGTATCTGAATGAGTTAATTCCTCCTCTCTGTTTTCTACATTTTTTGCCTACTGTGTATGAAACACAAATAGTCGGTATGATGTGGCTAATTCAGACAGCTATGTTAGCACAATAGGTCTAATTGGTAACACCTACAAAGATGCTAACATTATATACATTGGGAGTTTGGTTTTAAGAGAATAACGGAATATAGGAGTCATTTATTATTCTTATTTTCGTATGCTTTGTCTCTCAAGTAATTTTGAAGTTATTAGGGAAAAGATCAGTAATTCATAACTATGTACCCTATACCCTTCTATCAGAATAATTAAGGGTTGGCTTCCAGTCCAGCCTACTGTCCTGCTATCTACATGCAGTTATGTGTTTATCAAGCCAGGCCTAAGACATCAGCCCCTAGCCACTTCCTAATTCCAAGGGGAGCACACATAAGAGAGATCTATGACAGGCTGCTTTTAAATGCCAGGCCCCAGTTTTGAGAGCATGGTCCAGTTCGGGAGATTTTCTGCCCTGAGTGGCCAATTGAGCTGTAAAATCAATGAAGGTCTGTGCAGACCTCCAATGCAATGCTCACTGGCCATCCCGTGAAGCTCTGCAGCTGAGTTTCACCATTGGTGAGGTGGCTGCAAAAATGGTTATGGTTTTGTTATTTATGGTATGATGTTTTATGCTGTAAGGAGTTCTGTTTCCTCTCTGGTGTTGGGATGTGTCTGTTTTGTTTTGTCACAGCTGTGGTGTGGTCCCCTGCCCAGCGTGGAATACAAGGACAATATGACATTTTGCCCATAACCAGCTTAGGGAGGCATCTCTTGCAAGGGGCTTATGGAGCAAGGGCTCTTGTTCAAGTGTTGGGGAAGAACTGTCTGTTTGGCCTCAACAGGTTTTCAGCGAGTGGTGTGTATCCGATTGGTACTGCTGGCTTGAGGGAATTTAATGCTATGGTAATAATCAATAAACCTGTGGTCAATGCCCTACCCGACAATCGGTGTCTGCTGTTGTTTTTGGGTTTGATTGGGTGGAGATGGGATATGGGTCTAAACTGCCATGTACTTTTGCAAATAGAAAGAAATAATACAATTATTTATTTTTATTTATTTTATGGTATGTTTAGTTTTTTTTTATTCTGCCGTGCTACAAAATTATAATTATACACAGGTACAGTTGCTGTCCACACTGACAATCTGCATTAATGTGCATGCTTAATAAAAATATGAAACAATATAACTTTCTAATATAACAGCTGGGCTCCTAATGTATAGGATTTGGATTGTCCTAGTTTTAAGACTGCCTCACCTCCTCTTTCCACAGTTGTGGATGTATAGAGATATTATTATTATTATTATTATCCTTTATTTATATAGCGCCAACAGTTTACGCAGCGCTTAATACAATACATAAATTCAAGGGATATGACAAGACAAGAATTGACAGACTAAGACAAACCGATACATTTGGTGGAGAGAGCCCTGCTCGCAAGCTTACAATCTAGAGGGAAATGGGGTGACAAACATAAGGCATAGAGAAAGGGTGAGAGGTATTGTGGGGGTTGTATCGATGACAAGGAAGTTCTAGCAGCTAAGATGGTATGCTTCTCTGAAGAAGTGGGTTTTTAGATGTTTCTTGAAAGTTGGGAGGGAGGGACAATGCTGAAGGTTCCTTGGGAGTAGATTCCAGAGATATGGGGCAGCTCGAGTGAAATCTTGTAGACGGGAAAAGGAAGAGGTGATGAGTGAGGAGGAGAGCCTTAGCCCATGGGAGGAACGTAGGGATCGAGTAGGAGAGTATTTGCTAATGAGGTCAGAAATGTACGGAGGAGCAGTATTATGGATGGCTTTATATGTCAGTACCAGGATCTTAAATTTAATTCTAAAGGTAATTGGGAGCCAGTGGAGGGTTTCACAGAGGGGGGAAGCAGAAGAGGAGCGACGTGCAAGGAAGATGAGCCTAGCAGCGGCATTTAGGATAGACTGTAAAGGAGAGAGTCGAGACAGTGGAGTGCCAACCAGAAGAGTGTTGCAGTAGTCAAGACGGGAAATGATAAGGGAATGAACGAGTGTTTTTGTGGATTCTTGGGTGAGGAATGGGCGGATACGAGAGATGTTTTTTAGGTGCAAGCGGCAGGATTTGGCGAGGGACTGAATGTGAGGGATGAAGGAGAGGTTTGAGTCAAGGATGACCCCAAGGCATCGGGCCTGGTTAGTAGGAGAGATAGTCGTGTTGTTAATGGTGATAGAGAATTCAGGTAGTGGAGTGGAGATGGAGGGAGGGAAGATAATGAGTTCAGTTTTAGAAAGATTAAGTTTCAGGTAGTGTTGTGACATCCATGAAGAAATAGCAGACAAGCAATTGGTAATACGGGACAGGAGAGATGGAGAGAGATCAGGAGAAGACAGGTAGATTTGGGTATCATCTGCATATAGGTGATACTGGAGGCCAAATGAGTTGATTAGTGTGCCAAGAGAGGAAGTATAAAGAGAGAACAGCAGAGGGCCAAGGACTGAACCTTGGGGGACACCAACCGAAAGTGGAAGGGGTGATGATGTCTTGCCAGAGAAGTTGACAGACAAGGAACGGTTAGACAGATATGAGGAGATCCAGGAGAGAGCTGTATCTCGAATGCCTATAGAAGTAAGTGAGTGTAGAAGAAGGTGGTGATCAACAGTATCGAAAGCAGCAGAGAGATCCAGTAGAATTAGAATAGAGAAGTGACCTTTTGCTTTGGCAGAGAGCAAGTCATTGGAGACTTTTGTTAGAGCTGTTTCAGTAGAGTGAAAGGGTTTGAAACCAGACTGTAGAGGGTCAAGGAGGGAATTAGAGGAGAGGAAGTTAATGAGGCGGTTGTACACAATCCGTTCAAGCAGCTTAGAGATAAAAGGAAGCAGAGAGATAGGGCGGTAGTTAGTCAAACAGACGGGATCTGAGGAAGGATTCTTTAGAATTGGTGTGATTAGCGCATGCTTGAAGGCAGATGGTACAGTTCCAGATGATAGAGAAAGATTAAATAGGTGGGTAAGTGATGTACCAAGGGATGGATATAGAGACTTTGTGAGGTGTGAAGGGATGGGGTCGAGGGGACAGGTTGTTGGGTGAGAGGAAGAAAGAAGAGTGGCTATCTCTTCTTCGGTTGTAGGGGAAAAGGCAGTTAGTATAGTAGGAGTGGAGAGAGTGGTGTTGAGTGGTGTAGGAGGGAGTTGTAAGGAAGAGAGGTCTTTTCTAATAGTCTCGATCTTCTCTTTGAAGTGGGTAGCAAGATCTTGGGCAGTGAGAGAGGTTTGTGGTGTGGGTGTGGAGGGACAGAGAAGGGAGCTGAAAGTAGAAAAAAGGCGTCGTGGGTTGGAAGAAAGAGAGGATATGAGAGTGGAGAAGTAGAGCTGTTTGGTGAGAGAGAGGGCAGAGTTGTAGGTGTGGAGCATGAATTTATAGTGATTAAAGTCTTCGCTGGATTTGGATTTTCTGAAGTAACGCTCAGCCGTGCGGCAGCACTTCTGAAGAAACCGTGTGGTTTTGGTATGCCATGGTTGGCGTTTAACTTGTCGGGGGTAACTTGTAGTAATTGGAGCTATGGTGTCGAGGGATGAAGCAAGTGTGTTGTTATAAAAAGAGGCTGCTGTGTCTGGGCAGGAAAGGGTTAACATGGAAGGTAAGAGAGGTTCAAGTGAGGCTGACAGTTGGGTAATGGTATTGTCTGGTAATGGCCTACAAGTATGAGGTGAACGCTGTAAGTTTGTCTTGTTAGGGGTTAGCACTGGAGAAAAGGATAGAAGGTGGTGGTCAGACAGAGGGAACGGGTAGATGGAGAAGTCTGAAAGGGAGCATGATCTGGAGAAAACCAGGTCAAGTGAGTGTCCCTCGGTGTGCGTAGGGGAATTAGTCCATTGAGAGAGACCAGAGGAGGATGTTAGGGAGAGGAGTTTGGAGCTAGCAGAGTTGTTAGATATATCTAGAGGAATGTTAAAGTCACCCAGAATAAGACAGGGGATATTAGGAGAGAGGAAGAAAGGGAGCCAGGCAGAAAGGTGGTCAAAGAACTGCGAGGTAGGACCTGGAGGGCGATATATGACAGCAATTTGAAGAGAGAGTGGAGAGAAAAGACGGATTGTGTGAGCTTCAAAGGAACAGAATGAGAGGGAGGGAGGGCTTGGTATATTCTGGAAGGTGCAGTGAGGTGAGAGAAGGATGCCTACACCACCACCCTTTCTGCCATCAGGCCTAGGAGTGTGGCTGAAGTGTAGTCCTCCGAAGGAGAGTGCAGCAGAAGCAGTAGTGTCATGGGAGGGGATCCAGGTTTCAGTAAGAGCTAGGAGGTTAAAAGCATGGGATAGAAAAAGGTCATGTATACAAGCAAGTTTGTTGCATACCGAGCGGGCATTCCATAGGGCACAGTTAAAGACGGGAGGTAGCTTAAGGTTGGAGATGATAGGAATAAGATTGGTTAGGTTGCGCATGTTGATTGAGTTTGCTGGTTAAGAGTGATGGGAATAGGGAAGACTATGTGGGGGACAGGAGTAGTAGAGCAAGTATAGGTAGGTTTCACATAAAAAGGTTTAGTGTAGAGGTACTGGGATAGCTTTGACGGCAGAGAGATGGGGAGGGATAGGATCTGGAATGCTTTAATGGGGAGTAGTGGGTAGTAAAGGGATCTACAGTTTGGTGCCCTCTACTGGCGTGTTCCAATAGAGCTGGTACTTAACTGTCTATATATTAGAACACCACTGGGTCGGGTGGGAGAGGGGCAGGGAGGGCGGGCGCTTGGGCTTCAGTTGATTGTGGGGAACATGAAGGTGGGTATTGCAGGTTGTGAGGGCTGTAATAGAGAGTGTTAAATAGTGTTAAAGTGGACGGGGGCAGTAAGAGGGCAGATATAGGAGATAAGGGGTTAGTGGAGCAGAAAGATAGAAAGTAAAATATAACACACTTAAGTAGTGACAGGCATGACATAAATTTTACCAAATAAAAACAAATAAAACAATCAGTGGAAAAATGCTGCAACTCCCAGTAAGGGCATTCCTAGGCCATAAAGCATAGATAGACAGAGAAAAGGGCAATAGACAATTCAGGCACAGAAACAGGAAAATGATAATAACAATACAGAAAACAATAACAGATAATAAAGGAGATCTCTTGGTCCACTCTGTATACCTTGTAGCAAAGTATGCAGGTTTGCTTGGGCTTCAGTTGATTGTGGGGAACTATATGATTGTGGGGTAGGATCTATAGCTTCTTAATATAGCTGGAAATTAAGCATATCTTGGCCAGGGCCTGATATTGTGTTGCCATCACTCTGTATAAGTGCACCTTTATGTCACAGTTCCACCCACATCCTGGGTGGCAACTTCAATGAGGGTTGCCTTCCACAAAAATGCCCTACCTGAAAAATATTCTGCTATTAAAGAAAACCTTAAAACTTCGACCACTATGCATATTAACATATTGCTTATCTAATTATCTAGCAATGTTAAGGAAACCCCCCAATCTCTCTTTTTTTCTACTCACACAAACATTCTCTTCTTTTATCTTCTTTTTTTCCTTCATTATTCTCTCAGAAGCTCGTGAGACCAATTTATCACCTTCTATTCTTCTTCTTCCATTTGTGATAAATACAAATTAGAGGCAAATGATGATTTAATTGTGAGTAAATGTCGGCGAGTCGTTAAGACACTTCTCTTCACCATTAATGGCATCTCACTTCCGCAAGAAAAATTTACGAGGCAAATTAAAAAGAACCTTCTGGTAAAAAGAGCATGGCAGGCCCACAGCTGTGGAAGCAGGCCATGTTTAACCATATTTCTGCTGACAGTAAGACGCTGTCTGTAGCTGCATCACATTCTGTTAGCTTGCCTTGAATTCTGTGCAATATATGGCTTATTACTGTTAATTGGCCTCCCTAATAATAAACCTACACGGTCATAAATAAAAACACTGTCTCATAAATGAAGGGCAGCCAGGATTTACTTAATATAACAGTTGTTGCAGGAAGAGTTTTCAGGTGAGCAATTGGGACTGGTGCTTCTAAAGGCATTTAAGCGTTCACATCAAATAAAACTTACAGATGGTCCACTATGGGATGTATTTACTAAACCATGAGTTTGCAGGTAAGATGATGTGAAGCATTTATTTACTAAAGTGGGAGTTTGTGTAGAGTTTGCAGGTGAGTTACAGTTACAACACTGTGCAGGTCCACCCCAAGTGACATTTTCCAGCAAGAAGGTCTTGCTGAACTCTTAATGAAATTACTGAGAAAGTCACATGTATTGTGGCGGGTCACACTTCTCATAGGAGAAACTCGCGAGTGTTGACCCTTCATAATGCACAGTGAACTCTGTTATTAGAAATGTTTTATTACACCTTGACTCACTTTCAACTTTCAATCCTACAGACAATGTATACATTTCTTTGCTATGATGATGTCCTTCAAGAATGAGTTGCTTGGGCCACACAGTTTAAAAGGGCGGTCTTAATACTAAATTTAATTAACTAATAACTTCTCAACCAAATGACCAACTCAATAGACATGTACTAAGTATTCATTCTGACAAGTTCAGAGAGCTTGGTTATGCCACTGGACAACAACTTGCTGGACTAACACCAACTCATCCCTTGGTCATGCAAACAAAATGTTTGAAACTGTGTTTAAAATGTGAAAAACAGCAGTTATTTGTTAAAGAGTTAAGTGTTCAACTAAATGCATTCCAGCTTTGAATTCCATTTGCATATCATTATCCAAAATTTTTTTGTGTTCTGATATCACTGTGTGGAATGTAATTATGTGATAAAGGACTGTTTCAGAGATTAAAATAAAGTAATATGTGACCTTTTCATTGCTATTACACTGTATATATAAATGAATAACATTACCAGTGTATTAAAGTATCCTGTTTTGGTAAGTTATGTAAAACAATGTATATGGTCCACATTTATGAAGGTTATTCAGGTGCAAAGCATTCAAATCTGATACAGAAACCAACAGAATTTGTGTTGATTGCTATAAATATGGTATTGTGATCTTCATATTACTCATGTTAATGCATAGGATATATTGTAAGCATTACCTGCTAAAATTATTGACTTTTCCACCCCCAAATGTGGTGAGATAGGCAATCTGCTCGAAGAATGTTAAGATCACTCACCATTGGGGAGACTTGGAAGTATTCAAGAATTATGTTTGATTGAATGCTTTCATCTTATACCTGGACACACATCAGTCGGTTGTAAATAGATCTCTATAGTGAAGATACACTATATGGACAAAATGACTGGGACACCTGACCATTACACCAACACTTTGATGACATCCTCTACAACATACCTCTTGAATGGCCCATACAGAGACCTGACCTCCACCCCATCAAACACATTTGGGATGAACTGGAACAGAGATTGCGAGCCAGGCCATCTTCTCCAACATCAATGCATCAGTGTCTGACCTCACAAATGTTCTACTGGAGGAATGGGCACAAATTCCCTCAGGAACACTCCGAAATCATGTGGAAAGCCTTCCCAGAAGAGTGGTTATAGCTGTAAAGGAGATGGGGCAACTACATATTATTGTCTATGTTTTTAGAATGCAATGATATAAAAGTCCCTGTTGGTGTAATGGTCAGGTGTCACAATAGTTTTGTTAATGTACATCTATAATAGTGGTATAGGGACTTTATGTATTATTGTCTCGTGAGTTATGAAGATATGCCACAATGCAACATACCAATCCTGTATTTGTAACATCTAAACCTTGTTAAAGGGGAAGTCATGCCCCATATTTTCTTTTCATGGGTCAGTAAAACACACTATATTTGCTTCACTGCCTCTGCTATTCTTGCATTATTAAACATTAAAAATGCCATTGAATTACATCAAGATATTAAGGCAGGTGGGGGGGGGCAGAGGTCTGAGCATGCACATTGAATGGCCCTTTTTTACATTTAGGGTTTTTTAATGGACCTTATGGGGTCCGATCTATGCCATTGCCACAGGAGCCAAAAGAATAGTATTTCCCTCAGCCACTATGCTTAGCTTGTCTTCAATATTGGATTAAGAGAAACATGATGTTTTTAAAATTACACAACTTTTCCTTTAATGGACAAAGCTGTAAATATAGAATTATAACCTCGGGTCTTGGCTAGATCTCATTACACAATACTGATATACAGCGTCTTACAATAAAGACATCAGATCCTATGAGTTTCTTTTGCAAAGTATTGTGCAGCTGAACATAGTATGAATATTTTATGAAAGTAATATTTAATTAATAATAACTAAACATGTAATTATAAGATAACTGTAGCTGTGTATTGCGTCTCAGTCTCGCAGAAACCCATAAAGTTTTTAGTCCTTAAGATGCTGGCAGTGTTAATGTAGATGGGGTCCCCTACAGGTCACTTTGGTTAATGCAATGACACCCCCTGGACAATATGTATATACATTTGTTTTTTTAAAGGCAACCATGTTTTATTATCTTTAAATTATTAAGTGCTTGAGCAATCTCAAATGCTGCATAGATATACAAGCACAAAATATGTAAGCACATCTTGATATAACAGATGAAAACAGAAAACGCATTGCAGTTCATTAACACCAAATTACCCTACATTTGCAGTGGGTATGCTTTTTCTTTATTTGTAGGTGTGAATTTTTTTCCCCTTGGCATTGCATTTCACATCTTAACTGCCCTGACTGTAAAAACAACAAAAAAATTGCTTAAGATGAAATTTCTTATCCTCAACCAATAGATAATACCCCTACATTTTCTGTATCGTTGTGATGTATATATGTAAAGCATGGCAGGAGGCAAAATCTAATCTCTAACTCCAAAACATCATGCCATCTTAAGTATCAGTGCAAATACCCTAAAGGCATTATGGGAGAGGAGCATAACAGATATAAGGGAGGGGAGAAGCAATCTGGCCCATGGGGATAGTGGCCGTCTTGCCCTGATACTAAATCTTGGTGAGGTTCTAATATGTCATTGTCCATTGTGTTCTAGCCTACTGAGCCAAGAAGAAGTGAAACTAGGAAACTCTAACCTTTAAAGAGAGTCCCAAGGGGAAAAACATATTTCCTTGAGCATACAATTCATTTACAGTAATGTAGGTTAGCATTCGTATAAATCTGGTTTTATCTCATTGCATTTAGATAATCTTCCTTCATTGTCAGACCCAGAGGCTGCCATTGTTAACCAGTCGAGTCAAGGTGTCGAGATCAGGCTATAGAAGACATACATATAATACACATCTACCTGAAAATATTATATTACTCCAAAACTAGAACTGTTTAAAAAAATCCCACATTACTTCTGAAAACCTTTTATCTGATAAAGGTAGTAAAAAAAGAGGTGGGAGTTCCCTTTTAACTTCGATAATCACAATATCCACCACTGGTTTTATTTATATGTCAGCCATAATTGCAACAATATTTTTAATTCTATCTCAATCTGTTTTCAAGCCTGTCGTTACGACCAGAATTGTGCTTTGCTAGTAGACTTTTAAGATTGCTCTTTAATTCTATTTGTACCAAAAGACCCATAGAGAAAAACAAGCTGTTATGAGCAGAACAAGCAACGTTTAAAAAAAAGAGAAAAAAAACATTAGCGGCCAAAGGTTCAAAATTCAGTCAATACAAATGTGATTTGAAGGGAAACACTGAAGAAAGCCACAGAGCTGGGAAATGAAGTCATTAAAGCAACAAAGAAAAGTTGCCTAAAAATAAGCTGGTTCTGGAATGGAAGATGATATGAGGGGAGTTAGGGTGTGATGGAGGAAGCAGAGGCGTTGTGTCACACCACTGATTTAATCAGGGACAGGAATCCCAGTACTTATCATATCATATGGCTGGATGAAAAGAGCCAGGGATCCCCTAACGCCACTATTCATCATCATCTAATTTTACATCTCCATTGCTTTGCAGAGGATTCTGGGATACTCATTCTCATCTATTTCAGTTGAGGATAAAGATTGACCACAAATGCTCTTCACGAGTTTAATAGTTTTTTAATCAGAAGGAAAAGCATTAGTTGCAATCATTAAAGAGATGACTTGTATTATGTTGGATGGTTCAGCTTCACTTAGCATTATGTATGGTATGGAATAAATGCAAGTATTCATTATTAAGCAACCCCAGTACCATTTCTTAAAAAAAGAAATTGTGATATTTAGCCAATATGTGTTATGTTGTATAATATAATCACAACCCTTCTCTAAGAACTATAGCTGCCTACAGCCCCAATATGGTTGGGGACTTCCAGCGGGACTTATGCCTTGACAGTCTGTTGTACTAAACAAGGTTCCAATTCCCAGAATGGCTAGAAAATATCTGCCAATGAACAAATCATGACAGCGTATATGCAAAGGGGGTAGGGCTTGGATGTTACATCAGTAAAGCAGGATGTGACATCACCATACCACCACAGAAATGTATTTCTCCCATTTCTGGTATGCTATTGTAGGAGGAACCAGTGCCTGATCGTGTCAGAATATTATCTCATTGACCAGGTATCGCTGGTATCCTGCTTTATATATCTCTTGCAGAAAATGAAAAAGCAACTAATACAAGACTGACAAACCCTAAAAGAAACACAAGGTTGCATTAGGGGGTAAAGGCAGAATTATGCATGGGATCACGTGCTCTACACTTCAAACCTAGAGTCAGATTTTATTTCCCCTGTGTTTGCCTTTATGTAGAAGGTTTAACTATTCTGATAAAGCTGATCTGTGAGTCTCTACTGTTGGTTTGTCAATTGGGTCAGGAGGTAGCCATCCTTTCCTGTTCAGTCCCTATTTATGGTACACTGTACCCTAAATAATCCCTTACAGGCTGCTATTTATTATGGACAATCAATGTGAGGGAGATGTCTCTGTTATGTCAGTGCACGTGTTACAATGGTGGCATTACGTGATATCATCAGATAGAATATAAGCTATTAATATTTTACCAAACCATATAGTAAATAAAGACTGAATAATTTCTAACAGACCCCATCATTTGTAAATTTAACCAATATACATAGTTGTTATATACATTGCATACAAAGCCCATGTAGGTGACAGTATGCAAAGCATTCTATATACTATTTAATACTATTAAAAATTTACCAGTACTTTTTATTTAATACCTATCCAGCGTTGTCAAATGTCCTTGAGTCTTTATTTTCAGCCCACTGTCCGTCGAAAAAAAAATGGAAGAACATAAAAATCCCTATAAAACAGTTGAAGCTAAATTTGTACAAAAAAACTTTCTTTTATATTTGTTGTATGCAAAAAGAGATAAAGTTCAACTCAACAAATATCAAAGGCTCGATGATTGAAAGTCAATGGTAGAACTTGGCTTCCAACTTGCGTGAACTTGAGGGCAGTTTGCAAAATTTCTACTTTTAAGGGATCACATGAACCCAGGAGGAGTGTGAAGTTCTTTTAGTTCACTTAACTGTTCCGCGACAGAGAAAAAGCTGAGTAAAAAAAAAATTGGGCTAGATTCAGTCTCTTAAAATCATTGTAATAGATAAAAAATGTGTAAAGACTAATTCAACTGTATGTTATAACATTGATATCTATCTATTTCTATGAGGGTGCATGTCAGGCTCGTACCTTGTGGCCGCAGCCCATCCACACTCCGTTCCCAAGAAGGGGAGGCGCAGGTGTGCGATGGGGTGCCTGTCCTCCCTGTTTCGGCACCCATTGCCATCTCCACCCAAGGGAAGCTGGAGACGGGGGCAGCGGGTTGGCAGGGATGTCGGTAGAGTGGGCGCCGCCTCCCTTGACATACCCAATTACGGGGAGCACGGAGGGTGGGGCTATAGGCATTACGCACTACGTCACGCCTAGCATTCCTTTAAAATCCCCAATCTCCTTCATGCCGGTGCTCAGATATCCTGAGACACTCTGTGCATTACAATGTGTCCCCTGCTCTGTGCTCCTGTCCCTTTGGTGACCCTGCCTTTGTTTTGCTGCCTACCTATTGACCTCGGGTTGCCTCTAGACCCTGCCTTTGTTTGCTGCCTGCCTATTTGACCTCCAATTGCCTCTGGATCCTGCTTTGTTTGCTATCACCCCTGCATATAGTGCTCCTCCCCCAACAAACCCAATGGGTACCTTACAGTGCATGTATTTACAGTACTGTGCATACTGAGGTATAACGTCTATAAAGTAAGAATGCTTTCAAAAATAGAGTTAATAGTGTATTTTTATCATTTAACAAAATGGAAAGTGAGTGAACAGAAGAAAAATCAAAATCAAGGGAATAGTTGGTGTGACAACTCTTTGCTTTCAAAACATTAAACAATCATACCAAATAGGTGTAGGTTGAAACAGAATCATCAACTCAAACAGCTGTATAGGAGAAATACAACTGGGCAAGAAAAGCCAAACTCACTAACATGGTGAAGTCTCTGGAGACAATTTAGTGTCAAAAGTCAAACACCATGGCAACACTGAGCACATCAACAAGACAAAAGGTAACTATACTGCATCAGCAAGGTCTCTCCTAGGCAGAAATTTCAAGGTAGACAGGGGTTTCCAAATGTACTGTTCAAGCTCTTTTGAAAAAGAACAAAGAAACCGGCAATGTAGACGCCCAAGATGGAAGACACATCATGCTTACTTCCCTTTGCAATCAGAAGATGTCCGGTAGTGACATCAGCTCAGCACTGGCAGAAAACAATAAGACTCTAATATACCCATCTACTGTCAGGAGAAGCCTGGTCAGAAATGGTCTTAATGAATGACTTGCAGCCAAAAAGCCATACCTCCTACATGAAAACAAGGCCAAAAGACTCAACTATTCACGAAAAACACAGGGACTGGCAGCAGGCGCTCTGGACTGTTGAGTTAAAATTTGAAATATTTGGCTGCCGTACAAGAATGAGGCAGGCAATGGTGGAGGTTCATTGCAAGTTTGAGGCTGCATTTCTGAAAATGGAGTTGGGGATTTGGTCATAATTAATGTTCTTCTCAATGCTGAGAAGTACAGACACATACTTATCCATCATGCAATACCATCAGAGGGGCATCTGATTGACCCCAAACATACAGCCAAAGTCATTAAGAACTATCTTCAGTATAAAGAAGAACAAAGAGTCCAGGAAATGATGGAATGGTGCCCACAGAGAACTGAACTCAACATCATGGAGTCGGTCTGGGATTACAAAAAAAAGAGAAGCAACCTAGGCTGCCTAAATCCACAGGAGAACTGTTTGATGTTCATTTTAAAGATGTTTGGAACAACCCTAACAGCTGAGTTCCTTAAAAAAAACTTTGTGCAAGTGTGCCTAGAAGGTGTGATGCTATTTTGAAGGCAAAGGGTAGTCACACTAAATATTAGTTTGATTTAGACTTTTCTTCTGTTCACTCACTTTGCATTTTGTTAAATGATAAAAATAAACTATTAACATGTCTATTTTTGAAACATTTTTATTTTAAAAGCATTTTTCACGCCAAAAACTTAATGCATAATGACTTTAAGCAAAATATGAAATCAGAGCATACTATTAAGATTCAATGCAAAAACACTAACAAGGATGTTGATTAAAGTTGTTTCTTTAATTTGATGCAGGAAAATTTAATCAAGCTTTGTTTTCCTGTAAAATGCGTGTTTTAATTTATTTTTATTTTAACATGACATTTTATGTGATTTAGTGACTGATAGTTATTGAGATAATATGGAGAAAACCATTTCACATGCCAGCATTTTTAAAAAGACTAGATTTTTAACTAGATCCCCCTCCACCTTTTGTGAGCTTGAACAAGCTTTTTCGTTTGGAAGGTATGTACGGTATTTTGGATTTCTTATGTTTAAGTAAAATCAAGGATTTTATAGTTAAAGACTTAGAAAGTCTGATTTAATACTTATTTAGAATCTATGTAATTATTATGTTATTTATATGGTCCCAGTACTGAACATTTTATATATCCCAAAATAAGAATTACAATAATAAAGAAATGCGTCATGTTGTAAATTGCCCTTACTGGCACGTCACTGAGTAATGTCCTCTTAACTATATCAATGTTTAGAAGAAAAAACTGGCTTAAAATTATAGTGTTAAATTTCCCTCTGGCTGATGCCCTAGATAAATAAAAATAATGTATTTTTGTATTATTATTCCTCTTATTAGCATAACAATTTATTTTCTTTTGTTTATTCTGTCATTAGATACAGAAAGAATATCTTAACAGTCTGAATGTTTATTATTAGATTAAAAATCTAACCACACAATAAACGCAATTACAGCAAAAGAAATCCATGTACACAGGGCCGGCCCAAGGCAAAATGCCGCCTGGGGCGAATTTTAAAATGCCGCCCCCCCCCTTATCTACCCTTCCTCTCCCTCCGTCCCTGCCGCCCCCCCCCACTATCTACCCTTCCTCTCCCTCCGTCCACCCCCCCCTTGTGTCACACACTGGGTAAGCAGGTTAGCGAGGGGCCTCGGTGCAGGGATAGGGTTGTCTGTTTGTACACTGCGATTCATGGTGCAAGGTAGACAGGCACACGGCAGACAGAAGTGCGGGACTGGAACTGGCAAGGCTGATGCTGAAATAGAAGCCCACCGGCAGGGCACACGACTGGAAGCTCACTGGCAGAGCACAGGACTGGACATGCTGCTGGAAGCCCTCAGGCTGGGCACACGACCGGAAGCCCACTTGCAGGTCTGAAGGCAGGAGCAATACAGAATCAGGTACAAAAGGAAGCCAGGAATCATTCAGGAACAGGACCAGGGCAAAACAGTCCTATTACTACAATGCCAAGGCCCAGTTTGCAGGAAGCTACAGCCCTTTATACTGCAGGGCAGCAGGTAACGAGGCCAGGTGACAACAAAAGGAGGAGAGCAGAAACATAGGCAGAGCGGCCACTAGAGGCTGAACAAGGAACAGTCTAAAAACCTAAATGCACAATACAGGAGCCAGGAAACCAGGGCAGAATGTCACACCTTGTACTTACCTTTCAGCAGTCCTGCGGCGAGTCTCCCTGTTCGGTCTCGGTGCCGGCTTGTAATGCTGAGCGCCGGAAATCTTCCGGCACTCAGCATTACAAGCCGGCACCGAGACCGAACAGGGAGACTCGCCGCAGAGGAGAGAGAGAGGGGCGCCGAGCGGTAAGCGACAGCTTGGTAAGCCAAAACCACTCGGCGCCCCTTTCTCTCTTTCGCTTTTTAAAAAAGTGCCGCCCCTTCAAAAGTGCCGCCTGGAGCGGTTGCCCCACTTGGCTCCATTGTCGGGCCGGCCCTGCATGTACATGATATTGTTGAACCAAAAGTTCTAAAAGGAGTCACACTCTACATTCAAAAAAAATGTTGCAAAGATTGAGTATAAATTATGAAAATAGTCAATCACACAATGGTAGCAGTAGTTGGATTT
Source organism: Sceloporus occidentalis (assembly GCA_023333645.1). NCBI lineage: Eukaryota > Metazoa > Chordata > Lepidosauria > Squamata > Phrynosomatidae > Sceloporus > Sceloporus occidentalis. The sequence continues at coordinate 1,485,584 of JALMGF010000036.1, read as the reverse complement.
CTATTGCAAAAAATATTCATAACAATATAAAGACTACAATGACAGCTGAAGAGGAATTATCGTTATGACATGATGGTCCTAGGAAAAGAAAAATGAAAAACTATAGATGTTTTATAAAGAAAAAATGAATACAATTTCTTAATCAACATGGCTATAAAGGTAGGAGCACTTTTGAAAAGATCTGTCATGTTAGAACAAAAGAGGAACCCCTTTATAAAATGGATTTTGTCTCCAAGATGCTTACAAATGAATAGGTTGTAGTTCTCTGTGTCATCCCACATCAAGTACCAGTTATTTACTGAGAAAAAATGTTTTATGAGATATTCTGTGAACTGAGGCATTCAAGGTAAGTAAATTGTTTTGGAGCAGCCTTCAATGTTTATTCTACAAAACAAACTTGCATACACTGATACTTCTTTAGAGGAACCGTAGTAAAGGAGTGGGCCCACTTGTTCCTAGGAGTACAATGTCCATCTATGTTTGTTTACACCTGATCTACAATACCTTAATTATTATTATTATCAATAATAACAATTATGGTCTCCATACTATCTTTGTGATTTGAAGTATCTGGGATGTAACCCTGTCCAGCTGGTGTTAATGGAAACAGTCCTCATAGATGGTTGAGCCCTGGCCACCTTCTGTGTGTGGTCCGATTACTCAGCAAGAGCCCCTGTATAGAGGAATAGCCCACTTTGCTATTCCAATTTTTATCCTATGTTTACTCAGACAATGCAATCAGTGTAGTTCAATTACTATATGAGGAGGAGTACAAAAACAATAAGGTAACATAAATAGTGCATGTTAATATATATAAATAGAATGCCTGGTATTTGTTTTATAGTAGAAGTTTTATATACAATTTTTAAATTTTACTGTTGTTTCCAAAAAGGTGGACTGGATATGGATAACATTCAGGATTGTGCTTATTCTTATATCCAACATGAAAATATTTTGCAATTTCTAGGGGGAGGGGTCATTCTGGTAGTCTATACTCAGTAATTCAGAAATTAAAATGACTATAGCCAATTTAATTCTGTTTATACTGATCAGCCATAACATTATGACCACCTGCCTAATATTGTTTAGGTCCCCCTTTTGCAGCCAAAACAGCCCTGACCTGTCGAGGCATGGACTCTACTAGACCTCTGAATGTGTGTTGTGGTATCTGGCACCAAGATTTTAGCAGCAGATCCTTTAGGTCCTGTAAGTTGCGAGGTGGGACATAACTTTTTCAGCAATTTGAGCTACAGTAGCTCATCTGTTGGATTTGACCACACAGACCAGCCTTCACCCCCCCCCCCCCACATGCATCAAAAAGCCTTGGACAGTCATGACCCTGTTGCCAGTTCAGGGATTGACCACTTCAGACCGGGAACACCCCACAAGAGCTGCAGTTTTGAAGATGCTCTGACCTAGTGGTTTAGCCATCATAATTTAGTCCTTGTCAAAGTCGCTCAGGTCCTAAGGCTCCTTCTAACACATCAACTTTGAGGACGAAATGTGCACTTGCTGCCTAATATATCCCACCCACTGACAGGTGCTATGATAATAAGATTGTCAGTGTTATTCACTACACCTGTCAGTGGTCATAATGTTGTGGCTGATCGGTGTATAGCAGAGCTTCTCTGATTCACCCTAAAGCCTAACCCGTTTTCTGCCATGTGATGCTTCAAATCTCTACGTCCTGCTGTGGCTGCCTGCTGCTATGAGAGGAGGTGACTGAGAAGCAGTTGCCCTCATGCATTTAGTATAGCACTTTTTAAAGCACTCAGTTGTCCCTTGCTCTGAAGTCCAGATCCAGTTCCGAGTCTCTGTTACCTCCTATTCCTTGCTCCTTTGCCACTCTTGGTTGTTGTTTTATGGTTGGACATCAAATAAGTCTCCAAATGTTGCCTATGGATTTGCCCTGTGGTTTCCTGCCTGGACTGTTAACCCATTCCTGACCTCCAGCTTGCTTTCTGACTCTGCCTTACCAATCTGGTTTGTACAGAGTGCTACCTGTTGCTGACCCCATCCTACTATCACCCTGCGGGTATTGCATGCTAGCAACTCCTCTGCAACAGGTTCCAGACAGTGAAGGCTGTTAAGTTGAAGGACCTCTAGGAAAAAGTACTGTGTAAGAAATCATTGTTATGCTTTTTTTTATGTTCTACACACTTTAGGCCTGAATGCAACTTGAGTGCTAGGAACATATGCTAGCAATTATGTGATGTAGTTATTAGAGGGTCTTCTGTGGAATGCCGGTTTATCCTATGACTGCTTCAATAGAATTCCTTAAATGCACATATTGCCCATATATAGTAAGAACTTATTCCCTAACTGAAGGTAAAGGGGTATAAATACTCATGTTTACAAGGGCAAGGTCTCTCTCTCCTCCATCTCATCAAGAATACTGAGCTTAGAGTACCTATGACTACCATCTGTTCATCAATCAGTACTGTATGTATACTACTTTGTTACCAAATAATCCTACTTAAGAAGACTTAGAAGCTGTGGTCTTGATTGCTGTTTGGTCACTGGAAAAGTTTAAATATTTAAGACAAAGAATATCTAACATACTGTTTATGGTTTGCCTGCAAAACAATAGAGCATCAGCTGCAGAGCATCAGGATATGACACCATATGTCGGCACTCTAACCCCTTGGACTAGGGAGGCTGTATTGCATAGGCACAGTCCTACAAAATATAAATGGTCAGTTAAAGAGATCAAAGATCCCTGCTTCCTTGAGTCAGCCAGAATATTGGTTCTAATAAAATCATCATGCTTTGGTGTAGGGTCTATGCTATCTGTAATTACAGTCATCCTCACTGGTATGGCATGTCAACTATTAAAACTATTCACTATAAAATACTTGAGCAGATATACACTTTTTTAAAAAAAAAATTCACTCAGGCATATTGTTCCGTTCCTCTTCCTTTACAGGGAAGTTTTCTTGTTTACGTTTTTTATTACCTTATAACGTTACAATGTAACTGAGATACATGCTTATCAAGATGGTTTCAATTTTCAATGTAATGACGGCTGCGACTGTCTTGGTTTGATCACAACTGACAGCTGTGACTGTCTCTCATGTATTACTATTGGTGTTATTTGTACTTCTTATTTCTTTGAAAATTAATAAAAAACTATTGAAAGTAATATCTTAATAAATACATTGTAAATATATTTTAAAATTGGCATTGTTGCTTTAAATATCAAAGTTAAAAATTTCTGCACAAGCAAAAAGACTCAAAGTTGTGTTAAAATTAGATTGTAAAAGCTGTGGGGCAATTATTTTGTTCAAAGTTTTACATGATTACACTGCTAATATAATGTATATTTTTTCCCTATGTATTTTCCAGACTAAATAGGAAGACTTATGAATTACTACATAATATCATTATCTAACTCAGCTGCCAAATCCCTTGCCAACATGTAAGAATGGTTAGACGGTTAATTCCCATCATCTGACTGACAAGTGTTTGTTGTTTTTGAAGGGGCAAAAGTTGATGATAAATGGAAGGAATTAGGAAATATCTGGTAGGATTTCCTAGGGATTTCTAAACCCTTTGCTGCTGGAGGGACCTGTAAGGCATTGATTGCTTTGCCTGGTTTTTGCTTCAGGGGAAATAAAGAGAACAGCTGAAGTGGTATGGAAATGTGTTAAATTGCAAAGCAGGCAAAATTCCCAGGCGCTGCTCCCTTGTTACATATCTAATCATCTGGGTTAAATTTCAGCAATGCTCTTAACACTTGCCATGAGAAAAATAATGGAAAATACGAGAATGTATGTTGGTAAGTGAGAGAGAAATAAAATAGGTGGAAGACTATAGAAAGAAAGGTGAATTAGAAAAAAATCAATAAGCCAGGACTGATTTACCTACAATGCTTTGGTATAATGCCATAGCCCAGTGATGTCCATACCTGGGAACTCTCCTGGTGAACCCTGCTCCTCCAGTTGTCCGGGTCAACACCCGAATCCTCCAGGTCGCAGGGCGTGCCAAGACCCCGCTCCCCACCCATTTTTTCCTTGAAATGGGGGTGTTTCCCGCTGCTGTCAGCAGACAATCCCCGCTGCTAACCACACCTCATTCCGGCTGCAGTGGAAGCACCGGTAAGTTGGGGGGGCGTGTTAAATGGGGGGCATAAGACAGAAGGATCCAGGTCCCCTGCAGCGCGGCGGGGGATCTGGATCTTAGTCTCATAGTCAGACCTCATTTGAGGTCTGATTATAAGACGACCCCGATTATAAGACGAGAGGCATTTGCTGGTGTGTATACTTGGAAGACACAGCATTTGAGCAGCATCCACTGAGGGAGGCACAGGGATTTCTGCAGGCAGGGCCACCATCAAGAGTTTTGTGGCCCCTTACATAACAAATGGTCTGGGTCCCCCCTCCTCATATGACCCTCTCTCTCTCTCTCTCTTTCACACCATCAGAATTTTCTATTCTGCTTAAACTATTTTGGTGCAAAGATGGCACAGACAAGCTGTTTGAGTACACTGACAAGCCGTTTGGACATCATCGAAGCGTCGCAGGAGACTATCAACACCTCTACTGGGGAGGGCTAGGGGGACCACATTTTAATTCTGCCATTCAAGGACACAGTATGGTGCCAAGGAGATTTTTTTTTGTCACATACACACTGACACACGCCGTCACATTCACATAAAATCCATTGCATATAATAGAAATTATTAGGAAGCCTTGGGAACCATGTGGATTTCAGATTTAATAATTATATATATATATATATATATATATATAGCCATTACCAGACATGAGCAGTCTTAGCCATTATCAGAAGTTACACACACAGACAAACACAGTGACAAACACAGTTACATACAAACATATCATCTTACACCGATCTCCATGTGGAGGGACTGAATTAGGATAGATAAGAAGTCTCTCCTGATTGGTTGAGACCTCCTTCTGCTCTAGCCCCCTCTAATTAGTGAAACACTCACATGCATCAGTCTCCTCCAATCTAAATATAAAGTATGAATCCCATCAACAGAAAGCAGTGAGTGTTCAGCTAAATCCAAGGGTCGGATTCCAACCCTTCCATCAGAATTCACACAAAGGAAAATGATAAGCTGCCCTTCAATCCACAAATAGTCAGGCCAATTGATGCCGGAACAGGCAGTATGTAGATTAACTGAACAACTGACTAACAAGGTGAGTTGAAAAAGCAAAAAGACATAGGCAATCTTGAGGACCGTAGATGTAGTGGTCAGCCAAGGAAACTTAGTGCAGCAGATGAAAGACACATCATGCTTACTTCCCTTTGCAATCAGAAGATGTTCAGCAGTGCCATCAGCTCAGCATTGGCAGAAAACAATGAGACTCCAATACACCCATCTACTATCAGGACAAGTCTGGTCAGAAGTGGTTTTCATGTAAGACTTCCGGCCAAAAAGCCATACCTTCCACATGGAAACAAGGCCCAGCAACTCAGCTATTCACAGAACAGCAGGAACTGAGGTGCAGAAAAGCGGCAGCAGGCACTCTGGACTGTTGAGTCAAAATTTGAAATATTTGTTTGCAGTACAAGAATGAGTGTTTGCAGGCCACAGTGAAGCATGGTGGATGTTCCTTACAAGTTATGGGCTGCAAATCTGCAAATAGAGTAGGGGATTTGGTCAGCATTAACAGTCTCCTTAAGTGCAGCCAGTTAATTATCCAACATATAATTACATCAGGGAGGAATCTGATTGGCCCCAATTTGGCAACATGACAACGACCCATAACATCAAAATCATTAAGAACTATATTCAGCATGAAGAAGAACAAGGAGTCCTAGAAGTGATGGTATGGCCACCACAAAGCCCTAATCCCAGCATCATCGAGTCTGTCTGTGATTACATAAGGAGAGATAAGAAACCAAGGCTGCCTAAATCCACAGAAAACTAGTGGTTAGGTCTCCAAGATCTTTGGAACAACATACCCATACCTGGGAACTTCTGGCTACCCAGAGCCTACCCTTGCTGGACACGGCCAGGACTGCCCACTGGTGTTGGGGGCGGTCCCGTTGATGTCAGTGGGCATTCCCACTGACATTGCCGTAAACCCCACCATTTAAAGGGGGAATTGGCGGGGAATGGGGCGTGTCAAGATTTCATGACCCAGAGGATTCGTAGGTGTTGACCCGGAGAAACAGAGAGTTCCCAGGTATGAACACACCTGCCGAGTTCATTAAAAAACTGTGTGCAAGTCTACCTAGAAGAATTGATGCTGTTTTGAAGGCAAAGTGTGGTCACACCAAATATTCATTTGGTTTGGTCTGTTCACTCACTCAGCATTTTGTTAAATGATAAAAATAAACTCTTAGCATGTCTATTTTTGAAACATTTTTACTTTACAGCATTATTTTCACCGCTCCCTAAAACTCTTGCACAGTACTGTAGATTGAGGCCAGGAAGTGTGATATAACTATGTACTTGGCCTGGGTATCTCTGAATGTACAATCTTTTCTGAGGTATAAAGGGGACATTTGCATAACGTTTCCTGACTTTTGATTAGTGCCACAGCTGGTAATTATCAATCTGAGTCTTAAATATGGATTTAAATAAAAATAATAACAGAACTTATAGGTGCTTTTTAGAGCTGGTTTTAGTGTTTTATCTCAGATTTTACAGTTACCTTTTAACAGGCTGTTCATCATTTTTTGAAACGTTTCTCACTTAGTAAAAGGTGATGATACGTGTTGCAATGATACGCATTTCAATTCAGCATCCAACGGCAAAATGGATGTGAGAAGCTTCCATACATGGAACCTTTTTTTACTTCCTCTTTCACCTTTGGGGGATGATGATGAATGCTGAAGAGTCTTATTGCTGTATTAATTGAGATTGGATGAAAAGGTGTAAAATCCTGGCCAATGGAGGCAAAAAAGAGGCAGAGTGTGAATTTCTATTTCTGCTATACACAAATACTTAACCCTTTTCTGCAAACTGATTTATATTGTAAAATCAGTCATAAATGAAGGTTACATAGATTAATATTTTCCATTTTAAACTTAATTATGAAGTGTCAGTAAGAAAAAAATGTGAACAAGAATTTTTGAACAAAACTGAAAACCACAATTCAGTGTAATTAATTTTTTATGACAAAGATGTATTGAGTTCCTATTGAATTGTCAAACACTTAATATATGGTGATAACAACTGCCACAGCTTTTATCAACAAACCACAATCCACAATTTGTGAACAAACTTTAAATAAATTCAGTAACTATGCATTGGTCTCAATAAAAAAATATTTTGTAGCATAAATAAACAGTTGCAACTCAGGGACAAAACTAAATACTGTAACAGTACAGCTAAGAGTATTCCAAAAGCATTGTCATAACATCCCAATCACTGGAATCACTAGTAGTTTAGATTCCTGAATATTTTAAAATTTATGTGCTTTGTCCCACATTGTCCCATAGTCCCGCTTTTGCAGCCAGTGGGGTTATGTGCTGGTTAGGGATATCCTCTGATCTCCTGTGACTGGCCCAGGTACAGTGCTGTGAAAATGTATTTGATTCCTTTCCGCTATCTTCTATTTTCGCATATTCGTCACATTTGTTTCAGTTCATGAAAGTAATTTTGATATCAAACACTGTGCGCAAGCAGCCAGAGAGAAAGCTGCAGGAGCAGTGAAAGGTAAGCTTGGAAGGGTGGATATATGTATATATATATGTTTGTGTATGTGTTTGAGCATGGATGTGTACTTCTGTGTGTGTGTGTGAGCATTGATGTGTACTTCTGTGTGAGTGTGTGTGTGCATGGATGTGTACTTGTGTGTGTGAGCATGGTTATGTACTTTAGTGTGTGTGTTTGAGCATGGATGTGTACTTGTGTGTGAGCATGGATGTGTACTTGTGTGTGTCGAAGTATGAATGTGTACTTCTGTGTTTTTGAGCATGATGTGTACTTTTGTGTGTGTGTTTAAGCATGGATTTGTATTTGTGAGCATGGATGTGTGTGTGTGTGAGAGATAATGGATGTGTACTTGTGTGTGAGCATGGATGTGTACACACATAAACACAAGTACACATCCATGCACACACACAAATACACTTCCATGCACACACACAAGTACACATCCTTGCTCACACACAAAGAAGTACACATCTGTACTGTGTGTGTACTTTTGTGTACGTGTGTACATGTGTACTTTTGTGTGTGTTTAAGCATGGATGTGTGTTTGTGTGTGTGAGCATGGATGTGTGTGTGTGAGAGCATGGATGTGTACTTGTGTGTGTGCATGGATGTGTACTTGTGTGTATGTGTGTGAGCATGGATGTGTATGTATGTGTGAGCATGGATGTGTAAGTGGGGTGAGATAGAGTGTGTGTTTACATATGTTGTATGTTGGAAGTAGGAGGGACAAGGGGCAAAGAAGGCACATGCCAGTTGTGAGGGGGCAATGTTGGTTTCTAGTTACGCCCCTGGATATGGCTTTTCAGGTATTTTTTCAATACAGGTTAAAGTATGCATATTGAGGTATTTACAAATTACTATAATATTAATTCCTTGCTCTAGATTGTCCCTTGAGTGAAATAGTGTCGGTCTTTTATCTCCCTGGGGTTAGGGTTGATTTATGTAATCCTCATTTTATAATATTTTTCTATGTGGAAATACAGTTAAAGATTGTTCATCAGGCATATCTCTCTCCCAACCGCCAATTTCGTATAGTCCTGGCTGTAGTCAGAAAGACCATAGGAATTTGGCATTTTCTTACTATCCTCTTTGTATTACAGTGGGTATTTTTTCATATGTCATTTGGGGAAAGGTAATTGGGTAATGTGTCATTGTGTAATGCAACTTGTTTCTTATTCTGTTGTACCCTGGTTTCCTTGTTTTTTTGTTATTTGAAAACTCAATAAACAAATGTTGAAAAGTAAAAAAAAGAAGTCACAGGGAGAAGCAGACAAAGAAAGAAGGCAGAAGAACAAGAAGCAGACAAAGAAGGAAGACGGAAGAACAAGAAGAATCTGGACGAATTGTACAAATGCGAAAGTCTAGTAAATATGTGTGAGAGAGCATATGTGTTGGAGAGATCAGAGTATACACTGATCAGCCATAACATTATGACCACCTGCTTAATATTGTGTAGGTCCCTCTTTTGCCCCCAAAACAGCCCTGATGGCATGGACTGCACTAGACCTCTGAAGGTGTGCTGTGGTATCTGGCACCAAGAAGTTAGCAGCTGTCAGGCGCGTACCTGTCGTCCCCCGGGGGGGGCAGCATGGGTGTGTGGCCGGGCGCGGTGGTGTCCATCATCCACTTCGCTGTGACATTTGCCTATTGATTGCTGCCTGTACCCTGACCCCGGATTGTTCTTTGACCCTGCCTATTGATTGCTGCCTGGACCTGACTACGGATTGTTCTTTGACACTGTCTATTGATTGCTGCCTGGACCTGACCACGGATTGTTCCCTGACCTTGCTTTCGATTGCTGCCTGCCTAGACCTTGGTTTGCCTTTTGGCTTCCTCTCAGTCCGCTCAGTTACTTGGGACTCTCTCTAGACGCCACTGCATATTTTACTCCTCCCTCACGGTACCTGACAGCAGCAGATCCTTTAAATCCTATAGGTTGTCAGGTGGGGCCTCCATGGATGCATCCTGGTGCCGTGTGTTCTGCAGGTAAGCAATGCACACGCACCCAGCCATCCACGTGATGTAAAAGAGAATGTGATTTATCAGACCAGGCCACCTTCTTCCATTGTTCCATGGTCCAGTTCTTATGTTTATGGGAACATTGTAGGCGCTTTGGGCAGTGGACAGGGGTCAGCATGGGCACCCTGACAGGTCTGCCGCTATGCAGTCCCATTTCAACAACTGCTCCCCACATGCATCAATGCGCCTTGGCCGCCCATGACCCTGTCACCGGTTCACCGATTTTCCTTCCTTGGACCTCTTTTCATAGGTACTGACTGCTGCAGATCAGGACCACCAACAAGAGCTGCAGTTTTGGAGATGCTCTGACCCAGTCGTCTATCCACCACAGTTTGACTCTTGTCAAAGTCATTCAGATCCTTAGGCTTGCTAATTTTTCCTGCACATCAACTTTGAGGACGAAATGTTCACCTGCTGCCCAGTGGTGACTCTAGAAACAATATATAGGGGGGGGCACACAAGATACCACAGTCAAACTGGGGGGGCATTCATAATTTCCACCATTAAATCATACCACTGAAAAAACGATTTTATATATATATATATATATATATATATACATATACATTGCCAAAAGTAATGTACTATGGAATTATACTTTTGTTATTGGACTAAAATAATACTTGATCATTCAACATGGGAAGCCGGAAGCCACAATTGAGTGGGACTAATCCTTGAAATAAATATTATAACACAATAAATAACTTTTCCACTAAATGATTTCAGGGCCTTGAACGTTTTGTCCCCTGAAGTCACTACTTCAGGAGGGCATTTTATCTCTGGATAAACATAAATGAAATAATGCCTACTGTAAGTTAAGTGACAGGCTCTGTCACACCGACACCTAGACACACACATCAGGACAGGCTCTGCCACACCCACATCCAAACACACCCACACACACCAGGACAGGCTCTGACACACTGACAACCGAACACACACACCAGGACAGGCTCTACCACACCAACACCCAAACACACACCAGGACAGGCTCTGCCACACCAACACCTATACACACACCCCAGGACAGGCTGTGCTACACTGATATCCAAAAACACACAAACAGCAGGACACAATCTACGTCACAGACGACTACATCAGGATGGATTTTTCACACTGCATTGTCGTTTATACCCCCCTTAGTGTTTTTGCCCCTTGTGTATTGATGCCCCTGATGCCCATATATATTAATATTAGCCCCAGTTGCCGATATATATTAATATTAGTCCCTGCTGCCGATAGCAGGTATAGATCAACACATTAACACACAAACCAAGCTTTGCATGTATAGATCAACTGAAATTCACTTGTGATCTCAGTACTGAAGGTATATATCAAATAAACAGAATCAGACATACAAATCCTGTATTTGCGGGTATACAATAATAAATGAAACGTAGCATCGCAGGTATAGATCAAATAAATACATGGAAACAGCATTGCAGGTATTAATCAACTGAATAAGACATACAAACACTGTATTTGCAGGTATACATAAATAATGTATGGAAATATATAGATATGGATCTACAGAATAACACAAAAACCCAGATTTGCAGGTTTAGATCAATTGGAATTCACATAAAAACACAGCATTAAAGGTATATTTAAATCCCCAAAATTACAGGCATAGATCACAGGTTGCACACCCCAAAGCCAGCCCTGGCATTCCCTACACTTCCCACATAGAACCTGACCAGCACCCAGATAACACACATAAGATTTGCCATCTTTGTCCCCATATAGCCCAGCACAAGTCAACTTTGTCCCCAAACAGCCCGGCCTGTGCCATCTTTGTTCCATATACACCCGCCTGTGCCATCTTGGTCCCCAAGGTTCAAACATCCTGCTAGTTATATATACAAACAATTTTACAGTCACTCACACTTTCATTCAGACAATTCATCCACACATTAACTCATGCTCACCCTCATTCAGACAATTCATGCACATATTAACTCATGCGCTCCCTCATTCACGCAATGCATCCACACATTAATTCACACTCTTTACTTATTTAAATATTCTTACTACCCTCTTCCTCACTGTCTACCCCCTCTCCCTCCCTTATCACTTTCTACCCTCTCTCCCTCCCCTTTCCCTACTACCCTCTTCCTCAATATCTACCCCCTCTCACTCCCTTATCACTTTCTAGCCCCTATCCTCCCCTTTTCCTACTCACTATCTACCCAACCCCCTTTGTAGTTCTCTCACACCTTTAGGTCTGCTGCGGTGCCCGCTGCTTCACTGCTGAGCGCCAAAATATGACGTCATATTTCGGCACTCAGCATGAAATGCCGGCACCGCGACGGAGGTAGAGGCCTCGTGGAGGAGAATGGGGGATGCAGAGCAGTTGCTAGGCGCCCCTCTCTCTCCTCCGCATTAAAAAAAAATAAAAAAAAGACGGGATTTAAAGTCGCATTGTGACTTTATTCCAAATTCGGGAATTGCCCCCCCTTGCCCCCCTGTAGCGACGCCACTGCTGCTGCCGAATATATCTCACCCACTGACAGGTGCCATGTTAACAGTTAACGATTATCAGTGTTATACACTTTACCTGTCAGTGGTCATAATGTCATGGTTAATCGGTATATATACCGTATTGGCTCGGATATAGGCCGCACCCGAATATAGGCCGCACTCTAAAAGTTTGCTCTGGTAAGTCTTGGGGACAGAGGTAAAACGCATCGTGCGGACGTTCACCGGCTGCGGCGATGCGCGTAAACAACCTCCGCTGCCGGCACGCCTGCACGATGTGCTTTAACAACCTCCCTTGCCGGGACTCCCCTCATGGGAATTCCCGGCAAGGGAGATTGTTAAAGCACATCGTGCAGACGTGCCGGCAGCGGAGGTTGTTTACGCGCGCATCGCCGCAGCCGGTGAACATCTGCACGATGCGCTTAGATAATCTAGGCTGTCTCAGCGTATCAGAGAGTAGGATGCAGGTCCCCTGCACCGCTGCGGGGGATCTGTATCCTAACCCTGCTGCCTGCCCGGCGCCCGGAACTGCATGTCCCGGGCGTCGGGTGCTAGACCCTGAATATAGGCCGCACCCCCACTTTAAAGACTTAAAGTGGGGGGGGGAAGTGCGGCCTATATTCGGGCCAATACGGTATATATATATATATATATATATATATATATATATACACTGCTCAAAATAGTAAAGGGAACACTAAGATTACACATCCTAGATCTGAATGAATAAACTAATCGTATGACATACTTTCGTCTTTACATAGTTGAATGTGCTGACAACAAAATCACACAGAAATTCTCAATGGAAATCAAATTTATCAACCCATGGAGGTCTGGATATGGAGTCACACTCAAAATCAAAATGGAAAACCACACTACAGGCTGATCCAACTTTGATGTGATGTCCTTAAAACAAGTCACAATGAGGCTCAGTAGTGTGTGTGGCCTCCTCGTGCCCGTATGCTTGGGCATGCTCCTGATGAGGTTGCGGATGGTCTCCTGAGGGATGTCCTCCCACACCTGGACTAAAGCATCCGCCAACTCCTGGACAGTCTGTGGTGCAACGTGGCGTTGGTGGATGGAGCGAAACATGATGTCCCAGATGTGCTCAATCGGATTCAGGTCTGGGGAACGGGCGAGCCAGTCCATAGCATCAATGCCTTCCCCTTGCAGGAACTGCTGACACACTCCAGCCACATGAGGTCTAGCATTATCTTGCATTAGGAGGAACCCAGGACCAACCGCACCAGCATATGGTCTCACAAGAGGTCTGAGCATCTCATCTCGGTACCTAATGGCAGTCAGGTTACCTCTGGCAAGCACATGGAGGGCTGTGAGGCCCCCCAAAGAAATGCCACCCCACACCATTACTGACCCAACGCCAAACCGGTCATGCTGGAGGATGTTGCAGGCAGCAGAACGTTCTCCACAGCATCTCCAGACTCTGTCACGTCTGTCACATGTGCTTAGTGTGAACCTGCTTTCATCTGTGAAGAGCACAGGGCGCCAGTGGCGAATATGCCAATCCTGGTGTTCTCTGGCAAATGCCAAACGTCCTGCACGATGTTAGGCTGTAAGCACAACCCCCACCTGTGGACGTCGGGCCCTCATACCACCCTCATGGAGTCTGTTTCTGACCGTTTGAGTGGACACATGCATATTTGTGGCCTGCTGGAGGTCATTTTGCAGGGCTCTGGCAGTGCTCCTCCTGCTCCTCCTTGCACAAAGGCGGAGGTAGCGGTCCTGCTGCTGGGTTGTTGCCCTCCTACGGCCTCCTCCACGTCTCCTGATATACTGGCCTGTCTCCTGGTAGCGCCTCCATGCTCTGGACACTACGCTGACAGACACAGCAAACCTTCTTGCCACAGCTCGCATTGATGTGCCATCCTGGATGAGCTGCACTACCTGAGTCACTTGTGTGGGTTGTAGACTCCATCTCATGCTCAGTGAAAGCACCGCCAGCATTCAAAAGTGACCAAAACATCAGCCAGGAAGCATAAGAACTGAGAAGTGGTCTGTGGTCACCACCTGCAGAACCACTCCTTTATTGGGGGTGTCTTGCCAATTGCCTATAATTTCCACCTGTTGTCTGTTCCATTTGCACAACAGCATGTGAAATTGATTGTCCATCAGTGTTGCTTCCTGAGTGGGCAGTGTGATTTCACAGAAGTGTGATTGACTTCGAGTTACATTGTTTTGTTTAAGTGTTCCCTTCATTATTTTGAGCAGTGTATATATACTGTATATATATTCATCACTAAGATCATTGCTGATGTATTTTCTCTTTTGCATTGTGTTAATGCTCCAGATCAACAAACTTGTAAAATGTCAGCTTCTATAGAGGTGGTTACACTTGCTGATGATCAATTAATCAAGGGCATTTTATTAGCTGCACCTGTCTGCTACTTAGCATCTACTTAGCAGCTACTTAGTTTTTCACACATGGCTTCTCCATTTTGGCTTTATTTTTGTTGAAATCATGACACTGTGTAATATGTCATGTGTTGTTGTTCGGAGGTTGTATTTACCTATTTTTTGGCTTGCTATATATATATATATATTCTAAAAAACCTCAATTGCTATGTTTGTATTGTCTTAAGCACTCAAAATGCCTCATTAACATGCATAGACATGAATGGCTTATAGATGTAAAAAGGCATTCCACTTATATAATGACCTGTCATCCTAGTCAGAATTTACAAATAAAAAGCATATAATTAGAATAGCAGACATTCTAGAAAAAAAATTGTAAAAAGAATGTAACATTGCCGTAATAAATCTAATAGCTTTTCTAAAGATTGTTTTCAAATAGTAACATCATTTCTTTTAAATAAATAAGGTAGGGCTCTTGTAAATTCAATTTTCCTTGCACATATTTCATAACATCTTATTGTAAGTCTTTGACTTAATTTCTGCTTCTCCCAATGCTCAGGTAAAGTGTCTACCTGATTTAAAGCCATTCTGCACGAATGCGGTATAGGTTTAAGAAAAAAGATTTATGAAGCTTATGTTGTAGGTTATGCATTTAATGTTACCTTCCTTGTAAAAAAATGTAGCCGGGGCTGAACCTCTATAAATCTTCCCAGCTACCAAATCTTTGAATGTTGGTAACATGAAATATAGGTATAAAGAAAATAATAACACAAGGTTGCTAGACCTTTGTAAAAGCAGATATATAGATTCATAGTTCACCACTCCCACCCCCATCAACACTTTTACCTGGTCTTTTTAAAAAGCATACAATAGGGGTTATACACAAAAAGTTACTCTAGTGCAAAGTGTGAGAAGTGGTCTTATATCTATAGCATGTTTTATTGATCCAACTGCATCTTTTCCAATTTTCAGGAAAAATATTTTTTTTAAAAAATCCTTCTGGACTGCAGGGGCAGTTACATTTTTTCATCAGTTAATATACACATATATCTATATTCACATATAAACGTAAACTTCATTAGTATAGCCTTGAATGTCTGGTTTAGCTTTTAATGCATTCATTTAAGATACTGAAGGAGAATTCCACGATGTAAAAAAATTGTCCTATGATGAACATGAAATGTATTTACATGTCTCTCTTGTGCATATGCAGAGACCACCCACAAGTGATTCTATGTGTTTGTTATTTACAAGCACAATGCTATGTCAAGTATTCAGTGAAAGTTTATATAGAACTAATGTGTAGTGCATTTGTATCAAAAGGTAAAGAACATCTTTGGCCACTACTAAAGTTTGTTAGCAACCTAGATGCTGGTCAAATGAATTAGAACAGCCCCGGAGCATGAAATAGGTGTAGGGGCACCATGACCGGGTAAGGAACAAGGAGCACACCATGACCTAACAAAGGGTTAAGTGCTTGTTACATTTAAGCATCCTGTATAACTGTTTGCCCCCTGAGTGAACTTTTGCCCTCTAGTCTGAATATTCAGCGACAGGATGAAGGGGAGGGCACTGAGGTGCAAAAGCAAATAAATTTGGGAACCTATGCTCAGTTAAGGTCGTAGGTTTTAATAAGTAGGCGAAATTCCCACCCTCCCTTCCCTCTTTTTATTTACTGTCTATTGTGTGTGTGGCGTTTGGTATTATGTTATGGTCATTGTTCAAATGTGGTTAGCTGGTTCGGTGCTTGAGACAACTATCTAAGGTATGGTTGTACTCGTGGTGCACATGCCTAAGGGCGGAAGTGCAGAACACTCCCTGGGCGCGTGCTCAGGGGATACGTTGGTTGGCGTGTGGTTGCTGGGCTTTGGACGCCGGCAGCCTCTACAAGTGACGTGGAGGATTTACGCCCTTACCAGCCTTATGGATCTAATGTGTTATACGGTTGGCGTTTTTAGCCAAGTTTGTGGTTAATTATGGATTTTAATAAACACGTTGAAGAAATATGATATAAGGAGTGTCACGGTTGGGGAGAATATTTTATGTTGACCGTGGCCAAATTTTATCCAAAATCGAATGATTAAATAAAGCATTTTATTTCACACACTGTGTTTATTTGTCTTATTGGGAATGGGGCCGAAGTTGACGATACTAAGGTCAAGTGATTTTTGTTGTGGTCCTACCATGTCAATACATTGTGTCAGTCAAAGGGACGTTCCAACGTCACTATGAAGCCCCACCAATGAACAATGCATGTTAAAGAACTACGGTTGACAGTGAGGCGTCTTTACGCATGCTCAGTGGCAAGCAGATGTTTTCGGCAAGCCATTGGGGGAATCAGGGAAAGAGGACAAATGTTTTCGCAACAGGGTAAGAATGTTAATTTAAAGGGGACACTCTATTATAATAAACGGTAAAGTGCATATGCATTGAGTGTCACTTTCCAAGTCCCTTTCGAAGTATAGCACCACTGCAGGTATAACTAGTATTAAAAGGACTGAGAATTAAATTATCACAAGCTCCTTATTTAACAAATCATGTTTATATATATAAGTAGAAACTTTTCTTAAAATGAGAGTCCATAACCCTAGTAGAGAATTCCCTGACCAAATGGAAAACCGATAGATCTCCTAAAAGTTTTCTAAATGGAACCCACATTTAAAGGAGAAAAATATAATACAAACTATTTTATTGTGCGCATACAAACCCTTTCTAATTATGGAAATTTTTTCATTAGTACTTTTCAGTATTTCTTTTGTTCCCTCTCAATGTTTTTGTTTAGATGTCTTGTCATTTCTATCTTTTCTTCCATTATTACATTAACTACTCATTGCTACAGATTAACCAAGAGGGTTAGACATGTAACCAAGGAACATTTCTTGTGAATATTCCAAGCCCTCTCTACTTTGCATTTTAATATAATTTCAGCTTTTCCCTTTGTTTCCCCTCAAGCAAAACAGAGATCTGTTATTTTTCAATGTTTAGAAAAATGTATTTCTGTGCGTCTTTGAATTTAGCACAAAGTGAATAAAACAACACTCGGGTTCAATTAATATCACTGATTCCTACATAACTATTAATGTGTTTTTCCTACTTATTTTATCTTTTGTTTTTATATATCTCTATTTTTTCATTCTCAATTATTCTCAGAGAAAACATATATATTAATTGGTGGGGTATTTTGTAATGCTATTGATTATTATAAATATTTAAAGTAAAAATCATAAGTAGATTTTGAAATATAAGTTATTTATACTCTTAACTGAAGAGGGTTTCAGGGAACAATTCCAGGAAAACTAGGGGCAGAAGTCTCAATCAGGAAAATGTCCCCTGAAAATGGGGATATCTGGCCACCTACTTGATATAGCATGGAAAGTGTACCGTGAAGTGTAATGATGCTATAAGGATCTGGCTGGATTTTGAAACCCCTTTAAGAATCAAAGGATACTCAAAATGTAAACCCTTTCCTCAACCAAGGTCAATATACACTCATTGGCCACTTTATTACGTACACCTTGTTAATACCGGATTGGATCCCTTTTTGCCTTCATTCATAGTGGCATACTTTCTACAAGGTGCTGGAAACATTCCTCGGAGATTTTGGTCCATATGGACATGATGGCATCACGCAGTTGCTGCAGGTTGCAACATGATGCAAATCTCCCGTTCCACCACATCCCAAAGGTGCTCTATTGGATTGAGATCTGGCGACTGTCGAGACCATTGGAGTATAGTGAACTTATTGTTATGTTCAAGAAACCAGTTGGAGATGATGTGAGCTTTGTGACATGGTGCATTATCCTGTTGGAACACTGTGGTCACAAAGAGATGAACATGGCCAGCAACAATATTCAGGTAGGCTGTTGAGTTTAAATGATGCTCAATTGGTACTAAGGGGCCCAAAGTTGTCCCCCACACCACCACCACCAATCAGAACTGTTAATACAAGGCAGAATGGATCCATGCTTTCATGTTATTTATGCCAAAGTCTGTCCCTGCCATCTGAATGAATCGAGACTCATCAGACCAGGCAACGTTTTTCCAGTCTTCCATTGTCCAATTTTGGTGAGCTTGTGGGAATTGTAGCCTCAGTTTCCTGTTCTTAGTTGACGGTAGAGGTACCCGGTGTGGTCTTCTGCTGCTGTAGCCCATCTGCTTCAAGGTTCGATGTGTTGCGCGTTCAGAGATGGTATTCTGCATACCTTGGTTGTAAAGAGTGGTTATTTGAGTTACTCGAACCATCTCAAACCAGTCTGCCCATTCTCTTCTGACCTCGGACATCAACAAAGCATTTTCGTCCACACAACTGCTGCTCACTGGATATTCTCTCTTTTTCGGATCATTCTCTGTTAACCCTAGGGATGGTTGTACGTGAATATCCCAGGAGATCAGCAGTTTCTGAAATACTCAGATCAGTCTCTCTGGCGCCAAAAACCATGCCACGTTCAAAGTCACTGAAATCCCCTTTTCTGATGCTCGGTTTGAACTTCAGCAAGTTGTCTTTGTCATGATCCTACCCAGGCTGCGGAGCTGCATACCTGTCTTGTTTCAGTTTCCTTCTTTTACTTCGATCCATTCCTGGATTTCCTGTTGCTCTGTTCTGATCTTCCATTCCTTGCTTCTGCTTCAGCTCTTTGCTTCAGCTCTGTTTCCTTTATAAGGTGTGCCCCACCCGTGTGTTCTGTTTGTCTCAGTCTTCAGTCTAAGGTATGTCTCAGTGCTATGTGTTTGGATTACATGTTTGGTTTGTTTCGTACCACTGTCAGCAGGGATTAGCGTTAGGACCCACCGTCATTGGAGTACTCTGGCGTAGTGGTGGGCTAAGCATACTATGGCCATAAGATGTGACGGAATCTCCAATAGTTATCAATCAGTCCTAGGCTAGTTTCTGTATTTATGTGTGTCAGTCTGTCCTGTATCCCCGGTAGAGGGGTGTCCTGTCCTGTTCATGTCTTGTTCCTTGTAGTCTATATATCTTGTCTATTATGTTTCTTGCCTGGTCTCCCTATCCCTTGCTTGTTATGTTTCTTCTATAACCTCTGCTTAGCTTCCACACTCCCAGCTTGCAGCATCCTGCACATGAGTCTTGTGTAATGTCTCATGCCTGTTCCAGGGAGCCTGCAGGATTTAACTTCGTTCTGGACTTCATCCGCTGCTATATCTGGGCGCTGGTGTGTGGCTGCACAACCCTAGATGCTCATCACCCGTGTGAGTGCAGTCGTCCCGCACCAGGCCCTTTCCAGAGACTCCGCTACTGCATACTGAACTCCTGAACTCCATCTTTTGGCGCGCTGGGTCATTACAGTCGTCCGTATGGACCCAGTTTCCTGACAGTCTTGAGCACGTCTAAATACCTAAATGCATTACGTTGCTGCCATGTGCTTTGCTGATTAGCTATTTGTGTTAAGAAGCAATTGAACAGGCATACCTAATAAAGTAGCCAGTGAGTGTATATGTCTGTTACAAACAGGAGCTTGCATTCTATTTACTATAGATGCATATCATACAAGAAGAAAATAGGTTCACTGGTTATGGTGGAAAGCAATGGAGTCCAAACATTAAAATTACTAATTGAAGCAAAAAACACTTCCCATACCAGGGTAGGTGAGATTGGTAATGCAATGATAGCTTAAATCAGTGTCACCCGCTCCCGTAGATCCGCGGTCCCCCGTCGTCCTGCGTCCGTCCGTCCGTCCAGCTCCCGGCTCGCCGCTACACTTACCTCGTGGCGAGGTCAGGAGGAAGCGGCGGCCGGGTGCTCGGCATTGCGGTCGTGCTCCCCCTGCTGGACACACGCGTTACTGCAGCTTGGTTTAGCCGCAGCTGCCGCGTTTTGGCAGGTAGGGGGCGGGTGTGACGTCAGCGTTGGGGGCGTGGTGGCTACCGGCGCCAAATTTAAAAATCCGGAAGCCCTGTTACCGGTACTCTGGTGTGGTCTTTTGCTGGTTACCCGTTCTGTAGCGTTCTATGATTAATCTGACCTTTGGCCTGTCCTGACTACCCTCTGATCTGTGATTTGGCTGTGTTCGTTCCTCCACGTGTATGACCTGGATCGTCTGACTACCCGCTTTGGATTTGACCCACCTTCTGGCTGACTAC
This sequence comes from Sceloporus occidentalis, assembly GCA_023333645.1. Taxonomy (NCBI): domain Eukaryota; kingdom Metazoa; phylum Chordata; class Lepidosauria; order Squamata; family Phrynosomatidae; genus Sceloporus; species Sceloporus occidentalis. The sequence goes on along the minus strand of JALMGF010000036.1, from coordinate 1,464,979 downwards.
CCGTCCTGTGTATGACCTGGATCGTCTGACTACCCGCTTTGGATTTGACCCACCTTCTGACTGACTACTCGTCCTGTGTATGACCCCTGGCTCATCTGACTCTGCGTTTGGTTTTGCTCTCCGCCTCATTTAGCGAATTGTGCCCTGACCAATTATCTCTGCGTTCCCTATTTTGTGTGGATCTCTCCAGCTATACCCAGAGACTATCTACCTCTCCATATCTGCCTACTCCGGGGCCTCCTCACTGTTGGGATCATCGAATACCTGGGGGTTGCTTCTCAGCGCACTCCTCCAGGAGAAGAACTTCCGCGGTGAGTGCTCTGGCTTATGGTAAACGTGACAATCAGGTTCTTCAGGGGTATAAAACCTTTTTTATAAACCCGTTTTTCATTTCACTCTATATTCCACTCTACTGCTGATTCTCTCTCTTGTTCCTGGGAAATACTGATTATTTTGGAATGGAAGTCTATATATTTCAGGCCAGTCATAACCCATACCACCTGCAATTAACCTTACAGACTGAAAATAGCACTGCCTTTCATGCATGCATCAACAGTGTAATGGGCAGCGACAGAGCCGGCCTTAGGCGTTGTGGCGCCCTGTGCGGACTACTCCTCTGGCGCCCCCCTCACTGCCCCTTCAAACTACCCCCCCATGCCCCTCAAACTACCCCTCCCCTCTGCCCCTTCAAACTACCCCCCCTGTCCATTCAAACTACACCCCCCCTGTCCCTTCAAACTACACCCCCCCTGCCCCTTCAAACTACACCCCCCCCTCTGCCCCTTCAAACTACACCCCCCCCTCTGCCCCTTCAAACTACACCCTTCAAACTACACCCCCCCCCACTTACCTTGTTGCCGGAGTCCTGCGGTGAGAGCGGGAGGCATCCGTCTTCTCTCTCTGCCGCGGTGCCGGCATTTCATGTTGAGAGCCGGAATAGTCCGGCGCTCAACATGAGATGCCGGCACAGCGACGGAGTCACGGAGAGTAAGGGGCGCCGAGCGGTTGCCGAGAACTTCACGAGCAACCGCTCGGCGCCCCTGACCGGGACTTAGATTTAAGCATCATTTTTTTTTTAAACTTTATTTAACATGAATGATGGTAAATAAAGTTTTAAAAAAAACACAAAAAAAAACAAAACGATGCTTTAATCTAAGTCCCAGTCAGGCGCCCCTGCAACCATGGCGCCCTGTGCGGTCGCACAGGTCGCACACCCCTAAGGCCGGCCCTGGGCAGCGAAACAACTGTTCATGGTGAACTTTTTTTTATTTTCATGTGCATTTTTTATTTCCTTATACGTTTTATATGGTTTCATGGAGCGTCAGCTTGTTTTGTATAGTGATTTATTTAGAATTGTCCACCCCTTTGCTTTAATTAACTTACCTTCTGTCGTTGAGCTCTCTCCATGGCCTGCTATTAAATAAGCTAGTGATTGATGGTTAGCAAGGGCTTGGCGCTTGTGGGCAGTAGGGGTAGCCTGGCATTGAAGTTGCCAGCTTCAGCCATTCATTATAAAGCTAATAAATGAACATCAGATGTGAGCTTCTCTTATTACTGCAAATTCAGTATGCAAGAACATTGTTCAGAATCCAAGCCTTTAATGTGTGACAGTGTCTGCACGCACTGAATTAACAATGACCAAAGATCACAGCTGCTGTTTGGTGATTCTCCACATTTTCAGTAAGACCGGGATTGAAAGGCTGTGAGATGACTACTGTCATATTGACTTTTTTTGTATACGGCTGCCCATGGAGCACAACCAGTTATATTGTGTAAAGGAAGGATCTATGGAAGCGTCCAACGGTATATAACCTGTACTAATAAACCTCAATTCATCTCTAAAATAAATTAAAGGCAGGTGCTAGTGCGTTGCAGTTGTTGTGACCTTCAGCTGGACATTAGTTAAATTTATAACTCTATTTAGCCAAAACAATAATTAAGCTTTTTGGTAAGGTAAGCCTTAGTAGATCTTACATTGTATTATTACATCTGAATATGTAATGCCATTGAAACACAAACATTTAGTTTTTAGTTAAAATTTTAACGTTTCTACAACAATAACCTATCAGTGCTTGCTGTTTTATTCCATGACAAACAGGCAAAATTTTAGAAGATTAAAAAATATTCCTTGGTATTACGAAAGATGTTTCTATTGTTCATATAATGGTGGTCAATTCTGTTCTGACGCTTACACATTCATATGCACTTAAATAAGTTACCTGGTATCTAACTTTACTTTTCATAAATAGGTGTGTTTCTTTCAATTTGCTCAAAACTCTTGTAAAAAGTTAGTAGAAGCCCCTAGAGAACATACTGTACATGCTTTTGGACTTGTTCCATCATAATTGGTCTAAGCCACACAATTTTATATCCTAGCAAAGAAGAGACTTTTAAAGGAGTGCATTTACATGATGCCGAAATGCATATGTTTGTGAGTTTGTGCCCCTCTCTCTGGTTTTAATATATATTGTTAGAATATTCTTTGTCTTGAATATCTAAGCTTCTCCAGTGATCAAACAGCAATCAAGACCACAGCTTCTATGTCTTATTAATAAGGTTTATTCGATAACAAATTATCAATTCATACAATACCAATGCTGGAACAAATGTTGATAAAAGGTACTGTAGGCTAAGTATCTTGGTGAGATGAAGATGAGAGCGTGGAAAGAGCGTGGAAAGAGACCTTGTCCTTGTAGTCATGCCAATTTATACCCCTTTACATTTGGTTAGGGTATACGTAAAGGAATCCTATTGGAACAGTAATAGGATACACCGGCATTCCACAGAAGACCCTCTAAACTACGTCACTTAATTGATACCATATGTTCCTAGCACTCAAGTTGCATTCAGGCCTAAAATGTGCAGAACAAAATAAAAGTATAAAAATGATTTCTTACACTTCCCCCTGTTTATGGTTATGTACCATAAATAAATGTTTGCTGTCCATTCATACAACATTCGTATCACATTCATATCACATTCAGTGAGTGCAGGAAGATATGTAAACGATAATATTATAAAAAAGAATCTGTGGAAGACTGATGCATCCTACGTCTTAAAGTTTCCCTTAATATCATCTCTCCTTGCTTTATCTTTTCTCGAATAGTTAAATATGATTTTCTTATTCTACATAATAAACATATTTGAAAAATAATACATATAAAAGACACAAATAAAACAATAATAAATGGATGTAACAAAACATTGGTGATAGCGGAGCCAACAGATGATTTTGCCATAATTTCTGTTGACTTAGCAAAGTTTTTCCACCAAGATGTACCTGAGACTATTGACCATTCATGTTCTATGTTTTTGAGTTTACCTTGCTCATGTTGAAATACAATCTGTGCTTCTTTTAATTGTTTTTGCAAGACATTTAAAAATCCTACATCTTTCCTTATCTCATTTGCCCACTTTTGCCATGGAAATTCACTTACTTGTGATAAATTAAACTGTAGTGGCAAAACATTTAATTTTTGAGAATTAATTTGAGAAACATTAATCTGAGTTCCATATATATAGATTGCTATTGGATCGCCATCAATACAATACAGACCTTTCGATAATATTTCTGTATGCGTACATTTAGGAAACATTGCTTTAATCAATTCCCCATTAGACATTACCTGTACACATACTCTACCTTTCTCTATAGGCGTTACAAGATCGTTAGATGTTTTCACACTTTGAATTGTACCTGAACATGAGCTCTGGTTATGAAAACATGAATGATATATAGTCTCAGCTTGATGAGACAAACAAATAATTTTGGACACAAAATGTAAACATGCAGACAAGTCTAACTGTTCCGGTTCTGACATATCTGTGGAAAAAACAAAATCAGGATACTCTAATTTATAAAATAATAATTGTGTACTACTGACAGGTATTCCCAATACTCTCATCAGGAATAATGTTTCTTCTTTACCTGCCATTGGTATTAAAGATGTACCTTTACACACATCATTACTACATCCTAACCATTTATTTACCCATAAATCAGTATGATTTCGAGCAAATGTAAATTCTTCAGGTAAACTACGTAGAATTCCTAGAGGAGTAATACCACCTTGGATTACATTTCTCTTTTTCCTATTCAAATTTGTATTATTTCTACCAAACCAGTCATCAACACCTCTTTCCATATTTAATAAATATTTTTTGCATTGTGGAAATCTAGATGAAATTTTCCATTCTTACATATATATATATATATATATATATATATATATATATATATATATATATATATATATATTATGTTTTATTATTATGTTTTGAGCACTTTACATTTTACAGTATAATAAAAGCTGATGTATAATAAATGCTATCATTTAAGTACATTAGTCTACAGACATTCCGATTGGGGTACAATGAGTATTATTACATTAGGAAATTAGACCCATGTCTCATAGACCTTGTAATTTAATTCATATCATGAATACATAACACATGCATTCACTACACAGTTATATAACCTGTAGATAAGTACAATGTACTTCCATTGAACAAAGTGAATTATTATGGTTTGTTAGTCTCCAGCAGCTGAATGGTCAAGTATTTGGCCATCAAAGGCCTACAATGCCTCAGGCTATATAATGGTTAAAGGAAAACCCAAGCAAGTACCCAGCATACACATGGACGTTAAATGTTTCATACTAGATCCAGCTCAACGTGCTTAACCAAGCAAAAAACACATTTTTTTTATGGTTTTGCTCTGCGCATACATATTAATTATAAATTAACTTTAATAAAGCCTGCAGCATGAAAAGGCCTTATTATTGAGACACTGGACATATTTAAATACAATGTTTTGGGTTTTATTTAGGGAAAAAGAATAGTAGAGTGTTCCCTTTGTCTCATAGCTCCAGAGGGGAAAATAAATGATAAGAAGTGGAATAGGATTTACTGTAATCCGAATAATACAAAAAACAGTATCAAAGCTGTAAGTTAGGAGTGAATAGAAGTCCCGATTAATGTAATAATAGACCATTATGAGTATTTGCTATAGATGTGAAGGATAGAACTAGCACTGATTTACGCATGGACTACAAAGAACAGTCTTATGTATTGTTCACGGTAAAAAAGATCTGCACATGTAATTGTTACTTTTTACATTGTGAAACATTGAGTGCTCATACGTTGCTCAACTCTCTGGAAGGTCTCTCTCTTCTCTTAAAGTGTCAAGGCAGGGTTGCCCATTTTACCTCCTTTATTTATGCTTTTTTCTACTTTACTAATTTTTTAAATGAGATTTTTTCTTTAATCTTGACTTTGCCTAAAGAAAACGTAACATTGCCAAATCCCATCAAAAGGTACAATATAGCAATACAGGAGCAGGCAAAACATACAGGCATCACTATACACTTGGATTTGATAGGAAATTTTGAAAATAAACCAGTAAATAAATAGCCCAGTCTTTTAAACAAATACACAAGAATCTTATGCTAATAATAAAAAAGTAAAGTGAATGGGTTGGAAAACATTTGTTAATATTCACTGATGTGATATACCATCTAGCCATCAGCTTGTACCCTAGAACTGATAAAACAGTATGCTGTCCCCTGGCAATGCCACTAATGTCTGGGTCAGCCAGAATGAATAACATTGTAATCAACTTTCATTTTATGGTTGGCAGATGCTACATACAAAAACGAATACAGAAGTCTATTTAGGGTCATTGTCATCATTTTACATTATTCTATTGTCCGTCCACTCACTTACAATACAAGCGAAACATAATCTGGCATTCACAGTATTTTAGAAATCAATTTAATTTGCATTAAATTTTGTTTAGCATTGTGTAGCAGGCACCAAGGTTAAACCTTCCATTATATATATATATAATAATAATGTTTGGGGCAAGCATGGCACAGACAGGCTGTTTGGGGGCAAAGATGGCACAGACTGGCTGATTGGGGCAAATATGGCACAGACTGGCTGATTGGGGCAAAGATGGCACAGACTGGCTGTTTGGGACAAAGATGGCACAGACTGGCTGTTTGGGGACAACTATGGCACAGACATGCTGTTTAGGGGCAAAGATGGAAAGTCCTATGTATCCAATCTAGGTGCTGGTCAGGTCCTGTGGATGCAATCGAATACTGGGACAAGTCCTTTGTGTGCAATCTGGGTGCCAGGGCTGGCCTTTGGGATTTATGATCTGTTATCTATGTCTGCAATTTAGGGTTTCCATGTATTATTTATTTGATCTACATCTTCAGTGCTCAGTTTCGCATTCTGTTTCAGGTCACTCTCTGTTTCAGTTTGCTGTGCGACCTGCATAATTTTGCGCTCCTCTGCCCTACAGTCTCCTCTGCCCTACAGATTCAGTGCGGCAAGTACTTTCGTTGTTTTTTTTTTGGTGTGGGAGTGGAGGACGTGATTGTATGCAGTAGTATACCTATAGGGGTGGAGGGAGTGGTCCGCCCCGCGTGCCCCTAATCACGGGGGTGCCCGGTGGCCTGGTGGCTGTGGTGCCACATCAGTAAGATACTGAAACTAGAAGTGTCCAAATCCTCTTGATATGAACTGAAACTCAAACAAGACAAAGCCTCTAGAGATATACTTAGAACCCTACACATTATGATCCTGTATGTTACAATTGAAACAGAGGCGTTTTCTTGCATTTATTAATAATTATCATTATTATAAGCAATTATTAAAATAAATTACATGCATATCCACTAGATAAACTAAACTATTTGGTATATATTATATTTGATCTGACAATGAAAGGATTAATTTTAGCATTTATTATAGCGGTCTTCTAGATTGCTTCTAGGTGTTTTTTAGCATCTAGAAAATTTAGAGAAAAACGTAACAATCTAACATGCATTAATTTCCTACAGACCCCATTGAACTGGTTTAGGGATGATGTTTTTTTTAAAGATCCTTTTGGCATTTCTTATGTGTCGTTATCTAGATTTTGCTTCTGAGAACAGGACTTTCAACAGGCCATTCAATTGCAAACAAAGGGGGCCCCCTGGACCTATAGGAAAGGGGGATCATGACTGCTGGCCCATGCATGGTGGTTTAGTTAGTTTCTCTCATTGGTGGGTAGCTGCAACAATGTTTATAGGAAGGTGAAGAGGTGACTCTTACCTCTTTTTCCTTGTACCAACAGCAGCTTCCAGACGTTCCAGGAGTTCCTGTTCTGCTGTTTGGCTCTAATACCTGCAAAAAAAAACGAAAAGAAAAAAAAACAAAACTTTTCAAACAGAAGAAGATAGGTGACAGTGAGCCTACTCCTGTACTTGCTATGGACGCTACCCAAATTGTCACCTTGCTGCGAGCATATGCTGCAGCTAATGGTGGAACGTCCCTACAAGACCTGATGCTGCAGGCACAAAGCGAGGATGCCTCGCCGGCTGCAGCAGAAGTGGTGCCCGCGGTGAGAGGGCGAAGAACGAGACGCTCCCGCCCTCCGGTACGTCTTAGCCCAAGCCCAGTCCGGCGGGCACGAGGGGGAGGAGTGCCGTCTTCGGCTGTGGCTCCAGAGGAGGCGATTCAGGATGCCGAGTCTCCGACCAGTCCTCCGGTTTTGGTCGTCAGCCGGCCGCGCCAGGCAGCTTCTCCATCGCCCGTCCGGAGAACCACGAGGTCAGGCCGCGCTTCCAGCAGTTCGGCGCGAAGACGGGGGCGTTCCAGAAGCCCACGAACGTCGCTCCTGATGACGCGCACAGCGGCTGACGTCAGCGCGCATGCGCATCTACGGCCACGAGGGAGCAGACGCCAGAGCTCGTCTGCTGGCAGGCAGACGGAGCACCCGCAGATCACGGTGACGTCACAGGGGATTCCGCGGCATGGGCGTCCGTCTAGTGAACGGATGGCCCCGGTTTTATCCCCCCAGCGGCGCTCTCACCCGAGAGTGGCTAGAGGACGGACGGCATCTCCTAGACCATCACACCCGGATCCGGATCTCGACCTCCACACCTCTGAGGATGATCTGCATGAGCCTCTTCAGTTGCCTGTCACATCTGCAGCTGCCCCTGGTGGTGAGTTTTGGGAGCACAGGGCATGGGATGTTGCCTCTAGTTGTCCAGGGGTTCCGGCTGAGAGTGGTGGGAGTGATCTGGTTACACTGCTAAAGGCAGTGGTGGACAGGCTTGATACCCTTCGTCCAGCTGTTAATAGTAACCCAGCTGTTTTAGGTAATGGAGACGGTGCTCCTTTGTTTTCTGTTCCGGCTTCTGCATGTGAGTTGTCACCTTTGGGCATGCATATTCCTGCTGACATTAAAGAAAAAATTTGGCGAGGGGAATTTGTTGATGTTCTGACACTAGTTCCCCCTGATAGGGAATCGGTTGACAGACCACGGAGGTCGGAGGGCCACGATTCGGATAAGGTTAAACAGCTTCCCAGAAGCTTCGGTAATTGGTTGCAGGGTTTTTCTGCATTTTCTGCAATTTTATGTGAAAAGTTCCCAGAACGGAGTCCTTCGTTGTTTGCGTATCTTGATTTGATTTGGGGTGCTTACAAAGTTTACGGTGGTCAGTGCTGGTTCCTGTATGATCAGCAGTTCCGCCAGAAAATGGCGGTGCGTCCTGGTTTGCGTTTTGACATGCAGGATGGCAACCTGTGGCTGTTGCTTATGACTCCTGCTAGGCCTCTGCCCTTTCGGGGTGCCGCCGCTGCTGCCTCAGGAACGGCGGCGGCGGCCTCCAAGAGGGGACTCTGCTGGCTCTACAATGAGAGCCATTGTAGATGGTATAATTCCTGCAGGTTCAGACATGAATGCTCCCATTGTGGGGGAGCGCACCCAGCATTGCGTTGTTTTAAAAAAGGTAGAGGTTCTGGGGGTAAGCAAGGAAAGGATGACTCAGGTAAGGGTGAAGACGCGGGTGAGCGTCCAAAGGATGCGCCCGTGGCTCGCCCAGTACACTAAACGGCGTGATGCTTTACTGTTGGAGGATAGTTTCTCTAGAGGTTTCTGGATCCCTTTTGTTCCGTCTGATTCCCCTTTCATTTCCAAAAACCTACAATCTGTTCGGTTGAATGAGCAGATAGTTGCGGAAAAGCTTCAAAAAGAGGTAGAGGCTGGTAGGATGGCTGGCCCCTTTTCTTCCCCTCCTTTCACCAATCTTAGAGTCTCTCCGCTCGGGCTAGTGCCCAAGAAGGAGCCAGGCAAATTCCGCCTCATCCATCACCTGTCATACCCTCCGGATGTCTCTGTCAATGATGGAATTGACAAGGCTGAGAGTAGGGTTCATTATGCGTCTTTCGATAGGGCACTCGAGTTAGTTCGGGAAGCGGGTTCGGGTTGTTTTCTGGCTAAGGCGGACATCGAGTCCGCTTTTCGACTCCTTCCTATCCATCCAGCCTGTTTTCACTTGCTGGGTATATTTTTTCAGGGTTACTATTATTTTGACATGTTTTTGCCCATGGGGTGTTCTATCTCCTGCTACTATTTTGAAGTTTTTGCAACGTTCCTCGAGTGGGTGGTTAAGCTCCGGTCAGGTCTTCATTCGGTGCTCCATTATCTGGACGATTTTTTGTTTGTTGGTCCTTCTGGTACTTCGGCTTGTCAGCGGTTGTTGGACGAATTCCGCTCGGTTGCTCAGGAATTTCATATTCCTCTGGCGGAAGATAAGACGGAGGGCCCTTGCACGACGATGTCCTTTCTAGGCATTGAAATCGACACGTTAGCGATGGTTTTTCGCCTTCCACAGGCTAAGATTGACACTCTGGTTCAGCTATTGGAAAGATTTTTAGGTGCTCAAAAGGTTCAATTGAAACAGGTTCAGTCTCTTCTAGGTCACCTGGTTTTTGCATCCCGTGTTATGCCCATGGGTCGGGCTTTTTGTAGGAGGCTGTCCTTATCGTTAGTGGGTGTGCGGAACCCTAGGCACTTTATTAGGGTTACTAGAGCCGTCAAGGAAGACCTTTCTGTGTGGCGCACCTTTTTGGATCAGTACAATGGGCAGACTTGTTGGCAGCAGGCTGAGTGCTTTTGCTCAGAGCTTGAGCTTTACACTGATGCCTCCGGCTCCATCGGATTCGGAGCATATTTCCAAGGTCAGTGGTGTGCACATGAGTGGCCTGCTGCTTGGGTTGCTTCAGATTTGCGACGCAATTTAACTCTTTTGGAGCTATTTCCTATTGTAGTTGCTGTTGAGCTGTGGGGTCATGAACTCGCTGATCGGCGTGTTGTATTCAGAACTGATAACATGAGCGTCGTTCACGTTATCAATCGTTGTTCCTCCAGTTCACTCCCGGTGTTGGCTTTGTTGCGTCACTTAGTTCTTCGCTGTCTCCAATTCAACATCTGGGTGAAGGCTAGACATGTTCCCGGAGTGTCAAATGTCATTGCGGACTCATTGTCTCGTTTGCAGTTCAGTCGTTTTCGGGAGATGGCTCCTTCGGCAGCGGTGTCCGGCCTTCCTTGCCCTACGCACTTATGGACCCTCATTTCTCAGGCCTCCTGAAGCTCTTGGGTAGATCGTTGTCGTCGCAGTCGATCCAGGCTTATTGCAAGGTGTGGAAGTCTTGGTGGCTCTTCGCGGAAAATCGTTCCGGTTTTCGGGATAATGACGGTAGGATGCGGGCCACTTTGTGTTATCTCGAGAATTTAAGAATGTCGGGTCTTTCGGGTTCGTCTGCTGCACGTGACTTGTCTGCTTTATCCTTTTTGTTTCAAGCATTAGGGTGGCAGGATGTTACCAAGGACTTTGTGATTCGTAAAATAATAAAAGGTTGGACGAGGGGTAAGCGGCCGGATCGCCGGCGACCAGTCTCATTGTCCTTATTAAGGTCTATACTGTGTCATATTTCGTCTTTTTGTTATTCAGCTTTTGAACTCGCATTGTTCAAATCCGTTTTTTCTTTGGCCTTCTTTGGGGCCTTTCGCATTGGTGAACTTGTGTCGGTTAATAAGAGTTCCCCCGGCGGCATTTTGAGGGAAGATGTTTCCATCTCTGGCGGGCTCTTGGTTGTTAAAATTCGGAGATCCAAAACCGATCAGCAAGGCCGTGGTTGTTTGGTATCTTTGAGGAGAATTGGTGGTGAGTCCTGTCCAGTTGCTTTGCTAGAGGCCTTCTTGAGGGTCAGGCCATTGGTTGGTGGCCCATTATTTGTACATCTTGATGGTATCCCACTGACTCGATATCAGTTTTCTTCGGTATTCAAGCGTTGTCTCTCTGTAGCTGGGGTTGATTCTAGTCATTTTTCCTCACACTCCTTTCGTATAGGGGCTGCCACTGAAGCGTATAGGTGTGGTTTTTCTTCGGGTAAAATTCGTAGTATTGGTAGGTGGCGCTCTAATCGTTTTCGGCTTTATGTTCGCCCTCAGTTGTTGCTGTAATTGTTGTCTCTCTCTTTCCTAGGCCCCCCAAGATTGGTCTGGATCATCGGGCATTCTTATATTCACTGGGCAGCTCTGAGGGCGGAATCGCGTGTTTACGGCAGGAATTTGGGTTTTTCGTTTGACGTGGCCCGCATCCGTTGGCGTGGTTTTCGTGGTCTTCGATGGGATCGTCTGTTTCATGAGTGTCGTTTATTGCACAGGTTTGCGCCTAAATTCATTATTTTAGTCATTCACGCCGGCGGGAATGACATTGGTACGGTTAAGACCATTTCCCTCATTCATCAGATCAAAGATGACTTGGCCAGATGTTGTTCTATGTTTCCAGGTGTTACTCTAGTCTGGTCCGAGGTCGTTCCTCGCCCGGTTTGGTCTAATGATCCTAGGCTAAAGCCATTGGAGAGGTGTCGTAGGAAGCTTAATCATTCTGTCTCGAAATTTGTCTCCAGTATAGGTGGCGTGGTGGTTCATCATAGAGAGCTGGAGGGTGATAATCGTAACCTCATGCGTAAGGATGGTGTTCACCTGAATTCTATTGGCCTTGATATTTTTAATTTGGGTCTTCAGTCGGGCATTGAAAGGGCGCTGTCGGCGGGGGGGGGCGCTTCCCGGCCCATAGTGGTCTCTGGTCCGGGTCGCGGTGGCGGTCTGGTCCCCTGGCCAGCGAGGTAATTTCAGGCAACCTGGATCATTTGCCCATAGCGGGCTTGGGGAGGCGTGTCCTGCGGGTGGCTCATGGCACCCGCAGGGCTGGGACTCTTGGTACAATCGGTGGTAATTTAACTGCCTGTTGGGCCTAGCGCTCAGCAGCTGGCAGGTTGTTTTCAGATGTGTATGTTTGGTTTCCGCTGGCCTGGGGAATGGTTTTAATAAAGCTGTGGCCAAATGCCCTATCCCACTCAATGGGGTCTAGTGTCTTTATTTCAGGGGGTTTGGGTGGGGTTATTTGGTTCTTCTTGCTTGTTCACCTTGCTATGGGTTTAAGCAGTCAAGGGGGCCCCCTGGACCTATAGGAAAGGGGGATCATGACTGCTGGCCCATGCATGGTGGTTTAGTTAGTTTCTCTCATTGGTGGGTAGCTGCAACAATGTTGCAGCTATCAGGGTTTATAGGAAGGTGAAGAGGTGACTCTTACCTCTTTTTCCTTGTACCAACAGCAGCTTCCAGACGTTCCCCTCCCGCCCGCCCCTCTATATTGGTCATGTATATTTTGTGTTGTATTATGTATATTGCTTTGTTTTTTCTTTCCTGTTTGTTCTCTTTATTGTCACAGCAGCGGTCTGGTCCCCTGGCCAGCGAGGTAATTTCAGGCAACCTGGATCATTTGCCCATAGCGGGCTTGGGGAGGCGTGTCCTGCGGGCGGCTCATGGCACCCGCAGGGCTGGGACTCTTGGTACAATCGGTGGTAATTTAACTGCCTGTTGGGCCTAGCGCTCAGCAGCTGGCAGGTTGTTTTCAGATGTGTATGTTTGGTTTCCGCTGGCCTGGGGAATGGTTTTAATAAAGCTGTGGCCAAATGCCCTATCCCACTCAATGGGGTCTAGTGTCTTTATTTCAGGGGGTTTGGGTGGGGTTATTTGGTTCTTCTTGCTTGTTCACCTTGCTATGGGTTTAAGCAGTCATGCATTTTCACCTCCTCTAAAACCAATTAAGGCTTAGACAGATCATTGAATCATGGTCATAGTTGTAGTACTATTGAATGAGTTAACCCTTCTTCAGATTTCTTTATTCAAATAACATTTTACCACTTTTTATATTTGTTGCTGGGAACACTTAATTGTCATCTGACACAAAACACTCTTTGATAAGATGCTGCCACGGAAACTGAAAAAAAGATTATCAAACGTTTTGGTGGCGTTTTGTGTGATTAAAATAATAATAAAAAAATGTTAATGCTAATTTGCTTAATATATTAGAGAGGTTAGTTAATGATAAGAATCTTAGATGGAACTGAGCTTTTAATGGCACAAAAATATTTCTCATTAGGAGAGCTGTGACAATCAGGTGTGATAAGCATAGGAAGCCATGCATCACTGGAAAGGGGGCAGAGAACGGGTAGAACTTGTAAAAGAATGAACAAGTCTTAATGCCACCTTCTCCAGCACCAGAAGATTTCATCCATACTCAGCCTACAAAGCCTCTTTTACATTTCTTTTTTGTAGTGGTGTGTTCTATTAGCAGTTATAGATGGGAGACTAGTGATGCAACTTTAGCTCTGTATTTTATAATAAAATGTCTATGACAAAACCCACTGAAGGCCTGAAGGCCCGTTTGGGTGCACAAGTCTGCCCAGTTCTCTAAAAAACCCAAATCCTTCCGTTTTGCAGCCACTCATTTACTTAAACTCGTACTGCCTCCCTGTTGTAGTGTGTGGTACACGTAATATTCACTTAATATTCCTTAAAATATTACCTTGGAGGTCCTATCGCTAAGGTAAAGCACTGCATTGCTATGCTTCTGTATACTACTGTGCCGCCGAGGTTCCCAACGAGCTATGTTCTCTGCTGTCTTCGATGCTAGTCCTGCCTGACGGTTGAAGTTGCATGTTCCTGGTGGCCATGGAGAGAAGGAAGGATCATCTGGCGGGTGAACCCAGTCAAGGTACAGGTCGTTCCCATCACAGTGCCCTATTATCACAATCTGTCTAGCCTTCCTAGCTTTCTTCCCCATCTGTACTAGAGAGGCTACTTCTAGGTGAATCAGCCTGCCATATTTGTGTCAGGTCTTAACTGATCTCTCCAGCATCCTCAGCCAAACTGGCAAAATGTTAGGTTGAGCAAGTCCCGAGCTAGCCTCGCTAAACCTATTACTCCTACTTCCGCTCTTACAACGTACCCAGCTCCGTGGTCTAGTCGATCTCTACCCTTACGAGAGCTGACCCCAGCTAGTACTTGCTCAGTAAGGAGTAGGCTACTCTCCATATTATTAATGTTACTCAGTGTTGCCAGTTGCTCTCTTAGATCCAATATCTTGGATTCCAAGTAGGCTACACTTCTCACAGCAATACAGCCCCTGGGGTACTTGCTCCATGAGTGCATACATGTGACAAGATGTGCACTGAGTGTAATATGGCAAAGGATAGTTAACAGGTACAAGATTTACTCCACCTCCTTCCTGTTTTTCAACTCCTTCCTGGCAATTTACTTCTCATTTACTAGATTTCACTTGGAAGTTTTGCACTTAGACGGTTGGCCAAAGCTCAGGATTCGCCTTGCAGCTTTGTGTAAATAGAGAAGAAGAAACACACTTAATTATTTCAATAAGAAACAATCTGAGAATCCCCATTATTTTTAAATACTTGATTGGTACGAATTTAAGTCTGTAAATTATGTTTTACTCCATACTAGTGAAATAGTTTTCAAGTTGTATTTTTAATATTATTTTTTTAAGATAGCAGAGTAGTGTCCATGACAAAGTGCTCAGCAGCTGAATCTGAAGTGACAAAGTGATTTTATGAAGACTTGGGAAACCACTCTAGTAATCAGAAGCTGTGGTAGAGAGGATGGAGGGGAGGGTTACGAACACCCATCAATCTCTGCTCTCCGACAGAGTGTGACGGGGGTTGGGCAGTTCTGTCCGTTCGCAAATCACAGGATGAGGGAATGGGTACTGACAGGTTGGCAGAGGAATATAGAAACAATGATTTCATCTTACACAGTGATTATAAATTTGTCATGTTTGCTTCAGTGGGAGGGGAGGCAATGAGAGGAGGACTGTGTGGGTGCTGCACGAGGGCATGGCAGAACTTGTAGAACTAATGGACTTTGGGGTGATGGACATGAAAAGGAGGATGTGATGATTTTTATTGTCAGAGAAGAGGCATTAAGAACATAGTGAAGGAAATTGTGTGAGATGTAACAAAGAAGTTACAAAAAAAAGCATAGCGTGACTGGCAGTGGATGATGATCCATACACTTACAATGAAACAATGTAGAATAAAGGAAAGCCATTAATTGAATGTCAGGGACCAAGAGAAAAGAAGTTTGACCACAGTTTTAAGTGTGTAATTTGACACTGGATGTAGCTGAATCAAACAAATGAAGGATCATGCTTTTGCCCTTTGTCCCTGCTTTTTGATACTGTACCTCTGGTCTTTAATCAATAGACATGTTTCCATTGGAGAAACATGATTTGTGATCATCCCTAAGAGGCATGGAGTAGACAGATGCCTCCAAATCCATAACTCTGTCTCACTTGAGAAAGATCTCTCTGTCACTTCTCATTAGATCACTAATTGGGGCAGTGCTATATTTACGAGTGTTGCCGCCCCTGGGCCCAGCCCAAGGCAGCATCCTCAACACCCTCCTTACAGACCTACCACATCACAGAGGATGGCATTCCCCATTAGTTCACATGGAAATTATACAACAAAGCACAGACCTCCAAAGTACCATTTTAAGGGACCATTTTAAGGGAAAACTTTGATCTGCCCAGCCAGCCAATTTAAAGTACCGTATACATTTGCCAACAACAAATGCAGAATGTGCTGTACAGTTATGGCATTAAAACAGAAGTGATAGCTGTTGTATAGCAAGCAAATATAGGTTGTCAGGCCTAGCTTAACCATTTGTGCCCCATAGAAAATGCCCACAACATTGCTGGGTGATACATGGACTGGTCCCCATTTTTTTACAGAATATTGGAGTCCATTTTCCTAGAATCCAAAGCATATTTTGCATGTCAGTGTTCAGCTACCATACATGCCAACTGGCTGCCACAACTCCCATGAGCTTTAATGGTGTGACGGAATAGTTATGATGGGAGTGGAAGCATTTATGTGAGTGTCCCTGGGTTCAGTATCGAGTGGCTGCATAGAATGAAGGTTAAGCCAGACTGCTTGTGTCGATCCTCTAGAAGTAATGCAGAGAATGTAAGAGCTTCTCTGATTGGTCACCCTCCCACAATAGCTCCAAATGATTGGTCAATTTTTTCCCATAGCAGAACATTGGAAAGATAGACAGCCTTCTGGTTGGTCACTGCTGAAGGAACTGACTCTTGGCCGCTTTTTTACCCACTATCAAGGGCACGTGTTTACAGACACCAGCTGACATCCATTGGTCCCCTCGTCGTTTATTGGTTGCCTTGTCTTAATTCCCTATTTGAATCTTTATCTGCTTGTTTTATTGCCCGTTTTTGATCTGCACTTGATAAAAGGCTGTGTTTTCCTCCCAATAATCAGTCTTAGCTGGTTCTCAGTTGGATGCAAAGATGCACAAAGAGCTATATTACTTCCACATGGCAGCAGGCAGCAGCATAGCTTCCTCAGGACCCTGAAAGAGGCATAGCCGGCAAAGACGGACAGAGTTTAACCCTTGCAGCCCTGGTCCCTGTCACAAACAGAAGCGCTACAAGTGCATGTGCAGGAAGATTATTGTGGAGCAAGTAAATAAGTTCCATATACTAACGCCAGTAGAAACAGAAAACACGCGCCAGTTTGCATACAATAAAATACATAGAATATGCATTTTACCCTGAACACCTGTCGCTTTAAGTGCCGTTGGGTGCCAAACTTAAATTTGGGTATACCATAGATTAAGCTAGATGTGAAATTAAATGTTATCTTTTAAGAATTCTGATCCTATTCCAATGTAAAAATGCACCCTATTACATGCCATTTTTTACTCTGCAATCATTGCATTATTCTGTCAGTCTGTTATCATGCCTCGGGTAATACTGTTCCAACAGTAACAGTAGTATTTTCTCCCCAGGGGGCATTTATCAATGAGATAGAATGACATGGATTCTAAAATTCACGATCTCAGCTACTTATTTTCCTTTGCATGTATTTATGATACGTATTTGCTTCACATTAAAGGTATTTCCTCCACTTTTAAGACCTAATTACTCCACTTTTTGTGAGGCAAATGTGCTCCTTAAATAGAACGCAAAAGTGCTTTAAATTGCATCACTTTGCTGTCTGCATTTTGCTGCCTCTTGCTTGATAAATTATTCCCAAAAGGGTTTATTGAGCTCAGCCATTGGGTTCTGGCACCTGGATATGTATTATGTTGATCCAGAGGCAGCCGAAGCTAATTTATATTCAGACGATGTTTCTCAATGTATTATGGAGTATTCACATTTTCTGCTGGCCTTTCTGTATAACACTTATGTTAAATGAGCCTGCGTTACATTTACCGAAACATCTTGCACCGTTCCCATCTTGAAAAAATGGTAAATATATTCTGTTTTGTTAACCTATAAGCCATCCACATAATTATATATTATATAAAATGTATTTTGCCCCTTACATGTCGTCTCAATATTCTTTATCAACTTTGGTATCAATATACTTATCAAATAGTTATTTCTTTTACAATGTTTTCTAGAGGCATTTGGGTTATACAGAGATTTCACACTATTGAATGCATGTGCATTGATTGCATTAAGGGGTTAATGAACAAATAATTTCAGCTTCTTCGTGTTGAATACTCACTTTAAATATAAATATATAATTGCACATTTTGTTTTATTTTTTTAAACACTTATGGCAAAATGTACACAAGGTAAGTGGGAGGAAAGCTGTACTTTTTTTTAATATGGATGAAAAATGGATGAAAAAAAAGTATGATGCAGTGCATTTAAGATTACATTACAAAGACTATCTACCAATAGAGCTAATAAGGTAACAACATACATCTGCTATATGGACATGTTCATATTGCTTTCACAGGTTACAGTATATCACGTTGCCAGCAAAACCCACTGTGGACTGCTGACTGATGGACGTACAATAAAATGCCTCCTATGCATACGCTGGAAGCTGTTTTTAATATAATGTAGTTAATTAATTGAAAATAAGAAAATAAGTGCCAATACCTGTAAAAGAGGCCTTGCATTAGTACTGCTCGATAGATACCATCTAGTTTAGAATGCAATTTCCAAATTCACAGCTGATTATTGGGGGATTTTTTTCAGGTGTGGGTGTAAATCACTGTTAGGCTTTGCTCGGTTCTGCCCAGAACCTAGGTACGATCATTTCAAAACACCCATCGATATTGCTCCTCCTATGTTCAACCTCATATTTAATTTATTTGCCTCCTCCTGCAAGAAATAATGATATTTTCTCTTATTTAGTTATTTAGTCCCTAGACATCCAACCTCAATGATTTAAGTTTACCTTGTCCAGCAAGCCTAATATTATAAACTTCTGTATTTTTAAGCGTTTACCAAACTCTCCAGGCAATATGCCAAACCAATACCTTTGATGCAGCCAAAATACTCTCCTCCATTTTCCTTTGAATAATCATTTTGTAAGATATCCAATATTCCTTTTCCCAGCATCAGGAGAAGTCCCTATAGGATATCACTTCGACCACAATGGATATCCTCCATCAATTACAACTCTCTTGAGTTAATCAATTTAGTACCCATTCACAAATGTTTGCATTTAGGACTACATTCAAGATTTTTTCTTGGATGTCTACAATAAAGGAAATTGTCAAAAGCCTTTTGCAAAAAAAAAAAGTCTCTCAGTCTAAACACTCCTTTACTTCCACGTTAAAATACATTAGTTTAGTTCGATCTATGAACCATGAAGCAATATTGACTTAAGAGTCCGTTCTTAACAGAAATGCTCAGGGTTCTACTCACTAATCAAGAAATAAGGCAACATCTTCTGGAATGCAAATTCACCATCAACAACAATTTTCCCAAAAACGTAAGTTGTCAAACTAAGAAATTGTGACACAAATGTTACAGGGCTTTGAGGAGACAGAACAACAAGAAGGTTTTTGTTTATGCGTATACACAAAAATAAAAAAAGGTTTACCACTCTTTGCAAGTTATGTTGTTTCAGGACCCTAATTCAAGTGAGAATTTACAGTGAAACACTGGAGAGATTTCTACTGAAAACTCATATTTTATCCTAAAATCATTTTGCATAAAAAAAATTGCATGTATTAAAAGGTAATCCCCTCCCAGTCACATAAATGTTCCACAGGCCATAGACCACCTTACAGAATCAAAAGGTTAAGAGGGTCCTGCTTAATCTGGAAATGGTGTGTTATATTACACAGGAGTGTAATATTAAATAGAAACATTTGACAGCACAGATCCCTTCGGCCCATCTAGTCTGCCTGTTTTTTTCTGATGTAAAAATTAATCAGTACATGGTCAGGACTGGAGGGAGGGAGAGTAGGTAAATGGTTCCCTTGTATTCTAGCATGAGGGGATTACAGAAAAGGATTGGCGAGGATCATCAGAAAAGTGGTGGGAAATGGGTAGGTATGTATTTAGTGATAAGTAAAGTTATGTAGGTAGAGAAACCATCATGAAAGCTTCATAGGATATTACCGGCAAAGTGAATTTGGAAATGTACTGACAGCCATTGAACAGAAAGGGTATTTTTATCATCTCCCTTGTCTTTTTGTACACAGGGATCCATTTTGTAAATGCAGAGCATTTTTGGCCAGTGTAAAAGGCCCAAGGTTTCTACATCAGCATGCTCTCTTCATGGCATACAGCAGGGGCGTCCAACATTCTGCCCGCGCGACCTAGAGGTGCGGCCCGCGCGACCTAGAGGTGCGGCCCGCGCGACCTAGAGGTGCGGCCCGCGCGACCTAGAGGTGCGGCCCGCGCGACCTAGAGGTGCGGCCCGCGCGAGATCGGCAGCCAGGGCAACCGGGATCACAAGAGCCCTGCTGTGCTTTGCTGTGGGACCGTCTTTTGTACTGCACAGAGGAAGCGGAAACCAGCAAAGTCACATGAATGTACGTGATATCACATGACTCTGCTCCAGTCCTGCTTCCTCTGTGCAGTACAAGGGAACGCAGAGGAAGGCCGCGCCCCCTGCTGAAGTCTGTGAGCAGCATCGAGAGAGATCTGCAGTGCAGGTAAGGGGGTGGGTGTTTGAATGAGTATGAGTGATTGAGGGAATTAATCTGTGAATGAATGAGTATATGAATGAATGAATGAGTGTGTGTGATGAGGAGTAGGCTCCCTCCTGTCTAAATGCCCCACGCCTGAAGGTCCATTACATCCGTGTGGGTTCCTCTCCAAAAACCTTCCTCTCAGGAATGTAGTTATAAGATTGGGGATAGAGAGCTGTTGGCTATTAAGAAAGAGAGAGAACCCATACACAACGTATACCTGCTTTCTTGTCGCAGTCCCCGCTCAAAATTCCGCTCCTCCTGAAAAACCTTGCGGTTGGTGCTTTGCACCGGACAATCTGAAATTGTCATTGTTGCGTATCAAACGTAACTCTAAAGCTACAGGACACCATGGGAGAAGCCAATTATTATGGGCCCTATCACGCAAATTCTGGTGTTCTAAATTATGGAAGGATGTGATAACCTATGTCGCAGCATGTCTTATCTGTGCACAAAACACCCAGACATCTCCCAGTGGGTCTGCTACAGCCCGCATCGAGGATGAGGAATGGTCTTCTATGTACCTGCCCCTGTCCTTCTCCGTGCCTTCCATGTGTGAAACCCCCATAAGTCTGGTGCTCCCTGCAGGGAAGGGGGATCTCACCCTTCCCCTCTCCATTACTTGCTTTTCTGTTCAGCAAACAAGAACACCTTAGCTGATACTAACGAACAGCCTTTCGTTCATCCGTTTCCTGGGTTACCTGCTAATCAGCAAGCCACTTTTACTGCTGTGCTCTGGATATTTAGCTGCCAAGACCAAATATCACTCTGCCCTTGCTTGGTCTCTGACTTCCAACCACGTTTACCATTCTCTGCTGTTTCTCTGTGTTGACGTTCGCCTGGCTGACATCCCACTTTGGTTCCTGATCCCTGGTTATTTTCCTGACTATGTTATCCTCCAATATCCTCTGAGTACCTGTTTTGGCTCCTGACTTCTGCTTGTGGATTTTGCCTATGTCTCTGGATTTCGTTATTGCTTTGTTATTTAGATTTAATAAAGGTTTGATTAAACTGCATCGTCTTTATCTGGTTTTGTGGTTCTTGACACCGAGATACGTTCCTGTCTCAGTGTG
Organism: Sceloporus occidentalis; assembly: GCA_023333645.1. Lineage (NCBI taxonomy): Eukaryota > Metazoa > Chordata > Lepidosauria > Squamata > Phrynosomatidae > Sceloporus > Sceloporus occidentalis. The sequence goes on along the minus strand of JALMGF010000036.1, from coordinate 1,443,736 downwards.
CCGCTTACAAAGGGCCCTTTCGACTGGTAAGAGGAAACAAGAACAGGGGGTCACAGTTCCCTGTTGTATATGTATAGTGTTAGCGTCTTACTATTATACCGTATTGGCTTGATTATAAGAAAAATACCCCTCATCTTATAATCGAGGTCGTCTTCTAATCAGACCTCAAATGAGGTCTGACTATGAGACTAAGATCCAGGTCCCCCGCAGCACTGCAGGGGACCTGGATCCTCCTGTCTGGTAACCTCAGCTGCTGCCGGCACTTCCACAGGCATCTATCACCGAGCACCAGCGAAAGTGCCGGCAGCAGCGGGGGATGTCTGCGTTCATCGAGTGGAAGTTCGCAGGCAGTCAGAGAGGAGAATTCCCCGCAGCGCTGGGGTATAAGGCATTTCTGGAGGCAGAGTGGCATATAGGGAGTTAAAAGGCATTTCTGGAGGCAGAGTGTCATTAAGGGGTTTTAAAGGCAAATAAGGGAGGCAGAGTGGCATATAGGAGAGTATAAAGCATATCAGGGAGTCAGAGTGGCAAGCCTGGGGGCAGATGTGCATAACTGGGGGGGCAGGTTGACAAATAAAAGGAAATAAAAACAAATTTTTTTGCTCAATCATAGCTTTTATTAAATATGAAAAAATAGTTTACATGAATTAATATTTACCAGTAAAACTTTTTTCCCATAGGGTCGTCTTATATTCAGGCTTTTTCTTTTTTTCCTAAATTAATATTCAGATTTTGGGGGGGTCGTCTTATAATCAGAAACGTATAATTGCAAATACGATATTTCGAGTATTACTGTTACTGTATTTGCTCGAATATACCGTATTTACTCGATTATAAGACGACCCCCCAAATCTGAATATTAATTTAGGAAAAAAGAAAAAGCCTGAATATAAGACGACCCTATAGGAAAAAAGTTTTACCAGTAAATGTTAATTCATCTAAACTATTTTTTTTTAATAAAAGCTATGATTGAGAAAAATATTTTGGTTTTATTTCCTTCTATTTTCCAACCTGCCCCCCGCCAGTTATGCACATCTGCCCCAGAAATGCCTTATACCCCCTATATGCCACTGTGCCCCATGATATGCCTTTTAACCCTCTAAATGCCACTGTGCCCCATGATATGCCTTTTAACCCTATATGCCACTGTGCCCCATGATATGCCTTTTGATCCCCTATGTGCCACTCTGCCTTCATAAATGCCTTATACCCCTATATGCCACTCTGGCATTTAGAGGGTTAAAAGGAATATTATGGGGAAGAGTGGCATATAGGGAGGTTTAAGGCATTCAGGAAGCAGAGTGGCATTAAGGGGGTTAAAAGGCATTTCATAGAACACTGCCTCCAAAAAATGCCTTATGCCCCCCGTTTAACACTCCCCCGCCCCCCCCCCCAAACTTACCGGTGCTTCTGACTTCCCTGTCATGTAGCCGGGGCAGCGTGTAGATCCCACACACTTAGGCTGCAGCCGGAAGGAGGTGTGGCCAGCAGCGGGGGTTGTCTGCGTCCATCGCGCAGACCTTCCCCGGCTGTCAGAGATCAGAGTTCCCCGCACCGATGCGGCACTGGTGCGGGGAACTCTGATCTCTGACAGCCGGGGAAGGTCTGCGCGATGGACGCAGACAACCCCCGCTGCTAGCCACACCTCCTTCCTGCTGCAGCGGAAGTTGTCTACGCGAATCGCGTAGAGCTCTACACGCTGCCCCAGCTACACACCGGGGACTCAGAAGTACCGGTAAGTGGGGAGGGTGGGGGGCAGGAGGATCCAGGTTCCCCTGCAGCTGCGGGGGATCTGGATCTTAGTTATCTCATAGTCAGACCTATTTAAGACGAGGGGTATTTTTCAGAGCATTTGCTCTTAAAAAAACCTCGTCTTATAATCGAGCAAATACGGTAAGTCTTTTTTTCCAGAGAATACTCTGAAAAATACTCATCTTATATTCAAGGTTGCCTTAAATTCAGACCTCAAATAGAGGTCTGAATATAAGACTAAAATCCAGATCCCCCGCTGAGCTGCAGGGGACTTGGATCCTCCTCTCTTGCAGCCGTTGAATGCCAGTATCAGGCATACCACCCTGATGGAGCCCTATCTGTTTACTCAGTTTACTCAGGGGTAATTCAAAACAAACAACCAGTTTAAAACACAAGTAGAATCAATCTAAAACCTAACAACTAAGCACAATGCATGCGTGGCTTTATAGAGAGATTTATCCTATAGAGAGATTTATATACTGTATATACATTAGCACTTGTGTTTTCATGACCAGTTGGGAATTTACCATCATACTCAGGGATCAGAATATCTGTAATTAGCTAAATGGTATAGAAATTAAATCACCAAACAGACCAATTGCATAAAAAAATAAAATCAATGAAAATTGGTTAAAAGACATACAGCCTCATATCTTACAATCCTTATAATAGGGTTTTTCAAAGGTTAATAGTTTCTTAGGTCTCAGAGTTGACTCATTTACTTGCACACAAATCTTTTTGTTCAAAAATGTTGTTCCTTTACGCTTATACTCTTTATATTTGTATTTACGTATGAAATGTAAGGCAATGTTGAAGTTTAATACCCTGCCCAAGGCTTCATAACACTCTGCTATGATATAATTCATCTCACAAAGTGGTCCAATTGTGTTTGAATTACGTATATACGCAAAGATGCAGTTTAGGTTATCCCTTGTGATTTGAGAATAATTTGTATTCAGAGGCTGCCTTTACATTTGCACTAGAATATTTACATTTACTGCTTGGCTTCGTAAAGCTCTAACATGTAGGTTCATTTTTTTGAACATATTGTAGCCTTTATGAGGTTACCGACCGAACCTTCAACAATACATTAAGAAATAAATCAAATCTGTAAAATTTCCCAAAGCCTGGTTGCAAGCGACAACGCTCATATTAACAAGAAATTTGGAGTCCGTCCCCTAAAATTTACTTACTTAATAGTAAAGAGCATTGTTCTTTTATCATATTGTGTGGACAGATACCCTTATCATAGGGTTATATTCTTACAAACCACTCCAAGTAATTACTACTATTAGCCATGTCAAATCAGCAATATGTTTTTTTTTTAAAAGATGAAAGTATAAAATATATACAAGTGTTTGCTCAGATTGTAGCATACCAAAAAAGTATACAAGCTTTCCATGTGGTGGAACTGATTGTGGAATCGAGCCCCATCTATTCTATTTGCCATTGAAAATAAGAGAAATGTTGCGAATCTGCGTAACAGAAATAAGAAAGCAGTAATGGGACATATGCTTAGACAGTATTTAGGCGCACAATCATATCCTCCCTCTTTTTAATGTATGAATATTGTTTTTCCTCTCTCCTTGATCAGACAGCACTTTATGTATAATGCTATTTCCACCATCCCCTCCCCTCTTATTTTCCTTTTCTCCTAGACATCGTTTTTTTCTCTTCTCCCTTTTCAGTCCTCCAAGGGACCTGGATATTGATGTTGCCTTTAATTGCAGTCAAGTTCTGCAGCGTTCATGCAAATGCAGTCCATTAGGCCTAAGTGGCAAACAGATCAAGAGCTAAGGTGTTTGGTTACCTAAGCACTGGCTTCAGAAACTCGCTGTCAAAATTCATCACAGCTAAAAGGAATTACAAAATGATTATGTCGAACAGCAGAACTCTGGCTTTAGCATAATGCAACAGCCTTCATGAATCAAGATCATATTACCACCCATGAAATGATGTTAAGTTACAACACCAGCTGGAATGTACATCTTGAAAGCCTGGTGACATTCATTGTTTGTTAAATGACGGCATTGAGACATTCCTTAGGTTGATGATAAAAAAGACATATAAGTCATCTACCTATATGGTATTCCATTTGAGAAAGAGACATTTAAGGTTTCAAAAGCTTATGTGACTCTATATCCATTTTTGCTACATTGGCCAAATACAATGTAGCAACCCATTTTTGACAGACAAACGCACACAGTCACATACCCAGACAAACACACTAAACCCACACATTAACATACTCCCACACACACTAACATACTCAACACATGCCCACGCTAACATACCCATAAATACACATGTCCACAATAACATACCGAGACACAAACACACGATCATACCCAGAAACACATTGAAACACACTTCGTGTTCGTTTTCATGTTTGCCAGAATACAAATGCACAAGTCCAATGCCAACACACACACATTGTCTAACACCATACACTGAGACACTGTTTGTGGACACTCTACCCAGTGTAAATCTGTATAATGACACCCCACACACACTCACTCTGACACTGTACACTGACACACACAGTTTAACATTGTACAGTAACACCTAACATACACACTCATTCTAACACTCCACACAGAATAGTATTGTATGCTAACACACACTGTGCACTGACATCCCCCACACACACTATATGCTGACACACACAGTCTAACACTGTACAATGTGTCATCTCCACACACACTGATTATAACTCTGTATACTAACATACACAATGTTAGGCACAGCAATCACCTTCCTTGATCAGTTCTGAGGGAATACTAAATAGTGCCCCTGGGTTAAACATGTGTTATAGTGAATTATTCTATTCCCTCTAGGCCCAAAACCGTAAAAGTATGGATGGACTGTCAAAATTCACACATACGCATACACTGCCCTTACAATGCCTACCCATACACACACATATACACTGCCCATACACACGCACATACACTGCCATCGGTCCACCAGGGATTCACTTCCAACTAAGGAAGGAACAGGGGCAACATGTAGTTCATGAAAATGTTTCAACAATGGGACTCTCCACAGGCTAATCAGTCTCATTATTATCATATAAGATGCTAATGAAATAGCATCTTTCTCTCCATGTGCAGAAGACATAAACGTGCTTTTACCACTTCTGAGGTGGTTATTTCTGGCTCTGACACTTCTTACTTTCCTTGAACCTAGTACTTAATGATGCATTGGTGGCACTGTCAGGGTATGTGCTTGTGTCACCATCGTCGGAGTGGTATTCTGGGAACATCTAGTTCCAATTATCATTTATTCTACAAGTGCAAATTATCTTTAAGACCTTAGTTTGGTCTTCCAAAAATGGAACATCAAGTCAATTTAAATGATGTGTTCCAAGTTATATGATCCATAGACAAGAAGACATTCTCAAGGAGAAGCTTAAAAGAATAGCTTACTCAATTTTATGGAAGCAACAAAGAAAAGGTATGTCTTGTTTGCCCACCACAACATATCCCAGATGTAAGAATATCATATCACTTTAAGATTTTAACTGATATACATCCTGATTATGAAGTGGCACCCTCCATGAGCAATGCTTTTTCAATCAACTAATTTAAAGAGGGTCAATTATTAGCACTTAATGATAATCAACATTCACAATCTTGTGTGTGTTTTTGTGTTCTTTCTGATTCTGATTGAGCCTAAAGAAGGCACTCTGTAATCAGAGATGAGTGTTCCACTGTGTCTCAAGGGGTAGGGGACCTCTGTCCTATTTAAAAGATAAGACCTGACCATCTTTAACTAATGCATAGATCTGTTCTCCTAAGCCTGTATTCTTTTGACCCCTTATTAATGTAGAGGTCATACCAATAACAATTGGGTTGTTTAAATTTAAAATTTCTACATTTTCAATAAGTTATTCTTAATACAACATTCTATGTAATCTTCTCATTATGCACCCGGTTTATCAATATAATATTTCTTGCAGTTTGAACAGTGATATTGTAAGGGCTTTTATTGAAAACAAATTGCAAAGTTATTACCTAAGGGTGGGAGAAGAATGGATGCAGGAGCATTAGATAATAATCAGTTTAACATTGGATTCCCTGATATCTTTATGCATTCTGAATGGCCTACAAATCTTGTAGTGGAAGCTCACTGGAATTTGACTGCTATAATACAGATTAGGGAAATTAGGAAGGTGACATGTTCAAACTTCCAGAGAACCGCTGTGCTAACAAATAAATCCTAGGTCAAATCTTATATAGAGAGAGCTCAGGAAGCAACGTAGAAGGGGTTAGCACTGTAGCAACTGTCCCTTTTATATCTATACTCTACCTGGCCCACCAAGAACACTTTTATTTCTTTTATTAAAAAAAATGGTCCATCTAGTCTGTGGTCAAAGTTGCTCCTGGGCACATTTAAATGTTAGCAAATCCGTCTTTATTTTATAAACTTGGGTATTAAATGTGTCTGCAGCTTTTCTGGATTTAGCAATGGATGTCAAGAGAACCATCACCAGTCCTGACAATGCAAACTCTACAGGCAGCAACACAGTTCACCTGAAATCTGTAGAACCTGCAGCTACCAATATCTGCTAAAAAACAAATGGGGACATTGATTATCAATTTTTTAGGTTCTTTCACCAACTTGTTTTTGACAAGTTCTACCATAGTAAGTCTAATGATTGTTTAATCTATGTAGTACTGGTAACAAAATACAGCTGATCGTGCAAAGGACCCCTAAGTATTGATGGTAACACTTTTCTTTTTCCATCTTCCATTTATATAATATAAAAGAAAATATCATATGTACTTTTCCTAGTTTTCCTTCAGTGGGAGAAAGGAATATTATTATTATTATTACTAAAAGTAAACTGAATTACAAAATAGCTTATACTCTACTATAATTATAAAATTGTAGAATTTCCCTCTTCTTTAAAAAAAGCACGTTTCTGTTGCAATTTCTCGTTTTTTCTTTTTCTTTTTACTTCTCTGTGCTCAAAAGACCAAAAAAGTTGTGTTTTTTGCAGTTGTTTAATCCCCTGTGGACAAACGAGAGCCTTTGCTGCCATAAAAGTGTGGGTCTTAAGAAACTTTCTAGAGCAACGTAGTACTAATTAATATCCTTTTCATAGCAAGCAAAATGGAATTGAATTAATTTTTAGGTTTTGTTGGATTTGTTTTTGGACAACAAATTTTGATCTTTCGGCTCAGTCAAAATTCAGAGAGGTTTTTTTCATCCAGAAACTAAATTTGGATTAATACTTTCAATAGAAGAGGTCGCTGCAACCTCCTTTAGTTATTTACTTATAGCAGCAGTACACTAATATATAGACACATCAAACAGCATGGTATGGGGCTGAATTTACCCCAAAATTGGACCATATTGATGAATTGATCCCTCAGAGTAAGGAAGGTGATATATTGGGAGTAGGACAAATGGGCACGCACCAGAAAGACCCATCCAACCACATAATATGGGGCTGAATTTGCCCAAAATTAGAGATTTTTGAGGAAAAAGAGTTCAGAGTAAGGGAGATTATAAAGCTGCAGAAGAGTACTGGGCAGACACTAGCAGACAGAAACATTCAGCCACATGGTACGGGACTGAATTCTCAGTGGTGTCCCTGAACAGCTTCAGGGCTGCCACTACCTGCCCTATTAATGGCCATTCCCCTCTGTCCAATGGGCTGGATACCTCAATGTTTTGCTCAAAGGACATGGAGTTAAGAACTCACTGCTGCTCTTTTATTGTCCAGAAAAGTTAGGAACAATACAAAACTGACCTCTTTGGTGGTCCCAGAGTGCCTGCTCTGGTGGACATAACAGCTAAAGGACTAACTGGACACACAGCATGTACACAACCCCTTGCTTTCTTTGCCCTGCCTAACTATTAATGGCACAGATTTATGTTGTGTTCTACAAAAAATCTCAGGCTTTTGGTGGTAGTATAAGTGCATTACTAAAACATAGCACAAGGACAGTATTTCAGTTAACAAGACACTAGTGCCCTGGTCTGCCTGACAAATTTGTGAACAATATTTTATTATTACGCATTCAATAATATTATGCTTTGCTGGTAGTATATTCCTGAAACACAACTCAAGAAATGACACACCATGCAAATATTTTCTTATTTTTTTATTCTGTCCTTTACAAACAATGAGAATTTGCTGGTAGTGTAAGTGCTGAAACACAACTCAGGAACAGTAGTTACTCTCATCTGTTTCTCATGAAATGCTGCCCACTACGAACACCAAAACCTTTCTCACTCACTTAACACTCCTCCTACCTTCCCTGCCACCTCTCCTTTCCTGTTCTGTCTCCTTTCCACAGCTCCGATTCTAATCTTGCCTCTTCTTGTTCTTCTTTCCTCCCCCTCACACACTGACATACATAGCAGGACACACAAACACCAACATACCCATAGACATGTTCACACATTAAATACCCACACATACACTAGTTAACCAAAGACACATACCCAGATACACACACAAGCCAAAATACACATGTTTACAACACTAACATGCCCAGGCACACGCTTTCTCTAAAATACCCAGAAACATATTTTTATCTGCATACCCACGCCCAAAGACATATACCCAGATACAGACTTACACTAAGATACCCAGAAAAAGACACATGTTCACACACTTTTACTAAAATACCCAGACACCAGGGGCGGGCTGGGCCGGGGGGCAGGGGGGCAATTGCCCCCGAGGCGGCCCTGAATCCGGGCCGGCGGGCAGGCCGGGTGGCCGGCAGACGAACATTCATGGCAGCCGCAAAGTTAAAAACTAAGCGGCTGCCACCGGGACTGGCCCTCGTGCCTCCAAAAATGATGCGCGCGGCAACTGTGGCTGTGCGTCGGGACTTGATGTCAAATCCCGGCGCACAACACTGAAGCCACGCCCACCGTCTTCCGCGCACCGGGAGGACAGGACACAGAGGAGGAAGAAGAAGAGGAAGAATGAAGAGGAGGAGGAAAAGTGACAGTGCCAGAGGAAAGGTAGGAAAATATTAGTAAGTGTGTGAGAGTGATGGGTGTTATGCTGTAGTTTATGATGAATGTTTGTGAATGAGGGTTTCAGATTGCATGGAAGTGTGGGGGGATAGCATGGCATAGGGAGGCTGTCTAGGCATGATAGGAGTGTGATTGCTGTTATCAATTTTTTTTTTTTTTCGTCCAATAATTCAATAACAGTATTAATAGATATATATGGTTGCAAACAGCAATCACACGCCTATCATGCTATATGTATATATATATATATATATATATATTAATATTGTTGATTTTTTTTTTTTGTCTAATTTTGGTGTGTTACTTTTAATAAAGTATTTTAAACGTTTTTTTTTGGTTTTGGCCAAATGAATGCTGAATTTTCAGTTTCGGTCCAGAATTTTCATTTCGGTGCATCCCTACTATATACTAAGCCAGTGACTAAAGTGTTAGGCCTACACCACATCAATGTTTGGCTTAGTATATAGTGATAGGGGTTGTACTGCAGTATTGTCAGTGTCTGGCTCAAAGTATAGGCACACATTGACGGTGGTACAGTGTAATCCCTAAGTATATAATGATAACAGTTATGCTGTACCACCGTCAATGTGTGCCTCAGTATATAATGATAACAGTTATGCTGTACCCCTGTCAATGTTTGCCTAACCATAGAAAATATGCAGTTTTAAAGTGTGTGTGTGGGGGGGGGAGGGGTGCCACATACAGGATCTGCCACAGGTGCCAAATACTCTAGGTACGCCGTTGCGTCGTGCGGCAGTCAGGCCCAATGGCCATTCCTCAGCTCTTCGTCCCACGTCTTAAAAGGGGTGGGATAAAGAGCTGAGGCACGGCTATTGGGCGGCACGGTGCGTGCACGCCGGCCACTTTAATTTCATTAGGCGCCAGTGGAGTGACTGATATCAATGTCGCTCGCAGCCGCTTTGGTGGTGCAATGGGCCACTTGACTAGACTTGCCCCCCAGGCCTTAGGCTGCCAGCCCTCCCCTGCCAGACACCCACGCTAACATACCCAGACTCATACTAACTTAACTTAAAAACTGTGTTACTACACTGACATAGCCACACACTTTCACTAACATACACCCTCACTAAAATACACACTAACATACGCAGACACACAGCCAAAGACACATGTTCACTAAAATACCCACACACACACACAAACATATTCAGACACACACATACATCAAGGGCACACAAACATACCCAGCCAGACACACAAACATACCCAGAAAGACACTGATATACCCAGATAGACAGGTGTTTAATGCAGCTTGACTGTTGCTACTCCGTTGGGGTAACGCATCGACCCTGCCTACTCCTAAAAATTAAAGAAATAAAAAAGGTAAGTCTGAGTGTAACGACTTAGTTCTTTAACGACCTATGTAAGGGCCAGCACTGGCAAGCTTATATGAATATGATTGTCTAATTGCTAATTAGCAAGAGTAAAGCATATAAAGAAAAAACCTGGAACCATCCATCACATCCATAATCAATGAGACTGTCAAGCCATGATTCTTTTGGCAAAATTTGTCTATCAATCACTTATTCTGTTCCCTCTAGACACTGTCCCTTCCTGTTTTACCTGCTAAAAGAGCACCAAAATGGGTTGTGATGGCAAATATTCAGAGGTTTGATGTTTGTTTCATTGGGCCCCCCCCCTCTTTTTTTTGGAGATCTCCAGCTGACTACAAGCCTCAGTATCCTCAACCAGAATTAGGGTAAATGATTCTCAGCCTATCTACCCGTTGAATAACTGCACACCTGCACGGTTTATGTCAGGGCCCACTCTTTGCTGCCTGAACCATGGCTTAATCATACATGTGGTAGTTTCATCTGCTACCTCTAGTGGCCACCCTCCTCCCTCTGGAGTGCTCAGAAGCTCATTATCAGGTACAGCTGCACCTAAGTACCTGAGTGAAGCCCTGCCTTTATAAGACCTGCCCTTCAGTCAGGGCCTTGGCATTGACGTTGAAGGACTGCTTTGCTCTGAGCCTCTTCTTGTACCCGTACCCGAGTCCGAGTCCGTTCCCGTGCCCAAGCCCGTTCCCGTTCCCGTGCCTGTACCCAATCCCGTGCCTGTACCCGTTCCCGTAGACATGAATGGCCCGGTATTACTCCGTTCCCGTCCGCCCTGCCAGTGGGCCTCCGTTCCTGTCCGCCCTGCCAGTGAGCTCGCCTGTACCTGTGCCTAAGCCTGAACCTGTACCTGAACCTGCCAGTGGGCTTACCTGCCAGTGGGCCTGTGCCTGTACCTGCACCCGAGCCTGTACCTCCACCCGAGCCTGTACCTGCACCCGAGCCTGTACCTGCACCCGAGCGTGTACCTCCTGTCCTCTCTGCCTCAGCTCCCGTCCTCTCTGCCTCAGCTCCCGTCCTCTCTGTTCCAGTTTCCAGTTCTGCTACTCTGTCTGTACCTATCTCTCTGTCACTATGCATAAAGGGGTAAGACAGAGTCCCCCGTATCCCCTGCACATGGACTCCTACCCGACCTGCTCGCCCAGGTCCTGACAGTTTACCAGTTCTGGTTAAAAAATGTATGCATATTTATTCTCTGGCCACACATATCATACAGTATTGTAACAGTTAACACAGAATTTTTATCAATCCTGGCTTTGGAAACCATTCACACCACTCCAAAGATCAAGCACAGCAGGACATTTATTTTACGTCTGCTAAAGTGACATGTCACATTTAATGGAATCCCAGTCGGGCCTGTTGAGAACTAATGACACTGGTGTGTTTAACTGGAATTATATGATGCCATTACAGAAGTCACATCTGTATTTTTCTCTATAACATTTTTTCTCTTTTAAGGAACCCTGATTGACAGAGGGTTTAATTGTTTATTCATCCAAGTAGTATTCTAATGAGATTCTATTCCTTCCCCTTTCTTATCATTGGATCGACTTTCTTCTGAACAAGAGACAGTGATTAAGGGGGTCATTTGTTTAACTTCAATAGTGCCGACTCTGGCCTCTGTCAAAAGCAAATTCCAATTAATGTCACTGGGAGCATTACCATTTTCCCTGGTAAAATAATGTTTCAAAATATATAGTTTCAAGAAACTGAATTGCTTAAACTGTGTGTATATGACATAGCACACCATACCATGCAAACGTCATTGTTTTAGGATAGGCAAACCCTATTGGGCACCCAAATCTTTATCCTATGACCCTCTTTACTAGGAGAGTATAATGTTGACTGGGTACAAGCAACACAGTGTTTACAGCCCTAAAATGCTAGTGAATATTCCTAGTAAAGCCCCTTAACCAGACTTGTAAGTACATCTCCAGATACAAAATGTCTTGTAATGTAAATGGTTGCAGGACAGTCCGCCTTCCTACTCCATGACGTTGTCAAGAAATTCAATGAATGCACATAGTATTAGCTTTATTATAATACTGTTCCATCCTGTTTCCTTGTCTCCACTTTTTCAAAAATAGGTCAAAAGGTCCTGCTGACACTGGTGTCTCCTGCTCAGGCCCAGACTAGCCATCGGACAAACTGAAAAAATGTCTGTGGATGGATAAACACGGCCACCCACTACAAAAGTTTTGGAGCATATCATTCAGGAGATACTCATATGTACATCATTTTACCGGTCGCTGGCTCTAAAGCACCAAGGCCGATTTTAATCCCCATTCCAGCCCTGCTCCTTCTGATCACACTTTATAAATCCTTACTTTCCCACTTTAAACAAATAGTCAATGTCACTGATTGGGTTATTTATCTTTTTTCCTTAGGAGAATATTCAATGAACATTAATAATTGAATATTCTGGTCCACGTCATTAATGATCTGGAACAGCGAGAGTGGTCACTTTGATTTGAACAGAAGTTCCTAGCTAATATTTTGGGTCATGACCCAATTCACAACACTTTTCCATCGCAACACTGGTTTCTTGTCCAGTGCCTTGCTTTTCTAACCAAGTTAATGAATTCTTTCAAAGATGTAAAGATTAATGATATATCAAACTATTACGTTGGAAAAACTCTCAGTTTTAAAGTTAATTAACCACTAAATTATGGGATCAAATTACAGAATGTTCTTGGTTTAGCTCTGTGATGTTTAATATTTATAAGCTGCTAATCAAAGTTAAAGGCAGTCAAGGAAGGAAAAGTATAAGGTAGTCAAAATGGCTTTCTACTTTATGTAGAAATATGTGCCCGGTTGTGTATTACCTCATTATTATAAAGCCACACAACAAATAAACCTTCTACCCAGAGCCGGACTGGTGATGACAAGGCTGGCCCCGGCACTTTTAGGCCATCGGCCGCCTGATTCCGTAAGTGAGTGTGTGGCCCACAGGGCACTTGTCTGATATGCCAGGTGGCCAGTCTGGGCCTGTTTATACCAATATCCACTATTTTAAGAACATTGAATGGTTCCAGTTCCCATTTTTACTATGTTATACTATGAGGTATATTCACAAAACCGGGAGTTTTCTGGTACTTTCTTGCGTGAAAGAGACCTAATTTTGTAAGTTGAAAGATTTTGACCGGTTTAGTGAATAAATACATTTAGTCAGTCAGAAATGAGTCAGAAACTCGTGGAGTAAATATAGAAAACTATTCTGACTAAATTTATGAGAGCTTCCTTACTGTACGTCATGAAAGTTACAGTACTTTGAAGTTTCAATCACACTTTTCTTTATCCAGTTTGTTGGGGTTTTTTTTTTCAAATCCAATAGAGTTCACATTCTTTTTCTCAATATTTGATTTGGGGGTTGACTACCAGTTAGATGTTCACACATGCACTGCCATCTTAGATACATTGTTAAGTTGTAAGCCTCAATGACATTGGTGGCCTTCGCAATTTTTTAATTAACAACTTGTTTGTTGACAAAATGTACTGCTTATACATCCTAGTAAACATGGATCTTTAACACTGGTAGCTTCTGTGTGGACAAACACATTGTTATTGGGGGTGTCTTTATATTGTTGTGCGCGATATATAAGACTGTTCAAAACTGATGAAAGGAAAGCTTGTGTCACAGTCGAACAAAGTCTTTCACTGGTGTATCACACAAAGTATTTTTTTTAAAACATATAGGATGAGCTTGACTAAAAGTTTGTAAAAATGCATTAAAACCTATGAATTTAAAGGAATATTTTCTATGATTCACTAGTGTGAACTTTTTTCACAAAACGTTTGACACAGTTGAAGTGAAAACTTGGTAAAATTTCACAGAACTTCTAAGGGTATACATAACCAAACATGTCAAGTGGGTGTGAGGCATGCTACTGGACAGCAATGGTCCCATTACCATTTTCATTTCACATTTGTAAATGGATTCACTGATCTATCACCCAGTCCTTTAGAAGATTCCTTGAAATAGAAGATTAAAAAGACCACCAATAAAGTTATGAAATACACATCTGTTGTTTTGGGACATCTGATCCACAGGAACCCATGAACATTCACACTTTGAAGCGCACATGATATTGCGAGCTGTAAAGTAGAACTATTTGGTAATTGGAGAAAACAAATCTTCTCCGCTTACAGGAGCACTGGTACTCAACATAAATACTGAAGCATTGAGTTAAAGGTACTAACCCCTGCTTCAACCAGTATCCTGACTCTTTTCCTGGAATTGATAAGAGCTTTGTGTGAACTGGTGCTTTTAACGGTACTTATATCTCTTCACTTTTATGAACAGGTTTACAGTAATAACAGTTGAAGGGCATAATTGCCTTTCCCTAAGCCTGACCTCAGCTTGATGCATGTGACAAAATTGTGTTGCATTGTACATAAAGCATAGAACAGACAGCACATACAACACTTGGTGACAACCAAAAGTGAGATGGCCTGGTCACATTTTATTTTGAAAATCACTATAATTTGTCTCTTGTGCATTAGTAACAACAGAACAGAGTACAATTCGGTCCTGGCTGTATAAAATAAACGTGGGTTATAGGCAATGCCTGGGTCCCAATACTCCTAACACCTGGGATACTTAAACAATGCAAAAAATGGAAACAAATGCCATTGATGTCAATCTGTGTTCATCCCAACTGAGCAAAAAAAACTGTATAAAACTCTGTATATTTATGTAATGAATGATTAACGTAGACACCTTATGCAGAATAATCTCTTTATTTTCATCAGAAATGCAACTGAACCATGTTGCTGTGCATCGCTAATCTCAGTAATGTTAAATAGTTAACGTATTGTATGTTGTAAGTGACACTAACTGGGTGACTGATATATGTCTGGAATGAGTGTTGTTTTATTTGCATTGGTCTAAATAATTACTTGATACGAGCTTCTGAGGTGAGGAGAGCTTTAAATAGACTTAATTTTAGTGTTGAGGATAAGAGGAAGAGACAGTGTTATTTCCTCAATTAGTCTTACATTAACAACAAAGTAAATGTGTCACAGGTTGTCCCATGAGCACCACTTAACAGCAGCCCAGCTCTTGACGTTTTTAAAGCATTTAGCCACCTGTAGCTTCTCTCCGAGCCTGTGGGCATGTTTACCATGTCAAGGGAAAATCAATCCGTTCTTCTGTCACCATATGTGGGGTCTGTCCTTCCCTCATTAACTAGCCTATTGCCAACGTATACACAATTGCTGCCATTGGGGTTACGTAACGGGTTTTACATTGTGATGCCACAAGATATCTCTGGGTACAACAAATGGTAACAAGCTTTTAGATGTAAAAGGTATAGTTGTGTAAAATTATGTTAGGTTGATATTGCTGCTTCTATGCATAATCTTTATAAGGGTTCTCATTCAAAGGGACCCCTGGGTCACCCTAGACAAGGGGCCCTTATAAATGATGCAGCTGTACTCTGGCTTCATTTTGACTGGGCCCAGTAAAGCTGTCAGTGTTGAAGAAAAATTAGAACCTGCGAGAAGGGAATTAAATCAAATGAAAAAGAAATCTGTTTGAGAAGGGGTTAATTATACATTTCTTCCCAAAGGCAAATGAGCATTTTTCACACCCTGCTGAGTAATGTCAGTGTTTTGTCGTTCTTTTTTTATTTAAAAAATGGTTTTTAAATGGGACGCTTTTCTTTACGATTCAACGGGCAGGCAGTGGAAAGCGGCTAGAATCCGAACCCTTGAGGGACAAAAAAAAAGAGGGAGGGAGTGGATGCTGGAGCACTCCAGGATTTAACGCTTTTTCAACTAGAAAAGACCTGTACAACACAACATTGTTGGATTAAAGACTTGTCAGCTAAAGTTTACAGACAAAAATCTAAAATTAACATCTGGGAATAAAAAACCCTAAAAATAAATAGCTTTAAAATAATTTCATATATCCACTAAAACCAAAGTTTGTGCTGTTTCACTTACCTTTCTTTTTTCTTCTTCTTTTTTTTGAATTACTTGGATTTACAGGTAAGGAAGTACTCTTAGTATTAAGGAGTTGGCTGCAAACTCAACATGAGTTTTACTAAACTCTCCTAAATCTTCTAGAACCACTCAGCTTCTTAAATAACTTAATGAGAGGAATACTCATTCACACCCTAAAAGCAGTTAAGATGACTGATCACATGGTATACACAAGTGATTTTTTAATACATAAATATTCCATATTTCAATATGTAAAAACAAGTTGTTAAAAATAACAAAGCCTTCCACTATGACCTTTCTATTAACCAATTAGTTAAAAAATAAAGATAAAAAAATGGAAATATAACTAACTATGCAGAACTTTTTTCAGATATTGGCTACTGAGACATTTACATAGAAGGTGACGGCAGATAAGAACCATTCGGCCCATCAAGTCTGCCCAACCAATATATGCAAGCTTAGGTTCAAGTAACATACTGCCTGTGATAGATACTTGATTTCTGCCAGTTAAACGACACCTGCCTAAACAAGAATAGGAATTTGGATGGAAAGAAGAATCCACAATAGACTGCAAGCAAAATTGATTCTGATGAAATTTTTGTGTCACTTTAATTAATAATTAATAATTCAGACATGAACTAACATAATAACTTCAGATGCCCTATACTTTATGTTGATTTGATAATACCTAAAATTGTGTTTTTTTTAATTACTGGTTTGTTATTGCACATATGATTAAAGATAGCTTTAAAGGGTTATGCCAGCTATCATATGGACTTGATCTGTGTCGGGTAAGAGCTTGACAACAAGTGATGTGGCTGGCATGTCATGAAGTTAAACCAGGGCCCAGGCGCACTTTAGACACACTTTAGATGGCAAGTTGCCGCCCCAAGGAGTAGCGTTTCTGTGTCTCTCCTTCTCCATAAATCTATCTGAAGCTCTCGTGAATGGGGGGCAGCCTCTCACCCTTCCTCCAATCCTCTGCCTGTTTGGAAGCCAATGGAGCCCAGCTTACTAATCAAAATGTGATAAAAAAATGTGTTAAAAATAAAAACAGTTCTGACATCACTACCCACTCCTTATGTTAATCCCAGCACTAGAATATGCCGCATTCTTTTCAACAATATGAATCAACATATAAATATAATGGTATGATGACCCAACTCCTTTGAGTAAGACTTATCAACAAACAAGGACTCCAGACAAAGCCCAATGGAAAGAGCAAAAAATGATGCTTCTGTTTGAAATGTCAACCTATAAACCTGTCTATATATGAAACCAGATGTACAAAAAAGAAGCAGAAGCCACAAACCTTCAAATCAGAGCAGTCCAGTGGGCAATTACCCCAGCCCCCTGCTAGTGCCACTCTGTATGTTTCCATAATTACCTGCATTATGCGGCCTGCAAAGACTACAATAATTACATTAAATTGCAGATTTCTTAAAGAGTTACATATAGGAACCATCATATTAATTGGTGCATAATAATTTGGCATCCAAAAGGTTAAGATCTTCTATTTGTCATTAGTCAAGAACTAATAATCTACAAGGCCGTTTCTGGCACAGCACAGCTGAACGCTACTTCCGCATGATTTAACCACAGAAAATGTCAGCGCTAAATAAATGATAAACACCATTAAGGCAAACATGGGAGAGGGACACATCTCATCAACATTATTCTGCCCTACATGGCCTGTCCCCACTCATGCCCCCTCCCCAATCTCCCTCTGCTCTTTTTACACTTTAGCACGGGGTCTTTCTTCTGTGGGGTGAGTGAGGATTTTCCAAAAGGTCAGATCAGCCTTATCAGTACTGCTTGCTAAGATAAAAAACTTTGAAATTAAGTGGTAAAATTAGATGTTTAACCTCTTCCTAGGTAGGACAGACTTTAGAGAAAACCTAGATGTTTAGGATTATTGCTGTAAACAAAGTTTTACAGAAATTTAGGGTGGCACAAGGGGTTAACAATGGGAGTTACACTGTTCTATGAAAATGATCAGTCAATAAAGTGAAAACAAAGATTCGATAACAAAATCATATTCTCGCAATTATGATTTTGGTACTTTCTTGATGATAGACAGATCTAGAAAGAATTGCAGTGAATAGTTCAATCATAATGTCAAACCCAAAGCCTGGTGCTGCCACCGAGAGTGTACCCTCGTATCTCAAGCTGTTAGAATCCAAGATGTTAGTAAGTATGTAGTAAGTATAGTGCTGAATAGTATTTTTATGTTTAGATGAATATTATAATAAAGAATGTACTGTTTTGCATGAAGCAGTGTTTTATTAATGTAAAGTATAACAATGTGGGTATTTAGTAGGGTGTAGAATTGCAAATGTGCTCAGTTATGGCCATTCAAAATTCCTTGGCCTCAGGGCAAGAAATGTTTTATCTTAAACTATGAATTCTCTCCATAAATTAAAAATAAAATTATTGTTACCATTAGATTTCATTTGTTATAAAACAAAATAAGCCATGTTAAAGGGATACAGTTGTGAAAAAATTTATTTTGTTATAAAATGGGACTTAGCATCTTAATTCACTAAAAAAAAAGGCTTTAGGTGCCCCTACTAAGAAAAGACATTAAAATCAGGTCATGCCACTGTGAGGCTATGCTGGATTATTTTAATAGTGAGGAAGGAGACATGACACAATAAGCATACCTGGGAACTCTCCGGGTTTGACCGCCGACGTCAGTGGGAACTCCCCGACGTCAGCGGCACCACCCAGCGACGGCAGCGGGACCACCCACCAACATCAGCAGGACCACCCACTGACGTCATTCTGCATACCTGGCCGCGTCCCGCAAGGGAAGGGTAGCCAGAGCCGAGAAGTTCCCAGGTAGCACAATAAGTTATATGTCTAGTATAAAAGCTGGGTTGAATCTAGGCAAAACAACACACAGCATACGTTTTTGCAATGCTTAGCTACTCATCTATATGCTAAAAATGAATACATATAGTAGACATTTATTTTGTAATGTCCCTTGCAAAAATAATCTTAGATGTTGAAAGGCATTAAAGTGAACCTCCAACTATAAAAAGCTCCCTACAGGGTAAAAGTGACAAAAAGCATTTCATCATTGATTGTAAAAGTTTTGGCTGTTAATATCGGGCACTGCGTATCCTGGGGGAAAAGAGTAACACGTGAACAAAATGCCCTGTGATGTCACAGCTCTGCCTACATAATGTGGTTTGCACAATGTCATAACATTTTCCATGTATTGTTGGTGTGTAACATATGCATCTAGTGGTCATAGTGTTGACCCAAAAAATTCCCATTCCTTATATTTGTCCCATTTTTTTGGACCAGAAGGCTGGTAGGCATGGTTGCAACAGTTTGTAACTAAGATATGAATGGACAGGGTTGGTAATTGTAACTATGGGGTACTTACCTTCCGTCCCCCCGAACCGCCATTCCTCTGAAGTCCCTCGACACCTGTAGCCGCTGGCAGGTTTCCTCAACGCCGACCGCATGGTCTCTGGCTCTGTCGGCACGTGGGCGCCACCGAGTGGCCTCTTATAGGGTGTGACGGGACCGGCCTGTACCCCGACTGGGTATGCCCGCCGAACGTTGCTTCCTCCGCCCCATGGCCACCAGGACACCAGCGATTAACCCCTTCAGCGCCATAGACCATGCGGTCGGCGTTGAGGAAACCTGCCAGCGGCTACAGGCGTCGAGGGACTTCAGAGGAACGGTGGTTCGGGCGGACGGAAGGTAAGTACCCCGTAGTTACAGGAATACACACTCATGCACATATAATACTTGCTTTTTCTGAAAACTTAGAACACAGAAGCCGAGTCATTTATTTTGAAAATGAATACTATTGTGACAGAACCCTCCATCACTGGGGTCCCTGGACAGGCCTGAGAGCCAGCCTCCTCCCTATCGACTATGGGCCCAGGCCTTGTAGAGACTTCTGTGTGTGGATACAGGGGTCAGTTTCTGCTGATGTACCCCATGTTTTAGCACTCAGAGTCTCAGAACTGTAATGTCAGCTGGACATCCTGTGGTAGGAAGAAGGCTGATTGTCTAAGCACTGTTAATTGTATAGGTATGAAGTGTTTCCCCTGTTATTGTGTGAGTTAGCCCTTGTCTTAAGACCCCCTGTAGGTATGACTATGTGTCACTGCTGCATACCTAATTATCAATTACATAACAGGTAGCTGTTAATCCTGTGAGCTCCTGTTATCCCTGTGTCCTGGCCATTGTCTGTCTTAAGCCAATTATATGTCTATTGTCATTCCACGTCTACGTCCCCAATTAATGTAATTATTTATGTCTCGTGTCATTCTGTCCTTCCCCCGGATATTGTGTGGCAGGATTTGATCTAATTACTTCCTTCCTGCCATGGTAATTAGATCATGTGATATTTGTCTTGCCCCTTTTCTTACTTGTGTATATATAGCTCTGTATTTGGTTTTAATAAATGAGTCCTGTTTTCACCTCAACATGAGTGTTGCCTGATGTTTGGGGTGGGCTGTAGCCTCGCTGTGTAGCTAAGCTTCGGATAGCCACAGTGCCAATGCAGCTACGGTGCAGCGACGTCCCCTCTTCTATCTACAACGCTGGTTCTGCCCGGCGCTGAAGGGGTTACTTGTTGGTGTCCCGTCAGGAGGAAGCAACGTTTGGCGGGAGTACCCAGTCGGGGTACAGGTCGGTCCCGTCACAACTATAATTAAATGTTACAATATCCCCAAACTTGTCGCTAGTAGAAAAGAAGTAGGGTTTCCAAGACAAAACCAGAGAGTTTCCAAATTTTGTCAAATGTGTGTTTAACCCTTCGTCAGTATAGAAATGCAGTCTGATACAAGATTAGGAAAAAGAGCAATGATTTTCAGCAGGTCCATGTCAGGTTGAGGGCCTGGATGCTTTTAGGGAAAACATGGCAAGAGTTGCAGATAAATAACATAAGTGTCTCTTTCTGCAGCTCAGTTAGAAATATAAATCTGCTCCCTAGCATACATCAGACCTTATGTCCATATGGGATATCCGTGAAAAAGCAAAAAAAGCCTAATCCTTTTCACTGCTGATTTATGGCCCCATATCAGGCGTTGTGGCACTTTTAGAAACACCACCACCATGATTACTATCATTGTCTATATTAATGCTATTATTATTACAATTATTATTAATATTAGGATCACACAAAAGTTATTTTAAGCCTTAAACAACTCATGGAAACTTCCGTATCAGGGTTAGCATGCAGACAAACATGATTTGGGCACTTTACTGGTGAAAAGCCAGTGCTTGTCTCGGTTACTAAAGGGAGTTCTATGTTATTTCATAATAACTCATTTAAACAGACTTCTAAAATCTGTCAAACCAGGTTGCCAAGCTTGATTCCAATTTGCTTGGACTATTTACTGTAAGTTCAGCTATTCCTGTTGTTGTGCCTGTATTTTAATTTCCTCTTTCACAGTCCAACTGAAATATATGACAGGAAGAGCACAATTGACTATGCATTCTTTTGGCAACAGTAGGGTCACCTTAGAGCCATGGATGACCAACTGCCCTGGGACATTAAGGCCAGGAACCAACTGGAAAAGTGTGGCCACAGGCTACGTATTTTTATACTCCCGCTGTGTGCGGCGTATCCAGATGCACACAGCAGGATCTGATTTGCTGAGCAGCAGTATAGGTAAGTATTCTGGCCCTATTGGTCGCCAGTCCAGATGGCTTCTCGTTTATATTGTGGAAAACCCAGGAACTGCCTTTGCAGTAATATCTTTTACTGATTTAGCTCCAACAATTTATACACTATTTCTTAAGATACATATTCAGAGGGTTTGACAAAACTAGAATTGTCAGACATATATGCAAAGGTTATGACAAAACTAGAATTGTCAGACTAAGACAAACCGATACATCAAGTAGAGATAGCCCGGCTCACAAATTTACAATCTACAGTTGCCAATTCTTAAAATATTAGATGTCCTTGAAAATTATGCTTTTAGCATGGAGAATTGTGTAATCTCCATTATCCTTGTCAGAAATCCTGTTGATGTGTTCATAGTCTTAATGTGTTGCAAATAATATTTGATATTAAAGTGACAGTGTCCGCATTCTGGGCACCTAGCTTTATTGGCTTCTGCTTCCACTATGGAAAAAGAGTTACTAAGATCATACATGACAATTGTCCCATTTAAATCAGAACAGTCCTACCAGTGGCTACATCACAATTGTCCCAGTTCCCTGCTTATGTCCATTCCTAGCTGTGTTGTTTCTTTGTTTTTATTTCACTTTTTTTTTTCATAATACCACTACATATCTGAAGTGCTTAGTCTTGTTTCTTTGGATGTTTTGGGAATCTAACTTTCATTATCTCCAAGGTGACCAATTGAGGGTGGAACAGAGACATTTTAGCTAAATGCAAAAAAAATAAATTTGGATTCTGCAACACAAATTAATTTGTGCATAGTGAAAATCAATGTGTCTGGGTATTCTTCTTTTGAATTATTTAGAATTAGTCGAATAAGGCCCCTAGGAATTATCATGGCTTAATAGACAGGGCACATGTATGAGTGTCGGTGACTGCTGTGGAAAAAAAAGGAGAAATCCAACCCCCCCGACGGTAACCAGCTGCATGCCCCCTAGCAGCCGTAATAGGGAAGGCAACTCATTTTTGCTGCTATCAGGGCTGATGTGGATCGAGACAGTGACAGGGCCATTTGCTAGCATTTCACTAGTTTTCCACCCAGGCTGCGGAGGCACCATTTCCTGCATCTAAGGCCCATGGATGACGTAATTGGTTCGGCCTGCGTCACAGGCCTTGACAACGACCCACTCTGAGGAGATGGGGGCGCTGCCTGTCAAAGAAGACACTGTAAAAGCATGGAAGGAGGTCTAGGGGAGTGGTACAAGCAGGAAGAGGGGTGAGTAGCCACCATAGGGCCTGGGGATGTTTGCCTCCTAGGGGACAAGAAAGAGTTCCTGTGGATGTCCAGGCCGACATCTCTGGTGAGGAGGCTTTCTCTAGCCCTCCTGTTGCCATGGTGACGACATGCCCTCGTCATTCCTCCTGCCGGCCCTCCAGGTTACCGTGGGTGGTTGGATTTCTCACCCCTTTTTTTCCATGCAGGCTAGCTCCACGGTGGTCCATGTTTTTGCTGTATGCTGCATGGCTGCCGGTCGCTTGGGGGAAGGTGGCAAGGTAGGGCACCCCACTGGGCATGGTGGTTGGAATTTATTACTGCGTTTAAAGGGGTTTTTGGGGAACTGGGAGTGTGGGGTGCATGTGGACAGTCAGTTGGGGTTCAGTTCCCCCTGGGGTCGGGGAACACAAGCCCCCCTCCCTCGCCCAGGGTAGCACCTCTCGCAGGGAAGAACATAAAAACAATGTACAGCCTTCACAACTGATTCATCATTTCTCATACCCGCACAAGGATTCAGTCAATGATGACAGATTGGCTAAGCTGTTTAGGGAGGTGGGTCACACTGTGCTTTTTGGCAAAAACAGACGTGAAGTCGGCCATCAGGGTGCTGTAACTGCACCCGGAGTGTCACCATCTCCTGGGGTGTCAGTTTGAGGATCAGTTCTAGGTGAATATGAGTCTCCTTATGGGTTGATCAATCTCATGTTTTTATTTTGAGTTCTTCAACAATGTTTTTCCAGATGGATGGTGCGGATGAATTCAGAATTGTCCTCCATTCTGCACTACATGGACAATTACCTCTGAACTGGCTCCCCGGGCTTGCCAAGGGTCCGACTATCCACCTGAGCTTTCTCTGAATCAAAATTGATTATTTGGCCACGGAATACTGCCTCCCAGCAGACAAGTTGGCTTATCAGAAAGTAGAGCTACAGAGGGTGCTTGGGTGGTATGCCAGCTGCAATCTCTGCTGGTAAAAATGTGCCAGTCAGGTGATGCAGACTTTACTAAGCATCAGAGCTAGTCTGGCCCTGGAGTGTGGAGTTGAGTACTTTTTATCGGAAAGACAAGATAAGAAGGGTGACTAGCAAACATGCCTGGGAACTTGTGGGCTTCTGCTATCCAGAGCCTACTGTTATGGGATGCGCCCAGGACTGGCCACTGATGTTGGTGGGCGGTCCCGCTAATGTCAGTGGGCCCATTATCATCCATACACTGGTGTCTGTGGTTACTTGGGGTAAGTAAGGCTTGGTTTGGTGGGTTGGAGGGTAAACATAGCATGGTCCCCACTACCTTCGTACATTATATAGTTGATTTTACTAAATATTTATTTGAAACACAATGTTTTAACAAATTATAATATTCTATAGATTTTAGTGGAATCCAAAATTAACCCTTTTGTTGTATGGACAGGGGCAGATACACCGTAGTTAAAAAGCTGTGGCTGTGAATCTGCAAAGTGTCTGATAATGTATTACAAGAGCAACTTCGGAAAGGCAACACACCAATATCTTTTTTTTCTGTGCATCGTCATCTTTACCTTATCAGAGGTTGGTGTTTTACTGACATCTAGTGGATGAACTGCATGTTTGGCATTGCCATACAATGCTTATATAATATACAATCCCTCTTATATAATATATGGATTGAAGTATGGAGATAAAATCATGTTTTATTCTGCAGTTTTCCCTCATAGCATGATAGCAGCAGAGAAAAATCTATACCTTCTTATATGGTCAGGTTAAAGGAGAGCTTTAAATGTGAGTGAACCCTAATCCTATCGGTTCAGTATCAGATGTGAACCTCAGCACCCCTTTGGTACTAAGCCCCGCAACATAGTTCCTTAAATGTCTTGTGTATGGGGCCATTGTAACCATTCTTTGCATTAGTGATGCATGCAACAATTTCTAATGCCTTAGCACACAAGAGGTTAAACACAGCCATACTGTATAAGCTTCTTAGGTAAAGGCAAGGTTCAGTGAAATACTTATCTTGGGTAGCCGCTGGCAATAAATGATGCAATCTGGCCTCAGATAAAAGACATCCCAATGTCTGTCAATTAGGTTTTTTTTCAGTGGGATTTAAAAAATACACGAAAGATTCCCTTTAAATAGCAAATAAGGCTCAACAAACTTTTTAAGGCTCTTATTCCATTATTTTATTGGTCCTTTTGTCTATTGCCAAATGCCAACTTCATTTGGCATTGCTCTGGTTCATTTTTTTCCTGTTATGTATACAATTTGGATACCATTTTTAGTTTCCCAGATTAGTAACTGGACCACTTTAAATGCTAAATACTATACATATATATATTCTATAAAAGCCACAATGTCAACTAGATCATGGATCGGTTACTTTCTTTTAATCCTACAAACACTTGTTAGACCTATGTAAAAGTTTTTACAGATTGAAATATATAAATATTAGAAATCCACCATATGTGTATATTATTGGAACAGCCATGCTGAGAGTGGAGGGGCTTTCAAGGCAGGCAAAGTAATTATTTATGCTGGTTATGCTACTTTCTTTAAGTATTGTTGCTTCAGAACAGAAGAGTCAGCATGTTCATGAAGAGAGCTTAAGATTGCATCTGAGGGAACAAATGGTTCTCTTAAGGTTTTCTTAAACCAAATGGTGACCCACGCAATAATTGAATGCCACCTTCTCTTTAATTAAGCATCATGTCTGCACATCTCTAGAGCCCATCCACACCCCACCCAGCCTCTGCCCAAGTATCTTGACTCCCCTATATGTATCTTCTCTGAACATGCAAAGCTGCTTGATATCCCACTGTCCCAATGATCAGGGCCACTGACAACTATGCATGCACAGTGCCGTGCCAAAATGCAGGGCTGAAGACACATCAATGAGGCAGAGAGGTGATGTAGGTGGATGAACATTTGACATCTTGACCCACTTAACGTGAGCAGACCCACTCATGATATTTGGTCGATTGGACACGTGCAGTTTTTTTATCAAGTCGCCACACCAAGCAGTGGACATGTATGCCTTTGTGGCCTGTTCTTACTGTGACATCCTATCCTATTAAAACAGTACGGCCACCCGCCGTTCCGCTATGTCACCTCACGTTAAGACTAGACCAGCACAGATTATCTGACTTTAGTAGAGGCTGGGGGTCCAGATTACACTTTGGGGTCCACAGGTGGAATACAAAGCATGCTTTCTAAAATGCTTAAAATTGCACAAAGGGTTAAACCAAGAAATAAGAAAAAGGTTACTGGCTGCCCATGCTTCTCTCTGTATGCACATAGGGTTAAATAATAACATGCCACAGGATTCATAAAACTCAATTGCATTGAGTTACAAACACAGGAAGACGTTGCCATGGAAACTCCGTATTTATCTACCTAATTAAGGGGGGGGAGGCATCTCACATATTGGATGGCAGAATGGTTTTGTTAGCCTGTATTTAACTGGCAGGTTGAGTGTCAAAATCAAATATGATTTCTGCTAATCACCTTCAGGTTATTAAAGACAGAGCCTTGGAAGAGGGGTGGGTAGGAGTGGGTGACAGAAAATGCACAGAGAATGAAAGGATGGGATAGAAAGGCAGGGGTTGTTATGAACAGGAAAGGATAAAAGAAGAGAGGGAGATGTTAGACAATGGAGGAGATGTACAAAAGCAAAGTTTGACAAACTCATACGATTACAAGGTGGCACAAATGTCTGCTGGAAAGTCAATGATTAATAATATAATAAAGGGATCGGTTGCTTTTTTGCTGGAAGAGGGGCCAGGACTATACCAGCCATTGAAGCGTTAAAGGCTTGCATACAAAACAGACACCCAACGATTCATACTGCTTAAGAGTTTTCACTTCAAGCCCCTTTATGATCACTTATTAGGTACAGAACTTGGGATGTTTTATTGGAATTAAAGAGCAGGACAGCCTGCAAATAAAATACTGGCCAGGGGCACACCAGTAGCTTAAACTGGCTGTTATAACCGGTTTGCTTCCTCATTGTTTTGCCCGCCCTGTAGTCCTAATCCATTTCACCTATCATCACATATTTTCCTACTGACCGCTCAAACAGAATAATTGTGCCCTTTGTCATTTTTGAGGCTCCATATAATAAGTATAGTATAATAATCCATATTTTTCTATGCGAGAAAGTGATACATCTTTGAGGTACAAAGTCTTATGCATTTTCATCTCTTAAGACAGACACTCCATCTGTACTCACAAATAGTTCTTATAACTGCCAGATTTCCCATATGGTACCCTAGGAACAGCCCGAGAGAACCACATTTTTATGAGCACCATGAAAGGAAAGTAGGGTTGCCAAAATCAAAATGGAAAAAAACTGCCTCAACACGGCATATTAGGAACAATGGCCCGAATTTAGTCATGATGCCATGCACTCACTCATCAATATCGCAGATTACATTTTGGAATATGGCAGCTTTTATTTTGCAATCACACCCGGGGTTTTGCACTCTAGTACTGAAGAGATAAATATACACACAAAGGTTTTACAAGTTTTTTTACAAGATGCCAAAACATTACACACAAACTCCTGCTGTCAAGGAGGAGACCAGGCGGCCAGAATACAGCCTTCTATCTGCAAATCCAGCTCTGTATAGAGATCAGGGTATTGAGCCAGCAACCAGTTTAACCTTCAAAAGCAAACAGTCAAGGTCATCAAGTATCATCCATTAAGCAACCCTAGAGGTAACTGGTATTTACGATGACCACCAAGGTCTATCCATTCCCTTGCCATTTAAAAATTACCCAAAATTACCCACTTTCTATCCAAAACTCTGTCCTTTTAGGAGTCAGTGAAGAGTTACGTCCACAAAGTTTTACATAAAACAGTCAAAAAACAGGCGTCAGCAGGATTATTTTTAGGAGCTATGACTCCTTGGCTCGTGGTTTTTGTCGTGGAAGCATTGAACATTATTCTGGTAATTTTGCTAATACATCCAAACACTGTCATTGCATGAATCAAGAAGAAAATGCTAGCTATTTAAAAAAGCATTTCTAGGCATAATTTAATTTAACATATCTGAAAGTCTATGTTGTGTTCTCTTTCCTTGCATGTTTTAGATATTAGGAAGCAATGATGGATCCAGGCTGAGATATGAAAAGGAGAAAAGCAGATATGAAAAGTGATGATAGGACAGGTGGAGAAATATCAAACACCTATCAGTCATATGCTTACTTGCAATGCAAGAGGCAGCCCTGAATCAGAGTATAAAATGGACCATGTATTTGATTTTTCTCACTCATAACTGAGAATTGCTACACGCTGTGCTCATGTTCTCTTTGTTTGCTTATACCAGACACTGTCTTTCATTAATCTTTCTGTGTGTTAATGGAACTCAGGCTGGAGCCTGCTGCTTCATACCCCACCTGTGAGTCTCTCAACTTCTCCATTAGCATAACACTGCAAACAATCCTCCTCCTAGTCCCGTGATATCTGATTTACTAGTATATGTTCTTATACAGATTGCCTTTGCTCTCTGTATCCCCCCAAGTGTTCTTGTTTAGGAGGGACGGTCCCTCTTTGGAGCCCAAATTCCCACAGAAATGCACTGGCATCTCCAGAGAGTGGCATCTTCAGGAGGGGCATATGAGGGGATGGGGACAAAAGGAGGGGGCCATTATATAACAGCATATATACTGTACATGTTGAACTGAACAGGGGCAGAGGGTTGAGCAGTAGTTGGTGGGCCACTTGGTTGTGTTACCCCCCCTATGACTTGGGCTCAGTCCTTTCTTCCTCAAACCCTAGATGAAGCACAACTCTGGCATTGGACAAGTCTCAAGTTTTTTTCTTCATATTGGAGCACAGTAATTCAGCCTTCAATAAAAACAAAAGAAAAAATAAAAAATAATCAGTAAAGCCCCGCCACACCTCTACCCATGACAAAACAGTCCCTCTTTGGCTATTCAATATCTAAGGAGGTACACTTAACATGTCCTCATTCTTTGTTCTTGTACTCTCTTCATATATTCAGCGCATATTTAAAATAGAGGAAGTTATTTTTTATGATAGTTCCATTTGTATTTGCTGGCTAATCATATCATGTGCTTCTCTCTTTTTGACAATCACATTCTAAACATTTTATGGCAAAAAACTTGGACAGAAAAAAAGAAAACAGATATGGAAATAAAACCAAAGGAAATGTCCACCTTGCTTTCCTTTCTGATTAAGTTCTAGCTTGATAAAATTGTAATTAAAGCCCTGTTTGTACACAGCAATTCCAAAGGATAAGTGCCAAAACTTCCACAGGAATGAATATATCACTTTTGATCTTGTTCTTTACCATCATCGATGTGTTTTGAGTGAGATATGTGTACAATGATTGTTATACCAGTAGGGTAATCAACTGAAATACAATTTCCTTTCTAAGTCGTAGTAGGAGTCTTCTCCAGGTGGAGTTGCCACCTTGACCATTGAGTATTGCTCACCCATACAGGCCTTACTACCATGCAAATTAAAGATTCACTCAGTCATACATATATTTTTTAAGAAGCTAGAGTAAATGAAATTGATTTGCATAGCTGAGCAAGCCAACTCCACAAGACAAAGTGGAGAATGCGAGATGGAGCAGAATTGGCTTAAATGCTTCCTCTTTTTAGGATTTTGGTACTCACCAGTGTTGGCACAAAGGTTTGCAATATCATTTTGTATGTTGTGGGTAAGCCTGGCATAGTCAGGGCAGGGTCCATAGTCTGGTTTCGGCTTGGCTCATCCACACCACCAGCCGGCTTGCCTATTATTATTAGTTTGTTAAATTGGGGAGACCCAAAGAACGTCCCCACATTAACATATAGCATCAGGAACTGGATGATTATAAGCTAAAATAACTTTTACATTCTAGGTTATGATAAACCTAATTCTTATACTTGTATAAAACATATTAATATTTTTTTTTCACTTAACAGTAATATGGTGCCACATAACATTTTAATTGGCTGCCTTGTCCTAATAGATTTGTGATATGAGCTATACAGCTGTTTTTACAGACTTATGTGTGGTCTGCCAATACAATAAAGGGTATATTCCAGGAAATATATCACAGCTTCTTACTTGGGCAGATGGCTGGATTAAAATGCTAGGGCCATCACTTCTGCGGGGTAAAGGGGCAGCTGCTCCAGGTACCGCAAGATGGGGGAGCCTGCTTGAGCCACCTAGAGACATTAGCCCTGGGTTTTCTTGTTTTTCCCTCTACTGTTGAAAGAGGATGTGATTGTCAGCAACCAGTGTGACCTCGGACCTCACCAGGTGCCAAGATCCCTAGCTATGACTTGTCCAATGCAATCTTCACCAAGGGATCATATGAAACAAAAGAAGCATTTGCATGACATGCCTGAACATTATGCATATAAAATCAATGCACAGCCCACCCATCTGTTGATTTATAAAAAGAACACTTGCCTAATTGAGGCAGTATACAAAAAAAAAGGAAAATGTTTAATTTTTAGGAAGCAATTATTTTGCTATTTTTGCCAAGGGAATTGCCCATTTGGTACAAACCATTTATCTAGTTTTGATATTTTGCAAATTAAAAGGATGGGTATTAAAACGGTTATAATATGGTTAACGTGTTTTGATAGTTTTCATAGTAAGTTAATAACAATGTTGCATAAAAGTAACTTATTTAAAAATATAGATTTATTTATTTTACTGATATACCATATCTTTTTTTGTAGCGAAAACAGAATGACACTAGTCACCTTGCTTATAGAATGGCATCTCTAGTGCAGTAAATATCATTTCTGGGGAGACTGATGGATTAATAATTTAGATTTACCATACCTCATATTATGGCAGAGACAGAATAAAGAAATCACCAGACAAAAAAATCAAGAGAAATAAATCTGCACTTTTTTTTACATAAACCTTTATTTTGCACCCTTATTCATTGAAAATGTTGATCAAGAAACTACACTTCAATGTTTTAAATGTAATCTGACACCATTTTGTAATGAGGTTGAAAACAACTTTTGTTTAATTTCACAGGGTATGATTTCACTATTAATACTCAAATCTCACTATAACGTAGTTAAAAAACATTGCATTCTGCAAAGACGATATGCAAGGCAGGATTTAAATCTGCTGCGGTTGTAGACAAAATATTGAAGTCACTATTTTCTTCATTTGGTGCCCATATAGGCATCAGCAGCATAATTGTACCCTGTAACTTTGCAATTACAAAGTTTTGCCCTTTG
Organism: Sceloporus occidentalis; assembly: GCA_023333645.1. Taxonomy (NCBI): domain Eukaryota; kingdom Metazoa; phylum Chordata; class Lepidosauria; order Squamata; family Phrynosomatidae; genus Sceloporus; species Sceloporus occidentalis. The sequence continues at coordinate 1,412,608 of JALMGF010000036.1, read as the reverse complement.
TGAACCTTTGGTGAGGCAGGAATGCAGTGGGGTCATGTAACATGCTGAAAAACGAGGTGGCTTGCATTCTGTAAGCAGAAAGAAAGCTGCGAGTGAGGTGGGTAGGTGATGGAGGGAGGGAGGGCAAGTGAGCGGTTAAGGGAGGGAGTATGTGTGTTAGAATGAGAGTGAAAGTATGTGTGTGTGTGTGTGTTAGCATGAACGTGTATATCTAAGTGTGTGAGAGGGACTATGTGCTAGCGTGAGTGTGAAAGTGTCTGTTAATGAGTATGTGTAAGCATGTGTAACTGTATATGTGGGTTAGCATGAGCATGTATGTTTGTGCAAATTTGAGAGTCTGTATGTAAATATGTGTGCTATTGCTTATGTGAGTTACCAGGGGAGCAAGGGCCTGTTAAGGCCAATTGGCTTTTCCTGTCTCCCGGGATAGAAGGTGCCAGCCCTTCCCTACCACCTGCCCACTTTACCTAACACTTCATAATGTCAGAGGTATGTTTTTTTGGCCACAAGTCTTCAATGAAGACCACTTCTGACCAGACTTCTCCAGACAGTAGAAGGGTATACCAGGGACTCACTATTTTCTGCCAATGCTCAGCTGATGGCACTGTTGGGCATCTTCCAATGGTGAAGGGAAGTAAGCATAATTTGTCTTTTCTGTGCTGCACTGTTTTCTTGATCGACTACTCCATCTACGGTCCTCAATATCGCCAGTTACTTAATGCTTCTTCCAAAGAACTTGGGCAGGACATGTGGAAAGTCCTTTCTGCCTTGGAATGTTTGCCTGGGAGAGACCTTGCTGATGCAGTAGAACTACCTTATGTCTTGTTGCTGTGTCTTGCCATGGTGAATGACTTCAACTTCACCTTGTTAATGAGTTTGACTGTTCATCATCCAGTTTTATTTCTCCTACACAGCTGGTTCTGTTTCAGTTAATGATTGTGTTTCAACCTACATATTACATTGATGATCATTAGCACCTGTTTGGTATAATTGTTTAATCATACACCTACAGTCGTGTGAAAAAGATAGTATACCCTCTTTGAATTCTATGGTTTTACATATCAGGACACAATAATAATCATCTGTTCCTTAGCAGGTCCAAAAAATGCATAGCATATTAAATTATGTTGTTATATATATATATATATATATATATATATATATATATATAAAATAAAAAGTATTTAGGTGATGAGGTTTTGAAATGGAATCACTGACACGTCTTCTTTTAAAGATCTCTTGATAGCTTCTTGCGGCACTAAAAGCCAAAAACCACAGGGATATCAATTTCAATATGTAGCAATTTTAGTATATGTTGCTCTGTGGGACTGGCCTTTACTGCACTTTGAAAAATGTCACATTTGCACAAGAATTAAATTGCTTTCCGTGTTGAAGTTACTTTACTAGCCTCTGTTTTGGGTACTTGAAATTTTTTGGACTGCAGCCGTATAAAAGGCTGTGGGGTTTTATTTCGGAGGTGTATTTTCTAAAGAATCAATCCCGGAGAGCAGCTTTCGGAAGCTGTATATTTCTGTCAAACTTAACACTGCCTTATATTATATCCAGGCAAGGCTGCTCTTTTTTTTTGTTGCTTTCTCCGAGTGACAGGTTCCTTAAGACTCTTCTCACTTCCTGAGCATCTCGTCTATGGCCAGAGAGCTGTCAGATCATGTTAGGCCTCTGAGCTCTGTATAGGACAAGATGTTGTGGCCAATCACACAGTGTGTCACCCATGAATATTTTATCAAGGCAAATCACTGGGAATAGCGGGCTGCAATTGAGAAGACAGAAATAACAGTGAGATAGATACTCCAGGGAGAAGGGTGAGGGAGCAAGTTATTCATAGCTGAGAGAATGCAAACAGGAAGATCACCTGCAGGTTACTACGGACAAATTTAGCCTTGACTTCTGACTTCCTAGTAACTTTCGAATGATTTCCCCTTCCACTGTAGCCCTTCATATATAGATATCTTGGAGGTAAGAGTGGGCTTTGAGCAAAAACAACAAATTATGTTGTAATTAAACTTACTTGACTGAGCAATCAAGCCATGTTCACTTGTAAATAAGCATTTTAAAGATTGGTCACAGCTAAGAGTTGTGCTGAGTAAGACAACAGTCCTGGTTTTCATGGGACATTCCCAATTTTTGGAACTGTCTCGTGTACCTGCCCCACTGTCTCATTTTGCGGGAAGCGTGTATTGTGAGACAGCTGGGGAGATCCTCTGATCTCACTGATCAGCCCAGGAAGCTGTAAAATCAATGTTGCTGCACAGACACAGCTGAGCACGACAACATGGCTTTTCAGGTAAGCTGGGTGGGTAACCTTTTCCTGTCTCCTGCTGCACACCACCAACACAAGTGTCCCAATTTAGAGTCATTATGCAAACCATTAGAAAGAAAGACGAAGGAAGAGCTGTGCCAGCAACAGAACAAGTCATCTGTCGTATCCATTACATCACCACGTATGGTGGTCAGAGGGAGTGCAGATTGCTCAACCCAATTGAGATACCGGGCCATTAAGAGCTATGTCCTGAATCTTCCACCTCAAACCTATTCGGCCTAGGCCAGAATATGATGCTGTAATGGTGTTTATAGAGTAAAATAAGCACTATTTGTGGTTTAGAATCCTTATATCTATAGCATAGGCGCAGCCATCTTTAAGGGAAACTTCAGTGCACCTTAAGTACTTAATATGCACTCATTAGCTGAAAGAATAAAAAACACTTAGCTTTAGGAGAAGTTCCAGTCCCAGAACTACAGGGCACCACCAGCTTTGCAGTCTGGTTTTTCACCAGGTTTGGATGCAGAAAGCACAGAGTCACTGGCAAGAAAGCACTAATTTGACTCCCTGGAACCTGAGAGCCATCTATTAACATGGTATTTTAGGTTGAAAAAGACACCAGTTCCTGTAGAAAAAGCAGAAGACAAAAACACCCATGTTGAAGTAATTTCCAATTGTGCCTAAAAAATGGTTTCTTGTTCTTTGTACATTCCTTTTAATGAACAGGTCATCGGAAAGCAGCTGGTATTGTTCAGCTGTTCTCCAGAAACCCAAGGAGCTGGTGGGAAGGGAAATAAGTTAGATGCATAAGGGGAACTATGATGAACTATGATGAATCTGTTCATGCCTTTGCCAGGGAAAAAATTAAATATGGCTACCGTCCTGTGTAGTTGCCCCACTGTACGTGATGTATTTGTTTTCTGGGTTATCATTTCAAATCTTGTTCTCAAAATCCAGATGATTATCTCTATTGGAAAGTTTCTGCTCCGCTGTAGTGGCTTCTGATGAGTAAGCTTGGAGGTAGAGAAGATAACTTCAGGACAAGAAAGTGATTTGATCCTGAAAATGTGGACATCTGTTTGGCCTCACATCAGATTCCTTGAGGTAAAGTATTCTCTTGTATTCCTAAGTATTTTGGAACACAACAATTACAAGAGTTAAAAAACAAGAAATAAAACTAACTTGATGATGCTAAAAGTACATGGGGGAAAGTTTTGTTTAAAGCTGCTAAAGGGCAATGATAACCCAGAAAACCAATACATCACGTACAGTGGGGCAGCTACACAGGACGGTACCCAGAATTCAAGACAAGTGAAAATTGGGACACTTGGTGAATGATAATGCACCCATCAATCAGTGACTGTGCATTATAAAGGTGAAGCAAGCTCATTTTGCCCTTTTTAGGTTAAAAATCTGAAATTGCATCTCACATGCATAATCAAACCTTGGTGAACAAACCAATAAGTGTTTTGGAAATCCCCAAAATAGTACATTGGCCCAAACTTCCTAAAATATCATAAACTTTTGTACAAATTAAATTAAACAGAGAAGAGTAGCATTTTACAATTGCTCTGCAAATAGGCCAACTGTTTCTTTCCCTTCATTAAATTCTACGTACAAGTGATTTCCTTTTATTAATGCTAAATGGGCATGCAAAGGCATATATAGGACAGTTAGAAATTCAGTTGATACAGACAAAAGTAAAAATATTTTGCTTTGCTTGCTGAGTTTCTAAAATTTGCCAGTACTGCCAAGGTCCTTGGACCAATCTGAGTGACATTTAGGTAATTTAGACTAAAAATGGGATTATAATGAAGCAGTGCCCTCATTTTACAATGACGCTGCAGGATGTTAATAAGGCTAGTAGTGGGATGATGACTGACTGATGCCTTCCCAATTAATGAATGTCACTTGAGAAGGGTGTCACTTGGCAAGCAACATTTTGTTTTGGCCATATGGATGAACCACAAGGGAAAAAAATGAATATTGTTAATTTATACTGTTACAGCAGAGCATGGTTTGCAGTGGGGAATAAAGTAATCTTTTCAGTTAGGGCGATATCCTTAATTAACATCTATTGTAATTAGATTATTCACACTCTTTTTGATGGACTACTAAAATCAATTCATGGAGCAGGTCATGGTATTTTATTTTTAAGCGTGTTTAATAAATATATATTTTCAATTACATTGGACATATCACCTAGGAAAAAAAAACTTACATTAATTATAACACATAAAACTGTGTATATATATATATTCCGTTTATAATGGTTAATATAGTTCAGAACCTTAAATATATATTGGATAGAAAGATAGATAATAGGTAGATAGATATGATACATTATACACACATAAATTATAAGTTTTGCTTAGGGTGTGTTCCTTCACACACTTGATTGCTTCCTGATTTGCTGATCATTATACATGTTTAATATTTTATTTTTTATTCATATGTCTGTGTCACACCGATGTGTGATATTTAACGACATTAATTCCGCCAACGCATATGACAGCACCGCATGTGTATCTCACCATGTGCCTGTGGGTAGAGCTTGAATAATGGAACTCGATAGGACCAATATTGCTTAATATGTGTCATGGACAGAGGTAGGCAAAATTCTAAAATGATTCTCCTGCTTCTGTTCCATTTCCTGCTCCTGTTGGATGGCTGTTTCTATTGACTAACCTTTGCCTGCTTTTTAACTATGGGGCGGTTTAGTATCTACCTTCTGCTGTGTTAATCCTGATTCTAGACTGACCCCCTGGCTGGACCTCCCTGGCTTGTTTTGACTACATCTATTGTCTGATGCTTCATCTGGTCTGTTCTTCTGGGTTCTCAGCAAGTACAAACACGTTTCCACCAGAGGTCTAGCTACTCTACTAGGTCCTGCTAGGTCCAGTGTTCAGTTGCAGACATCCTTGGCAAGCTCTTTGGTCTTGGCCATGGTGGAGAGTTTGGAATCTGATTGATTGCTTCTGTGGACAGGTGTCTGTAAGAGCGTGCTCCTAATCTCAGCTTGTTACCTGTATAAAAGTTACCTGGGAGCTAGACATCTTGCTGATTGATAGGGGATCAAATACTTATCAATTTATAACTTATTTGAAATGTGTTATTCTGGATTTTTTGTTGTTTTTGTCGGTCTCTCACTGTTCAAATTAACCTACCATTAAAATTATAGACTGATCATGTCTTTGTCAGTGGGCAAACGTACAAAATCAGCAGGGGATCAAATATTTTTTTCCTTCACTGTACATTAAAATACACATGATGGTTTAAGTGCCCCTTTAAATCCATAGAGCTCATTTTGCTGGTTATCTTTTACCATTACTTCCTTTGGATTGGTATGATTTCTCCTCTTTGTGGACAATTATATTTTCGCAGCCAAATTTGAATGAAGAGAGTACGCAGGGCTTCAAAACATGAAACTAACCGCAACCCTAATTTTACCCCCATTAGCACAGACCTCATCATCCATAAGATAACCTAGTCACTTACTTTTAAACTAAACATAATTACACTGACACGTGTTAATGCATACCTCCCAAGTAGTATAAAGTGGTAAAAAGTCCCCTTTATAAAGAGACTTTTGCCCCTTTGTAACCCATAAACTTCTGTGCGTCTTCCATCTGCTATATTGCAGTGTTATATACCACTAAAAGAAAGAGATGTAAGTGTATGTATTTAAATATCTTCTGTATATGTGTATGTATATATGTATATATATATATATATATATATATATATATATAAACCTTTTTAACTTTTCTTTTTTGTAAAGCTTGAGAAAAAGGCATGATGAACTGGATGGACGTTTACATTGATAACTTGAAAATTAAATTTAGATTTCATTTTCTTGGAATTAAGATTTATCTAGAAGGTCAGAAAGCTGTACATGTTTGTTTTTTCCTGTGGATACACACCTTTCAGAACACATAGAAGTAATTACTTCTCTTTAAAACAATGTTTTCACTTGATCAATCTGTGTCTCTGCAATTAGAAGAAATTAGTGTTCAGTTATCCAAATCGTGTGGGCAGAACACTTTGTGAAGATGTTTAACCCTACGTCTTGACATGCTTCATATTATATCTCATCTCAAAATATTATCATAATGTTTTGATCAACACCAGCATGGAATGTTTATTCTCACAGTCCTTCACTGCCCATGCCGATACTGAGCAAAAATTCCTGCAGGTATACTAAGCCTGGAATCATTGGTCACCTACAGCTGGGCTGACACAAACTTCACCTAAGTATTTTATCTGTACCTCCCAATGATCAAGCCTTTGCAGGACAGTTGGAAGGATCAGTCTCTGTCCACGAATGGAGCATCACACCAGGCTTCCATTCATAAACAAAGTCTTGCATGATCACCACAACCTTGGATGGGAGGAACTGTCGGATTGTGGTGTGCATGGACGCGCACATCGCTACTTTATTCATGAAGTTCCATACAGATAGGTTACCTGGGCATGGAACGTCATAAAGGTTTTAACAGGTAAACATATAGGTCAGTAAAGTTTGTGTGGACACCCTGGGTTGGATTCAATGATTCCTGTATGACGTATATGATGTCATATCCCAGCGCTCCATGTCTTAAAGGTGTGCTGAATTGGCACAGCCTCTGTAGTGTGAATGGGCCGGTTGGGGAAATCAAAGAAGGTGATCTACGCTCTGTTTTGCAGGCCTAGGCCCAGGCCAGGATATATCACACGGAATAAGGCAGATAACATATTGTTTTTGCAAGTACATTTTTTAGACGATTGGCAGAACTATCCTTATAAACACATTGCAAAATGAAAGGAGCCTATATTTTCTTTTTTCCATCAATACATATTATTTAATTGAATCAAATTGCTAAGATAAAACACAGCCTGCTTCGAATGTGAGCAAATGAGTTTGATAATGCTAAAAAGCAATGTAGCTTGTTTCTTTAAAAGCAAATGTAACTAAATAAAATGCGTAAAAAAAAAAGTTTGCAATAACTGACACATTTGTAGATTTAAAGCACTCTAAGAGTGGCAGTGCCCCCTGCTGGCAAAAGAACGTAAGCATCATTATTTTAGTTTACAATTGTTATAGTGCTTTTATATATGTACTGTGTGTGTTTAAAGGCTTTGCATTGTGGGTTTGTTTGTATGAGGCCCTTATGTATCATTAAAAATGACATATTTGAAGTATTATTCAAATTCTAAACATATTTTCAGAATTTAAATCACTGTACAGCAACACCTAACTACTGTATGGAAGATTATTAAACCCATGATGTAGGATAGGTCATATACAGTCAAACGGCTCAGATTAACCAGAAATCAGAAACAATCTTTGAGAGAGATATACAATGAAAAAGGACATTGCAATGAAATTATTAAACAAAGGGGGGTCGGCATCAGGATTTGCATTAAAAAAGTATGCCTCTTGTGACGCTAAGCCAGTACACAGTACAAATATGGCAAGTGTGCATCCAGCCACCCCCTTACCCCCACAATTACATTTGTTTTCACTTTAACACATATGATAGCTGTATTGACCTTTTAACTTTTCGTACTGTCCCCCCATCTGCGTTTACTCTATCCCCATCTCCCTGACATTTGCAGTACAGGAGATATGCTCAGCAGAAACTGCAGGGGGGGTTTAGACAACGTGTGCACACAAGGCAAATGTTCCCATTGATTTCAATCAAGCAGCCAATTAGCAGCAACACATGTCGGACCACTTTCATTTTGAAAGAATGCATATTAAAGAACTCGCAGAGCACTTTAATCTGCATCCTTCTTTGGATTAGGGCTCAGGGACATTAGATTCTTCATTTGATTTTAGGAAGAACAAACATTGCACTCTCACCAACTACAAATCCATATCTCCTGCAAGCCAAGGAACGGAGAGAAAGGAAATACTACAAATGTATAAAGGGAAAAAATGATAACTTAAAATCATTATTGTATCCATTTAATGCAGAAGTCTGTTCTGGCCCAGGCCGAGTAGGCCTCTTGGGCAACCAGGCACCACTGTTGAATGGAGTGTTGAAAAGGGAGGTCAACGATCTCCATAACTGGCCCACTGACAGAACTTGGCACGGCCGCCATAGGTCATTTCCACTCAGCGTTGTAGGTCCTTTAATGGCAAAGCGCTGGGACATGATATCATATCCTGACGCTCAGCAGTAAGGATGGCAACTTGGAGGGGCGGCTGGTGTTGCTGCCATCGCTTAGGGCTAGGGCAGTGTCAAAAATAAATAGATTCAACTGATTTAATGTTTTTAAATGCTGGTAAATATGATGTTCTGACAAATGGGGAACTGCTATATCCCAAAGATGAGTGCTAGATTTGTGGGGCTCAACCCACACTGTCCAACGTGTAAAATGTCCAAACAGGGACACTTTGATTTTAATGGGTGTGCTTAAAGGCATGAATAAGGAGTATGGCTTAACCAAGACTTTTTGTTAAGTGCTTCAATGTGAAAACCAAAAAAAAACTGGTGATAAATGGTGCTGGTGCCCATAAGGGCTATGGCGGCCACCAGATCTCCTAGATCTTTTTTTCCTCCATAAAACCCTGTGAATATGCATCATGTTTTTCATAATTATCTTTACTTGACTTCTATAATATTATAAAGTATACTAATTTAGGAACAAAATATATTTGTATATTTTATTATATATATATATATATATATATATATATATATAGTATCTTTATTGAATCCGAGTCTAATTTTAAAAGAGAAGATACGTGAGAGTAATGGAAGCAGATACAGAACTAAAGAGCAAAAGAGAAAAGAAGTAGATTTTCTGCAAAGGCTTCTCATTTTATTAGAAAACATTTTTACTGGTTGATTTGAAGAGAAACCTGTGATTTCCAAAAAACGAACAGACTGGCAGTAATTGTGCCCATGAATCTGTAGAAAATACCACTGCTGTTCACCAGTCAGTGAAAAAGAACATAATGATTTCTTACTTCCCTACTATATTTTCACACTAACACAATTTTCAGCCCTGTGTGCAAGTGGAGATTTAAAAAAAAGCAACAAAAAAACAGCAAACCCAGGTTTCAAATAAACCTTATAATAATTGTGGAGACTTGTTTCATAGATGCCAACAGTCCTAAAGTAACTGGGACAATCCACTCAACATATGTCCATGGTTGTAGCAACCAGCCTTTCAGAAATTTCACTCTATAGAATTAAGGGTCAATTAAGTTGGGTTACATTTCACACATACCGTCCCTGGAAATGGATTGAATTTTTTTTTTTTCGAAGAAAAATTATTAAAATTAAAATATTAATAAGGTTACATTGTCACGAGTTTAAATACTGTTTTGCTGCAGGGTTTCAAGAACAGCCTAGAAGGACAACCCGGGAGTGGTTTCGGGGGAGGAAGAACATAGCAATTTGACATCGTTTCACATGGTCTTTTCTGCCCAGTGCAATTAAAATTAATGTCATAAAGTTCCAGATATATTTGAACTACAGGTACATTGATTAGGATGATAGCTAGATCAGTCCGTCAAGCAAAGTCAAATTCTTATCATTATTAAAGTTAAATTCATTATCAGGCCATGCCAAATACACGCGCACCCAAAAGGGATTGCATGGAGAGCCTATTATTAAGGAAGCACTGAGAGGATCAGAGTCTGTTTGTGTTGCTTAATGGGTTTGTTACTGTATATACGGAATAAGATACACAAGAAAGTGCAAGTTATAGGTCAAAATCTGCACATCCCCAGTAACCCATGGAAAACTGGCCCCCTTATCAGCCCACTTTTGGCCTGTACTTAATCCAAAAAAAGCCAACCAGATACCTTTACAAATAGATCCCTTTTAATTGCAGAATTCAATGATTAAAATGATAGTGTGCTTTTTCATTTACAGAAAGGACAAAAAAAAAACACAATTCTAAAGCAGACCTTAAAAAAACATTAGGCTTCTAATGAATCCTGTAACGCATGCATATGCAATCTCTGGGACAGCAATTTCGGTGATGCGCAAGCAGTAAGCACCGTGGGTGTCGTAGGATTGCTATTGCTGTATTTACCCTGTCATTGTCGGACTGTGCGCTCGACTCCAAGTGTACATATGTGTCTCTATGTGACTTTAAGCACTTTTACGGAAATCGCTGTTTCTTGTGTTTTGGGTGACACGCAGAACTGAAATATAATGAATATGCAGCTAACACTACAGCCTTAGAAATAATTTAGAAGAGATATTGGAAGCAGGGATTCTTACTTTGGGGTAACGTCATTGTAGTCAGGCGTGTGCCTGCTATGCTTGGCATAGTTTGTTTTTTCATGATAAATATTTAAACTTCACTTTCCAAAAGTTAATATTAAGTTGGGATTTGGGGAGCCATGAAAAAATATGGATTATTTCCAAAGCCACACTGCAGAAAAATATAATATTCGTGTTCTGCTAGCACAATGGGAGACTCCAGTCACATTCTAAGTAGCTTTTGTCTTTGACTGTGAAAAATAACTTCAATACAAACCATTATACCCCAGAGTTCTCTATTCTGTTGGTGCAGCAGGAGTGTGGTACCCATCAGGTAATCACCACCTCAGGTGCCATTCAAACATCTTTAAATAAGCCACTTTTTTTTTTTCCTCTTTCTCAAAACCAAGGTAAGAAAAACTGTAGGAAAGAAATAATCTGTTGCGTTAAATGGGCTTTTCTGATGTGGAAGGTATTAAAAGAAATTGCTGGAGTTTAGCCTGTAAAAAATGAGAAATGAAAATCGATTTTAGACAAAATTTACCGGCATGTTATTAAATGTACACTTCAGCTTACTCAGTACCAAACTGATTTTATATACAAACTAGTCTTACAGTGGACTTTGCAATCATAAGTACATCTAATTGTGCAGTACCCAATTTTGATACGGATGTCCACCTTTCATACCCAAATGTCAGTTTCCCTTTTCTACCCTGATATTTTTGGTTTTATATGAGCTTGTTCTTTTTTTTATTTTTTAATTAGAAAAGATGTCTGCTAGGCATCAGACACACAACTGCAATGTAGAATCTGTTTATTACACATAGTCTCTTCTCGCTTTTTCCCAGAATATATAGATTTACAGGCCTAAACAGGAATCTCAACCCCCCACCTCGATTAAAATAAGAGACTCAGTGTAGAGCGCCAAGGCTTTTAATTTTTAATGTACATGCACTGCTTTCAAGGTGCTCATCTCTCAATGTACAGCAGTACATTTGATTTGAACATGAACAAAGCACACATACATTCAGGGCTAACAATCAAATGAAGCTTCCTCATTTGAGTAAGGAACAGTCCCAACAGCAGGACTGTTGTCTATTATGTTGGTTAGTATATGAAAGACCTCTTAGCTATCTACCACTTTAGCACCACAATCAATATATTCCACTTCTACTGGGTGTCTTTAATAGTTCTCAAACCAGCATTCAACGACAACTAATCGTTCTTTATTTAGGGGTTTCCCAATTGAATTACAGTATTGATACGTATATAAAACTATGATCAGTTGTGCCGTTTGATACATAGTTTAAGAAAGCTACATAAATGGAATCAATTTTGCCTAAGGGAGTCGAAGATCCTGGGAATTAACAATTATTGTAAGAGTATCATAATATCACTTGCGTTCTCTGGTGGTAGTAAACCTCCTAGGCTCCCTACTGACTCAGGACCATAAACAAACAAAAAAATCTTCAGTTTAACCAAATCATCATTTGGATATGTTTCTAGAGCTTAAAAAAAGTTTGTGACTTAAGGTAGAAAAAATGCAACAAAAAAGACACTATGAAATAAAAGAAACTTCCTTTTCCATTCTTCAAGGTAGACAACAAGAGGCTACTTCCTGTCTTGTACATATCTATTTCTCCTATGGGGTTAGGAAATGCAAGCAAAAATAGTGTATAGGCCAAGATAGGCTATGTCTATTTTAAAAATACTTTTGTATAACCTAGTTCCCTTTTAGGTGTAAGATCTAGGGACTCAAATATTTCCTTACTGAGATTCTGATTGTCCTTCAACATGGATATGTCACTGCTATTAGCTGCCCTCATACTCATTTCTCCATTATCTGAGCTACACATGTGCGTAAGAAATATACAGCAACTTTAAACTACTTGTCAGTTTGTGCATTTGCCTTCACGCAGACATCAATCGTGCACACATTTTAAATATCTATATCCCCACTTACACATATAAAAAGAGCTCTTTATGTTGCTCCATGGGCAACAAAATTATTATTCTCTACTATGTATAAACTCTGTGTGTCTACTTATTCTGGCAACCTAGACAAACTTCATGATCTCTAATGACTTGAATCCATTTTATCCATCGTGGCTTGAGCATCCTATAATGATGTTCTCCTAGTTATGATCCACTGGGTCTTTACAATTCTACTAGTGGCTGGTGATTTGTTTGCTTTTTTAGGTATCTGTAGTAAATCTGGCTGCAGCTTCCCTAAAGGGAAGTGGCTGCCTGCCAAACATCTTCATCGAGTCACAGGTGTCATTGTCACAACAACCTGCTACCCTAACCCTATCATGAGGGTTCATCTGAATGCAGGTCATTTTATCCTGTATGCCTCAGGATGTCCAATTGTTTCAAGTTTATTTCAAACATTAGCAATATTAGCGTTCACAAACATGACAGTAGAGGAGGGCACAATTAAGCTGGTAATACCACATAATCCAGTTGTGTGGAAGTCCTTATCTGTTTTGGACAATGGATCTTTAATGGCTCTCAAAACAGTCCTTGGGAACAACTAGTGGTTCTGGATTTAGATGTTACTTGATTGGTACAGAAACATAACCAAAACATTTTTAATTGGCAGGCAGATAAAACCGAGAACCATAGTTGTACCCGAGGAGAACCAAGTTTGGTAGCTAAAGTTCACAGTTTACTAAACAAATCCCATTTTATTTAAAAAAATGTGTGAAGAACCGAATACTGAAATAAGCAACCCAGAAATGAGTCAGCCTGGAAACTGATTGCTTTGTATTTAGCAGCATCGCTGTACTATATTTTAACAGTTCCATTATTATACCTGGAAGTGAAGCCTACATTTTAGTTTTAATTATGTTGAATACATTCTGCTTTGTACACAGCACAGCAAAATAAATCACATATAAGCATTTGGTGCCTTGTGTCTGTAATATAAGCTCACGATCATTGCCAATGTGGCATGGAGATAAACCTCGAGCTTTCTTGGTCAATCAGCTGGATTTTGTCACTCCTTCAAAGAGCTCAAACTGATGCCAGACTTTCTCCCCCAACCTACATACACCCCTGCTGGAGACAGAACAGTGCAAGATTCCCATAATCGAGATAATTGGTGTCAGATTGAGTTTCAATCAAGCCCTGACTTTCATTTCCCGAGCAAAGTGATTGCCATGACATCTCAATCTAAGGTCATTAGGAGGAAGAGACAGACAGAGAGATGGATGTCAAACTAAAACTGATCATGAATGCATCAAGGGTGACAGAAACTCACAATTTATATATATATATATATATATATATATATATATATATATAGATAGATAGATAGAAAGAAGAGATGGATTATCAAGTGAGTCCAAAAATAATGTGTCCTTGAAACCATAATATTCCAATTCTCACCATTTGCTTAGTGCACATTTTAACTTTCTTATGCATAATCTATGATTGCATTCTTATGAGTACATCACATGCTTCACCCGATCACAAAGAGGTGAAACTGATGACATTTTATGATGAGGCTTATCACAGACTGGCTTAGGCATGACTGATGATCAGAATAATTACTGCTGGAGGTAACACATTTTTCTAATTTCCCCCAAAATATCAGCCGTTTTTTAGTAATATTGATTTTACCAAATAATCAAAGAACTAAAGTTCAGGGGGACTGATGACCCTAAGAAAATCCTACAAAAAAGATGCATTTTTAAGAAAAGACTGCGAGTATAATAGTTTAAAAGAATAATGGCTGATTACTGAAAGCAGGTAACATATATAATGCCATTTTTGTGGTAGCCTGTATCTTTTCTTTCAGATAATCCCAAATAATAATAAAAAATGATTTTATTTTATCTCAGTGGACTCTAACATATCTAGATTTTGACCTAACAATTTTGCTGAATGGATGGAAAAGTAATTTTTATATTGTTGAATTTCATGCAATTTTTATATTGTTTTTATACCTTGCAGCATTTCCTGTCTAGAGAGTACAACACGATTATTCTCCACAACATTATCTGATGAAAATCTCCATTATACCAACTGCTTGGCAGGAAGTATAGGTCAAGAAAAGAGCCAATAAAGCATGTCTCTCTGATCCAGTTCTACACCAGTAGCCAAATGTTTGCAGAGGGGTGTCGCTCGGTTGCATCTGTCACCCAAACGGTTAAGCCAGTAATCCTTACCTTTAGACATGATTCCGAAGTGCTCAGATATTTAATGGGACAAATATAACATTGTTACTAATTTTAAAGAATATATAAAGGTTTAATAGCTATTGGTAGAAGAGGGAAATTCTCAGATTACACTGAATCAGGATTGATCGCAAACGTCAAACATATTAATATTAAAAATCCTTGCAATGCTGTTTGCTGTAGAACGATAACGTACAGACAAAGACTAGCATTCCCAGACTTCCATGGGCATAAAAACCAGCTAGTCTAATATAGTATTCTTAAACTTCTTGAATTACAAGCAGTGCTACCTTTCCTATATTTTATTCATGAATTAAATGTCCAGCTCAGTTGAATTTTACTGTATTTGCTGAAAAGAGAACTCTCACTGGTTTGAAGTCAGCCTCATTGATTATAGCACCAGGTTATTTCCAGACCTGAATAAAGTTACACTGATAGAAATCACTACTTTTCAATTAATTTGCCTCTTTTAAATAACAGCTAAATGTAATTTATTTGGCTTCCTAGAGGATGACCTTTCTGTAAGAACAAACTGTATTATACCGAGCCCCAGGTGTCTCCTTGGAGAGCAGCAAGTGGCGCTCATAAGTGCCACTCAGATACTTGGCCAATGGCTGTTGGAGATGCGGTCAACAGAGTGGAAAAGATGTCTGTCGAGCTGCACTTATTCCTATCTTGCAGACAGGTGCAAAAATAAACAAGCCAAAAAAAAATTACCTGCCAATGCACCCCTTCTCTCTGTCCTTTGATTTGAGTCTGTCTCTGACAGTACATGAGCCAGACGTGTCCATAAAGCACTCTCACTTGACAGTGATGATCTTACAGAAAGTTCAAAAGGGTGCGTGAAACCAGTAAGAATCAATGGACTAGTATTTTTGAAAGCAACGTGGAGCAATTACTAATTTGCAGAACTTGTTTTTATAAACACACCAAAATATCTCCATAGCTTTTTAGCTTTCCATGCTGGTGATCAATCTCTTTATAGATCTAGAATCGGAGTTTCCCATATTTATTTCTCAACAAACCCTAGAAGTGCAGCTTTAATTATTAACTATGATACATAACACTGGTACAGTATGTGCTGTTTACCTACTGCACTATGGAATATGATGGCTCTATATAAGTGAATAAAAAAATTATCTTCTATATTTCTAGACTTGTTGCAGTTAGATACTTGATAATGCCCTGGGTCCTTTGAGGGGCAGGTAAGCAGGTACAAAATTATACTATACAAAATATATAAAATATGGTGAAAAATTGAAAAAGCACCTTTTCTTTTGAAAATATTTCACTCCTCTACAAAAGCTAATAAAAAAACTGCTAAATAGATTCTACTATTTGTCCTGAGTTTAGAAATACCCAATTTTATTTTTTGCATGTTATAGGGCAATAAGTAGCATATTGCTATTTCAAAGCCAGTTTTTTGTTTTCCAAAACTGCTCATTCTACGCCCATGTGCTATTTGAGATATCTTTGGAGCCGGTCACTTCAATTCAATATCTTCATCAAACCATATATGTTTGAAAACTAGACACCCCAGAGTACTTCAAGTGCTAGTATGTTAACACTTTTCATGTGCTAATTCTACTACCGGTCTTTTTCAAGCTTTCGGTAGTATTTCATTTTAGTGGGGTGTTTTTTAAACACATTGCACTTCAGGTATGCATTTACAGCCCTTAGTATATGTCACTGTCAAACAATACTTCAATATGTGTTCAGCAACATCTCTTGAGTACAGTGATACCACCTGGCTGTTTGGAGGCCAAAGGGCCACATTTGGAAGGTGCGCACTCTGTCCCCCAAATATTATTTATTGTTTTATATAGCACCATCAAATTCCGTGGCACTGTACAATGGGTAGACAGGACATAACAAGTAGTATATAACATAACAATATGATGTACAGAAACAACAGGTGAGGAGCTTACAATGTAGAGGAAGTTAGGGTGTATTACACAATGGGTAAAAGGTAAAAGTTAGGGATGGACCAGCCACACTAGTGTAAGTATTGCAGGAGAGGGACTAGGAAAGGTGAACTAAAGGAAAATAAGTTCCTTTAGCTCATGTTGTAAGTGTCCGTAAAGAAATGGGTCTTGAGGGATTTTTTGAAGGACCGAAGGCAGGGGGAAAGACGGATAGGCTGGGGGATGGAATTCCAGATATTGTAGGCACGCATGAGAGCTGGAAATTGGAGGGAGGGAAGATGAGAAGTTTGTTTTGGAGAGATTGCGTTTCAGAAAAAGTGCAGACATCCAGGTAGAGACAGAGGCGAGACACTTAGTTACACAATCTAAGACAGAGGGAGAGAGATCGGTAGAGGATAGATAGATCTGAGTGTCATCAGCATACAGGTGGTATTGAAAGCCAAAGGTTGAGATCAGTTTGCCAAGTGAGGAAGTGTAGAGAGAACAGAAGGGGTCCTAGAACTGAGCCTTGGGGTACTCCGACTGAGAGGGGGAGGGGAAGTGTTATTGGAGACAGAGACACTGAAGGAACGATTAGAGAGGTAGGAAGTGAACCAGGAGAGAACAGTGTCATGGAGACCAAGACCATGAAGGGTTTGAAGGAGAAGAGGGTGGTCAACAGTGTCGAAAGCAGCAGAAAGGTCCAGCAGGATTAACATAGAGTAGTGGCCCTTGGATTTAGCAGTAAGTAGGTCATTAGTAACTGTAGTAAGGGCGGTCTCAGTGGAGTGTCGGGGGCGAAAGCTAGATTGAAGAGGGTGAAGTAGAGAGTTGGAATCCAGAAACTTAGTTTATTGGGTAAACAATTCTTTCAAGAAGCTTGGAGGTGAGATGAAGTAGAGACATGGGATGGTAATTAGACAGATGAGTCAGGTCAAGGGAGGGCTTTTTCAAGATTGAAGTAATGGTAGCATGCTTGAAGGAGGATGTACTCCTATATACCCCCTATATGCCACTCTGCCCCCCTGATATGCCTTATACCCCCTATGTCTGTCATAATTAAAATGTTTTTTACTTCAAAAGAAAAAGACATTGGAGTTCACTCGTTTTGTGGATATATATATATATATTTAAATTATATATATATATATATATACATATATAAAACAGACAGGTGGATTTGGGTCGTTTGGAGAGACGTTTTGGGAGACAAAAAGTTCAAGGAGCATTAATAAAATCAAATGCTGTGTAAATTACATGTAAGTTCACCTTGGTGTAAAACACACAAAACTTTCTTTTCCATAGAAACGAATGTGGGAAATTTTCCAGATTCAAGCATGCCCGCCTTGCTCACATGACATTTCTCTTACCGGTCTATCCGCCAATCTATGTTTCTATGGTACAGCCAGAGACTCTCTAGTCAAAAAACACACATCTATGGTGAATTGCTGGCTGCGCATGCGCATCGGACTCAAAGCCGTCGGAATCGGCCCGAGCGGCGGAATGTGGCGGATATCGGGGGCCCTGGCCAGGGGTAAGAGCCAAAAACAACCGGAAGGGGGCACTATGCTAAATGGCGGGTGTATTGCGTAATACGTGCAACTCACAACATGCATTAAAATCTGTGTCACCAAGGTTAACCAGGTGTCACGGTGGGGTTTTGTGTGTCCATAGCAGAGCATGCAACGGCCTATAGTACAGCGTCCAGGTGTTGTTTACGGGACCTTTTCCCAGGCTGCCGTTATATGTCATTCGGTTATGTTATCCGGTAAATTTAAGAAGGTGCGATAGTTTTCTCTAATCGAAGTGTCAGAACAGAACTTGTTATGATTACCTCAGTTTTTTGGGAAGGAAATCATGGTTCTGATTTTACTTTTTTGGTATGTTGGATACTATGGGCACATGTCACCTGTATATCTGACACTCATTGTCTTTTTAGTTTATGGGTAATATTTAATTAAAAAAAAAACCAACAAAGTACATGTTTGAATTCTTGATAAAATAGCGCTGTTGCTGGGTAAGTCACCAAGCAGCATTTCAGATTTAAAAGGACAGTACTGCCCCTTACAGCTCCACCAAGAAGAATGCAAATAAAAGTACTTTACTTGGTGGGGGCACATATATATATATATATATATATATATATATATATATACACATACAGGGATAGTGATGCTAACCTCTGACCCCCTCCATGTGGATATGGTTATGATTGGATACAAGAGCTAAAAAGCAGGTACCTTCACACCTGCGGTTGGGAAGAAGGGCAGATGCTTCCTGAATCACAATTGGTAGATCTATGATCTGTAGAAGGGGAGGATCCCGTGACTGCACGATTATTTATCGATTCAATATTTAGCTCTGCTTTGTATAGTGTCCATAGAGGTTGACCACCCACCTGCCAATCAGCCCCTGTGTCTATGGCAGGCTTGTGTAACAAGGAACAAGAGGTTTATAGGTCAATTTTATTTCTTCTTTTTATACACAGAGGAAACGGTACTTTCCAAAGTAAGACTGAACAAACAACTGTTCAGCACTAGAAAGGCTTGTGTTTTAACAGGCCTTTTTTTACGCAATAATATTGACTTGCTTATCGTCACGGTCACACCTCTTTCTTGGCCTTCACCAGTTCTGTAAGATGTTCTGAACAACTCCTCTCCCGCAGAACCCCGTGCCATTAAAATCAATTAGAGCGCTTTCTGCACATGCGCACAGGGCTCTGAAGAGACCCTCACTCGCAGTTTTTGCACAGCCGTCCCTGGAGCTGACTGGCGGTAATATATAACTTGCAAGGAGAGGGATTTTGCCCAGGCCGTGGGCAAAGGGGCACTGCCCATGCCTTTGCAACAAAATAAGGACACAGTTGAACATTAAAGGGACCATAAAGCTGTTATATGCATTAACGCGCCCTGTTCCATCTATAGACTGATGAATATAATACTTTTGTAACTCAATTTATTAGAAATCGTGTTACAAATGTTTGTGTATCACCGTTAAACGCCCAGTCCCATCTTTGACATGCTTCTTTAATGAATGTTTTGCCTTGTTTATATTTTTTTGCCAGGGACGCTCAATTGTCATGTGTCGTAAGAGAAGGCACTGATAGGCTGTTGCCGTAGAAACTGAAAAAAATCTTGTTAAAAGTTTCTGTGGTATTTTTTATGATGATTTTAGAGGAATGACTAAAATTCAAACCTTACTTTTTATATAAGGAAGGTTACAGTTGCTTAACTCCCAACATTTGAGGTGTTCAAGTCGGGGAACCTGTTTTGGGGATATGGCAGGGGATGGACTGTTGGCATGGGGGTTGGCGAGGCCAGATGCAGGACCACTCGTCTGCCATATGAAGAGCCACTGCAAGGTCCTCATGAGCCCCGCTCCCTGTAAAACGGGACAGCGCCTGAAGATCAGGAGTGTCCATTAAAACCAGGACACTTGGGAGTTATGCAGTCAGACACAGTATATGCCGTAGTCGAAATCCTGTTTGACAAGCTTTGTCACAGGGACCCCGGTTCAAAGTCTATGTTGCATACAAGGCTTTCATAGTCGAATGTCCTTCAGAAATCCCGTCGTTGCTGCCCCTGCTGTTAAATAATGAAATGATGGAGTGACTGTTCCTTTAACCTAAATCCATTTGTCACATTTGATTAATTACATTTTAACGAACATAATGTAATGATTGTGTTCTGCTTCTCTTGGCGTCTGCCTCGCTCTCTCCTTTAGCCATTAGAGGCCTGACCATCTGTGCAACATTTGTAATTACAACACAATGTTGGAATCATTTGCCGTGGTATTTTGTTAGCGTGTGATTACTGAAGCAGTGCCGCTTCGAGTTGTTATTAAATGAATAGTTTAATTGTACTTTACATGGTTGCCTTTAAAACATGTATGAGTATGTTTAAATATTGATGGTGGAAGGGGAGGAGTATAATCATTTATTCGGAAACCATTACATTTCAAATGAGCCATTAAGAACACCGTGACACACGTGCGATGACACCGATACAATTTGTCATGCGGTACGGCTCGGGGGAGCATGTTTTTCAAAAAAGTTGGAAAAGGCAGAGGAGTTACGATATTGAGTCTCGCTTCACTATTCATTATGAGGGGCCAACAGCGGCAGGTTTCTCCATCTTGAAGGGCAGAACTGGTCGTGTATAAGGCATAGTGTAATGGTCAAGAGGACTAGCTGATATAACTATGCATTACGCAGGGCCAGCCAAGCTCTCCCTGCAGTAGAAGTGTATTGAGGATTGGCCTTCATAACCTGTAGTGAAGCTAAGGAGAAAAGTACTTAATAATTCTTTCTGGCAAGGGTTTGGACGTTAATCAGTACTAGGAGTTATGCTGCAAAAATTCAACAGAATTAGTGGAACGGTGTCTTGAAGTGAAGAAACCTCCATGATTTCCATTTACTTTGTCCCTCACTAAACAAAAGTGCCCCTGAAGTGTGGTCACCCTACAAAGTGGTCACACGTAAAACTAACCAGCTAGAACGTTTGTTCTTCTCATAATGTACGGTTCACCTTTTCTTTGTTCTCTCCAGCCTTCAACCGCTTCCATGTTGTGAATGTAAATGGATGTGTACACGGCGAGGCAGAAGCCTTGGGACAGTCTTCTCTCCTTCCGCTAGGGCAGAATGCCGGCAGCAAAACGTACGTATTAAGTTTTATGAACGCCAGACCACCTTAGCCACAAAATGGCTTGTTTTACCTTTTCCTTTAATGCTGGATAAACGTCATGAGTCACTTTTGGGGTATCCTACTAGAAAATCAGTTCAGCTTTAATTTAAAGAAATCAATCACCTATGGAACTGATTTGGACACGTGAGGTTTCCATTACCACCTGAATATCTGTTCCTGGCTCCTATAATGAAAGCTATATCCTAATTAATTTATTTAGTAGAACTAATGTTTTCTGCTGTTGTGTTAGTGGAAGTTGAGAGGCAAGATGGAGGTGGTAAATCCTGCAGAAGAATCTGTTTCATTATGGATCTTATGTTCTATATATACGCCAGTGTGGCTTTATTCCAATCACACTATCTCTTTCTGCACTGGAGAAGTCCATTTCACCAATCATCCTGACAGGAGAGCGATAGGTGAATGGCTTTCCAATGTTCTTACGAAAAGGTCACCTCTTGCACGCTGTGCCGAAAGCAATGAACAGTAACCGATAAATCAAAAAGCAATAATGATTATGGGCATTGCCCCCATTCTCCTGAAAATGAGCCTTCTGTGCTGTTTAATAATCATGTCTTTATTTCTAGGAAAGTTTCAAGCTTCTAAAACAAATGACTAATGTTACATTGCTTTATCTGTGTTTGCTGTTTTTTGGCACTGTTCTCTCCGCTCTACGATCCTTAATCTTGCTGTAAGAACTGCATTGAAACATGCGCTTTGACAGGATGAGGACGTTCTGACGGGCCGGCTTTTGGTTTTGGTCGGCCATAAATCCTTTCGCCTCATGTTCTTCTTTTATTTTTTCCATCACGCATTTGAATTCGTGGAGTCTATCTGCCAGAACTCGGACTAAATAATATTTTCTAGCACTTTTGTTTTCTTTCAGTACTGAACTGTCCTCGTATGCCTTGTGCAGCACAATAGCTTCTCGTGTGAGTCTGTTAATCCTCGGTGTTGTTAAAAGCACTTGTCGGCAGTTGTGTTTGTGTTTTCTTGTGTAGCTGGTTCTTCACTGCATCTTTTTGGCTTCAAAATTCTCGAAAATAGTGATTCCAGTTTACAGAAATAGATTGTCCAAGGAGAAATACGTTGGTTATTGGGAGAGGCTGGAAGTTTTTAGTTGAGTTGGCGAGCTTTAGATAAATAGCAGATTAAGGGGGCAGTTTCCATCACCCCTCTTGACAGCCTTTCCCTACCAGTTTCTTAAGTCTTGCCACTCTGTCCAAACCATGTTTTACACAATCTCACAATTAATCTTTGATACAATTGCTTTAAATTGGCTTCTACTTTTTTCCATGCTTTCTTGTTTTGGGCAGGGAAAGGGTTAATCATAACTTGGCCCTTGGTGCATATACAATAAGGTGGAGTCCCAAGGGTCAGACTGAAGGTATTTGTAATCCATGTGAACTGAGTGTCCACTTATCAGTTCTTCACTTCTAAATTTTTGCAGTTACACATTGACCACAACTGGACCCCAGAATGATCAAAATGGACAGGACCAGAAGAGAAAAGGGACATATAAGTCCTGCACTGACCATCTACCACAACACACTGTACTGGATGTTTTTGGATGGGTAAGAGAAAAACCTGTTTGATTTAAATAAGAAAAGAAATCACAATTACCGTATTTGCTCGATTGTAAGATGACCTTAATTATAAGACGATCTCCCAAAATTTTAATATTAAGAAAAACAAGAAAAAGCCTGAATATAAGACTACGCTATAAGAAAAATGTTTTACTAGTAAATATTAATTCACATGTAAACTATTTTTTCATATTTCCTTTTATTTGCCAACCTGCCCGCAGTTATGCACATCTGCCCTCCAGATATGCCTTTTAACCCCTATATGCCACTCTACCTACAGAAATGCCTGTAAACAAAACTGTCATCTCAGGTCACCTGCCGATTAGTGAATAAACATTGACTTTGACAAAAAAAAGAGACAATTGTCTCTTTAATTCTTCATGCTGTAAAACCTCAAACCTTTACTTTGCCATCTGCCTTGCTTTTGGTTTAAGACGCTATTATTCCTATCCCAGGCATGTTTAAGTCATTTAAGAAGAACATAACATGACCAACCTGTTTCTGTCTGTGTCTCAGGGTGCCATAGCTGTGTTTTTCCTGCATTTGGCCCGCCAACTGTCCTTCCAGAATGCTGTTCCTGGTTCATCTCCAGAAGACAGATGCAGTCGAGTGCCCTGCCTCAAACAAATCCTCACCTCCCTTGCACAGACCCAAGACTCTGGTAAGTGCGGCACGTCGGAGATTAACAATGCTTTTGCCACTATACAGTGCTCGATGTATAGTGTGAGACAGTCTATACCGGGAAACTCTTTATAAGATATGTTCATTTCTCAGGTTTGAAGCGCAGCATTATTCCAAAAGAAGCCCAGGCATCTGTGTGGAAAAACATCCCTTTACAAAGTGAAGCCCCGGTGCAGCAAGATTGGCCTTCAGACTCGGCTTCTGGATATGGCATTCTTCATCTGTCGGCCGATCAAGGTAATATGCCTATTGGTTAATTTCACAAATGTGGTTTAAACCGAAAAAATCTCTTCTTGTTTATAACGTCTCATGTACTCATTGCAGACGAGTCACCGATTGATATCAGCAAAGAGGGCAGTTCCACAACCGAGATATCAACTGATAGCAAGGAGGCTTCACAACAAAAGGTAGCTTTATCCGACTGATTGATCCATTATAGAGTAGAGGTGTAGGTCTGTCCTACTGACATAGCAGGTAAACTGACTGAAATAGTTACAGTTGCAGTTGATATTTTATGAACATGGGGCTTTTCATTCACTGAGTGCAGGACATTGTCCTGCACTCAGGACATCACTATTGCTAGCTCACACTTGCACTCGTATAACACTGGACTTGCCTCAGAGTTGAGTAAATGCAAGTTGAGATCAAAACCACATGGAATCTATTTGTGTGTGTGTGTGTGTGTGTGTATATATATATATGTTTATTTGTGTATGTATGTATGTATATATATATATATATATATATATATATAAGCTTTGTGAGTGTCAGCATGCAAGCTCTGTCAAGCAGGTTCAGTCAAGCTAGCTTAATGGGCCATGCAATGTTTTAGTGAATAAAGCCAAAAGGATTGAAATCCTGATTTATAATAGAGCGATCCAAACCAGCATATTGTTAGCTGGAAGAACAGATATAGCAGGTTTAGATTAAAAATATGTTGAATGTGTCTTTTGAATTTCTTAATTGAATTAATTCAAAGTTAATAGGTTTCTAGAAGAGGGAGTTAGAATAAAGCTATGGGAAAAGTATACTTTTTATGCATAGTTGCTAAACCCTTATTATAATCTTTGAGACTAATATCCATAATCTAATCCAAATATTCTTATCTTTAGATTCTAGATTTAGAGGAAGACCTTGGGGAATCTCTACAGTCTGCGTCATCTCGGCTCTTAGAAGTGACTGAGAACAGCATGCCTGTGGTGTTGAATATTTTTGGTAACTTCATACTGTTTTGTTTTTTGTTTTTATTTTATTCTTTAGTTTAATCTCTGAAAGTCTACATTTAAAAGCAGGCCACGTGTCTCAGTGTTTAGTGTTAAAGATACAGATCTTAGCATGGGTCTGAGTTTACCATCTAGGAACCAGCAATAGACGAACACTTTTTCCTGGCACGGCTTTGCTGATTATCACTGTTGGCACCAGGTATTGTGTTTATGATATGTTCAGTGCTCTATGGGGTTTACTATATTGGTTGTTCCTCAGAATATAACAAAGCAGGCTTTGTGCTATTAACCTCCCTTAAGTCTGTCAAGTGATGTAGGCAACATTATGGAAAGGTAATAATGGATCATGATCCATCCTGCAGAAGGCCATGTCACTGTTCACTTCTGGCACAGTAGTAAATCATCTTAATAACTTTTACACTTCGACTACAGTTGCAGAAAATTCTGTGTACATCCCGGAATGGACCATGCACAATGCATCATGGGCTTCCACGCATGACTACTTCTTCTTTGCTGTACTGAAATGTATGTATTTCCACAGGCATTGTCAGCGCCAGGAATAGTGCCGATTACAAAGCAGCTTTCCGCTTCTTCCGAGAGTCGGCAGGGAGCGGATATAGTAAGGCCCAGTACAACACGGGGGTCTGCTACGAGCAAGGAAAAGGTGTCTCGAAGGATATAACCAAAGTACGTTATTCTGATTATTATTTGGTAAACAGAAGCACATCTGTGTGTAAGGAAAGTAGAACATACAGCATAGCGAAACATGGCAGTCTCTAGTCTAGTCTTACACGGGTAAAATTCTATCTCTGAGCCTCGCTGTGAAGGGTCCAGGCCGAGAAGCTGATTCTCGGGATACCAGTCAGGAGAAAACGTATGTAGGGTACGTAAACAGTTAATTTTAAAAGAGCAGTCTGTCTTAAACTGGAGGGCAGTACCAGTTTCATAGAGTAGATGTGATAGAAAAGCTCTATTTTAGCTGGAACCCTCAGGCTTGCCTTTAATATTAAGCTTTAGCTGATCCGCCTGGGACCCGTTGTGAGTGAATTGAACCAACTGCACTGCTTTGTTGGCACCGTTTGAGTCCCAGTGAATTCATCAAGGAGCTCAGCCACCGAACACGAGAGATTTACTACAGGCAGCTCGGTGGCAACTTTCCTGATTTCAACTAAACAGCGGCGGTGTCGACAGGTTCCTTCCTGATTAATTTCAGGAAGAGGTTAGGGGTGCTAACAATCAATATGTGTGAAAAGGTATTTCGCTATGTGACAGGAACTAATCAAGTGCTGCCTATTTAATTTCACTTACATAGAAACTACAGCTATTTTTAATATTACACACGAGAACCAAGATTTTTTAAAATATTGTGTTTTCTGTTTTAAAACAGTTTGTTTTCACATAATATACGGTTTTGACATTGTTAGTCCAATTTGCTAGGCAAGCATGCTTAGTCACACTGCCTTGTGCTAGGGTCTTAATCAGCCAGAAGGACCCTCTTACACGCAGAATGAAAGATAAACAGGACTTCATTAGCATTGCCATAAAGAATCAACCCCCTGTAGAGTTTGAACGGGCAAAGTCACTCAAAATATCACATTACTTCAGGGCTTGACAAATTTGTTGTGAATCTAGGCGCCAGCTAAAAAAGTTAGGAGCCAGGATTTTTTTTAAACTAACAGTTGGTTAGGAGTGATCTGATCATCATCAGCCCACTTATTAAACTAACAGCGTTTGACCTGGAAGCACCCTGGACTTTGAGGTCAGTGCTGTTTTTTTTTTTGTTTTTTTTTTTAATAATTTTTTTTTGATACTTTATTGGGGTTTTTTTAACGCTTTAAATGCTGATGTTCCATTGGAGCACAGCATTGACTGATATTTAGCCCCTACAAGCTTGTGGGGACAAATGTTAACCCCTGCAATGCCACGAATGTGTTATACACAATTGTGGAATTGAAGGGGTTAACGCTGCACTGTCGCTCTCATGGATCGATCGGGCAGCAGGGGAGGGTTGGGGCTGGTGTCCACACTCATGTGGAGACCAAAGAGCCCTCTCCCCCCTGTCCCTGAAGCTGCCTCTGGCAGCTGGGACGCAATTGCTGGTCTATAGACCAGCCATTGTAGGGGGAGTCTCTTTGATGACTGCTGTAGGCTTCTATGCCTACAGGAATTATGAAAGGGCTCGTTTTTGCTGTTGCTGGTCTGCCTGGGCTTCCAGGCAGACCACCAGCAGCAGAGCCCCTTACAAAACGGGAATTAACCCCTAAATGCCGCGATTGCGGCATTGAAGGGGTTAACGCTGCACTTTCTCATGGAGCGATCAGGCAGCAGGGGGTGTTGTGTCAGGTCCCCACACTTGTGTGGGGACCCAATCAACACACAACCACCTTCCCTGAAGCTGCCTGTGGCAGCTGAAAACGCGATTGCTGGTTTTCCTGCAACCGGGTTTTCAGCCTACAGGATCACTCCGTGGGAGTAATCACAGGCTTGGGGGCGGGCTCTGAGTGGCTATGGTGTCTGCCCAGACAGCAGCAGCAGCAGCGCCCCCGCGTGGTGACGGGGGGGTAATTTTTTGTGGATGTAACAGGCTGACAAACACCTAGGGATTTGTCGAGCCCTGCATTACTTACAACATTAGATAAATACGATGTGATGGCGTATGCAAATTATTCAGTCAAAACAGTTGTTAACAAGTGTGCAACATTTTGTGTGCTTTATTGCTATTTATATTAGTTTATTTCAGATGTAATTTTATTGTTCCTGATGTTAGGAAATGCTAACCATCATGTTAATTTATATGGACATATCCCCTGGTCATGCCGCCTCTGGAATGTAAGCTTGGGAGCCGGGCCCTCTTTAGCTAATGTATCGGTTTGGCTTTGTGTGTCAGTTCTAGTTTTGTCATATACACTTTGACTGTATGGACCGTAAGATGCACTGCATGAATTGTTGGAGTTATATAAATAAATTATTATTTTTTGTTTTGCAGGCTGCTGAATATTATCTCCTTGCTGCCAAGGGAGGGCATACCCAAGCTAAGTATCGATACGCCTGCTACCTCTTGCGCCCTGAAGCCGGGCGAGAAGATTCACAGATTGCTATACAGATGCTTCAAGAAGCAGCTCAGGCTGGGCTCAAAGAGGTTGGTGTTTAAAGGGATCTGACAATTGTTCTCTAATGAAATAAGCTACACATGTAAAGGTATAACTATATCCTTCATAGCGTGCCTTTGGAGGTAACTTTCTACCAACTTTGCTGGATGTGACGCTTTGCTACTTAAATACAGCACTAGAAACGTTGTTCCTTGTAATGTCGATAGCTAAGACCTTTCCATAAATAATTATTTAATAAAAACATCCCATTCATCCTTTTTGCTGGGAACACTTAATTGCCATGTGACGCAAAAGCAGCCAACTGAAAGAAAACACCATAACGATTTCTGTTGCTTTACGCGATTAACCCTTAAGATTAAAGAATATACTGATGCATCTGCTAAGGTTAATTTGATTGACATGCTAATGTAAGAGTCCAGTTATAGTTTTTTAACATTGGTATTAATTGGTGTGGAACAGTTCTGTCCTATTCATATCATGCAGCATAATGCAGAATGGTTTTGTTATATTTCTCTTATAGGCTCAAGCCTACTTAGGAGTTTTTTATAGCAAAGAGCCCCGTCTGGATCTTCATAAAGCTGTAAGATACCTGCGGATGGCAGCTGAAAATGGGGTAAGAGATAAAATCTCAGACTATTTCTCAAACGTAGGTAAAATGTAGCGGTTAATGGAGGTACTGCAAATCCTGTGTGGGTGATTATGGGTATATTCTATGAAATAAAAGCTTACAGGTGAGAAAATAACATTTCACTAGGGTTTGTTCACTAAAGATGGACTTAACAGGAAAGTGATGGTTCAAACTCAATGAATTAATCACGCATTATGAAGAGCTAACCCTGGTAACTTGCTCCACAAGAATGCCTTAGCTGGCCCTGCATTATGTAAAGTTTCATCGCATAGTTGCTTTTTGGAATAGAAATAAATATCGGGGACTCTGTCACACTGTATGGCCATATATTGCTTAGTCCTCCACTACATCAAAGCACCCCAAGTTCTATGAGTCGTATCTAATCTCCATGGCTATAGTGCTTACCAAGGAGCTGAGTCAGTGGGGCTGGACTGCATTTAAACCCAAATAAGACACTCAAGCAATTTAAAGTCTTCTCTGGACACCGTTAATGTGGAACGTGTGAGCCAGAAGGGGCTGTTCAACCCTAAGGAGATGGTCGGCACCTGCAAATCTACACAGCAAAAAATATACAGAAAAGGAAACGCACAACCTAAAAAGCATAAAAGGCATACATTCAGATTGTCAGGTTGCTGCTAGAATAATACTGACTTCATTGTATATTATTAAACCCAGTGCGGTGCAAAGGAAAGCAAAATTCATAGTCAAACGAAGAGTTGTAAGGAAATCACACAGATCTAACTATGCATTATACAGTGCTAACAAAACTCTTCATGCAGATATTCAATATTGAGGTCAGGCAGGTACAATGTTCAGCTGTCCTTTTAAATGCCTGTTGTAGTGAACTTACTCCTTCATTTAGGCAAATCGTAGTTGTGAAAAATATTTTAGAATCAGTATAACAATCACATATATTTATTAGACGTTCAGTGAATAAAAATAGCAACAAGTCCCTCAAGAATTCATCTTACAATTTACCATATTTTGTATTTATATATATTTGGCCCATGAAGTCTGCACATTTTTATTGCTGCAAAGACTTTAATCAGTCCTTTGTCTCCTCTTAGATACGGTATAGCCATATGCCTGTGCCATGCGTGTGTGAATTCCCTTGCTGTATAAACCTCTACGATATCTGTTGGAAACACTTCCACTCATCTACCACCTTTTTCCTTACATTATAACCAAGACCCTTTCATTTTAACATCTTTTCTCTTTTCATCATATGAATCGGTGACAGGTTTTGATCTTGTGCTATTTTACAGAGAAATACATAAAAAAGAAAGAAGGAAACCTCAACCCGAGGCAGCAGCAGGGGGAGAGATAGAAATAAGATAGGATAGGAAGAGGTTATTTGAGGCTACTGAGGAGAACAGTTGCAATAAGTAATTTCACCACCACATGGTGCTTCAAAAGAGAATTTGTGTCCATCTAGTACTAAACAGGGCTATAAAAGTGTGTATATATACACATACACAGATTGTGGCTTATGCCTTGTGCTTATGTCCACATCTGAGGACAGGGTGCCTGATGGTTATGTGTCCATGTGCAGGTCAATGGCGGTCAGGGCTTGACTTGGTAGGAGGGGTGAGGATGCTTCTGATCACCTTGAAGGGTCACTCCAGCCATCATATGCATTTTAATATTAATAATTTAAGATTTAGTTGTGTCCCCTTTAATCTGCGTTGTTTGGAAAGACTCCTGTCTGGGAGACTTGGGTGACACTTTAAGGTGTGTAACTCGGCATATTTGGTGAGTGAAATGTACTTTATGGCAACAGGCTACAGGTTTTCTGTCACAAGAGAAAAAACTAATGTTATGGCTTCTAACTTTGGTGGCAAATGCCTCTCTGTGTAATCATGGTTTTATGTCCCTACACCAGCAAGATAACAGGATTGCTGCATGATGACTTGTACCTAATCTTGTCTTCCTATTAGGATGTTCAAAGCAGGTATTACCTCGGAGTCTGTTACGAAAAAGGCTTTGGAGTTCCAGCTAGCAGGCAAGAAGCTTTGCAGCATTATGAAAGGGCATCAAAAACAGGTCACGGGCCAGCCCAGCAGAAGATGCTTGAGATGAATCAGGAGCTAGCAGAAGGTATAGATATAGACAAAAATAGTCATTGCGCAACTTATTTTTGGACTCTGGCTCCTTCAGAGAACTAGATCCAACCTATCATCTCCAAATCTAGAAGAATGTTCCAAGCATGATCTAGTGTGTTATTTTTTGTTATTTATTATATTGGAATATTGGGTGGTTTTTAATTAAATAATATATATATTACAATAATAATACATCCACAGAATATACAATGATATGTAAAATGTGTATCAGTCTAGCCATGTACTTGTTGCAGAAGCTTTGAAGGATGAAGGAGACCTCTTGATATTTTGCCTTTTTTTAGCTCAGCTCCTTCCTGTTGCTTTAGTCATACACAATGCTTCATTTCCTTCAGTCCCAGTTCCATTAAGTTTTTTTTTTTTGTTTTTTTTCCTCATTCACAGGCGAGAGCCCTCCTTGTGTAAGTCTCAAAGCAGCTGCTTCCAGTCCCTGCCTTCCTGTTTTGGATCGTGTGAGCGTCCTGACAAGAGCTGGCAACAGATTGTCCGTCAACAGGATGAGAGGCATGGGTTTACCTCACTCCCTAAGCACCAGCAATCTGTTTGCAATGGCTACAGCAGACACCGGCAACTACAGCCATGTAACCAATGTCTCGCCACCGCTGACATCTCTCAGAGCCATTGGGGTTGGATGACTAGCCTCAGATATGGCAGATCAGCGCGCAATTAAGCTAGAATCACTGTGAGGAGCTTGAATGGGCTGAGCTCCTACTGCCCTCGCAATGACTGATGTATAAGTATATAAGTATGGTCTTTAAGAATGGTCTTGGACATGTTTGCCCGTTATCGGGTAAACGCAGACGCGGAATGTTTGCTCTGTCTATTTCTGTGTCCTAGCTCTGAAGCACTTTGAACAATTTATAAATTGTAGCACTTGTTCTTATGAAGCTGAAAAGCACCTCAACAATTTGGTTTGATTAATTAAAGAAACAATCCAAATGTAATCAGGTTTCACAGAACCATGAAAAGGGTGTCTTTTACACCTTAATTTTAAGAGACCGCACAGCTAATAAATTATTCTCAGGATCTCCAAGGAAAATGTATCCTTTAAAAAAAAAAAAAATGATATTTGGTAATTTTGTATAAGGAAATTGCTTACAGAAAAACCATTTTATTGGCAGTTCTGTTTTTTGTGATGATCGGTCATATTATAATCAATTTGTGAATATTTGATTTCGCAATCAATATCATGTCCAAAGGTTGCAAATACAAACATGCATAGTCCTTTGCAACAGTAATAAAGAGCAATTCTGCATTTATCATATTGCTGTGATAAACAGCTATTATCACATACTGAGCCCTTCACAGTACATCCCATGCATTATTATAATTATTATCTTTTATTTATATAGCGCCAACAATTTACGCAGCACTTAATACAATACATATATTCAAGGGGTATGACGAGACGAGAATTGACAGACTAAGACAAACCGATACATTAGGTGGAGAGAGCCCTGCGCGAAAGCTTACAATCTATGTATCCTTTACATTTTCTTAAGCAGTATTACATAATAATAGCAAAATGTCTGCCGCCGTGGCATTCATTCAAAGTAACTTAATATGAACCTTATAAAACAATTAGATTGATGATATGTTCTATCTGCTTGGATTATAGAAGTAAATGGATACTGATGTCATACACATAGTTTTTAATATTCAAATGCCTCTTTCACTTTACCAAACTCTTCATTTCCCAACAAATTATGTATTATAACCCTCTTTAATGGGGTTTGGGATACACATATCTATTAGAAACCCACTATATATATATATATATATATATATATATATATATATATATATATATATATGGGAATAACCAGCTTCCAACATCCATGAGATTATTCATCCCAATAAAATTTCTTCTTGTTTGGTGTATCTGATGAGACACAACTTTAGTTAAATAAAGTGAATGGCAAATGACACCAACATTAAATAGTCTAGTGTTTAAAACCTAGATGACTATAAGTTGATGACATGGTTTGTTAGTTTTTCAGGCAGAAACCACAATCAGGTCTGTGGCCGTGTGGCTGTAGCTTTATATATAATAATAATCAAGTATCCAAACACCTAGTGTTTATGAAAGCTGAAGTCAAGAATTACATGCATTCTTGAACCCACGAGTCAGAAATAACTTTAAACTCTTAGCCCATAATTCTTCAAGCTCTTCAAGATTCTTCTGGATTCAACACGGATCCTGTTTTGATGTCCACTCTGGACACGTCAGCCTACGTTTTTCCGCAAGCAATTAAGCGTAAGATATAAACCAACAGGAAGCCAGGATTCATAACTATTTCCTTACATTTTCTTGCTCTCCTAATTCATACGCCCACACTCTTACGCTTTTGAAAGCCAGGGGATGTTATTGTTATTTACTGTCACAGGGATTGTTAGAAAACAAAAGTCCGATCGTGCCAAAGCTAAATATTATTCTGCTGGAATGTCTTCCTATTGACCTATTGTCAATGTTATTTTTATCTTTTCCAAATATAAATATTTTTTTTTTCCAACCGAGACATTGTGTGTGGTCATTTTTTGAAGTGATCAGAGAAGAAAACCTGCATGAAAATCTAAATTTTATCAAACTACAATTATGTCAAGAATATCGATGCTACAGACAAATAGCCCTTGTAATAAGACAGTTTGTATTAAAAATGCATTATAAAGCCTTAGTCTTTTATAATAACTTACATTTTTATGACATCATAATTGTCCTGGCGTTTGCTGGTTAGTTACAGGCAATTGTAATGCAAATACTACTTCATTCCTACTTCATCATAGCAACATATTCTATATGCATATAAAAAGAAAAGAAAAACGTTTTCTGCACCAAAAAGCGTTTTGGGATCAGCTAGTTAAAATTCTCACACTTTGCCAACATGGTGGAATATATAGATTTTGCCATCCGAGAATATAGGAGCCATAAAAGCATTTCTCTGTGGAACACCATTCCTTAGCTATAGATAGGTGCAGCCAAAACACATTCTGTATTGTGAAGGGCATGGTGTGTTAGAGCAATCTGGAAATCAGTACTTACTATGGAGTATAACTTCAGCCGAAACCTGAAACAAAGGAACATTTCCATACAGGGGCACCACGTCATAGCGTGGGCCGTAAAGAATGTCATGTCTGGATATCCCTGCTTGGCTTGCTGTACGTCAAAAGAGAGCCCATAGCAAAATGAGTGACACCCAGGAATGACTTCTTCGACTGGTACGGTTATAGGGCCAACAGCATAAGAAATACTTTTTTGGGGTATGTCTCAAGAACCTGAACGGATATAGAAATATAGAATTTGACGGCAGATGAGAACCATTCGGCCCATCTAGTCTGCTTATTTTTCCTGATTTAAGGATTTGGACCTTCATCCGTCCTTGGTGCAGTATAGGACCATCTTCCACCCTCTGTAAACTAAAACTTACATCACAGATATTTTGTATTTATTTATATATCACATATTATGCGCGCTGGAGATTGTACAGCAACCTTGCTTAAGCTGATTAGAGGCGAGCGTATCAAACGCAGGGAGATGTTCTCGGGTGAACATGTGTTGCATGGAGAATAGCTGGGGTGGATATAGTAGGGGCAAATTCTACACAATCCTTCCGTGCATTTGCAAAAGGGGCAACATGAAAGGGGCCACACATCTGTCACATGCGCTAAAGTGCATATGATGGCTGGAGCGTGCCTTTAATCATGCCTCCTTCATAGTTTTTGGTGCAGGACACAAAGGCAAACATTGATGGGGTTTCATAAAAGTTTCGGTGCCTTCTTATGAGATTAAACCTCCAGAGAAAATAATAAATCACTGCACCTTTAAACAAAGGAAACACACAAGAAATGAACACCTTGCGCTGCCAAAACCCTGCATGATTTATTTTTGTGTCACCTGGCTTACAGCTGCTGTTTACGATAGCTCCTATTGTGCTCATGCAGAATTTATGGCTGTGCTTAATAGGGGTTGTACAGGGTGACCACAATGGCCATTTTTTTCCAACTTTGATCTTCAGTTTCTTTTTCAGCTCAACATCAATCAAATAGAGTTTAACTTGTCGCAGCAAGCTGCCCAGACTACAAGGTTACGTATTATCGAGCCATTATTTCGCAACAGACGCAATAAACTTTGATCATTTCACAAACAAATAAAGGTAAACAAACAACAACTGATTTGGTGTCGGTTATTTCCATACATGTTACCCATACAGTCATATGTGCAAGCTCCTTTCGTACAGTCTGCCCGAAACAAAGTTACCACAAGCTCCACACCTTTAAATGTTTGGCCACTGAGTTAGTAGCCGGATGAGCCGCATACACATGCACAATAGCCATTTTTATGCTGATACATTTCACGTGTTTCTGACCAGCACCTGTAAAGTGCTGGCAAGCAGTATGTGGGATGTATAAACAGGTAAACGACATATGAAAAGTGTATGTGTCCCGGAATAAAGGGTTAATGTGGTTACGCCATAAATTATAGTCCCTGTGTGTACATGTAATAAGATCCTGTATCTGATGAGCGAGCAGGAGGTGTGCTCTAATGCATGGACACTTCCTGGTTACCTGACACTTCCTGGTTACCTGACACTTCCTGTTGGAGCCGAGCACAAGGTCACCTGTCACATATACATCCAAACTGCAACACGCTTAATCCAAACTCCTTGGTGGCTGCAATAAAATGGTACGTTGTTAAAATAAGAGTTTTTAACACTTTCAAATATTATTAATGTTACTTTATACCGAATTAACTGATAATAGAAGAATAGATGATGAATGCTGTGCTGTAGGATTGCCAAATCAAATATTTACTGGGCAACACTACATCATAATACCATATATATATATATATATATATATATATATATATATATATATATATATATATATATATATATATATATATACTGTGTGTATATATGTATATATATATACCGTATATGTATATATACTGTATAAATACATATTTATACAGTATATATATATATATACCGTTAAGTCACCTGTATTCAAGCATGTATTTCAACCACGTATTTCAACCATGGTATGACTGTGAGAAAAGCACCAGCCAGTTGCTTACAGGTAATTGAAACAAAATATGAAAGAGCATCTTCCAAATGTGTGACCCTGAGAATCTGTACCTCTACCCAGAATACATGAGAATGGGGAACAAACCTTGAGATTTAGGTGCAAACTTGTTTTCATATATGATATTCACCTACTTAGTGGCCTAAAGTATTAGCAAAAGTACAGACTGGTACGCACCTTCTGGGTCTTAAGTGGATATTGATAACTTTTATTTAAAACGGATGTAAAATTATCAAAGCTTTCCAACCCTCAGAGGTCTTTTCTTCAGAGAGAAGCTGATAGTATGTAAGCCATTATATATATGATGAACCAAAACAGTCTCGGCTTTGGTCGCATTGCTCCTTGAACCTGACCAAGTGTACTTTTCCAATGTTTATAGAATTCCTCGCAGACAGACAATTACAGTGTACGCTGTGAAATATAATACAATATATTAATATTTCAG
Organism: Sceloporus occidentalis; assembly: GCA_023333645.1. Lineage (NCBI taxonomy): Eukaryota > Metazoa > Chordata > Lepidosauria > Squamata > Phrynosomatidae > Sceloporus > Sceloporus occidentalis. The sequence goes on along the minus strand of JALMGF010000036.1, from coordinate 1,376,478 downwards.
ATCGATAGCTTCGTGCCTTCAAGCAGCTCCGTGCTGCTCACTGGAGTAATGGTGCCATTATGTATGACTGTGGCTTGGGTTGTTTATAAATACCGTTCTTGGAAGGTGAAGGAAATGATAGTTAATTTAAAGACACAACAAGCTCTCCGTCGATATGTATTATTGGAGTCTGTTCACGGAAAACCAGACAGTGTGCTGCTAACATATAAAGAGTATTCAAGACAGGATCATCGCATAAAGGGACTGATATTTACCCCGGAGCAAGGTAAGCATCCTAAAGTCTCTGCTTTGGACATTTGAACTGGTATCTGCCGTGAGAATGTGCTAAATACATATTCATCATCATCTTATTTGTGGATCAGCCAAGGACTTGTATTCTAAATGAAATCATCTGTAGAGATGTCTTTGAAACCTGAATCGTGATTTGTCTGTGGACATTAAACAGCACCTTTAAGGCTTGAAAACACTGGTATGTTGGAATCTACAGTAGGAGTAGTTCATTCAGACAATAATCCAGGTCTAGAAGGAGACACGGCCGTTGTATTGATTGAGTGTAGTGAGGCATTTTGTAAAAGGCACATGGTTGTATACAAGGAGGTGTATCTTCCAATTATATTGATTTACGGATGTAGTTGGCCGATGTTTTTGCATAGAAGCCCATTTTAGAACTGGAAAACTATCCATCTCTGGATTCTAAACCTCATATAGAGAGTTAAGTCTCACATCATGAGCAAGATGTATCTTAACAATCTTCAATTATCTGTTTATAGATATTTTCTTTGCTGATGCAGTGAAAAAAGCTACCCCTCTGACTGCTCTAGCACTGGGCACACAGTGTGGGTATTCTGCAATCCGTCTCTTGTCCCTCCTTCCCCCGAATGGTCAATTGTATGCTGTGGAACAAGATGAGAACATGGCAGAGTCAGCTGAAGAAATGATTTTGGTGTCTGGTTTTAAAAACCCTCAGGTATGTGGAACTATCGCAATTGTGTTCAAGTGTGGTCAGTTAGCATTTACCATGCCCAATCACGGAAGACCGTAGTAGTAGCTACTTGGCCAATCTGTTTTGAACAGGAGTAAAAAGACCAGGAACTCACTGAGGAGGAGATGTAGCTGATGTCATAGAAATAAAAAAAAAAAAACACCTATATATGATTTTCAAGTGTTGTACCAAGACAGAGCTTTGGCTCTTTCGGCATCCACAAGTACATTGCTGTGGCTAGAATAACGACCACGACAACATGGCCATGCTGGTAGTCACAGAATAAAAAAAAAACCTTTAAGAACAACTGTTCTACAACATCTTAATGCTGAGTCCATAATTTATAAATTATTTCAACTCATTTACAGAACTCTTCTTAGGCATTCTTAACAGTTCTTATGTACAACATTCTTCAACGTTCTCAAACATTAGTAGCAGGTAGAAGGAGGTGGTTCTGTCTGCCACTTTATAGACCTCTGGTCACACCTCGCCTACAATATTATGTACAGTTCTGGAAACCCTGTCTACAAAACGATAATGACATTTGCAGGTGTAACATCGTAAGGTAAGCCAAAAGGATCTCAATATCTATCTCTTGGAGGAGAGAAGGGAGGGACAAGTTTATTTCAAGTCATCTTGTCTGTCTTGTCCATTAGTCCTCCTATTTTATTTGTTTGTCAATGTTGAGTATTTTATTATGGTAAAGATAATCCACTGTGTTAGTATTATAGATATATTCTTGATAATGTCCTCTCTTTTCCAGTTTTGTCTATTATCTTAAACATCCAAAATTTAATAATGCTTTATTAAAGTCATGAAAGTGAAAAAAAATATTTTAACAAAAACCTTTTTCCAATAAAATTGCATTTAAATAAAAAGTAGCAGGAATGTTACTATGTGTCCTCTCATAATGAACTGTTTTTGTTTGGTTGTGTTGCAGTTTAAACTGCTAGCTCAGCATCCGGTAGATGCCATTCATACCATGAAGAAACAGTTTGGGATGGAGAAGGTAGACCTAGTCTTGATGGACCTCCAACCTGACCATTATCCTCAGTGCTTGCAGGCACTTGAAGAGGACAGAGTCCTGCACCCGGGTATGCTACTGCTTGCCAACAACATGGAGGAATCAGGAGCCAAAGAATTCATAGACCATCTTCAAAGCAATCCAAGTTATCGTATCCTCTCTAGCTGTCAGGGGCTTATGATGGTGCATTGTGTGGAAACAAGGTAGTCCATCATGACAAGCTCATATCAGCTCAGTAAAGTGATCAAACAGACCAAACAGGTGAAATTCAAAACTGTAATTGCCGGGTTACATATGACTTGTATGGAATTCTGGGACACTCTGCAGGATTCATTTTGGACCAATGTAGATCCACAGTTACACCATAAAAATGCATAAAGGTAACAATATATTATTCAACATTTGATGGGAAGCTGCCTTTCAGAAACCTTCAACAAGACTTTGTAGGCTGCAGGTCACGCAATTTTGTACCATGACAATTGTGGGTAATGTGTGTCTTCCATTGGGCATTAGATTGTCTTTGTGCACAGGGGCACCCAGAATGCAAAGGAATCCTTGATTAAGTCACTCATATTTATCATTTATCTATAGGAATTTTGTGCTTATGGATTACAGGCATTCACACAATAGTTACGACAATAAATTGTTAGTCCTATCCTCTTACTATCAATACTTCTCCTATAACCTTTACCACGTTACATTCATCTGGTTTTGGTGTGGTAAATGGAACTGTGATACTGTTAATACATGGTTTTTCTTCTGTCTGTAGTATTTGCTCAATAGGGTGTTTCCGATTTTAAGCGCGATAGTCCTCCCCCTTCCCAAATGAGAAGAGATGGGCTGTTGCAGAATGCTGAATGTAGGACGGTCAGCAGGAACATGTCATTTGTTGCTTGGGTAATTGCTACAGATTTAGGACTTGTCACCATAATTGCTATTTATCAACTGCACTAAAATGAATACAACAGTCACCCAAGATATGTGTTTGGACCTTTTTTGTTGTAGTGTGCTGGCTGGCCATCATGGAATTTGTAGCTCCGCAGTAACTGTCGATGTGGTAAATGAAAACAACAGCAAATAAAAAACACTTTTTAATAAAAAAACAAACAAACCATATAAACATGCTTACTACTGGACCACATAACGTCCCATCTAGTACAAAAAGTACAAGAGAGATAATAAGTAACATTAAATACAATAGCCATCACACCATTCAGCTATAAGTGGATGAAGTGATGAGAATTTTAACAAATTACCCAGCATTTCCCTTTCTATTCCTAGGGTTAAGAAATACTATAAATGCCACATGGAATAGGTTTTATGAACAACTGTAAGCTTAGCGGAGCTCGGTACAGCGGACTGCATGCAATGAAAGTTTGGTTTCCGTGTGGCAATGTTATGTCTGTGCATAAAGTGTTGTCTATGCACCCCTGGAGTTTTCTATTTGTCCAGGGTCATGGTGCCACCCGGACTTATTGTTTTAGTCATGAATGGATGCATCATTTGTAAATGTTAATGGAACGGGTACAAACACAAAGTCATTAACCAACATCTTCCGCAGGATGTCACTTCAAAATTGGTCTTCGAGCATTTGAGTTTAATGTCTGCCACAAAGTTTTTTTTCGTTGGCTACTCAGATAACAGTAAGAAAATCATCTAGGTATTTACGAGACTTCGTTTGAACAATGCTTTATCAGAAGGGAATATTTAAGTGCTTTTCTACATGGTCTGAAAAATCTTTTGGTTTTCGTAATGAAACCATTTCTATGACAAATAGACATTTCCAAGCAACCTTTCAAAAATATAATATGCTTAACTACCTCTTTTTTGTATGTTTTGGATCCAAGCTGTATAACAGGGTCAGTTACTCAAAAGGTAAGGTTAGCAGAGTGACGTATGTAGCAATGGCGTAATAATTTAACTAACAACACAATCATGCTTGTCAAGATAATAGAGTGTATACTTCTAATCATCTACTATGCATACAAGTGAGATTATATCTCTCTGAGGAGTCCTAAAATGCAGGCCATTCTGTAAATTTGGATGTGAAATTCAACTGTATAAGTCTGTAAGCTGTGTTATATACTTCTTTATTCTTTCAGTATGGGTCCAGCTTGCATATGTCCCATAAGACAAAAAGTTGGATAGGTCTTGTCTACAATCCTTGCTCGCTAATTGGATCCCAATTAGTTCTTGGTGTAATCTTTGCTGCCATCCATTCCCAAAGTCTTGCTACATGCTGAAAGCCTCATGAGCACTTCTGAAGCGGTATCACCATGTGATTCTGCTTTCTGGTTTAATAGCATCTCAAAAAGAGAGCTCATCTCAGAAAGGAAGGTGCTTGCAAGTCTGTTCCCTTGGGATTCATCAGATGCTTTGCCAAACGTCAGGAAGGTTCTAAGTTCTTCTTTATCTGCCTCGGTTATTGGTGGCTGTTGTGCAACTTGGGAGTTTGGAGTAAATATATTATCTTTGTAGCTGTTGGCCAAAGGCAAAGACAGTCGTGATATCCATCCTGGATCTAGATCACTATGAAGGTGGCCTTCATGACCTGTAACAGAAAAGATAACTTGCATTGAACTTCATTTGTGGCATTATAATATGCAAATGAAAAATACTGTATAGGATGTAGAGTAGTAGCCTACCGTAAGAACCCCACCAGTTCTTATTGTGAAAAAAGCTAAATTTGGAATTGGGTACAACTATTTCTTTTGTATTTATTTTCTTAAGTCTTCTTAAAAAGAAATGACTTACCTCCACATGGCTTCAGAAGTGTTTCAAGACTGTCCTCTAGTAATTGGTGGCTTGCAGGAAGATCAGCCCCCGGCTCAGAGTCCAAGTCACCTGCCTCGCTTTCACCATGCCCGCTGTCTTTTGTACTGTGCCAGTCAGTCTCTGGGCCTGTAGATCTATGGAAGAAGTAAATGAATCCCCCTTGTATGTTTAGTTTATAGATTGGATGGTGAATGTGATGGAGATGATAAACATAAAGAACTTAAATTTATCTTGAGTTCCATTGTTGTTACCCCGGTCTTAACAGAGTTCCTTAAGTCTTGTTCTTTGGATGTGACCACTAGATTGTTTATTCAGATGTGCTGATTATTTAGGGTACTATTGTTGCCACATAAGTATTAGAGAGCTTTAAAAATACATACTTAAGTTTTCACCTTACAAACTTAATTTTAATGTACTGATAATGTTTGTTTTTCTTTGTTCTGAATTTGGTTAGAGCTTCCATATTGAAGCTTTTCAGTTAGATCTTTTGATACAGTGCAATTTTTATTTTTTTTGCTTTAGTCAACCCCAGTCCATTCATATAGGCAAATTGTGTAGCTGCCTAGGACACTTGGCTAGTGTGGGCAGCACCATAAGGGTCATAAGGGCAGCACCATAAGGGTCTAAGTAACTACAAATCCTAGAGAATATTACCAATTGCTTTCATATTTGTGATTGACTATTAAAGGGTTAAAAATTGAGGAGTCTCAAGATCAGCTTATTTATAAAGTGCGCTGCAATGGGTATTTGGAGCAAGATGACTCTTGCTGTTTACCATAACCATGCATACTTTAGAATGTTACCTAATGGTTTTTGAAGAGTACTTGTTCCCTCTATGAAGTGTCTTGGGATGAACTTGACCTTTGTGGAGCAGAGTAAGTAGTTGTGAAATTTGCTGTAAAGAAAGGTGATAATAATTTAATGAGTAATAATTAAATCTACAAAGGCTGCTATCAAATGGAAAGATTGTACATTATGTATTATTTTTTTATTTGCAACTTACAAGCAGGGCACAATTAAAAGAACAGATGAAGTCTGCAATGCCCTCTGCAGGACTTGGATACAAATCACAGCTCTGTCTTTATAATGAAAATAACACACATGTGGTATATCCGCTGACGACATGCAATCCCCAAACGCACAACTTTATCCAACCCAGTACTCAGATGGCTCCTTTAAATCCTTTCTTAATAGAGTTTAACGGGTTACAAGAAAAGAAAATGTAAGATTTTTAAGGTACCACTGACTATGGTAAACTCCTTCAATGACACTAAAGCAAACCTCAAAACGTATATGGTATATTTTATTTGGAGTTGAAGGGGTTTTAGTGGATTTCCTGGGAACAACTAAAAGCAAGGGCTAAAAGTCCCAGTCTGGGACAATCCTCTAGTGAATAATCATCTTATCCTAGTGTACCACAGCCAGGGTTGCCATATTGGCTATATTGTCCAGGTCTAATCTTATATGTATTATATAATCTAATTATGCCAATGTGTGCATTCTACATACTGTTGAGATTCTGCACTAAACACAACGTGACTTTTTTATGTGTTCCTTCCAGCTGTTTATTTCTACAACCAGCCAAGTTCTTCAGTATTCATTCATTCATTCATTCATTCATTACTGTCAGTTTGCTACATAAGCAGCTATGTATTTTATCAGCTAGAAACTAGCTCACACACACACACAAATATAGTTGTGGTAACCAACACTTACCCTGCCTTGGTTCTAGAATAGTTAAATGAAAACTGTTTATACTTTAATTGTAGAATGATGACATTGACTGCATGTACCCATGTGCATTGCAGGGCTGCATTGTCATCAATTTTGCACTTAAGTTTTTAGAACTGCCCCTAATCAAAAGGTTCAAATGAGAGGGAGACATTAATTGCACTGACATGCCCTGGTTGTCCATCTGTCTGTCTCCTAGCTAAGGTGTTGACATTTAAAAATTATGCTCATTAGATATAAAAAAATAGTCATTAGATATAATACAAAAATAATCCTCTTCGATTCAAAAATTCTAAAGGACATTTTTCAGCAGGGATACCCATGTTTCATCAATATGAAAATGTGTTTATTTTATATATATTTAATAATATTTTTCCTTGAAATAATATCTGCCAAACTTCTCTTTTCTGTTGAATTTCGCAGGAAAAATGTGCAGTTATTATTACTTTTACTGTTCTGAGTCCCTTCCAACTCTTTACATACCCATTAAAATGCTAGTGGGGCCCAAACTAAATCTCTGAAGAGCCTTTTCTAGTAGGCACCCCTAAAATAGCTTATCAGCTCCAAAATGCCATTGTCACTTTCAGTTATGAAGCATACCTTCCAACATTTCATATGGATTAAGAGGGACAGTTAGGTTTTATGGGGTGTGGTACCAAGTACCAAGACTTTTTATGTCACTTTGTGACCCATTGAGATTAATGTATTTTATTTACACAAATTTATAAAGATGTTTTCTGCTGTTTATAAACAATTTAACTTGTAAGAACATTCCCTTATGTTTAAATACACACAAGGATAGATGTCTTTAAAAAAACTTTATAATCCGGACGCATGACTGGTTACTTTCTAGACATGAATCATATTAGCTCTAAGATCTGCATATTACCAAGTTGCCATAAAAATGTATATAACTATGTATAACAATAATAAGGTTATGATGAGGTAGAACATGACAATGGAATCCACAAAAGTATAGGCTAATTAATTAACCATTTAAGTGCCAGAAAGCTGCATTCAAAGGGTTAATGAGTTGAAACTAGAAAGACATTTTAACAAAAACTGACGACACACTCTCTCTGTGAATAAAATATGCTCCAAAGTTTAAAAACAATGAGTGCAAAGTTACCTGGACATGAGGTGATTGCAGGGTAAGTTCCACCGCTTCTTTCTCTGCCAGAGCTACCATAGATAATCGTACCAGGCTTCGCAAGATCTGTTCACGGGATGATTCCTGCGCATTCTTCATGCGTCTAAGAGTTGGAGAGGTGGCTGGTGAAAAGTCTCCATCGTTGTAGAACACGGGCTCAGAAGAAACTGCATCACCAATAAGTCCCACTTGGGGGCTTCCTGGATTTTTTAGGGTTTTTGAAGGGGCAGGGAGAGTGTTATGGAAGTCATGAAGATTCTCTCTAGAGCAACTTCGTTGCCTCTGGTACTGCAAAGTACGACATACAGAGGGAGGCAAAGTGAAAGATTGTTCAAAGTCTTGTGTGTCTTCATTAAGATCTTCATGGTTATGTTGGTTTCTTAGCGTACGGTAAAGAGTAGGTGTTAGGTGAAAAGGATTCCTGTGGAAATTCTCCTCTGGAATTTCTTTGCATTCATTTGATACTACAAATGGCAGGGTACCTTCAGGTGGTGTTTCCACCTGTTGTCTACCTCTCAACAAAGGGACTACATGGATATCTCCCTTCTGAATCTGTCTTTGAGGCCTCCTTGGATGGTGTTTATAAGCAGACTCTTCTTCCCTGCAATTGTAGGCTCTGTTATCTTTCCTGTCCACACGGCAAAAAGACACAATGAGACCCAAAACTAAAAGACACACAGCCAGCAGTACAGCAAGACAGATAACAATCACCATGGACAGGCTTAGCCTTCCACTAGATCCAGTAGCTGAATTTTTCAAGTGGTCCAGGTGGCTGCTGAACATGATATGCAAGTGAGCTTTGGTTTCTAGTGGAGGGGTACCGCTGTCCTTAACAATTACCTCCAAATCCATTGAACTCCCTATGAGGTAGCTGGCATTGCTTGCATTTACATATATATGCCCAAGATTTATGTCCATGGCAAACAACCCTTTATGATAATCTAGCAAATGATAGCGAAGCTTAGCATTCTGATCAGAATCAGCATCGGTGGCTACCACTTGAAGTATCTGATGTATGTTGAGATGAGACAAGCCTGTTAGGATCTCTGGGTTTCCTAAAATGTTGCTGTCGGACATTTGAAATCCTAGATCATTTGAATGGGTGATATCCATGGTGGTAAGCAGGTAGCCTGTCTCTGCATTCACTAAAACAGTAATACTTGCGTGGCCTTTCTTTAGTGGTGGTTGAACAATTATTGGGTTATTGTCATTCTGGTCTCTCAAAAAGACCCTGACTGAGGTATTACTGCTTAATTTGGGATTACCATTGTCTTCAGCTTGGATGAGAAACTGGATCTCACTCATTTCTTCATAATCCAAGGTTTGAAGGACAAAAATTTCTCCAGTCCTCGAGTGGATTGAGACCAGTTTGGAAATCAAAGTTCCTGAGATAGGAGAGTCAATTATACTATATGTGACCTCGGAATTGGCATCTAGGTCAGAATCCTGGGCATAAACTGTAAGGAGATGAGTAAGGGGAGGATTGTTTTCAATAAGGGAGACTTCATAATTGTTCTTTTCAAACACAGGTGGGTTGTCATTGGCATCACTAACACGAATTATTAAGGATTTTTTGGCAGTAAATGGTGGGACACCTTGATCTTGTGCCTGTATAGTTAAATTGTATTCTTCACATTTCTCTCTGTCCAATACTGCATTGGTTACCAAAATATAACTGTTACCATTGGCTTTCTGTAACCTAAAATGACCGTGATCTTGCAAGAGATGGCAATGTACCTTCCCATTTGCATCTGCATCTGGATCGTTGGCGATTACTAGAGCAACAAAACTTCCCAATGGAACTGCCTCTGAAACCACAATCTCCTGGGAATCTTGGGACGCCCAGGTAACTTGCAAATCAGGTGCATTGTCATTAATATCCAGAACTTTGATAAGTACCTTGCAGTGAGTAGGAATAGGATTAGGCCCCAAATCCTTTGCTTGGACGTCCAGTTCATACGACCGTCTAGTTTCATGGTCAAGGGGTAGTTTCAGGACTATGCCTCCTAATTTGGGGTCAATACTAAACATGCTGAGGACATGGTGAGGATTATGCTTACTAAAAGAGAATTCTATCTCCCCATTTGGGCCTTGGTCTGGATCAGTTGCTGTTAGATTAAGAAGAATTGTACCCGGAGAGGTATCTTCAGAGACTTCTAGGATTACAGAACTTTCACCAAATGTAGGGCTGTTGTCATTAGAGTCCAGTACGTTAATTCGAACCTGCATAGTGCCAGATTTTTGTGGGTGGCCTCCATCTAATGCAGCTACAAACAGGTTAAAAGATGATTGCTTTTCTCTGTCAAGTTCTTTAACTACCACCAATTCTGGATGTTTAATGCCATCAGAACTGGAAGTAACATCCAAAATGAAATGCTCATTGGGAGACAAGGTATATGCTTTGACTGTATTGCTCCCACTGTCTGGATCCCAAGCCCTATCAAGTGGAATCCGGGTGCGTAGAGAAGCACTCTCTGAAATTTCAATATCCAATTCTGGTTTGGGAAACTTTGGCTCATTATCATTAATGTCCAAAACTTCTATTTCCACGTGGACTAAAGACAAGGCCTTGGTTGCAAGAATGTTAAAAGCTAGCAGGCAATGGCCATGACGAACACAAAGTTCCTCTCTGTTTAGACGTCCCGTTGTTGTGATTGATCCATCATGCAAGCCCACTTGAACTGGGAATGAGTTGGGTTCCTGAATGAGCCGATATTCTTCATTCAGGTACTCTGTCCAGCCTGGTACATCAGAAATCCTCCCAACAACTGTACCTTTGTCTACTTCTTCTTGGATTCGAAATCTTACCATTAATGAAGTAGAATTCTGACAAAATCCTCTGGAGAGAAAGCTAATACCCAGAAGAAAATAAACTTGACTGATCTTGGCAATGGCATCCATTGTTCCTTAAAAGGTTCCCAGGGTACAAAAGCAAGTGCAGTAAAAATAGTTGATCTTCAAATAAAAGAACCATGAGTGATCAAAAGTAGTTGTTGAAGATTTTCTTGCAGACTCAAAAAGGTGCCAGTGGTAGGAAACAGTTTATACTCCAATGTACATAGCCTGTTGCACAGGCTATATCTGAAACCACAGACCAAGCTGCTGACATTTACTCACTTCAGCGTGGACAGACAAAAGGTTGTATAGGCTGGCTGTGATGAATAGGAAAGCAAAATAACCTGGGGAGGAGCCGCATGACAGAAAAAAAAATATGAGTGACTTGTTTTCCCAGGGAAACCAGCCCTCCTCCTACAGGAAAAGGGACAAGGAAGGAACTATAAGTTAACTAAATGGACAATGTGACATTAACCTCTTTAATACATAGTGAGACTCCTATGTAGTTTAAGACAATGGATTTCCCCACCCCATAGCAGACAATAATGCTTTCCTTAACCCAGTGTGTTATACTGTGTTTCAGATGGTTAATAACTATGATTTTTCAGGGTCCATTTAAGGATCTCTTTTGGAAATGAGCTGGTGATTGTAATAAGCAGCAGTGGGAGTTAAGTCGCCATCAGTTAACCCATGCAGATGTGTTCTCTCACAGAAAATAAAGAGAAGAAAGAATCAGATAACAGAATGTTCTCAGTATACGCCTGAGAATGAAGTATCTGAAAGCCATAGCGAGATGGTGTTCACTGATACTGTACTGATAGACAAAAGAAGAGGGATCTTACATTCTCTCTATGGAATTAGATATGCTAATTGCAAGGGAACACACACAGAGTGACATAACAAAAAAAAATGTGAAAAAGAACATTATTCTATGAAATCAACCAATGCTTTTTTTCATATGTATTCCATATACACTTTATTTTATTTTAACTTATGTACTTTTCTTTTTTTATACAAAATTTTGTCACAGTACAACTGCATAACCAACTTAAATATAGTTTTCCTCAGACTGTAAGGTCTAGACACTAGGCTCCCACCCACTTTTTTCTTTTGTGTATATACTATTGTATGTATAGCCTATTGTACACATAACTGGGAACTTTCTGGCTCTGGCTACGCGGTCCCGCTGGCTTCAGTTGGTGGTCCCGCTGACATTACGGAACACACGCCATTGGAGGGGAGGGCATTCCCAACAAATACTATTCCAAAAACACCTAAGGCATAAATATTGGGGATTCCATCACACTGTATATGTGAAATTATGACTTTGAATATGTTACAACTGGAGTGAAAGCCACCTTGAATGTTCTTCGTCCGGTGGGCAGTAATATAACTGATGGCTGGGTGAGTCAGAACTCCGTTGAACCTGTTACTTCAAAGAGTATAAATATGTGTTTATCATATGGGAGAAACAAATCTGAATCCCATTCGGAGGCTATTTCTGCACCCAGACAACATGGCATCACCTGTTGCAATACCTTTTCTAAGATCGATAGAACATCTAAGCTGTGCTTTAGACAGTAATAGCCATGGGGCAGTATTAGCATAAGCTACTCCTGACAAATCATATTATTTGGACAAAAAAATTCATAAAAGTTGTGAATATGAATAAATTAGGGAAAAGGAAAACCCTAGTGTCCTAGGCAGCCTCCTGGATGAATGAATGAAAGTGCTTTGTAAATATACATGAAAATATATACAAGAAAATATGCATTTATTATACCTATAAATAAACTAAATATGATCTGATGTTTCGCACCACTGATTGAATGCCAGTTGATGAAAAGAAAGCATTCACATCGAAATCAACAAGAGCACTTTCTGTGCATGAACACGGGGGTCTCTCTGAGCCGGCACTGGAGCTGACAGACATTTCTCATATCTTGTGGCAAACAGCTGAGGTAGGAAAAATGTTTAAGGGGAATCTGCAGAATTTTGAAAGGGGGACATTGTCAGTGTAGTATGTGTTGATGATGTATGATGGGCATCTCCAAAACTAAAAGGGTTCACTGCTTAGTTTGTCCCCACCTCAAATGTGAGGACAGAGTTATTAAATGTCTTCGTGACATCAAAGGAAATCAACCAATCCCTATTTGGTGGTACCACTGCCTGTGGCCATAAGGCCAAGTGCTTTAGGAAGAGGTCTGAGTCAGTGACATGGTTGCTGTGGAGATAATGTTCCTTATTCCTCTCCAAGAGCTGTTAAAGCTGACAGCTGCCTGCTGCTTCCTGTTGAGATGAATTCAATAGCAATTAAACTCTCTACTCAGCAGAAAGGGGGGACCTCCCATACCCACAACCCAATATGTCACGGTGTACTTTAAGGTGCTGTTCCTCCCACGCTGCTGAATTTAACACTTTTATTACAAAATCCAGATATTAGACACATCATACTTAGTACTACTTAACGCCCAAATCTTTTCCAGGATTCATTCTTTAGTTTTTTGCCTCATTTGTGATTTGTCGTGTAACACAAAGGCAGACAATTATAGGTTGTTTCTATATCTCTATATGCAGAGCTGTAACTTGAAACCACTCGAAACCACAAGGATGTGAAAATTGACCCGGGGGCCCCTAATTCACAGTGCCCCCCTTACCCCCAAACAACTTGTGAGTATCACCTCCTAAGCACTGTATCAGTGTCAGTCTACTTGTGATATCTTTGCCCCCAGGTTACCAATGCCCCAAAACAGCTGGTTTGCACCATCATTGCCCTCAAACAGCTTGTCTTTGGGCCTTGCCTCCCTGCAACCTACTCTCTGGCACACGTATGTAAAAAACGTACACACATTTACACATTCTAACACACATACTCCGTCTCACACCACTTATATATACACAAGCTCACACACAAACACAACACATACACATCCAGGCTAACACACATATACTTACACACTCATGCTAACACACACTACATCTCACGCCACTTACACATACATGCTCACACACAAACACTGCAGGGCTATCCTCACACACTGTTAAACTTCATGGTTGGAGGGTAATTGGGCTGGGCGTGCTGCTCCTACCACCCGGAGTTTCTTCGTGGTGACCTGGAGAAGCGGAGTCTCTGGGCAAAACCCGGAGAGTTCCCAAGTTTGATGGCCAATTTCTCAGCGAGTTTCACAGGGTCTAATTTAATTCAATGGAAGCACTTTCCTGCCACTGCTCAAGTTCTTCAAAAGATATACTAGGCTTTTGGCTCTTTTTTAGGGGCACAAGGGAAGGCTTAGCTGCCCACATTACAAGGATGACCAAGAATGTTCATTGTACCCAGTAATGTCTTGATATGAATAAAAAATATAGTTGCAAATTTTCACAGATTATTGTTCTATATAAACCATTTGTGGACTGTTTTCTATTAAGTGTCACCGATTTTTAAGGAAAGGGGTTTTTTCATGAGACAAAAGAGGTTCTACTCCTGGTCAACTCAGGACACATTCTACACAATGTACAGTATGACCACAATTAGCCACAATAAGGTCTGGCACAAAACCCAATGTGGAAGGAATCAGCTCCAGGCTTCAGTTTCCTTTCTGTCAGTGACCGCGGGGGTAAATTAAAAGCAAATCCTTTCTTTTTTAGTCTGAGCCTTGAAAACCTTATCACAACCAAAGGAAGCCATCCATTATTGCAAATTAAATGTAGACCATCAAAAGCTGACTTCCCTAGCTTTATTAATCACTAGGACATTTCCGTCATTATTCTTAATACTATTTTGTTAGACAGCTAAAGAAACAGTCTATTACATTTAAGCAGAATATCCCTCATATCCCTAATATGACATCAGATATAAAAATGGGTGCATTCCTCAGGCATTAAATTGCTACTAGAATGAGAAAACTGGTGGCAAATGTTTTTGGAAGTGTGAATTATTACCAGTAGTGGTAGTACAACTTTATAAACTGCCTGTGGCATGTTATATTAACCTGATAGATAAAACTAAACATTAATTGTCTTAAAGCATTAGGTAAGCTATAGAATGCTTGGGTCATACCCTATATAGCACAATTTAACTAATTAAGGGTGAGCTTGCATCTCCAGAAAAGGCATTTACTTGCAGTAGTGGTAGTGGTATATTTGTCATATACATGTCTCCTTTTCCCTAAGATCACCTTGTAGACAGTAGATGAAATGAAGATCTATGGTCCTCTATGATACGGACATTCTAGCAGCTTTTCAAAGCACCATGATATGATTTGCTTTTCCTTTGTGTTTTTCTACTTATTAAAGCACAAGTTTGTTTGCAGTTGAGATCAAACATTTAGTCTCACTAGTTTAATTGTGTATTGCGATGTTTGAAATGGTTCCCTTTACTGCATCAAACCTACCGAATTGTGGTTTTGTGAATAAACCACTTATTTATTTTCTCTCTTTTTTTACCTACCTCGTTAAACTATTGTGACTGATTATTCTGACCGTGCTAAAATACTTTGCTGGGATGATTGTCAATAGGTTTATGTCATGTGCCCTGGCAAGGGTTGCAGCAAAAGGACACCAGCTAGACATCCATGGTGTGCTTCTCAACGTGCATCAGACCGTAGTGCAGATGGAACATCAATGAGCAGCTCTTACAGCTCTTCACATCTCTGGAGCTAAACAGGTTAATGAAGCTACTAATGCTCTGCTTTGTATATTGCTCTGTGTCTAAGAGTTTGGAACAATGAAATTCAGCCATCCCCACACTTTCCTCTTAGGAAGTTATCCCTAAGCCAAACCCTGCTCTCTGCTAGTTCCCTCCAACTGCTTGGGGAGTAATTTCACCCAATTGCTTACAATGACAGGAAGCTTCTTCTTAACTCTTCATTGGCTGAGCTTCCTTTGCACCTGGGCTTTGCCTGCCTTTCATCACACAAAAGGTTAAAGTGCATGGTTCAGCAGGGAACTAGGTCAGTAATTATATTCTAACACACCCAGCGTTTTCGTTAGGAAACGTGGCTTTATTTCCATTTTAATCCTATGTGTTATTTGCTACTGTTTTAGTTTTAACAATCACACTGTGATAAATGGACATTCATGTCTCCCGGGCAGTATGTTCAACAAAGAATACATGCTAAAGTGTTTTGGAAGTATGCACCAAGTTTTTGTATGTATGTGTGTTAAGGAAAACTGTATTTGTTAAATGTGCTCCTACGCTGGGTTTTTGACTGTTTTTCTGGGTATTTGGGTAAAGGGTGAAATCATCTGGGTCACCATTGCTGTGTAGAATCCACATGAATTGGCAGGGGAACGCAAAGTGATGCCAATGATATACCTGGGAACTCCCCGGGTTTCACCCAGAGACTCTGGGTGAAGCACCACTTCTCCCGGTCACCGTGGAGAATCTCCGGGTCACAGAAACCAAAACAATGCATGCATCCATAATGCTATATCATGATTAAAAAATGTACTCTCTCATGGTCTCTCACATAGGGCTGCCATCGGGGGGGTACAACTACAACAGTTGTAAGCGGCCTCGCTGTCATGGGGGTCCTGGCTGTCCTGGGGGCCCTGCTCAGGGGAGACAAAAGTCACGGCGAAGCGTACAAAGAAAGAAGACAGAAGGAAGAAAACAGAAGAAGGAGGCAAGAATAATACATATAGATTCGTGGAGAAAGGGAGGTGCAGAAATTCTTCTCTTTCTCCACAAACCTATGCTGAAAGAACATGCCTTGGCGACTAGCCACTTGTCCGCCTTTGTTTTTGGGTTAAGATGGGACTGCTAAACTGTTTGGGGGTAAATCTGGCACTGTGGGGCACGTTGCTTGGTGAAGTCAGGGGCCCTGGGCAATTTTCGCACCAGGGACCTGTGATTTCTAGTTACGCCTCTGACTACATCACTATGTAGAAACCCACCCTTAAAACCAGAATGTTTTAAATGTTGATCAAGATTGACCTTTAGATATAGTAACATAGAAACATACTCCGCCTACCAAATGATTTTATTTGCAACACATGGCAGCTGTGAGAACGATCTTTCTATTCTCCTTAGATTTAGCAGTGTTGTACGTCAGACTGAGGCACTGTAGTGTCTGCTGGGAGTATGCTATCGGTGCTGCTCAATCTTTTAAGCTTATCCTCCACATAATTAAGTTTGGCTGTGGTTTCAATTAGCATGTCCATAACAACTTCCAGCTTTACCTTTAGATAATCGTTCTCCTCCATCACATTGTTCTTTTCAGGTTCCAGCTGTTCAGAAGGTTCATTAACTTTGTTGTCCAAAAGCCATTTGCCATTATTGAAAACATAGGCTAAGTTGTCCAGTTTGACTCTGGGAGTGTCATGATGGAGCCTAAGCTCACTTAACCTAGAATGGTCCCCAAACAAAAAAAAAGAAGATGGAGACAACTGTTTCCTCTGAGAGCTCCTCTTAGGATGAAACTTTAGTGTTGTCTGAAAATTTTCCAAAAAAAGATTGGAGAAGCTGTCTTTATTCATGATGTTTCTCGGTGTCTGTAAATAGATATAATTTAGAGGTACAATTATAGCAACAACTCCTACAAATATGCCCTGCCAATACTTTTAATTAAAATGGGTATGCCTAACAACTGAAATCCTGAACAGATTCATAACAGCTTTCCCTGCCGGTTCAGACTAAACTTCTTATAAACCATATTTTAAACAGAAAAAACAATGGTTGAACCAAACATTATATTATTACCTCAACCCTCAAGGGACCAAAAGTAGCAAATGAATAACATGTCACTTGGACAACTAGTATAAGTCTGCATTTATGAAATCATAAGGGCCTACCTCTTGTGACTAAAATGCCAAAATAGAATGTTGGTCTTGCTGATACTGTAGTGATCACCAGTGGATGAATGCTGAACTGATCACAACCGATTTTTTAAATCTACTTTGCATCACCTGACTAGAGATGCCATATACTTTTTGGTCTCTTCAACTTGCACCTGACAGTTCTGATGCTTTACTTTCTCCCAGTCACTGTCTTCATTATGTTTTATCTTTAGGGGTGGGGAGGTTTGGTGAAGGCTGCTGGGTAAACTAAGTTCATAAGAACATCAGTATTCTTTAGAAATACAATGTGTGATGTGTGTAAGAAATGTATGGGTCGATATCCTCAGTTAACAATTTTAACTATTCAGCACTCCCCCCCACACACACCCAGACCCATAAGGAGGGGGAAGCATGACCCATACTAGGCCTGTAAACCTACTGGTTATAGGGTGTAACCTGGTTGCAATGGGGGCTTTATCGGAAAGCACTAGGCTGGAGCCTTTCTCCTTCCTGCCGCAGCCAAATCCAGCAGCTTACAAAGCAACCCCCTGTGTTTTTTGCTTGTTGTGTTCTTGTTTTGGTCATAGTGGGATATGCCTGGTCAACACTCCTAGACTGTGAGAACAGAAAGGTCAGTCACGTTGGGTAACCAAGTCCTAAGGGTAGGTCGATCCCATCTTAGGATGAGAGCTCATGTCATTTTAAATGAGCACCGGTCTGCAATCTCAGAAGCCAGCAGCATCATGTTGAAATGTGTGGTTGTTAGAAAATTGTTAAATAAAGTTGTGGCCCTTACCCACAAGTGTTGTTGTGTGGTTCTTTGTTGGGTTGGTTTGTGGGGGTTTCATAAAGCTATGGGCCTGAGCAGCCCACTGTCTGGAGTTCATCCAGATTACTAAAACAGTGGGCTCTATTATCAGAGGTTTAAAATGAATGTAGCTGCTGAAAATGCTTTCAAAGATCAATAAGATTTTTTGGCGGTTGCTTTAGTTCAGCTTTTATTAAACTGAGTGTAGTTGTTCCCTCGTGTCCTACCCTAAAGATGCCTGTGGGAATCAAACTTAGAAATATATAAACAGTACAAAATGTGACATGAAATACATCTTATTCAAAAAGTGTCAGTCACTTACATAGATATCAATAGGTAATTTGGGCTTGATGGGTGATGAGATGCCTAGCATAACTACCCCATTATAGATATGTCTGTCTCTTTGGTAGGACTAAAATAATTATTCATGTGTGAATGCATTTTGGATAGTGTTCTCAAAGCCCATGGCAATGAATAGAAGGAAGTGGCCATTCTTTAAAGTCCACAATGTATTGCATTTTGAAATGAAACATGTTTTAAGATGCAATGCACTTGGTGTCCATCATAATTTGATACTTTTTAGTTTATTATTTATACAAATAATAGATGTTTTGCATGTACACAGCAAATACTATGACATTTACAATTAAATTCAGCAAGATCCTTTGGACCCAGAGATATTCGTTGACGGATCTGTGAAGATCTGTTGGCTTCCAGTTCAACGGGGATGTTGCTTGGGATCATCTATGCATTTGTAGACAGTGCTGTTCCACTTAGACAAACATTACCGTATTTGCTCGATTATAAGACGAGGTTTTTTTCAGAGCAAATGCCAGTAAGTTTAAGTTAAATGGGGGGCATAAGGCATTTCTGGAGGCAGAGTGCTCTGTGAAATGCCTTTTAACCCCCTTAATGCCACTCTGCCTCCAGAAATGCCTTTTTAACCCTCTATACGCCACTCTGCCTCCTGAATGCCTTAAACCTCCCTATATGCCACTCTGCCCCATAATATGCCTTTTAACCCTCTAAATGCCAGAGTGGCATATAGGGGTATAAGGCATTTCTGGAGGCAGAGTGGCACATAGGGGGTCAAAAGGCATATCATGGGGCACAGTGGCATATAGGGTTAAAAGGCATATCATGGGGCACAGTGGCATTTAGAGGGTTAAAAGGCATATCATGGGGCACAGTGGCATATAGGGGGTATAAGGCATGTCTGGGGCAGATGTGCTTAACTGGGGGGCAGGTTGGAAAATAGAAGGAAATAAAACCAAAATATTTTTCTCAATCACAGCTTTTATTTAAAAAAAATAGTTTAGATGAATTAACATTTACTGGTAAAACTTTTTTCCTATAGGGTCGTCTTATATTCAGGCTTTTTCTTTTTTTCCTAAATTAATATTCAGATTTGGGGGGTCGTCTTATAATCAGGGTCGTCTTATAATCAAGCAAATACGGTAATTGCACTCTCTAGAATGTTAATAAAATAGACCTACTCGTATGTGTCATTTTTTTATTTTCTTCTGGAGGTTAAATCACAAAAACATATAAACTTAAGAAGAACAACCTATCAATGCCAATTTTTGTGTTTTAGTTATAAAAAATGTGGAACAATATACATTGTCTGCATACATGTGCAGATGATTGCTGGAGTGTCCCGTGCGAAAAGCATTTAATGAATAAAAATGATAATTTAACAGTATTTATTCTGAAATATATGGCAGTTATTACATATAGGTCTAAAATTGTGAAGATACAGAGATATACAATGGAGACGCTGCCCATCTTAATCTATAAATGCATATTACGGTATAAATTCTGACATTAGATGAAAGCAAATTTAGCTATAAAGGATATTGAGTGGTATACTGTATTTTCAGGGTTAAGCAGCCTTCTATGAATTATGAAGGACAAATCCCAGCGAACTACTGCTGCAAGAAGGACTAAGTTGGCCCTGCGTAATTGATAAAAAATGTGAGAGGTTTCTTAAAACTCCCCTCTCTGATTTAACTATGCATTATGCATGGCCAGCCGTTCTTACAGAGGCAGCTCTCTGGGCTCCTTCATAATGGATAATGATATCAGCCAGCTGAAATCTTCAGCTCTCTGGCAAACTCCCTCTTTGGTGAATACAGCCCATTGGAAGCACCTGCTCTTATCCCACCTGTGCCTGATAGTGGCATCTTGCAGATAATAATAGAAGTTCAAGAAAATCAAGTAATTGTCTGATCCTGTCTAGTTGCCATCCAACATAGAAAGCAAGGAATCACAGTAGCTCCAAACCCAGGTAATGGGCAAACAGCACTTTCAGGATTCCTAGTGCAGACAACCCAACCAGGACCCAAAGGGCTGCAGCATTGAGATACATCGGACTCAGCCTAATGGAGGAAAAAAAAGAAATGTGTCTACAAAGAATGCAATAAAAATAATGGTGATAAAGGTTGTTATAGCTGCTAATAAAGTGAATTTCCAACAGTATGTATGGGAGCAATGGTTCAATGCAACCCTGCAAAATGGCACCATGATATAAGGGATCCTCCTATATGAAGACCCTTCAAGAGCAGGACATTGCAGCACACGACCCAGCTTCCAGCCTACAACCTTTGAGATATAGGGGACCGTCTAAGATCAAGACCCTCCAAGAGCACTGTGAAGCGTCATGCTGCTTTTGGAGGATGTTGATATTGGATGGCCTCTTATATCATGGTGCCACAAGTGTTGAGGTCTGGAAGCCAGATCACAAAGGTACATTTAAGCAAGGAAAAGACTCCAATACATACCAACACCAGGCACCGAAAAAACCCAGTGCTCTACGTGGTGTTATTCATGTATGAGTCTGATTTATATGATCCTACAATACAGTTGGTGCACTAAAGATATTGCCTATAAATATTTCTCTGCTTTTTATTCCTGGGGACCAAATTATGTTATGAATTAAATGGATAATATAAGAAGAGGAGAGGAACGTGAATAAACAAAATATTCTTCTTATTATGTAAATATCTTTTTAAATTGTTTTGCGCTGCACTTTTTGTTTTCGTTTTTTGCTCTACCTTGTATTCCTTGTTTGGTGCAAGATTTAAGGAATGTTTTTATCACTGTAGCAACCAATTAAAATTTTCCTGGTGACTGGATGATTTCATTGGTTGCTATGGTGATATGCTCCATCTCAAAGTTTGCACCAGAATCATAACCCCTGTAATTTGTTTTCATTTCAGATTTGCCTTCACAGAATAATATAATCAGTCCTTTAGTTTGTTTGCTGGAACCATCATTTGTTGATATATTAAAACATTAGACACTAAAACCCTGCTTTTAAGCAAAATGCATGAACTACAATCCATTATAATTTTATGAGATTCGAAAATCAGATTTATATCTCATTGTCCTCCTTTTTCTGCCTGCTTCTATTAAACTACACTTCCTCTTGCCTCCCAACTGTCCCACTTTGCGTGTGACAGTCCTGATTTTGCCACTCTCGCTGTCCCACTGAGTGCTTTTCTAGACAAAGGTAGAGCTCTGCGTGCTTTGGATTCAGGACTACAATCCTGTGGCCCTGTTTACATTCTCTGGGAGAGTCTTATTTACTAAACCCCATAAAAGATCATGCATGCATCAATCTACATTTGGAATTACAAAGAAATAAAAATGGGAACTGGGGAACAGCTCAATATGTTGCCCCAACAAACTCTTTAATGTTAGATCAATATTGTATGTGGTTCCCAAGTCACAGCTTCATCCTGGGGAAAAGAAATAGGAAGGAATCGGGAAACTGTCTCAGCCGGTGTCTTGAAAAACATAAACTGGCACTAAAGAATGGAATGTTTTTCCTCACCGGCTGCAGCTCTTCACAGCTAGACCAAAGGAAAATCAACCACAAAAACAACAATGTTCCAAAGAGTGAGCTGGGAATGTTGTGACAAGAATCACAGGTGTCATCTTGGGTCTTTGTTATTAATGGGTCTTGCATATATTAGCAGCCATGTTGGCATAAGGATACCTGCTAACAAAGATTGTGTGCAGGAGTTACGGTGCTGTAGCGGAGTTGGACAGAGCCTGGTGCAGGGCGACAGCACTCTCCTGGTGGGCTTCTAGGGTTGTGCATCCACATACCAGCGCCCTGACATAGCAGCGGATGATGACAGAACAGAGCAGGACTTGGAGATATCCTGCAGGCACCCTGGAGCAGGCATGAAACATAGCACTGGAATCATGTGCAGGATGCTGCAGGCTAGAAGTATGGAAAGCTAAGCAGAGTACATGAGAAACATAGAAAGCAAGGAGGAAGGGACAGGGAGAGCAAGCAAGAAACATAACCAGACAAGATATACATAATACAGAGTACAACAGGGAACAAGACACGACACCCCTCTACCGGGGATTCAGGACAGGACACCCCTCTACCGGGGATTCAGGACAGGACACCCCTCTACCGGGGATTCATGACAGGACACCCCTCTACCGGGGATACAGGACAGGACACCCCACAGGTTACATCACAGACTGACACACATAAATACAGGAACTAGCCTAGGACTATATGATAACTATTGGAGATTCTGTTACATCTTATGGCCATAGTATGCTTAGCCCACCACTAAGCCAAAGTACTCCAATGACGGTGGGTCCTAATGCTAAACCCTGCTTAC
The DNA here is from genome assembly GCA_023333645.1 of Sceloporus occidentalis. NCBI lineage: Eukaryota > Metazoa > Chordata > Lepidosauria > Squamata > Phrynosomatidae > Sceloporus > Sceloporus occidentalis. The sequence goes on along the minus strand of JALMGF010000036.1, from coordinate 1,353,747 downwards.
AAAGCTACTAAACAAACCAAACATGAAATCCAAACACTTATCAGAGAGACATACCTGTAGACTGCAGACTGAGACAAACAGAACACACAGGTGGGGCACATCTTATAAAGGAAACAGACCTGAAGCAAAGAGCAAGACTGGAATCAAGGAATCAGAGGTTCAGAACAGAACATACAGAAATCCAGAAATGGACCACAGCAAGACAGGGAAACAAAAGACATGCAGCTCTGCAGCCTGGGTAGAGCGTGACAGTGAAGCCCTACTCCCTTTGATCTCTGGGTCAGCATCCATGTGTAATTATGTGTGTGATTATGGAAGTGTACTTGTGTGTGTGTGCATAAATGTATACCATATTTTCCGGCGTATAAGATGACTTTTTAACCCGTGAAAATCTTCTCAAAAGTCGGGGGTCCTCTTATACGGCGAGTACTGAAACTTACAGAGCCGGAGATTCCCCACGAAGCCACGTATCTCTAGGGGAGGGGCGAGCGGAGAAGCCGCCTCCCCTGGGCCGGTCTTCAGGGCTGCGCAGAGGTAGGTGCAAGATCGTGATCTCCCCAACTAGCCCTGATCAGCGGGCGCCCGATGAGCAGGGCTGGTTGGGGAGATCACAACCTCTCTCTAACTAGCCCAACATTAGGGAGTTCGAGGTCTGGCACTTCAGACCTCGGCTTCCGTGCTCCCTAATCACTACACGCCGGCTATTGATGCCGAGCGCGGGGATGACGTCATATCCCGGCGCTCGGCATCAATTGCCGGCGCATAGTGATGAGGGAGCAGTAAAGCAGAGGTCTGAAATGGAAGATAGAAGATGAGAAAGGTAAGAGATGGGGAGAAAGGGGTGTAAGTGCAGTGTATGTGTATATATGTTGGTGTGAGATGGTCAGTGTATGTGTATGGTCAGGTGTATGTAGTTATTTGTGTATATATATATATATATATGTGTGCCTGTACACACACACATATATATATATATATATATATATATATATGTGTGTGTGTGTAAAGGCAGGGGTGTGTGGTGAAGGCAGTGTATAAATGTGTATGTATGGACAGGCATTTGTTAGTATGTGTAGATATATACATATATATATATATATATATATATATATGTGTGTGTGTGTGTAAGGGCAGTGTATGTATGTATATGTCTGTGTATGGGCAGTGTATGTGTATATGTGTGTTTGTAAGCTGGTGTGTACATGTATATGTGTATAAAGGAAGGGTTGTGTGAGGGCAGTGTATGTCTATACATGTGTGTGTGGACAGGCATATGTTAGGGAGAGCTGACTCACCCAATCCAAGCAGGCTTTGTATACAACAACCAGCCAATCACCGGTAAGATACATCGCTTGCCGTGATTGGCTGGTTGTTGTATACTGGGTAGAAGGGTCGTCTTATACGGCGAGTATAGCCCAAACTCTATATTTTAACTGAAAAAGTTGGGGGTCTTATACGCCAGAAAACGCGGTAATTGTGTGTGTGAGCATAGATGTATAATTGTGTGTGAGCATGGATGTGTAAGTGTTTGTGTGTAAGCATACATGTGTAGGTGGGGTGTGATGAAGTGTGTGTTAGAATGAATATTTATGTGTGTGTTAGTGAGTATAAGTAAGTGTGTGTAATTTGTGTAAGTGTGTTTACATATGTGTGCCAAAGTGTATGTTGTTGAGACAAGTTGTTTGGGGGTAATGATGGCACAGACAAGCTGTTTGAGGGCAAAGATGGCACAGCCCAGCTGTTTGGGACAAAGATGACACAGACTAGCTGTTTGGGGGCACAGATAAGCTGTTTGGGGGCAAATATGGCACAAACAGGCTGTTTGGAGGTTAGAATGGCACTGATAAGCTGTTTGGGGGAAGGCACTCACAAGCTGTTTGGGGGCAAAGGTGGCTCTCACAGGCTGTTTAGGGCAAAGGTGGCACTGTGGGACATGTTGCTTGGTGAGGTTGGGGGGCCCAGGGGTATTTTTTACACCCATGGTCATTGTTTGCAGGTGAATTGTGATCCTTAAATTCTCTAAGTCCAACCCCAGCAAGCTTCTGCTGCAGGAACAGCTTGGCTGGCCCTGTATAATGTATAGTTAAATCGGTGACAATCCTTACAAGTTGCATTATGCATTTTATAGGGAAAACTTAGTGCTTTTGGAGCAGAAATTTGCTAGTCATGTTCACTAGCCTTAGGGTGACCACATGTTCCAGATTGCCCAGGGCAGTACCTCAATAAATCCCGGGTCCCGGGCAATGCATTATCCCGGAATGAGAAGTCTAAGGGTAAGGAGGTCTCAGCCAATCAGGAGAGACTTATCAAATCCACCTAGATTGTAAATTCCTGCAGGAACGGGGCCCTTCAGAGTTCAGAAGCATCTCCTGAGTCCTTCCTTCACACCAAGCTCAGTGTAATCTGCAGCCAGCACCAAGTATGTGTGTTTGACTGTGTGTATATGACTGTGTTTGTGTGTCTCTGTTTGTGTGACGTGTGTGTGATGCGTGGTAATAGAGGAGTTCATTATCTGAATCTGCTCATGCCTGGTAAAAGAGGGGTTAACAATCTGAATCTACTCATGTCTGTAATGATTGTATGTATATTTTTAAATCTGAGATCACCATGGTTTCCAAACAAAATAACTAATATATAATAGTATATGTGAATCATTGTGTATGTGAGATATACAGTATATATAATATAAAATGTATTTTGTGTGTATGTGACAGTGTGTGTATATGTGAATCTTTGTATGTATATATATATATATACAGTTAAAGAAAACTGTGTATGTATATATACAGTTAAAGAAAAAATTATTTGATCCCCTGCTGATTTTTGTACATTTGTCTACTGGCAAAGACATGATCAGTCTATAATTGTAATGTTAAATTTACTTGAACTGTGAGAGACAGAATAACAACAAAAAAAATCCAGAATAACGCATTTCAAATAAATTATAAATTGATTTGCATTTTACTCAGTCAAATAAGTATTTGAACCCTTTGAAAAACTTGACTTGGTACTTGGTGGCAAAAACCTGTATATATATGATATAAAATGCATTTTTTGTGTATGTGACGGTGTGCATATGTAAATCAGTGTATATAATATACTCCTGTGTGTGTAATCTCATCCGCTTCATAGTGTGTCCCTGAATGGCAGAAATAAAATGTGGTCACCCTAACTAGCCTCTCCTAGCAACTCTCCCTTTAGTAAATAAACCCTTCTGTGTTTGGCCAGGAAGCAACAGGTTTCGCAGCTAACAACTTCTGGAATTATGCTTTATACTTTGAGTGGAGTCGGGTTCATCCCATTCTGTGATTATTTGTGATGTAAAAGTCCCGTCCCCCAGACCTAGGTCTGCGCGTTCTTTGCCCTGGTACATATAAAAGGTTTTGCCTCTGCCAACCCTTTCTGAGCTGCCCACTAACTGCCCTCACCTGCACTTATTCAGACACTGGATGGCTGTTTAATAAACGGGTGTTAGGACCAGACCACTTGGCCTGTACCCAAAACTATGTCAAAAGGAAATCTTTTTTAGGAAAAAATCTCCAATGGGAAGAAAATGATTCACATTCTGCAAAATCTGCGGCTGTCATACAAAAGCACCTGCAAAGTTTAGACTGCTTGAATCCAAATCATTTTGACTTTGTTCGTAAACTACTCTTTTTCTATCTCCCAAAATCTCCCACTCCTTTCCTTCCTCCCTACGGCTTCCTCAATAACAAGCAGACTTGCAATGCCTTAAGCAAATTCAGCTATTTTCTTCACATCAGTCAAATAGAAATTGCACTGCCAGACAGAAATCTAGTTTAAAGTACCCATAGTTTGAACAGTTTGGCAATTTGAATTGTTAAAAGTTTTGAATTTGAAAAGTTCAGATCAGATAAAAATGTTTTTTTTAAAGTATTCTGTAGTGTTAATATGTAGCTAAAGGGGTAGGGCTGGGTAAGGGGTGCTATTGCCCCCTGGGCTACTTTAAATCTATAATTTTGGGCCACCACCAGAAACATTATTATGAAGTTTAGTTCCATATGTAGTTGCCGTAGGGTCTAACATAATAAGAATATAAGTTAGGATTTAAACCCACACTGGATGCTTACTGAGCTGATTTAATTGGCGTTCCCTTCTGCATTTGTGAGGATTCTGTGCTTTGTATTTATATTTAATCATTAAAAATATTTAAAATCGTCAATCAACAATAATTGAGCAACGGGGAAAGTATACCTTAATGGGGGTGAGTCTGACATCAGGAAGTTAAACTGGCTGCTCCCATTGTATACACATGCAATCCCTTACATGTATTGTATTTTTGTGGATGTACCAGTACTTCTGTAGGAGCTTTAAGGGGTTAATCACTGTTACGTAGATTAGTTTAGTATATAAAACTGTACAATTTGAAAATGGGAAGACCAAAAATACGACCTGCTCCTTTGCCCACTACCTTTGCTGCGGTGAGGAGCTGTAACCTTGAAAATACAGGTAACGAGCGAAGAGGTATAGGAGTCCACCTGCTGCAGCCGTGCCTAAAAAATAGCATTTTGAAGAGCAAGATAAGTAAAAAGAACCTCATAACATTGCTTGCTTCTGTCATTTATCTAACATTTACCTCTAAAAGATGACACGGTGGATGTATTGAAATTACACATATAACATGTTTTGTCTAGATACGTTCTGATCAATCCAACCTTTAGCCCCGTACAATGTATGGTACAATTGGTGAGATGACTTTCATGAAATCGAATTGGTTTAACTGTATGTAACGGGTTCACCAAGAGAGCTGTAGTCACTCCCAGAGATCCCCCACATGTATCCTCCTGTTGTCCCCGAAATCACTTCCAGCACCAGTCAGCATGCGCACCTTGGAACCCTGCTATGTGTACCCAATAAGTAGACACAACTACCTTGATTTGAGTACAGCAGAAACAGCCAGGTTTTAAACAGAACAAAAGGGCTCAATCACATCAGTACATAATTGGATTACATCACACAAGATTAAGGTTTAACAGAACAACCATAAAATCAACTAACTTAAGGTACAGGGAAACAATGACTATGGATGGGGCCTCCTATGGTGTGAGCAGATAGTCTTTGTACATTTGAACCTGCATTTTTACAAGTGACCCCCCCCCTCACACTTCCCCCCAGGAAGAACCATGGCCCAAATGCCCAGACTGAATGTGGACAAGTGTCCACTAGACTGCAACTCTCAGGAAGGGGATATGTCTGGCCCAGCGATGTAGTTCTGTTACACTGTACATTATGCAGGAATGGCTCAGCCACAAAGTGGCATCTTCTCACCTAGACCTATTAGGGTAGCAGTTCCAGGGAAGCGGCAACCTCTGCTGAATAATCGGGAGCAAATAGGGTTCCTGCTGCGCCACTGCTAGGCGGGACAATTTGGAAGAACTTGTATTGAGGTAAAACAGGAACTGACTTTATTGGGAACAGCACAGATATTTATACACAACATAATTGGATCAGGAGTAAAATCTCAGCCTGGCACCTCCATACAGTTCTATGGCCAGCAATGCCACTATTTTCGGGGTGATCCCAAAGGAGGGGCTACAATCTCGGGGTACCAGTGGAGAGCTCAGGGTCCGAGGATGTTACGTTCCAAAAAGCATCTTGATCCAACGTCGGAACCTTGAGCACCAGCGTTGAAAACGTTCCCGGGACTAGTCCACCCAGTAGCCTGGCCAGAGTTCCATAGCCACGACTGGGTAAACCCCGGGCCTACATGTAATAAAACCAGGGTTCCCAAATGAGCTCCCTCTCTGTAACCACCTCCGAGTGTTGCCCACCACGAGCATAGTGTAACCCCAAAAGATCGAAGTGGGGTCCGTAGCGACGCAGTTCCATTTGTCGGTGGGCATTGCTGCGATCGCGGTGAAGTGCATGGAGAGTTTCTGGCCACATAGAGCCCCCATAGCCTGCTAGTTCATGGGAGTCTGGTTAGGGCAGACCAGATGGGGTTTTCCAGACATAAGAAGGGACTGAGCAGGCCAGCAAGAAGTCTCTCCAGGGATCCATCAGTGCCCCCCTCCCAAACTCAAATCTGCCCCATGTGTCCTCAGCCTCAGCGGTTACCGTGACACTGATTGTGTTATATTCCATTTTATTAAAGTAAAAATGTGTAAACTGAAAATATACAATGCTGATACAGGCAGGAAGTGATACTGATACAAAATAAGTACTTTACCATTAGAAATTAATAAATATTGCTCTGTTCTCACCTTGGTGGACGAAGATCCCAGCCAGCCAGAGAACAGCCAGGAACATTGGGAAATACTCAGAACAGTTTATCCTGGAATAAGCAGGTGGAAAGAGTCAGTCGGAGGCAGGGCTGCTTTATTTATTAGGAAGGGCTTGGCTACCAGGGAGCATAGTCTACATCCTAAGGCCAATGAAAGGGTCAGCCAACTAATGTAGGGATTTTTACATTCTCTGCACTTGCACATAGAATGTGTCTGCATGGTAGGAGAGGAGTCTGGTACTGTGTCCAGGGACCTTTAGCAAAAGTACTAAACATGCTCCTCTCCTGCTCATTTCATGATACTAAGTGCCACATAGATTTACTTTGTCTGTTTTAGGAGGCATGTTGGGGGTGAGGTTGTTGTATTGCCGTGCTGGGTGCTGACTATATCTGGTGTGTGGATATGATGGGCAGCTGCTTTGTCAAAAAAATCTTTTCTTGCGTCACCAGCTGACTGGGCAGATGACCTTCTTGTTTTTGACAGCCATAAAGTTAATCCATACAAAGCCTTTATAGTCAATTTTGTTCCTGGCATATGCACCACTAATATTCACAACTGCTGTTCAATGTCTTACAGCTAATCTATATTATGCTTATAGGCTGCCTTAAAAAAACCTTAGCGTGGCAGAACATCAAGTTAAAATTATATCAACATTTGCTCTGCAAAAGAGGTTTACCATTAATGATCAAACTCACAAGTTCACATATGGAGCATATTATGGAACAAATAGTGGGCTCTCGAGCCAGCACTAGTTTGTTGCCAAAAGCGTATAATTGTTCTAGAACTCTACCTACATGGAACATAGACCTGTTGGGTAAAAGGGTTTCTTGTTGAACCCTGGGCAGATGAACTTAACCCAGACAAGGTCACTACTTACTGAGCTCTGAATATTCTCTCAAATTCTGGAGGTCCGGATGTTTTTGGAGGGGAAACATTGTACTTTCGTCTGGCAGCAATTACTTTTAATGCGAAATAGGCTGAAAAAGTAAAAAAAAGACAAATATGAAGCATGTTACATAGGACAATAAATTTAAGAAGATTGATCAAAGGGCTGTCTTCAGGTCTCCAAAACCAGGCTGAGCACTACAAGGATGTCCCCAACCATCTTCTGTATTGTCCCCTGTATGGTGAGCTCTGGACAAGCCCTTCTTTATTTATTTTGTGTGACATTGGTTGTGGGTTTTACCATTAACAGCTAAAAAGAGAGAGAAAGGAGATAATAAAAACGGAAGAGAGAAAGAAAAGGAAAGATAAAAGAAAAAAAGCAGGGTCAGGTGAGAAAAGAGAGAAGGTAGAGAAGAAAAATGATGGAAAGGAAAGGTGAGAAAAGAGAAAGAGGGAAAGAAAGAAAAACAAAAGGAGAGGAGATAAAGAATAACATTTGGACACCTCAGCAGCAGCTTTAACAAAATAGAAACAAAATATTTTATTAAATTAGTTTATTAAATCTTACATTCTTAATTCAATACAGAATCTGGACTGACAAAATTATAAGTTATCTCCACAGAGCACAAATCTATAGCACATGGAAACCTTAATACTGTAGCTGAACCTTTCTCCCACAAGCATACAAATTATATCAATTCTCTTTTCCAGTACATAAAGAGATAGATCCCCGACCAAGGAATTATTATAGCTCACTAGTGCTTCTCTATCATCATATTTAAAACATGCTGTTTAAATACATGCTTAACTTCTCTCACTATAAATAAATAAATACAATAAATAATAAATATATTACTCTTGGGTACTATTTTTAGCTACTTTAGTCTATCATATACTGCCCCACTTTTGTCCCCCCCTCAAACTATATATTTGGACATTAAGTAGTCTTTTCTGAATCTTAGATTTTCTACCATTAAGCATTCATGCAACACCCTTTACAGTCGCCGGTTGTTTAGACAAAGGATTTTATATACACGCCATTGCATTCAGTATACTTGCATGATTCTATACCTTGTTCAAGTACTCCAAGTAGTGTAACCGCACCCAGAAGAACAATATGGTGTAACATGCTGTGACAAAGAGGTGATGCGAACAAAGTCCCCTTGATGTTGTCTTCCTTGCAGAAGTCCCCACGCAAACTTTGGTTAAAGTCAATCATAAAATATGAAAAACATGTTAACTAGCATCCAAGCTCAAGATGTTTTAAAGGTATGATCTGTTCTCTGAACTTAAATTCATATGACAACTGTGTTGGTATTCCTACCCATTTCAATGGTAGTGTTTTGCTGCCAACAGCTGAACTTGGATGGGTGTTGTAGAGCATTTTCACAAGTGATTTCTTATGTTTCAACATTTTTTATTTCATGATTGGACGAATTTGACTTTCAATACAATTTTTTTGGCAGATAAGAACTTTTTGGCCCATTTAGTCGGCCCATTGTCCTGATGTAAGACTAATATCTTGGTGACAATAGACATTCACCATTTCTTCCAAGCGGTCATCTTTTTTCATAGTATGTAGCAGTGCATCTGTTAACAGAGTATTTCCTAGACCTGCTATTGGTGTAGATGTTCAGTTCTGGAGCGTTTTACAGATATCATATAATTTAACAACTGAATCCTAATGTCATTATTGGCAGTCTACTTGGGACAAGCTATGGTCTAGAAACACATCATGTGACTTTCATCTGTTTCAGTTTAACAACAGTTTGGATATTACAAATTTATTTCACGCTTTACATTCCATCTCTAGACACTAAAAAGAGGAATCCAAAACTTAGTCCATTTGGTCCGTAGTCTCACTAGAGCTTCAGATTTTTTAGCTAATTTATAAACAAGCAATAAAAAGGGATATTATAATGGAATTGGGATCTTTATGTAAATTTTATGGCACATAGCTTTTTTTGTTGTTGTTGATTAAAATAACACTCTACATTGTGGTACTAATCTGTGAATTATGGTTCTCTGCTAGAGAATTATTATTATTACTATTATTATAATTACTATTATTATATCAGTTCAAATTTTACTTAATGGCTATTTCAGATTACTCATATACAGGCCTGAATTGGCCATCAGCCACATCGGGCAAATGCCCAGTGGGTTGCTGCCTGACATGACTCCATACGCACCCGTTTGATATTTCCTGCACCATCCTAATATTTCCTGGTATGAGGTCATGTAATAAAATCCAAAGGTGCTTTAACAGTATTAGTTTAAGGGTGTGCACACTTATGCAACCAGGTTATTGTGATTTAAAAAAAAAAAATCCCCTCTAAGATTTCAGTTTGTTTTGCAATTGAATTGTTCACGTTATAGGTCACATTAAAGGTTCTGACTTGATTTATCTTTGTCTCATTCTTTAACATCACAAGAACCTGGGTGTGTAGACTTTTTATATCCACTGTACATACATACATACATACATACATAAATACATACAAAAGCAGTATAGTTTCTTTCCTTAAATGTCCTTCTAGTGCCATAAAAATGCATTAGAAGCACTCCATATTTACAGAATGCTGTGGGACTTTAGCAGAAGACTGTTGTGTAAGTAACATTACACTGTTGGCACTGCTGCTGCAATCTGTTCCTAATCCTGAATATATGACTTTTAAATCGACCTTCAATAAAGGTTACTTACCGCAAAAAGAGGAGTAGACGTCCTCTTAAAAAAAAGAACTCAACAGAAATGTTTCACGATTTTAAAATTCAAACTGCGTTCCCTAAAGAATTTAAAAACAAAAGTAGTAGAGCTTGCAAAAAGTTATTGTGGTGTTTCCTGAATCAAGCTCCAAAACTCTGAAAGCGATTAGTGTTTTTAAGATACGTGACTTGGCAATTTGCAAGCGTGCTTGTGTTTCATAGGTTCCTACAGGGAGCTACACAATAGGTTGGATGCTCACACATCTGATTTCCCTGGAAAAATTCCGTATGTGATACAAGATTTCCCCTAACTGCGGGAGACAGATATTTAAACTGTATTTAGCTGGAATTAACCAAACTTTTGTATGACGCATTATGTGTCGCCCTATCTTATGTTATTCAATGTAGCTTGCACAGTTGGCTCTAAATCGAGGAGGGTCAATGCCTCTTTCGGCATTTTTAATAGAACACAGCAGGGAGGAGACGTGAAATGAAACACTTATTAACCAGCTAGAGAGACCTGAACCGGCAGTCCTTATCTAAATTGCCACTATAATTATATCACTGGCTATAGTTATAGTTAGTAAACACATTTAATGATGTCAAATGATAAAGACAGCCCTCTTTTAAGATTTACATTTTAGTGATTATTCTTTGAACTCTTGTCAACAAGTACTTCAAGATTGTTCATCCTGTACAGATAAATAATTCCATTAGATCTTAATATTCTGCTCTATTATGCCAAAATGTGTCCGTATCTTTCTTAATTAGCTTCCTCAAGAGGAAAAAAGATATATATATATATAGATACAATATTGTATTTGTATTGCATAACAAAACACCCACAGCCAGCAAAGAAGTTACATCATAAAACTACAAAACATATACACTTGATAATGTTTGTAAGGCATTAGTAACATATTACTAATATGTAAAGATAGTATGCAGTACCTAAAAATGACATATAAGTAACAAGCTAGATATACATCACAACTAATTCACATAACTGTAAGGGGGGGGTAGTTCACCATTCACTAAGGTTTTTTGGATAACAGGAAGGCTGTACATTTATGGCAATAGGGTTGCCTCCTTTTGCCAAGTTATTTCCTGGGCAATCTTTGAGAGGTTGTGCCTGGGGGTGTGGACACGGGTAAGGCCATGGGCATGATAGTATAGCTAAAATGGTTTAGTAAAGAGAAAGGAAGGGTAGAAGAATAAAGAGATACAGAAAAGAGGATATTATAAAGAAGGGAGAGGCGAAAACAGACAGATGAGGAAGAGGAGCTGAGTGAAGACAAAAAAAGAGGAGGGTGAAGAATAAAAGAACAAACTGAATGAGAAGGAGACCAAGAACAAAGATGAAGGAAAATAGTGAAAGGAAAAACTAGAAAAAGAAGAGGATAGAAGAGAACAGTGAGAGAGATAATGGAGAGGTGAAAAAAGAAAAAATAAGATAAGAGAGGGGAAAAGAAGAGCAAAATGAGAGAATAGGCGGGAGAAGAAACCTCTTTAACTGGCTTAGAGTGATTAATTTTGGACACCTGAGCAGCTACATTAGCAAAATAGACTATACATATTACATCTTAAAAAGCATACTTTGCTCACAGTTTTAGTGCTGCAGGAAGCAATAGTCACTCTCTCTCTCCTTTCCATAAGACTGACAGGACTGTGAGTCATCTTCAGTGTACAAATCTATTGCACCTCCATACTGAAGCTCAGCCCACCACTTGTCACTGCAACCACATGTCCACTCCTTACTTACTATTGGTATTTTTGCATCACATACATATCAACAAAGGCATACACGCAGGAAAACTCTCAATGGAAGGAAGAAACTTATGACTTCGGCAATACCTGACCTTCCTGTGAAGGTTTTGTACAGTTACTAAGGATCCTTAACAGCTCAAAAACCAAGGGAAAAATATAAACAGCAATCCTACATGAACTGTAAAGCAGTGGGACATGAAGCCAACAATTGTCTCAAAAGAATGTCCTGCAACCCCCGAAAGAATAATGACATAGGCAACAGAAGTGAACACCAGCCCTGCAAGTTAAAAGTGTTTCAGTCCCAACACCCAAAGCTAGGAAGAGAAAGTCAGCAGCAGCCACCCCTTCTGCCAAAGCTACACAAGCTCACAGACCTTCCTGATCTCCCACCCTACCTGCTGTCTTCATCTCTCCCAAACCCTGAAGTGGAACTAACCTCCCACTACAGGATTTGGTAAGCACAGCTGAGAAAAAGAGGAGAGCTCCCATTAGAAAAGGATCTGCCTCTCCCCCCTCCAGACTCTAATTATATAAAAAAGATGGCCACCAAAACGGACTGCACCCGACAAGCCAACCTCAGATAAGGTAGCCCAAAGCCTCAACCAGCAGTACAATGGTGGGCCAGACTGCTTCCTTGATGAACTTTTAAAGCAAGGCACCCTGAATCCCCTTGAAATGCTGGATGAAGGAGGTGGAGGTGAAGAATTTATGAGATGAAGTTTAAGCTTCCATTCCTTCCATTCTAGCTCTAACCTTTATTACTTCCAGTATGGTTAACATCTGTTTTCTTTCTTTTAAGGCAAGCAAGGGATAGATTTAGTGTACTTTCTTGTATATCAGTAAGCTGATATCTACACTCACTAGCCTCTTTATTATGTACACACGTTCAATTCCTGAAGTTCAAACCGAGAATCAGAACGGGGAACAAAAGGGGATTTAATTGACTTTGAACGTGGCATGGTTGTTGGTGCCAGACTAGCTGGTCTGAGTATTTCAGAAACTGCTGATCTACTGGGATTTTCATGCACAACCATCTCTAGGGTTTACAGAGAATGGTCCGAAAAAGAGAAAATATCCAGTGAGCGGCAGTTGTGTGGACGAGTTGACATCAGAGCTCAGAGGAGATTGGGCAGACTTGTTCGAGACGACAGAAAGGCAACAGTAACTCAAATAACCACTCGTTACAACCAAGGTATGCAGAATACCATCTATGAATGCACAACACGTCAAACCTTGCAGCAGATGGGCTACAGCAGCAGAAGACCACACAGGCTGCCAATCCTGTCTGCTAAGAACAGGAAACTGAGGCTACAATTCGCACAGGCTCACCAAATTTGGATAATGGAGCACTCGAAGAATGTGTGTCTGGTCTCATGAGTATCAATTCCAGCTGCAACATTCAGATGGCAGGGTCAGAATTTGGCATAATCCATCCTGCCTTGTAATAACGGTTCAAGCTGGTGGTGGTGGTGTAATGGAGTGGGGGAAATTGTTTAAACGTGACAGCCTACCTGAGTATTGTTGCTGACCATGTCCATCCCTTTATGACCACAGTGTACCCATCCTGTGATGGCTACTTCCAGCAGGATAATGCACCATGTTACAAAGCTCACATCATCTCAAACTGGTTTCTTGAGCATGACAATGAGTTCACTGTACTCCAATGGCCTCCACAGTCACCAGATCTTAATCCAATAGAGCACCTTTGGGATGTGGTGAAATGGGTGATGCATCATGGACGTGCAGCCGACAAATCTGCCACATCTGCGTGATGCCATCATGTCCATATGGATCAAAATCTCTGAGGAATGTTTCCAACACCTTGTAGAAAGTATGCCACGACAAATGAAGGCAGTTCTGAGGGGGTCCAACCCGGTACTAGCAAGGTGCACCTTATAAAGTGGCCAGTGAGTGTATATGTTGCAGGATTGCTATATGTTTCCTGGTCATACTGTCACTTTACCAGGTAATGGTCCTACGGCCAATCCTTTTAGTATGTTGCTGTTATGATCAGGAGGAGCCATTTCACGATTCTTTCCGGGAGCTAGCCTGCAGTCAACTTTTGATCGGTTCCTATGCAGGTGAGACTGTGCGGCTTATCTTCGTGTATGCTTTCCTTTACGGTAAGCAATAGCTGGCATGCTTCTAGACCTTGATGACCCGGTTGACAATTACCAGATGATTAGTGGGAGGGGACCTTTAACTGCCCGATTAAGGTAAGGGACCTGGCTCTTGTGATAACCTGACTTCCAAGCTTCTAAGGAAGATTATCACAGAGGTTTCAATAATGTGTGCATGCACTCACAAAAAGAGTAGTGTTATGCACTTCAAGTAAACCCTGTGTAGTTTCTTCCAACATGTCTTTTAATGTCTGGCTGAAATTTTTAAAATACATAGAGCAGCACAGCATTACAAAAAAAAAGCCCGATAGAATGAGAGCAATTTATAGGATGTGATTGCTCAAAGTGATGTGAGCAAAACACCAAAAATATCACTCAGGAAATCCAAAGTAAAGCAGCAACTGTCGCTGGGATGTGATGGCTCATAGTGATGTCAGCACACAGCAGTAATGTAGCTCAGGGAGTCCATGATGAAGGAACAGCAGTTTCAGAACCAAGAAATAGAAGATTAAAAACCTCTCAACACATTCGACAAGTGAACTGTCCTGGCTTCATCAGGAGAAATTGGTGCTGGTTAAAGTCTGGAGAATTGACCCATTCCGAGTTTGTACTGGAGTCAGACAAGGCTTCCCTCTTTCAGTCTTTTTTTTGTCTGTTGCATACAGTACTTTGTGGACTGCATCAGATAGAACCCTGATATAAGAAGGTTTATTCCCAAGAGGAAGAAACAGAACAGAAATAAAGCTATCACTTTTCGCCTTTATCTGAGGCTCCAAAATGGCCAAAGTAAACTGCACAGTAACATAGTAACATAGTTCATAAGGTTGAAAAAAGACCAAAGTCCATCAAGTTCAACCTATATACATATTGTGTCCCTACTGTGTTGATCCAGAGGAAGGCAAAAAACCCTTATGAAGCAGATGCCAATTGCCCCATACCAGGGGGAAAATTCCTTCCCGACTCCAAATATGGCAATCAGAATGAATCCCTGGATCAACGTTCTGTCCCTATTAATCTAATATCCATAACTTGTAATATTATTGCTTTCAAGAAACACGTCCAGGCTCCTTTTGAACTCTTTTATTGAGTTTGCCATAACCACTTCCTCTGGCAGAGAGTTCCATAATCTCACCGCTCTTACTGTAAAGAACCCCCGTCTGTGCTGGTGTAGAAACCTTCTTTCCTCCAACCGTAGAGGATGTCCCCTTGTTATAGATACAGTCCTGGGTATAAATAGGTCCTGTGAGTGATCTCTGTACTGCCCCCTTATATATTTATACATAGTTATTAAATCCCCCTAAGCCGTCTTTTTTCCAAACTAAATAACCCTAATTCTGATAATCAGTCAACTTTTCGGTAGGTTTAGGTGAATCGTCACACTCCTCCTCCATAATGTCCGCCTTTTGGGAAGCAAAATACTGGAACTGGAACCCTTCCAAGGGTGGTAAAGGAGTGCCCAATATACTAACTCTGCTGAGAGCCTCCTTTGTGTGCAACTATGTACATAGGACACTGCAAATGGCTCTGCCAGGAACTCCCATGTCTTGCTTTTACTTCCTCCACTTTTTGAGTAGCCTTAAATGGGACCAATGGGGCAGCTTCATCCCTTACAACTGGCATACACCCTGGTTTTACATGGATGATGCCAAGTTTGTGAAGGAATCCCAACTGGAGGGAGTTAAATCAGACTTCTGGTCCCCTATGGTGACCTATAAGGTCATCAGAGCTGAAGACACAGTGGAACAGATTCCAGGGATCCCTGTTGCCACAGTGGAGATGGTCTGAAGTAATGTGGCATTGCACAAGCTGACCAATAGACACTAAGGCATGACAAGGATGACCATTAAGAGAGACCTCCCCTAATGACATTTCCGCAAGGCTAGGGGCCTGTGAAAGTTCAGACACTTCCCACAGTGCATTGTGAAGGAGGAAACGTCCCTACATCTGTTCTAGTAGTGTGCTTTTGCACTGGCTTTGTTGAGATCCCTGGAAAATTAGCTCAACGACTTTGTGGACAGGAAGTTTCTGACCTGCTACTTGGCTTTGTATGGACTCTTTTCAGGTATTCATATGAAGGGTGACATAGAAGAAGCTTGGCACCTAATGTGTCGTGCTGCTTTGCTAGGAACCACCTGGTCCTGAATGAGGGAAAAGATCACTGTTCAAGACTGTCGGAGGCTGATCCTCGGCTGGCTGAGAGACTACTCACTTTCCTGATCCCCTCAGCCCTTGACAACTACACCCCCACCCTCAGGTGTTATCCCTGCCACAATGCTGCTAATTTTGCACTTGCAGTCATGATTGCAGTTGCTTTGTATTTTGCATGGTTGACTGTTTCATGTGTACAGTTTTGTTATTCGCAGTACACAAATGATATCTCTGTATGTATTTCGTTAAGCTGCTGATGTTTGTGTTGTGTGCTGCATTGCGGTTTGCCTTGTATGTAATCTAAATTCTGCTCTGTAATAAACTCAGTCAAACATATATGCTCCGCCTAATTGTGTCTGTATGTCTGACTACTCCCGACTACTACCTAGACTATAACCTGGTTGTCAGGTTCCTGGTTGGAAAATAGTGGTTGTCATGCCGTTTATAATTTCTGACTGTTGTGGCCACTCTACATAGTTTGGTTCTTTTGATGGTGTCAACTGGCCATGTTGTCTTGTGCAGCCCTGCCCTTGAAATATCTGCTGTGTGTTACAAATAGGGGCCTTTCTATTTGTGTGTCTGCTATGTGGTTGTTACCTGTTTGATCCATTGGCCTTGACTGTGTGTTTCTTGACTGGTGTGTCCAGTCCTGAGGACTACCCTGCTAGGCGGCGTATGCTGAGGAATATCCAGGGTCTGCCCTGTCCTTGAGCCTCTCTGCCTGTCTAGCTAAGTTGCAGTCTAGCATTTCTCAGTGCTTAGTCCCGTCTTTGCTAACCAGCCCTGTTTGGACTTACCCGTCATGTTGGTATTCTCCAATCCAGCCTATACTATGCAGCTCTCTTTTTTCCAGCCCTGCCTGTCATGCATCACAGGGTACAGACAGATTCCATCCTATTCCCGGCAGCAGTGCTCCTCCCCAGGTTGTGAAAGAATAAAAAGGCCGTGCTATGGAGTCTACAGGGATGATATCTGTGTTGGCTGAGTGTACAATGGAGATGTGTCACTCAGTAAAGCTTGTGCTTGAGTGCAATGCATTTTGTCTGTTAGTACCAGCTAAACCCCCTGTACCCAATAAAGACAAAATCCTGGTCAGGAAACCTGATTATAATAGAGAGGGATAAAATCCTGCTAATTCCTCTGCTCGGAGATCCTGGGGATAGTAAATCCGAAACCTATTGCACCCAAATCAAAAGGTCTGTAGTCTACTTTACTAATTATATGACCACACTTATTGTACTTTCACTTTATTAAAGGTACATCTGTTAGCCCTCAATAAACACAAATACACATATACATACATACAACTTTCTGCCCCACAACATTAAAGAGCCCACTCTCAGCCACACAGATCACACTCTACCACACCGAACGTTGACATATATATCCAATTTAGCCACACATATTATGTGTAACTGAATTGAGTATTTTGTACAGGTGTATTGGAAAAATTAAATCCAGGTGGCGCTATACTCCTGTAAGTGATATGGATATCCCTAACCTACATATAATCGATTAAAACAAATCGGGGCTGTGCATGTATAGTCATTACTTTAAACATTTAAATGAAAAAGAGTAGACATGATTTGCTGTCTCTCCTCTCCTTCTTATCTATCATTTTTCTTGATACACTTTTCTATTAAATAGCCTGCTTTTGCACATGCATGATACATACACATACCATTTTACATTAAAACTGTAATTTGCAATTTGTACACTAGAGGTCAGCATAAAACTACAAATCACTTACAGTAATTACCAGTCACCCAATGCCAACATATGTAAGCTTCCAACACTGATATAGTAATAAAGAACATAGAGCAGTGGTAATAATGCATAAATCATATTATATTAAGGAAGCCACTAGGCAGTTGTGTGATTCTAAAGTTTAACGGTGACTTTCTTTTGACCCCACAGCTAAATATCTAAAACATTTTACTTTCATTTTAGATGTAAATGGAGGAATCTTGTGTATTGACTACATATAGGGTTAAACCATCTTTACCATTGCCCAAGGTGCACAAAACTCTTCTAGAACTCCAGGGCAACTTTTGTTTTAGTTTTGATGGAAATATCCTCCTTTAACTTCAGTTTTGGAGGTGCGTTTTGTGCCTTCATATGCCAACCTGTACATGAATCTTTTGGGGGAAGATTTTTTGTTTTAATTCTGATGATCTATTTTCTAAATATATAAGATGCCCTTAGATTTATGATTTATAGATTACAAAATAATTTATTCACCATGTTAAACCGAATAATTTTAATCTTACATTCACCTATAATTCACATCCTCCTACAATCTCTTTTTTGGATCTTGAGTTGACTATTGTTGATTGCAAAAATGAGAGCGTATAAATTAGATAGTGAAAAGTCGAGGGAAAATGTATTAATTGATTACACATTATCTTCTTCTAATTTCATAATTAATGATATAACTCATCCAGTAGTGAATTCAATAAGATTAAAGAATAATACAGAAATACCTAAAAATATTGAAATCAGAAGTATATGGAAAAATGTATTGAACGGTATTACATTTGTGCCGAAAAATTTAAAACATTAGGCAATATTTTGTTTCCCACAAAAGAACCACCTTCGTGGTTACATACAGTAGGAATAAATAGATAAAAAGATAAATGTACTTTCAATATTAAATAATTCATTAATTGTACCACTCATAATGTGGTAAACTTAAAAAGTTTTTTTCTTTAAAAAAGCACCAAAAAAACATGCTGCCACTCTGTCTCCCCCCCGAGATATGCTGCCACTCTCCCCCCCGAGATATGCTGCCACCGTCCTCCCCCTCCGAGATATGCTGCCACTGTCCTCCCCCCAAGATATGCTGCCACTGTCCTCCTCCTCCTCCCCCCCCGAGATATGCTGCCACTGTCCTCCCCCCCCCCCGAGATATGCTGCCACTCTGCCCCCCCCCCCGACTTACCAGAGCAGACTCCTGGGTGTCTTGCGGGGCCGGCGGGGGACATCTACGCAATACGCGTATACAACTTCCGGTGCCGGCACTCAGCGGATGTGCCGGCACCGGAAGTTGTATACGCTTATTGCATAGATGTCCCCCGCCGGCCCCGCAAGACACCCGGGAGTCTGCTCTGGTAAGTCTTGGGGGCAGAGGTAAAACGTATCGTGCGGACGGTCACCGTCTGCGGCGATGCGGGTAAACAACCTCCGCTGCCGGGACATCTGCACAATGTGCTTTAACAATCACAGATTGTTAAAGCACATCGTGCAGACGTGCCGGCAGCGGAGGCTGTTTACCCGCATCGCCGCAGCCGGTGACCGTCCGCACGATGCGCTTAGACAACCTCCCGTGCCGGCACCCCCCCCCCGTTGAAAGTGCTGGCAGGGGAGGCTGTCTGAGCGTATCGGAGAGTAGGATACAGGTCCCCTGCACCGCTGCGGGGGATCTGTATCCTAACCCCGCTGCCTCCCTGGCGCCCGGGACTGCATGTCCCGGGCGTCGGGCGGTAGACCCCGAATATAGGCCGGAAAAAAGTGCGGCCTATATTCGAGCCAATACGGTATTTATTACTCCCCCTAGAGGTGGTAATGTGCTTACTCACCTTAACCTATGTGGAGTGTACTGGATCTTCAACTTGGCCACTAGAAACCCCTTTGTTTTTTTGGTTTGTACAACACTGAAATCATTTATGTGGCACCCTTACACATAAACAAATGAATATTGGCAAGAATATTTATTTCACAAATTTGTAAACTATATATAACATTTACTGAACCGCTATGGTACACCAACACTCCCATCACTATATACTTAACAGCCTGCCTGTCCCATTTCTGTCCCTAAACACTCATTCATTTACTCGATCATTCTCTCTCTCTCGTACCCCCTTACCTCTTTTACAGATTTCACTAGTTCGGGGGCTGGCTGAGCAGCACCGGGGCCGCACAGATGACTATGCCGCCTAGCATGGGCCTGCAGCTTACGTGGGCCTGCAGCCTGTGAGCGGTAAGCTGCGAGCGGTAAGATGTCGGGCCGCATTTGCCTGGCCGGCCCACTGGGAACCCCATCCGGGCAGACAAACACCCCCCCCCCCATGGGTACGCTGCTGTTGGATCTTAATTTCCCATTAAGATACTTTTTGGTTTACTAATTGACGGGCATACTTGATCATCTACCACAAAGAGAAAACTAGCTTTTGACAAAGCAACTTTTGGTGCGAAACGCGTTAATCGTGTTCCTTCTACTGTAATAACAGCTGGTTTGGCCTGCTGGTATGTTTGTTGTTTTGTGTTGAGATTTGTTTTACTATAGGCCTAAATAAATGATTTATTACAACTTTTAATGATATACTACATGTTTGTTTCTTCTTTGAAGGAGTGGCAGCACTTTGTTACATTTTGTCTTGCGTTTGGAGTGGGGTGCTCCACATTTCACACTTGAGCACCCTGAGAGAGACTATTATCCGTCATTTGGCTAAAATTCAACAATTTTACAGTCAAAGCTGGCATTTTATGCATTTCGTTTGTTCTAAAATTAAAATTATAACTAACTGCTGTTTGTCTAGTTTACAAAATTAGTATTACTGGCCTGATGTATCCCTTTGGGGTAAAGATACACCTGTTTTACTGTTTCTGCCCTACAAATAAAGTTGAGATTTGGGCCTTCAGACCCCGTAGCCCCACCGCCTAGCAATACCCTTGCTGTATTGAGTGATGCAACATGCCATTGTTACATGCTATCAGGGGCGGGCCCGAAATATAATCTAAACGGCCGCTGGGTGCTGATGCCGCCGGCCGGCGCAACTTTAATACTTTTTTTTTAAAATTGAATATGGCAAGCCGGATCGGCTATTAAATTTTAAAAAAATAGTATTAAAGCAGCGCCGGCAGGCGGTATCAGCACCCAGCGGCCGTATGCGATGGCAGCCAAGTGATTGGAGCAGCGTGAGGGGTGAAAGCTCCGCCCCCTCGCACTCACCGTTCACCCCTCACGCTGCTCCCATCACTATGCGGCCATCAGATTGTTGGAAATAGAATCTAAACGGCCGCTGGGTGCTGATGCTGCCGGCCGGCGCTACTTTAATACTTTATTTATTTATTTTTAATATGGCAAGCCGATCCGGCATATTAAATAAATAAAAAAAAGGATTAAAGTAGCTCCGGCTGGTGGCATCAGCACCCAGCGGCCGTTTAGATAAGTTTTCCAGCAGTCTGACGGCCGCATAGTGATGGGAGCAGCGTGAGGGGTGAAAGGTGAGTGCGAGGGGCCGGAGCCACTTCACTTGACTTGCCCCCCAGGCCTTAGGCTACCAGCCCTCCCCTGCATGCTATATGCTTCAACATTCAGGAGCCTCACTTTGTGCATGTGTGGTCTACCACTTCATGGCTGCGTTGTTGTTGCTCCTAGATGTTTCCACTTTACAAAAATAGCAGTGGACTGGGGCAGATCTAGCAGGGCAGAAATTTCACAAACTGTTCAGAATGACCCATCCTACTGCCAATGTTTGTCTGCTGAAATAACATGCCAATGTGCTTGATTTTATACACGTTAGCAATGGCTGTGGCTGAAGTAATATGCTATGAAAATAGAGAATCAGAGTTAAACTAATAATAAAAACGTAATAAGACACAAAATAAAGAGGATGCTTGAACTGAGCTCAGTATTTGTAATGTCTGCCAAATAACTCTGCAGGTAAACTCTTTTTATGATCTACTGATTGATGTAAAGCTGTTTTGGGTGATGGTACAGATACTAAATCAAGTTACTTTATAACTTAATAGTTACACTTCACTTCCCAGAGTCCAAAGGGAAACCTACTACCACTGCGCCTGATTACTGAGCACTGTTAGGCACATCACACGCTTGGATGACTACCCCATGAAGATCGTAAGGCACTTGCCCTTAGCATTATTTGTTTTAAGGTCATCAAGAGGTGGTTCAGCATGGCTAAATATTAATTCTGCTTGAACAATGCAAGACCAATGGGACAAAATCATAATCAAAATCATCAAAAAAAGGTCACTTACAATTTAGTGCAAATAATCTATAAACGGCCTTATAAGAGCAGCAATATCCAGAAAAGGTTCAATGAAATAGATCTATAAACCAGAATCATGTAATGCATTACAAGTGCATCTCACGGTAAATGTATTACTGTGCAATGTATACGAGCAATGGCACGTATCACGATAGATCTCATTGATGCAATAATAATACAGTCAACATGAATAACCAATTTATTTACTAGAGGATTAACTCCAATTTAATATTGAAAATATGGCTTGGGTAGAAAGAAGCCTTTATTAAATCAGCAAAGTATCGACAGAATAAATTGGCCCAAACCACAAAAATATGGCTGCGTGGCAGTAGCATACCTAGCGGGGGGCGGAGGTGGGCGGTCCGCACCGGGTGCCGCTCATCAGGGGGGTGCCAACTTGCCGGCACCCGGCACCCCTCCAGAGACAGACAGTAATGTCCGCCGCTGGAGGAGCAGGCTCGCAAGGGAGCGGTATCGGAGGTCTTTAGCAGACCTCCGGCTCCCTTGAGTGATTTTAAGCCGGGTTCAACCCTTGAACCCGGCTTAAAACCACTCAAGGGAGCCGGAGGTCTGTTAAAGACCTCCGACATCGCTCCCTTGCAATCCGCGCGGCAACAGCTGCTGTGCGCCGGGATTTGTTGTCAGATCCCGGCACACAACACTGAAGCCGCGCCCACTGCCGTCCGTGCCCTCTTACCCGGAAGATTACAGAAGAACTGAAGAAGAGGAGCGAAGAGGAGGAAAAGAAGCTGTAAGGAGAAAAGAGGAAAGGTAGGAAAGCATTCAGTGAGTGAGAGTGGATTGGTATATGTGTGGATTGGTATATGTGTGGATTGGTATATGTGTGGATTGGTATATGTGTGGATTAGTATATGTGTGGATTGGTGTATGTGTGGATTGGTATATGTGTGGATTGGTATATGTGTGGATTGGTGTATGTCTGGATTGGTGTATGTGTGGATTGGTATATGTGTGGATTGGTATATGTGTGGATTGGTATGTGTGGATTGGTATGTGTGGATTGGTATATGTCTGGATTGGTATGTGTGTGGATTGGTATATGTGTGGATTGGTATATGTCTGGATTGGTGTATGTGTGGATTGGTATATGTGTGGATTGGTATATGTGTGGATTGGTATGTGTGGATTGGTATGTGTGGATTGGTATATGTCTGGATTGGTATATGTGTGGATTTGTATGTGTGTGGATTGGTATGTGTGTGGGTTGGTATGTGTGTGGATTAGTATATGTCTGGATTGGTATGTGTGGATTAGTATATGTCTGGATTGGTATATGTCTGGATTGGTATATGTGTGGATTGGTATGTGTGTGGGTTGGTATGTGTGTGGATTGGTATGTGTGTGGATTGGTGTGTGTGTGGATTGGTGTGTGTGTGGATTGGTGTGTGTGGATTGGTGTGTGTGTGGATTGGTGTGTGTGTGGATTGGTATGTGTGTGGATTGGTATATGTGCGGATTGGTAAGTGTGTGAGAGTGATGGGTGTTATGCTGTACCATTTCCAATGTATTTTTCATTATATAATTATGCTCTAGTACATCATAACTCCCATCACTCTATACTGTTCCATACAGTGGCAGAGCTGGGAGACAGAGGCCTTGCACCCCCACCGCAGGACTCCTGAAAGGTAAGTGAACTTCAAAGTGGGAGAGGGTAGATAGTTAGAAGGGGATAGATAGGGAGAAGGGAGTGAGACGGGGGGATAGGGGGTAGATAGGGAGAAGGGAGTGAGAAGGGGTAGGTAGGACAAAAGGGAGTGAGGAGGGGTAGATAGGGCAATCATACTCCTATCATGCCAAGTCTGCGAGTACATCCTGGAATCTGGGTATGCCTGGGCATGATAGAAATGTGATTGCTGTTAACAATCATATATATATATATATATATATATATATATATATATATTAATATTGTTATTTAATTGTTTTGTCCTATTTTGGTGTTACTTACTTGAAATAAAAGTGTTAGATTTTTTTTTTATGGTGTGGGGGGGGGTCATATTCGGTTTCAGCCAGGTAAATGCTGCATTTTCGTTTTCAGTCCAGAATTCGTTTCGGTGCATCCCTACTACCAATGAAGTGGTAGGCCTACACCACATCAACGTTTGGCTTAGTATATAGTGATAGGAGTTATGCTGCACTATTGTCAATGTCTGGCTCAATGTATAGTGATAGGGATTACGCTGTACCACCGTCAATGTGTGCCTCAGTATATAGTGATAGGTGTTATGTTGTACCACCGTCATTGTCTGCCTCAGTATATAGTGGTAGGTGTTATGCTGTACAACCATCAATGTCTGCCTCAGTATATAGTGATAGGTGTTATGCTGTACCACCGTCAATTTCTGCCTCAGTATATAGTGATAAGTGTTATGCTGTACCACCGTCAATGTCTGCCTCAGTATATAATGATAACAGTAAGTGTTATGCTGTACCACCTTCAGTGTCTGCGCCGGTATATAACGGTAGAAGCTATGCAGTTTTAAAGTGTGGGGGGGGTGCCACATACAGGATCCGCCCCAGGTGCCAAATACTCTAGGTACGCTGCGTGGACAGCCGAGCGTTAACATCTTCGAGGATCAATGTATGAAATAATGAATATACTGTGGTTAATAAACCAAAGCAAGAGAATAAAACAAATTATGCTTATGTCCCTTTCTGTGCTGGGAGACCCTGAAAGCTATGCACTGCTTTACATGGCAGAGAATGTAGAGTAATATATGTGATCAAAGCGGTTACTTACTAACTTTTGTAATATTTCCATATGTTTGTTCCAACCCATCTATATTTACACTGTGTGATGATGTATACCATATCAAGTTTCTCTTGAAGCAGTTGGAATTTGATAGTCTCTATGCGAGCTAAATCTACACCAGTTTACCCACAACTGGCACCTGAGTTGTATTGGTAAATATGCCTCATTAGCATAACAACAAAATATTACATTGTGTCAGAAAGAAACTGATCTCTTGTATCAATATGGAATGAATCAAGTAACAACCTGACACATGGCGAAAGTTCAGCCAACACACAGATCTCATGTTCGGCGGACCCCCGAAAAGTTAGAGTGAAAAATGCAATTACCTCCTATTGTGGGTTGGTGAAAAGGGCAGAGGCATTTTCAATACATGGGCTTTACCCGCAGACAGTGCTATGTCATTACAGTCATATTACAACTGTTTTGCAGCATATGTTGAGCCCAAACGACACGTAATATTTCAGGACAGCAGGCACAGGAACCCCTTGAGCAGTTTTGTAACTTGAGGCTCATTGCTCGGGACTGCAATTATGCTCAGAGCGATGAGATGATCAGATACCACATTGTCTTTGACATACACTCGGCAAAGGGAAGAGAGAAATCAATACATTTTCGGGCCAGATCACATAAATTGGCCTAGGAAGAGCTACTGTTCGTCTCCAGAGGTCAAGACCCAGGCACTCCATGTGGGGACGTCATTCACGAGGTCTCTCACAAGCAATGGCGAACTGGAGGCAACATGGTGCCCCTTGCACACATAAGTATAGACAAGCTTCACAGCCTTGTAGCTCTGACTCAGCGTACCCTACAGAGTGTGGAAAATAAACAATATGCCACCGCCATCAAAATGCGCCACTCCAGCTGCAAAACAAATGCCCATGCTGTGAACAAAGATGACACTGACCAAGAGGAACATGATATGTCAATCTGGAACATTTTAATTAAGTTGACCCTGTGACTCACCAATTGCTGTTCCATTACTGGTCTTCACAGAAGCCATAGGTGTCATGCAAAACGTTAACCGGTTATCACATTACCATTTATTATAATTTGGAAGTAAATTGAGTTTTTCTACAGTTTGAGTAGTACAGGGGATTACCAAATCCTCCTTAGGTATTTTTAAAACCTTAAACAGAACTTGGTGGTGGCAGTGAATAAAGTTTGGGGGTCATGGGGTGAACAGGTTTGGGGTTAAGGTGTAGTTTCTCTGGGCCCTACGGGCAGAGCGGCGAGTTAGCCCACGTGGTGTTTTTTACCATTAACCCATTTCATGTCCGCGTTCCCCACTTAATGTCATGGTGAGAGCCAACAAGGCTTTAGTGACAATAGGTTTTCTAGATTTAACAATATTTGGTTACTATGTTTAACCCGAGATTTCCCTCACTAATAAGCAAAACATTGTTTTGGATGTTCAACAACCATTAATTTAATATGGAGGATTGAAGGAATCAGATCCAGACTAAGTGATACTGAGAATCGAACAATTCTTCCTGGGTCTTTGAGATTGGAGCAATCACATATGAGAATAAGGGACAAGCTTTAAGAATTGTAGATTGCAAGCTTGTTTGAGCAGGGCTCTCCTTGGCTCTTGTTTCTGTAAGTCAAATTATTTTGTTACACAATACATATTATGTTCTGTTTAACCATTGCACAGCACTGCAGAATATGGTGACGGGATATAAAACAATAAATAATAATAATAATCCCAAATATACTCTGGGTGCCGGACATAGAAATTTATCTTTAGACACATTTTCATATATCCTCATCATATATCCTATGTAGCTACTAGTTCAAAGCTGCTTTCACACTTAAGAAAAAACATGTGATTTACCCTGAAGCGATCACATTTTGGATTTAGATAATGTATGTCTATAAAAGCTAAAACTCACAGACTAGTGTGGTATTAGGTCACCATCTGGTCATTCAAGCTTTGGATCCCCCGGGGTGAACTTACTACAAATAACATGATTACAGCTGCATTAAGATGCTTGCTGAAGAAGTGCCAGATAAACTTGTAGATCTATTTCTTCCTGGTTATGAATAATGTGTTCAGATGTTTAAAATATATTTTCAGCATTAAGAAAAACTTGACAAGGAGGGGGCAATCTCATTTTATCTAACCACTTGCTTGTTTCTAAGGTCAATATGAAATGAGTTTGAGCTTTAAAAAGCAGAATTAAAAGACAGTTTATATAGAGAGGATTGTAAGGCCAGGGCCAGACTGGGAAAAAAGCAACCCTTTTCACACCAGTCCCCATATATTTTTTGGGTGGTCGAGCTAATGTGCCCACATGCCACACCAGGGGTGTAACTAGATGTCACAGTGCCCCGGGGAACCCCAGCTTCACCTGAAACATGTCCCACAGTGCCACATTTTCCCTCAAGCAGCTTGTCAGTGCCCACAGCAGCTTTTTCCATTTTTTCCCCAAACAACTTGTCTGTGTCCCTAAACAGCCTGCCTGTGCCATCTCTGCCCCCTAAACAGCCTGTCTGTGCCATCTCTGCTCATGAAAAGGCCTGCCTGTTCCATCTCTACTCCCTAAACGACCTGTTTGTGCCATCTCTGCCCCTAAAGGGCCTGCTTTGTACCAACTCTACCCCCTAAACTTACATGCTAGCATGAGTGTAAATGTGTAAGTGTATGTATGTTAGCATGAGTGTGTATGTGTAAGTATGTAGATGTAAATGTGTGTTTCAGGAACCGGGTAAACAGGTCGAGTAGGAGCCCATTCGCAGGGGATACTTGGGGTTCACGACAGGAAGCCCACTGGCGGGGTGCACGACAGGAAGTCCTATGGAGGGGCGCACAACAGGAAGCCCTCTGGCCGGGTGCACAGCAAGAAGCCCAATGGCAGGGCACACGGAAGGAAGCCCAATGGCAGGGCACACGGCAGGAACAATACAGGGTCAGGTACAGGGCCAGAGCAAAGTGGTCCAAACACATTACAGGGACAGGTAACACACGAGATCTGACATAAATAGGACAGGACAACAAAGTACAGGGCTGACTACACAGGATCAAACAGGACTAGCCTAGGACTATAAGATAACAATTGGAGATTCTGTCACATCATATGGCCATAGTATGCTTAGCCCACCACTACGCCAAAGTACTCCAATATACGGTGGGTCCTAACGCTAAATCCTGCCTACAGAAGTACTAAACAAACTAAACATTGAATCTAAACACATATCAGAGAGACATACCTGTAGACCGCAGACTGAGACAAAACTTAATGGGTGGTGCACAACTTATAAAGGAAACAGAAGCTGAAGCCAAGAGCAGGACTAGAATCAAAGAATCAGAAGATCAGGACAGAGCATAAGGAAATCCAGGAATGGATTGTTGCGAAACAGGGAAAAAACAGAGATATTCAGCTTCGCAGCCTGGATGGGGCATGACAGCGTGTGAGCACAACTGTGCTTACAGCATGTGTAAGTTTGTGAGTATTAGCATAAGTGTGTATGTTTGCATGAGTATCTGTAAGTCTGTGTTAAAATGAGAATGCCCAAGTGCGTGAATGTTAGAATAAGTATGTATATGTGTGTGTCAGCATAAGTGTGTATGAATAACTTTGTGTGTGTTGGCATGAGTGTGTTTGTGTAAATGAATGTGGTAGCATGGGTGTGTGTTTGAGTGTGTCTTAGTGTATGTATGTTTGTAACATGAGTGTGTGTGTTAGTGTGAGAGTTTGGGGAGTGGCAAGGTGCAGATGGGACCACTTGCGTTTCTGTTATGGTCTAGCTGCTTTTCTGCTGCATTGCTGGAGGCTTACAGCCTGGCTGGGTTGCCATGGCTACACTCCTGTCACTCCTGTGACTCAGCCCATTGTCCAGCCCACAGCCAACCCCTTTTGGCTATTTAAGCAGCTAAACTTCACTTCCTCCTGGCCCTTGTGTTGTTTCCGGCTGCAAGTGCTATTGCTGTGTTCCTGAATTCCTGTGTATGACCTGGCTTTCTCTGACGTCCATCCCAGCTCCTGATTCCTGGCTTGTTCCTGACTTCGCTGATCTCTGTATTCCTGACCCCGGCTTGTCTGAGTACCCGTCTTGGTTCCTGACCCCGGCTTGTCTTTTGGTATATGCTTTTGGATCACGATTTGGCTTTGTTCACTATTGTCATTACAATAAAGGTGATTGCATTTTACGTTTTGTGTCCGTCTGGTTCCTGGTCCCTAACATTACACAAGGGCCATGAACCCAGAAGGGGCAGGCAATCCACCAAATGTTTTTACCAGGCTGGACCAGGTAGATCAGCGCATGGACC
Source organism: Sceloporus occidentalis (assembly GCA_023333645.1). NCBI lineage: Eukaryota > Metazoa > Chordata > Lepidosauria > Squamata > Phrynosomatidae > Sceloporus > Sceloporus occidentalis. The sequence goes on along the minus strand of JALMGF010000036.1, from coordinate 1,324,816 downwards.
AATTTGCGCTAGCTCTCCAGACCTTGTTGCTCCGTACTGCACCTCTGGTTCTGCCAGCTCAGGTCCCCACGGCACAGGCTGCCTCTACACCTGCTGCTGCTTCCGTTCCGTCTGCCACTGGTGATTTTAATACTGCCAGAGGCTTGACAGGGTCTGCCCCGCTTCCCGAACGTTATGGGGGCAACCCTAATTTGTGCAGAGGTTTCCTGAACCAGGTCAGTATCTATCTGGAGATGGTACCTCAGGCCTTTCCGTCTGACAGGAGTAAGGTGGGCTTCGTGATTTCTTTACTCTCAGACAGGGCCTTGGCATGGGCGAATCCCCTTTGGGAGACACAGAAACCTTTAGTACACAATTACCCTGAGTTTGTTGCGTCTCTAAAACGGGTATTTGATGTACCGGCACGCTCTGCTTCGGCTGCCAAACGATTAATGTCCATTCGGCAGGGTACAAGGACGGTTTCGGACTATGCTATTGAGTTTCGCACCCTGGCCGCTGAGGTTGGTTGGAATAATGAGGCTCTCGTGGCTGCTTTTTCTAATGGGCTCTCGGATATACTTAAGGATGAGATTGCGGCCCGGGACCTTCCCAGTGATTTGGAGGAATTGGTCTCTTTTTGTATCCTTATTGACTCACGAATCCGTGAGAGACCATCCTTCCGGGAGCGCCTGCGGAGGCCTCCTATACGTTTAGCCCCGAGCTTTTCATCCCCACCCGTGCCTCCCTCTCCTCCCATGCCTCCTGGTCTCGACACTTCGGGCGTTGTGGAACCCATGCAGCTTGGATTTACTCGTCTCTCGGTTGAGGAGAGGGCCTTTAGGAGGAGGGAGGGTCTTTGTCTTTACTGTGGTAAAGCAGGGCACCTGCTGCGAACTTGCCCTACACGTCCGGGAAACGCCTGCACCTAAGGCTCCAGAGGGGACAGTCCTTAGGTGGCGTCTCGGCGTCCCCAGATATCCAGAAGGATAAACCTCTAGTCTCGGTGGGTCTCACTTGGGGCAAGATTTCCGTCATTTCAGAGGCACTCATTGACTCGGGGGCAGCGGGCCTCTTTATTGACAGCACCTTTGCTCAGAAGCACTCTATTCCGTTGCAGCTTCTGACTGCTCCACTTGCCATTGAGGCGATCGATGGCAGACCGTTACAGCCCCCGCAGGTCACCCATGAAACCGCTCCTTTGTCTATGGCTGTTGGGGCTCTCCATCATGAAATTATTCAACTCCAGGTGATACACTCTCCTCATTATCCTGTGGTTTTAGGATATCCATGGTTGCGCAAACATAATCCCGTGTTTGATTGGTTAAGGGCCGAAGTCTTGGCATGGTCGCCTAATTGTTCCAAAACATGCCTAGGGAGAGTGGTGAAGGTGCTAACCACTTCTCCGGTCTCTTTGTTGCCTGAGGAGTATCAAGAGTTTCATGATGTATTCGATAAGGGCCGGGCTGGTGAGCTCCCACCTCACCGCCCGTACGATTGCGCCATTGAGCTGCAACCTGGTGCCATACCCCCTCGAGGTCGAGTCTACCCATTATCTGTCGCAGAGAATAAGGCCATGGAGGAGTATGTTGCGGATGCGCTGTCCCGGGGGTTCATCCGTAAATCCTCTTCCCCTGCTGGGGCCGGATTCTTTTTTGTGAAAAAGAAGAGCGGCGAACTGAGACCCTGTATAGATTACAGGGGGCTCAACCGTATCACGGTTAAGAATGCCTACCCGATTCCACTCATTACCGAGTTATTCGATCGCTTAAAAGGGTCCAAGGTATTTACAAAGCTCGACCTGCGAGGGGCGTATAATTTAGTAAGGATTAAGGAGGGCCACGAATGGAAAACCGCGTTTAACACCAGGAGTGGGCATTATGAATACCTAGTTATGCCCTTCGGTCTCTGCAATGCCCCCGCGGTTTTCCAGGAATTCATAAATGATGTCCTAAGGGACATGCTCCAACAATGTGTGGTGGTATACCTAGATGATATTTTGATCCATTCCACCTCCATAGAAAGCCACCACGCTGATGTAGCCCGAGTCCTACAGAGGTTACGAGAGAATAATCTCTTTTGCAAATTGGAGAAGTGCGAGTTCCACCGCAAGCAGGTCACCTTTCTGGGGTACGTAATTTCAGAGGTCGGTTTCGCTATGGATCCTGAAAAACTCTCGTCTGTTCTCGAGTGGCCACGACCTGTAGGTCTCCGCTCCCTTCAACGGTTCCTCGGCTTCGCTAACTATTATAGGAAATTCATTCGGAATTTTTCCTCTATTGTTAAGCCTCTTACAGACATGACCAAAAAAGATGGCAATGCCTCTCTTTGGTTCCCAGGGGCCATCAAAGCTTTTGAGTCATTGAAGGCCGCTTTTGCCGCAGCTCCTGTTTTGGTACACCCGAAACCCGAACTTCCATTCATACTTGAGGTCGATGCGTCTGAGACAGGGGTAGGCGCCCTCCTGTCTCAACGTCCTACTCCTGAGAGCCAGTTGCACCCATGTGGGTACTTCTCCAAGAAGCTAGGTGCTGCGGAATGCAACTATGAAATTGGTGACCGTGAGTTGCTTGCGATAATACTGGCTCTCAAAGAATGGAGGCATTTGCTTGAGGGAACTTCCGTACCAATCCTAATTCTCACAGATCATAAAAATCTCACCTACCTGTCCGAGGCTAAACGCTTAACTCCGAGGCAGGCCCGTTGGGCATTATTTTTATCCCGTTTTAATTATGTGGTCTCGTACCTGCCGGGGACCAAAAATGTCCGGGCCGATGCTCTCTCTAGACAGTTCTCGAAAGCTAAAGAGGAGTGTCCTCCTAGTCCGATTATTCCCCCAGACCGAGTACTGGCTACCATACGTACCAGCATAACATCTCCCCTCGGGGACAGAATAAGGGCCGCTCAGGTAGATGCACCTGCTGAAACCCCCTCAGGGCGATGTTTTGTACCTGTCAACCTGCGTACCAAGTTACTTTCCACCTATCATAATCCTAAATCAGCAGGTCATCCCGGGAGGAACCAACTTCTCTGGTCGGTTTCCCGTCTCTTCTGGTGGCCAGGAATTAACAAAGATATTGTTGCCTTCGTAGCAGCCTGTCCTGTCTGCGCGCAGACTAAATCACCCCGTCACCTTCCAGTGGGCCTTCTCCAACCCATACCTATTGGTGAGAGGCCATGGTCTCACCTTGCCATGGATTTCATAGTCGATCTTCCGCTGTCTAACGGTAACACAGTTATCCTCATGGTTGTTGACCGGTTTTCTAAAATGATACACTGCATCCCATTCAAAAAGCTCCCTTCCGCTAAGGAGTTGGCTACAGTTTTTATCATGGAGATCTATCGGCTACATGGGGTTCCCAAAGTCATACTTTCTGACCGGGGTAGCCAGTTCGTCTCGAGATTTTGGAAGGCCTTCTGTGCACAACTGGGTATCCAACTCTCCTTCTCCTCGGCCTACCACCCACAATCTAATGGGGCTGCGGAAAGGGCCAATCAGGGCTTGGAGCAATTCCTGCGGTGCTACATCTCGGACCACCAAAATAACTGGTCGGATCTGCTACCCTGGGCGGAATTTGCTCATAATAGTGCTGTTTCGGCCTCTACCCGGTTCTCCCCTTTCATGGTGAATTATGGGTATCAGCCCTCCATGATTCCTGATAATTTCACTTCCCAGGGGATTCCGGCACTGGAGGATCATCTCCAGCAGATCCGTTCCACATGGGTGCAGGTTCAGGAGGCACTTCAACGCTCACAACAGTGTCAGGAGCTCCAGGCTAATCGTAAACGCCTACCCGCGCCTTCCTATCAGGTCGGGGAGAGGGTCTGGTTATCCTCCAGAAATCTCCACCTCCGGGTGCCCTCCCAGAAACTGGCTCCCCGGTATGTGGGGCCCTTCCGTATCCTGCGACGGGTGAACCCTGTGGCCTATGCCCTGGATCTTCCTTCTAACATGCACATCCACAATGTGTTCCATGTCTCACTGTTGAAACCTCTGGTCTGTAATCGTTTTACTACAGTCACTCCTCGCCCCCGTTCGGTGACTGTAGACAATCATGAGGAGTTCGAGCTCCGCTCCATAGTCGACTCTCGTTGGTTCCATGGGAGGCTCCAGTATTTGGTCCATTGGAAGGGGTACGGTCCCGAGGAGAGATCTTGGGTTCCAGCCTCAGATGTCCATGCTCCCGCTCTCCTTCGTGCCTTTCACTCGCGTTTTCCCCTCAAACCCGGCCCTGCTCCGCGGGGAGGGGGTCGTTGAGGAGGAGGTACTGTTATGGTCTAGCTGCTTTTCTGCTGCATTGCTGGAGGCTTACAGCCTGGCTGGGTTGCCATGGCTACACTCCTGTCACTCCTGTGACTCAGCCCATTGTCCAGCCCACAGCCAACCCCTTTTGGCTATTTAAGCAGCTAAACTTCACTTCCTCCTGGCCCTTGTGTTGTTTCCGGCTGCAAGTGCTATTGCTGTGTTCCTGAATTCCTGTGTATGACCTGGCTTTCTCTGACGTCCATCCCAGCTCCTGATTCCTGGCTTGTTCCTGACTTCGCTGATCTCTGTATTCCTGACCCCGGCTTGTCTGAGTACCCGTCTTGGTTCCTGACCCCGGCTTGTCTTTTGGTATATGCTTTTGGATCACGATTTGGCTTTGTTCACTATTGTCATTACAATAAAGGTGATTGCATTTTACGTTTTGTGTCCGTCTGGTTCCTGGTCCCTAACAGTTTCCCTGCCCTCCTGGGCAAAAGATGACAGCCCTCCCCTGATAATGAGAGAAATCAAAAGGATACTTCTGGTCCTCTATACTTTTTCTTTGTCTCTTTTTAACCATTTTCCCAGTTGGTGGTAAATTGGGATTACCTGTGGGTATATCCTGATTGATCATTGGTTGTTGGCTTATCTCGCTATGCAATGATTAAGTTGGCCCCCAGGGACTCCATCCAGTTGACTGCCTGTAGATGACGGATTTAGTTAATTGATACTCGATTAAAATATTGGAATCTGCCAAAATTAAAACTGTTTTGAATATACAATTTTTTCTACTCAGATTTGTTATACATACATAATTTTATCTAAATTAAATGAATACATTACAGTACATTTGCAATCTCTCATATAGAATGAATTTAAAACTAGCATTTGTATAAGATATTTCTCAAAATAACTTCTAAACAATAATCAATATAACTTCTAAACAATAATCATATAACGTAAAACAGGTATTATTATGGAAGTTTGTCACAATATTAATGGATTTATCTATCTGTATTCCCTGTCATATACTCAACTCCCATGTGAAAACAGAGAGATATGGATGCAAGGGCAAGTGTAAGCCAGGATATTTAGGTATAAGAGCATGTGCGAATGTGTGTGTATTGGCAGGCGTGTGTGTTTATGTGCAGGTAGTGTATATTTGTGTATTTTGACAGTATACCCATCACTTTTACTGTTTTAGGCGTAAATAGTATAGAATGATTCACACATTTCAACCCAGGGGGATTATTTTGCTATGGTTTTAAATATCGAGTCTAGCAACTGTGAAAATGTCCGCCATGAACCAGACAACATGGGGAGCATGGGTGTGTGGGAGCCAAACAGAGAGGAGCCAGTGGCGGAACTACCGGGGTAGCAGGGGTCGCGACTGCGACCGGGCCCTGGAGTTCTGCCAGCCAGGGGGGCCCAAGGGGTGCCGAGCGGTCGTTTTCAGCAACCGCTTCGCACCCTTCTGTCTCCTCTGCTCCATGCTGATGCCGCCGCCTGTCTCGGCGCTGCCCCGACTGCAGTGGTGGGAGTATGAGGCATCTGTCTCAGGTGCCGGCGCTTCACGCAGTGAAGCCGTGCGCACCGCGGCAGAGCAGCGAGACAGAGGCCTCGCACCCCCACAGGACTGCCCGGTAAGTCACCTACAAAGGGGGATAGGGAGAGGGTAGATAGTGAGAAGGGGGGGAGGGAGAGGGTAGATAGTGAGAAGGGGAGGTGGGGAGAGGGTAGATAGTGAGAAGGGGTAGGGAGAGGGTAGATAGTGAGAAAGGAGGGTAGGGAGAGGGTAGATAGTGAGAAGGGGGATAGGCAGAGGGTAGATAGTGAGAAGGGGGGTAGGGAGAGGGTAGATAGTAAGCAGGGGGTAGAGAGAGGGTAGATAGTGAGCAGGGGGGTAGGGAGAGGGTAGATAGTGAGAAGGGGAGGTGGGGAGAGGGTAGATAGTGAGCAGGGGGTACGGAGAGGGTAGATAGTGAGCAGGGGGGCTAGGGAGATGATAGATAGTGAGAAGGGAGGGAGAGGGGGTAGATGGTGTGAGAAGGGGTAGATTGGGTTGGGGGTGGGGGGCCCTTAACAGAATCTCGCACCAGGGCCCTGAGGCTTCTAGTTTCGCCCCTAGGAGGAGCCCTGACTGAGAGGAGACCTGAAGCTCTGAAAAGAGACCACTATAGGTGCAGTCTGGATGACGGGTAAATCCTGTGGATGCAATCTGGGCAAGTCATGTGTCTGCAATCCTGTGTGCAATCTGTGTGCTGGGGCAAGCCCTTTTGTGTGCAATCTGTGTGCTGGGGCAAGCCTTTTTGTATGCAATCTGGGTGCTAGGCAAGTCATGTGGATGTAATCTGAGTGCTGGACAAGTCCTGCGAATGCAATCTGGGTGCTGGGGCAAATCATTGGCTTCTGTTTTTTAATCATTCCCCTCAACCTCCTAGTAAACTGTAATCTTGAAAGAGCAGGGGCCTCTTCTTCTTCTGCACCAGTATATCCTAACATGTGTTGACGGTCTTGTCAGTTTTATATACTGTCAATTTTAATGTTTAATCAATTTGACTTTTCCCATAGTGCCATGGAATCTGCTTGGGCTAACTTTAAAAAAAATGCAATGGATTTCCCAGTAGGCTGCTTCATCTGGGGCCGGTCTTCAGGCACTAATTATATGAGTGGCCGCTGCCGCGGCACAGGCAATCCGATGGCACAAACAAGCTATTTGGTACAAACATAGCACAGGCGAGCTGTTTGGGGGCTAACATGGCACTGTGGGCAATTTTTTCACTAGGGCCCTGGAATTTCTAGTTACACCCGTGTTAAATTGTATGAGTTAATTATTGATGAATATGAAGTAAGGGAAGGGTATTAAGATGATGGGGAAATAAAGAATAGCGACTGAGATGATGGGAAGTGATGGGGGGTGATTGTGGTGCAATATGGGGTGATAATGGTAGGGGCTGGGAATGATGGTGGGGAAGAAAATGAATATGGTGGTTTGGATAATGATTGTGGTTGAGTATTGTAATGAATGTTGAGGGTTTGATGATGGTCAGGGACAGCTCTACACTTACACATACATACACACAGCCACTAACACCATAAAAGTACATACAGTCGTGTGAAAAATAAAGTACACCCTCTTTGAATTCTATGGTTTTACAAGAAATTATAATAATCATCTGCTCCTTAGCAGGTCTGAAATGAGGTAAATACAACCTCAGATGAACAACAACGTATGACATATTACATTGTGTCATGATTTATTCAACAAAAATAAAGCAAAAATTGTAGAAAAAGTACACCTTATAATTCAATAGCTTGTAGAACCACCTTTAGCAGCAATAACTTGAAGTAATCTTTTTTTTTACTTTTATCAGTCTCGCACATTGTTGTGGAGGAATTTTGGCCCACTCTGTTACTTCAGTTCATTGAGGTTTGCAGGCATTTGTTTATGCACAGCTCTCGTTAGGTCCTGCCAAAGCATTTCAATTGGGTTGAGGTCTAGACTTTGACTGGGCTATTGCAACACCTTGATTCTTTTCTTTTTCAGCTATTTTGTTGTAGATTTGCTTCATTTTTTTCTAATGGTACTGTAATGAACTTTAACATTTAACATGTTAACTGAGGCCTGTGGAATCTGAGATGTAACGTTTGGGTGTTTTTGCAATTTCTCTGAGCATTGCACGGTCTGACCTTGGGGCTACTGGGGCGCCCACTCCTGAGAAGATTGGAAACTGTCTTGAATGTTTTCCACTTTTGAATAATCTTTCTCACTGTAGAATTATGTAGACTTTAAATTGCTTGAAAAAGCCCTTATAACCCTTCCCAGGTTGCTTTTCTAAGATCTGCTGATGTCTTCCCTTAGCACACACACCTGAATGCTTCAGACTAGCAAACTGCTACAACTTCTTTTATAGAGGTGGTCACACTTGCTGATAATCAGTTAATCAATGGCATTTGATTAGCACAGCCTGTCAGATCCTTAGCAATTCCTAAGAAATCAGTAAGGGTGTACTTAGTTTTCCATGGATGGCTTCTGCATTTTGGCTTTATTTTTGTTGAATAAATCATGACACGGTGTAATATGTCATGTGCTGTTGTTCATCTGAGGTTTATTTACCTGTTTTAGACCTGCTAAGAAACAGATGATCATTATTATGTCCTGATATGCAAAACCATAGAATTCAAAGAGGGCGTACTTTCTTTTTCACACGCCTGTAGAAATACATGTAACCACTAACACTTTACACATACATGCATACACACAATCTTACAATATACAATTACAGATACATACACACACTGCCACTCTAACACAATACATTTACTCATTCATACACACACAGGCTCCCTAACAGCATAAATACATGCACACAGCCACTCTAACACCATACACTTACACATCTAATCATATATGCATACAAGCACATATGTACAGGGCCGGACTGGCCCACCGGGATACCGGGAAATTTCCCGGTGGGCCGGCAGATTCGTAGGCCGGGCGGCTGCCCGAAATCTAATCTAAACGGCCGGCGCTACTTCAATTCTTTTTTTATTAAAGTATTAAAGCAGCGCCGGCCGGCGGCATCAGCACTCAGCTGCCGTGTGCGATGGCCGCCTACTGATGGGAGCAGCGTGAGGGGTGAAAGCCCCGCCCCCTCGCACGGACCTTTCACCCCTCATGTTGCTCCCATCACTATGCGGCCATCAGATTAATGGAAATTTAATCGAAATGGCCGATGCGTGCTGACACCGCCGGCCGGAGCTACTTTAATACTTTTTTTATTTTACTTTATATGGCAAGCCGATCTGGCATATTCAATTTAAAAAAAAAAATAATTAAAGTAGCTCCGGCCGGCGGTGTCAGCACGCATCGGCCGTTTCGATTAAATTTCCATTAATCTGATGGCCGCATAGTGATGGGAGGAGCGTGAGGGGTAAAAGCTCCGCCCCCTCACACTCAGACTGCTGGAGTACCGGATGTCCTGTCACTGACATCCTGTCAACATAGAAAACGGCGGCCTGCAGCTACCAGAGGACGGAGGCCAGGATGAAAAAGCCCCAAAGTGGAAGAAGTAGAAGGTAAATAAACAAAATTTTTTTTTTAACAAACTGTATAATATTTTTTTATATAAAAGCCTTATGCCCCCCATATGCCACTCTGCCTCCCTGATATGCCTTATGCCCCTTATATGCCACTCTCCTTCCAGAAATGCCTTATACCCCTATATGCCACTCTGTTCCATGATATGCCTTGTAACCCCCTAAATGCCAGAGTGGCATATAGGGGTATAAGGCATTTCTGGAGTCAGAGTGGCATATAGGGGCTACAAGGCATTTCTGGAGGCAAAGTGGCATATAGGAGGTTAAAATGCATATCATGGGGCAGAGTGGCATATAGGAGGGTATAAGGCTTTTCTGGAGTGCCCCATGGTATGCCTTTTAACCCCCTATATGCCACTCTGCCTCTATAAATGCCTTTTAACCCCCTATATGCCACTCTGCCTCTATAAATGCCTTTTAACCCCCTATATGGCAGAGTGGCATATAGGGGGTATAAGGCATTTCTGGAGGCAGAGGGGCATATAGGGAGTTAAAAGGCAGAGTGGCAAGCCTGGGGCAGATGTCTGGCACTCCACCAGAATTGATCTGCGTTTGTTTTCTGGATGTACCCTGCAATACGAAAAGACATCAGATTCTACTAACTTAATCAGGTTCTATTAACTTAAGTAATTGAAAGCTCCTTGACATGGGGCTCTGTGCAAAAGAAAATAAAAAGGGGGTAGAAGGGGCTGTTGGCAGGTTGGCAAATAAAAGGAAATAAAAACAAAAACAAAAAATGTCTCAATCTAAAAATGTCTGCAGTAGTAAATGTTTTGATTCCATTATGTGTAATATATTTCATTTATTAGGGCCTTTTAACAGCTTTGCTTTCTGGTATTTTAATACAAATAATATGATAAAAAGAATGTTTTATAGTTATTTATACGGCAAATAGTGTGACTCGGGTATGTATAAGGGGTGCGTGTGGGTATAAGAGCTCAATCGCGAGATAAACTATATGGGGCTGCTCTCCAAATGTTTCCAGGGCTGCTTTTCAGTCCCAGTCCGGCCCTGCATATGTACCCTCTACATGCACACACAATCTAAAAACATACACTTATTTACACACACAGCCACTCCAACAATATACACTTACACATATGTACATACACACATTCATTCTCTCTGATAACCCATGCAGCTCACACACATGCCCCTCCTTCAGCCTCTCTCTCTCTCTTACATTTTAGCTCTAATATTGTTTAGGAGAGCTACAAGTTTATTTGCACTGTTTACTACCTACTGTTAAAGTAATTTTCCTGTTTAAAATAACTTTCAGTAATATATTGAAAAATATTTGAAGATGGTCTTAGATGTTCCCAGGAGCCAGCCTTTTTATCTTTTTTGCCTACTTTGCTTTTTACAGCTCCTGATAAAGAGGTCATGAGTCTATGGTAGAGGGTTTCCTTAAGAGTCCATTGCAGAACCAACAAGTTTTATATAATCTCTCTCAGAGATGTCCAATATTAAGTTTTTTAGAGTGACCTAAAAACGTACCACCCGCCTAACGCTTGCTGTTCCCCCTACTCCGTTACATTAAACATTTGTATAACTACAGTGGGGCAAAAAAGTATTTAGTCAGCCACCAATTGTGCAAGTTCTCCCACTTAAAAAGATGAGAGAGGCCTGTAATTTTCACCATAGGTACACTTCAACTATGAGAGACAGAATAGGGGGAAAGAATACAGGAAATCACATTGTAGGATTTCTAATGAATTCATTGGTAAATTCCTCGGTAAAATAAGTATTTGGTCATCCAAAAAACAAGCAAGATATCTGGCTCTCACAGACCTGTAACATCTTCTTTAAGAGTCTCCTCTGTCCTCCACTCGTTACCTGTATTAATGGCACCTGTTTGAACTTGTAATCAGTATAAAAGATACCTGTCCACAACCTCAAACAGTCATACTCTAAACCCCACTATGGCCGAGACCAAAGAGCTGTCGAAGGACACCAGAAACAAAATTGTAGACCTGCACCAGGCTGGGAAGACTGAACCTGCAATAGGCAAGCAGCTTGGTGTGAAGAAATCAACTGTGGGAGCAATTATTCAAAAATGGAAGACATACAGGACCACTGATAATCTCCCTCGATCTGGGGCTCCACGCAAGATCTCACCCCGTGGTGTCAAAATGATCACAAGAACAGTGAGCAAAAATCCCAGAACCACACGGGGGGACCTAGTGAATGACCTGCAGAGAGCTGGGACCAAAGTAAAAAAGGCTACCATCAGTAACACACTACGCCGCCAGGGACTCAAATCATGCAGTGCCAGACGTGTCCTCCTGCTTAAGCCAGTACATGTCCGGGCCCGTCTAAAGTTTGCTAGAGAGCATTTGGATGATCCAGAAGAGGATTGGGCGAATGTCATATGGTCAGATGAAACCAAGGTAGAACTTTTTGGTAGAAAATCAACTCGTCGTGTTTGGAGGAGAAAGAATGCTGAGTTGCATCCAAAGAACACCATACCTACGGTGAAGCACGGGGGTGGAAACATCATGCTTTGGGGCTGTTTTTATGCAAAGGGACCAGGACGACCGATCCGTGTAAAGGAAAGAATGAATGGGGCCATGTATCTTGAGATTTTGAGTGAAAACCTCCTTCCATCAGCAAGGGCATTGAAGATGAAACGTGGCTGGGTCTTTCAGCATGACAATGATCCCAAACACACCGCCAGGGCAACAAAGGAGTGGCTTCGTAAGAAGCATTTCAAGGTCCTGGAGTGGCCTAGCCAGTCTCCAGATCTCAACCCCATAGAAAACCTTTGGAGGGAGTTGAAAGTCTGTGTTGCCCAGCGACAGCCCCAAAACATCACTGCTCTAGAGGAGATCTGCATGGAGGAATGGTCCAAAATACCAGCAACAGTGTGTGAAAACCTTGTGAAGACTTACAGAAAACGTTTGACCTCTGTCATTGCCAACAAAGGGTATATAACAAAGTATTGATATGAACTTTTGTTACAGACCAAATACTTATTTTCCACCATAATTTGCAAATAAATTCTTTAAAAATCAGACAATGTGATTTATGGACTTTGTTGTCTCATTCTGTCTCTCATAGGTGAAAATTACAGGCCTCTCTCATCTTTGTAAGTGGGAGAACTTGCACAATTGGTGGCTGACTAAATACTTTTTTGCCCCCTGTAAATGCTGCCTTAAAAAAACATTAGTCCTAGTCCTCGACCACATATTTCCCATAAATTACTCTGTAACTACGTGGTATCAATTCATTCAGTAGTAAGATTTAACATGGGACACTTGTAAACATTTGGATATGAATAATTCAGTAGTTGTAGTTTAAAAACATTTTTTTCCCCAAAAATTCTAAGCATGCATAACTTTTCTATAGCGAGAGTTTGTGTTTGCTGTTGTTGCCAACGGAAACCTTTTGTTGCAAGACTCCAGCGACAACAAGCATGCAGCCTCATGCAGTGGAGAGTCTGTCTCAAAGATTAATTTCTATGGCCGCAAACAAAGATCAGTTGTGTGAAACTGTTAGATCTATTTTAAAAGATGGTCTATTAGACATGTGTGCCTTTATATTACAAGGACTTTTAGCCATTGTATGCACTTCAATGTATAGGATAGCTGAGGCCCCTTTAAAATTTTCATGGTGTCCAACTAGCAAATGCATGGGGGGATATTCTGGCATGTGATATACTTACTGCCAGCCATCTCCGGCACTGGCTCTACTAAAGTTGCAGGGGGTGAGGGGTCTAATGGAAATCATCAGACCATGGAGGAGGGGAAGTGTTTCTTTAATCTATTTTAATTAAGCATTAAAATTCACAGCACGCACACATACTAAAAGGCAAGGCGCTCTGAGTCCCAAAAGTTTGGGGCCCCTGATCTCTGCTTGGCAGGTAGATGGCCTTGTATAATGCACAGCTGGCCCCATACAGGCCCAAAACTGTTTTTTCTGGGTTTGGCCGTTTAAACCGCGTAGCGGGGTCAGAGAGATTCAATTTTCCAAATGATTGCATGTCAACGGTTACAAAACCGAAAGGGGATGGCGCAGGGACACCAAAACAACTTGAAAGACAATAAATATTATTATTATTATTTATTGTTTTATATAGCCCCATCAAGTTCCGTAGCGCTGTACAATGGGTAGACAAGACAGAACAAGTAGTATGTAACATAACAAATTGACTAACAGAGACAACAGGTGAGGAGGGCCCTGCTCAAAAAGCTTACAATACACAACAGTTTGACCCGGAGAACTCCAGGTGAAGCACCGCTTCTCCGGGTCAACGGCTGAATCCTCCGGGTCGCGGGGTTTTGACACACCCCACTCCCACCCGTTTCCCTTTTAAATGTCAGTGGGAACACCCCTCGTTATCGTTGGAACCGCCCGCTGACGTCAGTGGGACCGCCCACCGACATCAGGATACCGCCCGCTGACATCAGTGGGCAGTCCTGGCCGCATCCTGCAAGGGAAGGCTCAGGGTAGCAGATGGGTAGGAATGCACACCATATAAGAAAAGATGAAGCTCTGGCCTGAGTTCTTTCTTCGTCAAAAAAAAAAAACTTCAATAAAAAAAACATAGAAATACCACCAATGCTGTAATATCCAAGAACCACAGGCGTACCTCAGCTAAAGTATACACTTACAGGAGCCACACTGAAACAAGTTTGGTACCTGCAGGCTCATAATAACACGAGGGACGCGATCACCCCAGAGTTATTAACGTACAAGGTACCATAACATCAGAATATGACATATTGAAATATCAGGTTTTTACAACCCAGTCGTAAAGTGCTTGGGCCACACACTCCCCTCCCCATGTGACACCAAATGGGCGTCTCCCAGAGACAAAGGAAGAAGATTCCTTGCAGAATAAAAAAATTTAATTTCTTTATATTTTGTACTTGGGACTGTAACAGCGACAACTTTCTGTAGGTTTTCTGGGATTTTATCCTTATTTTATACTGATTTACTATGTATTTTTTGTATGTTCTCTCTCTGTAACTATTACCAGCTGTCAAGCTCGTTTTTACCATTAACCATTTCACACTCACTTAACAGCTGAGTGATCCATTATAAAATGGAATAATGTACTTCTTTTTTACTAAACTTTATTTAAAAACATCGTTTCTGCTATTTCTGCACATATCATTGGGACCTACTGCTTTAGAACACTGTGATCCAGCCATACTTAGCAAGCATTCTGAGATCTTAAGAAAGAGGAACAAAGGGATACGGGTGACAATGAAGTACAGTGCCTCCTAAACAGGGACACTTAGGATGTATGTGACCTTGTTATCAGAATTAACTGGGTGACATGAAGAAGTACAAAATGACAAAAATATAACTTAATATAAAACAGATCCTTATAAAATGCTGGTTAACGTTACGTGCACAGATTGTAAGCACGTGTTAAGATTTTGTACGTGTATGATCCATTCAGCCATGACAGGGGGGAATGAATGGGGCTTTATCATCCATTTTGCGCTAAAGCACTTCCTTGTCTTCTTACCCTCGCCCTCATCCGCCTACAAACCTTAGTAACCCAATTACCTTTCAGCGCTTCGTCGTCAACTAACCAATCAAATCTATCCACGAATTGAAGGTCCATGAAGGTATCCGCCCTGTATATGATGGACATTTCTTCTAGTCAATAGGTTACCAGGGTTTCTCTGTAGGCCAGGCTGGGCCTCTCCCTCCATCCAATAGCATGGCGGAGAGAGTGCGCACACCGGACAGTTTCGGCTTCCCTTTTAGGCTGAGGCTCCACCCTTTTTGCTTCACTCCCGGCTAGACACGTGACGGTTCCGTTGCTGCAGCGGCGGGTGGTGTACCGAAGTGAAGAGGCGATCGTGTCCCGGCGGTGAGAACATTGGGGCGGAAATTGGGGCGCATTGGTCGGGAGGGGGTACGGTTTCGCGCTCGCTTTAATCTCCTACTCGGAAATAGGCCCGGTTCTGCATTCTGAGGATCCAGGAGGTAGTAGGCCTCGCCCCAAGTAACGATGTTCGAGGGGTCTCTTTATCCGAAGCCCGTAATGAGGTGTCATCTGTCACTGAAATATGTCTTCCTGCATTGTATATGTCAGCGAGTTTATTTCATAACACGCTAATCCGAATAAGATGTATTTTGATGAATTAGAGAGATTCTCGTTTTCCTAAACTCCGGTTTTCGTTTTTTTAATAATGCATGTAAAGAATGTAAACAATACGTACATGTCATGTGTGCATCATATGTAGTGAATGGGAACAGTAGTAATTTAGTGGCTTGGAACCTCCATGTTAATTATACAATGTGTACTATTGCTCAGATATTTAATATATACAAATGATGTCACCTTCCCCTGGGATGATGTCAATAACCATGCTTTCTGTGAATAGGGGAAACATACTCTTTGTCTTATTGCATGGATTCTACATCACCGTTGTGATCGTAGATTAGAAGGTGGTTCAGGGTTATACATGGTTCCAGCCACTGATGACGGAAGGCATAATGGAGACGCCTACCCTGGGGGCTGCTATTAAATTAATGATGCATTGCACAGATCAACCCATTGTACAGCGCTACGGGATATGATGGCACCATATAAAACCAATAAGAACCGGGCTTATTCATTCAAGATAGGTGCTGATATAACCCAGCCCTGGTGCTTCCCTTAGACCGCTGTGGAACGTTATCTACAAATCTGGGTAAAAATTAAGATCCAGGTGGAAACTATAGGGATTTCTGCTTATAGATAAATCCTACAATTTGATGGCAACCATTTGACTCTTCATATCTGCCGGTTTGTTTCCTGATGTAAAGACTCAGATCTTAATCAGTCTTTTGTATTCTGCCAGAAGACTTTTCTTCCACCGTCTCAGTAACACAATACTTCATTTAAATATTAGGAGTCTGGTTTAACAGATCACTAGGATTAGTGGGGGTAGGTTATGACTGTAGAAGGTCCCTGGCCGCCCGACTGTAGAAGGTGCCGGAGCGCCTGGCCGCCCGACTGTAGAAGGTGCCGGAGCGCCTGGCCGCCCGGCTGTAGAAGGTGCCGGAGCGCCTGGCCGCCCGGCTGTAGAAGGTGCCGGAGCGCCTGGCCGCCCGGCTGTAGAAGGTGCCGGAGCGCCTGGCCGCCCGGCTGTAGAAGGTGCCGGAGCGCCTGGCCGCCCGGCTGTAGAAGGTGCCGGAGCGCCTGGCCGCCCGACTGTAGAAGGTGCCGGAGCGCCTGGCTGCAGAAGGCGCCTGGCCGTAGATTATCTTGATCTGATCTACCAGGCAAAGTAAATTATACATCCTTGTGATAAACAATAGAATGGCTCCAGAAATATCATGCCTGGCAACAATGGCGGTCTGAAGATAGAGGAAGTTTCTTCAGTGCCAAACTACATATAGAGAACTCTTAAAGAATTTTTTTTCTTCATGGGACTTTTAAGTGCAAAAATAGAAACTAGAGTTAGACGATTTTCTATTTGATTTGATAGGATCAATTAAAGAATTGTTGCTGCTATAAAATATGTATCATGCGGAGAATGTGACAACTTTTCTTCTTTGTATAGCGGTTCAAATGAATTGGTAACAATTGCACGCGTGGGGGGGTTGCTGTTTGATTTAAAGTGCGGTCGTTAACTGGATAAAAAGACTAGCTGGGTAAATAAAATTTTATTCATAGCAGCTTCTATTCTGAGTGCCCTGCACTGCCGTTCAGGAGCCACTAGGTGGTGCTCTGTAAACCAGCAGCTTCCCACGAGAATGCCATTCACCAGTGTTATTTTCTGTAGTAGACATTCTCTACGTGTATGTTGTGTGGGTTGGCTACTGGCCCGCGAAGCAGCTTGGTCAAGCAACAGCATCTTTGCATAGCTTTATGTAGCGAAAACAAAATGCCTCACCAATGTGCCTTAGATTTACTTCAACTGTCCATCGGTTCCACATCACCGGCAAACCACAAATTAGTAGCAATATATGTCACCGGATCCATCCTGTTCTGTATAGAACAGTCTGAAGAATCAATGCTCTTCTTAATGAAAAATGTCCTTAGATAACCAGTTTGCAGTTAAAAAAAAAAAAAAAAAAGTTTTATTCAGTTCTTTAAATTTCTAGTGCTTGACTTTCAGTTCATCTTCATAGTACAGGACTTCCCAGACTTTGGGAATTGTAATCGGTCGTAATGTGAAAGTGTAGGAACAATTCACGTGTTCAATTTACACCAGAGGTGCTCCTATATGTAACATCTATTGCGTGTCTGTTTAGAATTTTTGCCATCTGATGCTACTGTGCCAAGTGTTTTTTTTTTTTATTATTTTTAGGTTTTTTTTCCCTTAAAAAAAAAAATAAAAAAAAAGCTTTTTCCCTGTTTGTAATTTACAAAGCTCCAAATATTTTTTGTTTTTAATAAATCAGAATGAAATGCATTTGGAGGAAACATCTATGCAAAGATAATTTTCTATTTAGGATACATTATAGGTTCATTCAATTCAACCTTCATTCAAAGGTTATTCAGCATGAAATAGAGCTTAGTTATTTTTTAAAGATATTTTGTTCACCCCCTTCAGTTAATAAGCATCCATCAACGTTTAAGAAAATACAAGAATATGTACTAAATAATTGTCTTTTAGTTGAATAAAACAATTTAGATCTCAAAATATGAGTGATTAACCTATTAAACTAAAATCAGTTCTGATATACCTATACTTTATACCTTACCTTTAACTGACCCAGTCATTCATAAAGCTTGACTATAATTGTTAAACATAGGCTATGTGTTATTAATTGATATATATTAATCCCCGACTATCTGAACAAGCTTACTTATTAGTTAAGGCATTTCACACTCTGATGGAGCAGTCAAGGGAAAAACCTAAGGATGCCTATGAGGGTCAAAGTTCCCCAGTTTACTTTGGTTAGAATATCCACACCTAACTGTAATAAAGCTGGCACATGTAAAGTAATTACTCATGCATAGGAGCTTAAGATATTTGTGAGCTATAGAAAGGTCAAAGTTGTTTTAAAAAATAAAATGTTTTTTAGTAAATGTAGACAGTTGAGTGCATATGATACATGTATACATGACACTGTATGTGAAGTCTTCATGCAGCTTTAGTTCTTAATTGTACTACTTAAGTAAGCATTACAGGTTTGCACAGTTGTTGCCTTTCAAGATGAATACGATAAAACCAACTAACTTAATTCCCAATGATCATTTACTGGAAGCATAGAAATTTGGAATTGGGCTTAGGTTAGATTCAACCTGTTTTTCCAGATGCGGGTTCCAGATGCTGGATTTTCAACACCCACAGTGAGGATCTGACAGAGTGTATGTGTGTGTGTGTATACTGTAGTATCATAATCGGTGTGTGTATGTGTCAATGTATAGTGCCAGAGTAAATATGTCTACAGTATTGTAGTGCCAAATTCAGTGTGTATGTATGCATAGTGGTAGTGTGTACATACTTAACCAGTATATGTATAGTGTTAACCCGTGTGTGAATGTTTTTGGGTAGTATGATACAGTATGGCACTAGCATGCGTGTGTATGTCAGCATATAGTGTATGTATTGGTGTATGGTGGTAGCGTGTGTATATGAGTGTAGAGTGTTGGCGTGTGTTACGTTAAGGTTTGTGAGCATAACACGTTAGCATATGTTTGTTACTGTGTGGCGTTAGTGTGCGTAAGTGTAGGAATGATTAATACAAGATTGAGTCTTAATTATACACCTTGTCATTAAGGGGTTAACTGCAGTGCTGTACAAAATGGTGCAGCATTTCACTGTGTTTTATTTGCCCCAATAAACATCCTTTAACTGCAGACCAGGGGGTAATAAATGGAAAATGAAAACATTATTGTGGAAGAAAAAAAGCTGGCTCCTAAATTTTTTGGCTTGATCCTAGATCTCTGGCTTAAAGGTGCGCATACTCTATTTTAACAGACCTGTCATCAACTGATGTGGGTGGCTGAGTGCGATACATATTAAGTGTGACACTTTTAGTGCTAGTGAAATTCGTTTGTTAAAACCATTTCATTAAGAACATTCTAGGCTGATTAGTAGATGCTGAGCCTGCTTTTATTTTGAATGGGTTCAGGATGTATTGCACAAGATACAGTCTGTGGTTTAATTGCGGGTGTGACTGCTTACCAGTGTGTGTGTTGTAGTAATTTCTGTTTCAGAGGGATGCAGGGTGGAGCTGGTGGATACTAATGTCTTACCCCCCAGTGTCAAACTGGTCCGACTCCTTTTTAATAAGCAGAGATGGTTAACCCCTACCAGGTATGTTGTGGGTTAAAAATGGCTCCACATTGCTACAATCGCAAGGTCATTACTGGGTCGGTTTTCGGCAGATTTCTTGTGCAACCAATCACATGCACAGACAGTAAGCACAAGCTTTGTCTCTGTTCTCTGCGTCTAATATGATCGAGAGCTGGAGAGACAGAACAGCAAGAAAAAGTGACTTTTTTAACGTATAGGTTTAAGTGGATTTTGTGTAGTTAATATGGAGTTGGTTTGATGGGTTTAATGTTGGGTAAGAGCTATTAAAAACTGTTTTTGAAAAAAAAAAAAATTTGAATAAAATGATATAGCGATATAGGGTGGTTTGTAAATCTTGTCAAGAAAACAGATGTATTTATAGGTTTTTTTCCATTTATTCTAGCTGTGGATAATTTTATATATGCAATATAAATGTCTCCCATGTATGAATATGGTTAAAAAAGCCATACTTGTCACCAAAAAATATAATTTAATGGGTACACTAAATTATAAAGAAAGAAATAAGTTAAATAAAACATAAATATGTAGTGTAAAATATCCCTGGTCCTTAAGAGGTTAATGTGTTTGGTGCTAGGTTAATGTCCAAAACCTAACTTTTTGTGAAGCCATAGACACTCTCATGTTTAAATAACACATTCCGATTTGCATTTAATGTGACTCATTAGTCTCTTGTATAAAGGGGTCCTTCTTTGAGACTGCATAATTTATAAACTCCTCCACACTGTACATCTGGTGGTGGTAAGCCCTGCCTTTCACACAAATGTTCTTGCTAGTATTGGTATATGCAGAATAAAGGAGTGCAACTTAACATAGAGACTACAACCAGTGTTGAATAAAGTATATAAAAATATATAATCACTTCATAATCTTAGTAGCCATAGATCATTATAACGCTCTACTGAGCTTTGTACCATTCTCCATTAATTTTATGGAGACATTCCTTTCCTGTCCCCTAAACGAGAGTGATCAGTGGAGACCTGAAAACGCCATATACATTTTACACCCCTTACCCATTTGTACTGCACTAGATATTCTTACTGAGTTTTGTGCTGTTTGGCTTCATATAACTTTATTTCTCATATTATAATGGCAGTCACATGGACAAAGCATGCATATGATTGGGTTACTATATGTCAGTGCTCTTGTGATTGTACCATATAATTGTGTATAATGGTTGATCTGTAGAATAAATAATGCTCCATTTTGACCCATCACTTTTTTATGCCATCACATTGTTGAGTATGTGGTTCCTTTCGCAATCTAGTTATTTAATTTCTCAGAAAAGGTAGTCCCCAGACAGTTGAGTATTAGGTTAAAAATCCATTAATGAATCTTACGTCTTCAAAGGAGAACCACTGAAGCTTTGAGACACAACATGCTTCTTTTCCTCTGCTGTGGAGGCTCAGCCACTATTACTCTTAAAGCAGATCTGTCACTTGAAAGTCTTACATTTTATAGTTTTTCACTCTATAAACCTACGTAATGTACTACAAAGCATTTTAAAAATTGAATTTAATAATGTTAACTTAATGATGCGTGGCTCACGTTTCCTCTTTAAACCTAGGGACATTTATTTTTCTAAATAGTTTGGAAATGTAAAAAGAAAATGCAATATAATATCGAAAGGCCAAATATACGTATGATTACTGGCAGTTTTGAAGACTGTATAATTTCTCCATGGGTGTAGGGGCGTTTTTTCTTCATCTGACCTCAAACCAGTAACACTGGGATTTAGGTATAGCAATTGATTCTGTTCTAAGGTTTGTAAAGTGGATTTATCACCATAGCAACTGCTGGAATTGACCATTGCTGTTTAAGCTATATAGGCAGAGCAGGACGTGCTTTCTAGAACCGTTGTAGATGTATGATGAGAACATTGCACCTGAGGTGTGCGGAAAAACTTTTTTTGCTTCTGGTTATTGGCATGATGGACATTATTTTATATCCAAATAATGCTGCAGCTTGCGTATAAAAAGGGATTTGCAAAGAGGTCCTCTCGCCTCAGCGATCAACGGGTTTGGGCATTCAACTCTTTCCACTGCTTGCCACGTGTCTCCTAATGTATGTGCATCTGTCACTTTTTACAAAACCTACATTTTACAATTCCGTACACTAAATTATCCAATAAATTGTTGTATAAAACCAAGCAATGATATGTTTTATACAGCACCATCGTATTCCTTATGTACATATTTTAAAAAAATACATACTATACGATGGGGAACCTGCAGCTCTGCTTTTCCCTTCCTGCTGCTTTATTAAATCACATTGGTGTCCTAGACAGACAGTGTTATCTTTTTTTCGTAAAATATTACAAATCATCTTTATTCTTCCACCTCAGGACAAATACATTGCCTTTTTATTATATTAAAAGATCTTATGGCTGTCCAAGCTGTTCATTCCAGGTCATGTAAAAGATCATTTCATGGAAGCTGAGATCTGTCTCTAGATGTGGCAGGGCTGAAGTTATTGACGTTATGTAATAACCTTTAGTTACCTCGTTTCTCATCAGCCTAACTTTGCGAAAGGTTATCGACAAACTGAAATTGAAGAATAAACTGTTTATGTACCTCCACCTCTCTTGCCAACGTCACCTCTGGTGAATAAGCCCCAGTGTTTAGCTGCCTTTCTAAAGGTTGCAAGACCAACTCCCATTATTGTCAACTCTTCATTGGCTGTGAATTTGTGTTCTTTTCTATGCTAAGTGGTAACTCAACAAATATTTAAATTGTGTTCTGATTTTAGATCATGGATATGAAATGGCTTATCTGTTTGACCTTCCTGATCTTTGGAGTAGTAATAGTTCACTCTCATGGTGACCATGATCACCACCATCATGACCACGATCACCACCACCACCAACACGACCATGATGATGATGGCTTGGATATAGATGACCTTGATGTCGAGGAACCAGAGGAGTTAAAGCCAGAAGTCAGCACCCCGCCTCCTGCTCCAAAGGTTAGTGTATTTATCTGAAAATAACTCCCACTGACATATTATTTGCAGTATTGGATTAGTAGAGTCTGGTTTTGTCAGTTTAAAGTAAAAACAGATACTATAAAGAATGAGTTGAATTTATATAATTGACCACCCTCTATGTTAAAATACTGGAGCATGACAAAGACACACTAATCTGACTCTATTGTATTTATTTTTGTAGGTTACCTATAAGGCCCCCGTCCCAACTGGAGAGGTCTACCTCGCAGAGTCCTTTGATAAAGGCACTTTGGAAGGGTAAGAATAAAAGTACAAATATTTACCATCAGAGCTACATATATAATGGATATGGATCAACAAGAAATAAACGCGCATAAAACATATCATCGATGGCTCCTGTAATGCATGGAAAAAAAGAAGGGAGTGCAAACCTTATGGCCCTGGGCTACCTGATTAAATGTATCAGTGCGGTTACATTGAAAGAGAAATTTCCTGCTGGCGACTTATGACCAAAACTGGGTCTCCTGCCACATTACCTTGCATGTTTATGAATGCTGCAGCCCCTGCTGCTGTACAGAGGTACCCTACTGGTTTGCCATTTAAAAATGTTATTTGTACAAAATAATTTCAATTTATGAATGTGGTTTCAAAAGAAAAGTCCTCTCCACTGAGAGAAGGAGAATGCAGTTGAACAGAGACATAGTAACCCTGAAGTGGCGTTGAACAAAACCTCAGGCTGTATGTAGTTTCATTTTGCTGTGACAGTTCTCGTGTAAATCCAAGAAGTACGATTGAAGTGTACATTGCTACTCTATTACTTTATTATGTTTACGCCATTAAAACACTGCACATTACGTACTGTGTGGCCATCCACTTCCCATGTGAGGGTAACGTTTGTTGGTATTGTACGCCTGCCAGACACTGACCTATTCACAGAGCATACAAAATCTTCTTGCAGTTGGGTCGTTTCCAGGGCCAAGAAAGAGGATACTGATGACGAGATCGCCAAGTATGATGGTAAGAGCTTCTGACAAGCTTCCATTACGGTTTCTTTTCTGTCGATCACTTATCCATTTTTTTAAAATAACGGTTTCATGATGCCTAGCCTTCATTCCTTACGAAGACGAGCAGCAGTATTGTTTAGCTTGAGTTTAGTTGCGTTGCCCGGCATGCTTGCATCAGATGCTGCTAGGAGAAAAGGCATTGGGCGATGTGCTACTCGGGTATAAAGCACATACTCCTTGTCTGATTAATTCAACAGAAGGAAAACTTGAGACTTCAGACGTGTCATCTGAAAGTAATTAATACAAATTAATAAAATGTAGGGACGTTATATTAATGTATGTTAACATTTTAAGCAATCATTCTGTTAACTCTCTTGTGTGCCAAGGCCACGTGGCTGTCATAGAATTCATCGGACCTCTTCGCCATTATTGTGGAGTGTTCTTGATTTTTTCCTTTAGTCTTTAGCACTTTCTTGTGTCTGTTACAGAACTGCTGGTCTTTCTTATGTAACGATTTTTTTCCATAGAAGGTGACCCTTAAAATATTGTGTACTGTGTCCATGGATGGCCATGAGCCTTCATGCTCCTTAAGTAATATATTCTTGTTAAGTTTTGTTCTGTTTGGAAGCCTTTTCCATCAGCTTTCTACGCATTTTTCATTGGATATGCTACATCTTCCTTCTGTAATTCTTTGCGTGTAGTTGGGAAACATTATGATAAAGGTTAGCAGTCGTTCTGTAGGCCACGTAATCAACCGATGGACCTGTAGCTTGACAGATCCCACAAAGCCCTTTGTCCAGGCTGCAGGAAGCTCTGAAAGGTTATCTGCTTGCGTGGCGCGGGTTTTGTGTTTCATTTTAAACAATCAACAGGACGGATCAGTGATTGTTGCCCTTTCGCAGGTAAATGGGAAGTGACTGAAATGAAAGACTCTAAGCTGCCCGGGGATAAAGGACTCGTGCTGATGTCACGCGCCAAACATCATGCAGTTGCCAGTAAACTGAAGAAGCCATTCGTCTTCGATAAGAAACCTATGATTTTGCAGTAAGTATGGTGAACTCTTACTTTGTGCTGGGGAAACATCTTTAATAGCCATAAATGTCCTAGGATTTGTCTGTGCAGTTGAAATAGATAGTAGAATTCATAACCCATCCTAGGCTTCATATGTTAGAGGATGGTTGACTTAATTTGGACTGGAGATGTTTCACCTGTATGTAGGGCCTTCCTGGCCTCATCTTAAATTTAACTTGCCACCTTCTGATTAGTTGATGGAGCAGTTATGTTAACGTGACTCAAGGAAGATTTCTCCATGAATATTCCAGGTCTTGTACTTTAGCAAATAGTCTTCCAAACAATGACTTTTGCTCCTACCGCACAGATATAATTAAATAAAAGCATGAAACCTATTTTCATGATCAGCTCCCTTTTTTTACATAGGGTTTTTTTTGTTATTTCTATTGGCTTGCAGTAGTTTGATTCTTACCGATGGCGCCTCCATGCGGTGCGCTTGGCTGAACATTAATCCTAGGAGGCATTTGTATTCCGTGTTTTCATTACTTTTGATGTTGGGGAATTTTGTTTAAATGTCAGCAAATGTTTCTCTTTTTAAAGGTATGAAGTCAATTTTCAGAATGGAATAGAGTGTGGAGGAGCTTATGTGAAACTCCTGTCTAAGATCTCTGGTCATAACCTGGTGAGTATGGTTAAGATTATACTTTTGAAACTCAAGTGTTGTGTATATATATATTTCTAGAATGATTCAGATGACTTTATTACTGCATTTGTATCCGAGTATATATCGGCTCGTTAAGTTGCGCTATAACAGTCTTGAAGTTATCAGCATTTGGCTGCAAAACCAAACCACTTAAAACGTGAATGTGCTGTTAATTCCAAGTTTTGTTAATGTCAGCCATTCTAATGACCAGCTGAACACTTTCCCCATCTTCAGGATCAGCTCTATGACAAAACTCCCTACACAATTATGTTTGGACCTGACAAGTGCGGAGAAGATTACAAGTTGCACTTCATCTTCCGTCACAAGAACCCCAAAACGGGAGAGTACGAGGAGAAACACGCAAAGAAACCCGATGCAGATCTTAAATCTTACTTCTCAGACAAAAAAACTCATCTCTACACGCTAGGTAATGCTTTGCTGGCACTGTGCGGCTTTTTAGTTTAGAGATTATGGCTATTTTGTACAAATATCGGTGCCAGGTTTTACCCATGCATGTAAAGTATCCTAATATTACATATTTGTATAATATATCCAAATATTGCATTTTATTTTTTCCTAAATCTTCCCTTTAATCTAAATACGTTTGCTGTCTTCCATGATGGATAAAACAGGCTGTTTTTTTCTAAAGCATGTTTCTTTCTCCCACTCAGTTCTGAATCCCGACAATAGCTTTGAAATACTGGTTGACCAAACTGTTGTAAACAGTGGCAACCTGCTTACTGACATGAACCCCCCTGTGAACCCTCCCAATGAAATTGAGGATCCAGAAGACGAGAAACCCGAAGACTGGGACGAGAGACCCAAAATTGCAGATCCCGATGCTGTCAAACCAGATGATTGGTAAGTAGTAAGGAAGTTAATAGGATGTTTAAGTGTTGGAGCTGCTTACCACATCAGCCTTACTCTGCTTAGTTACATGATTTAATATCTGGTTGGATGATAGAGAGCATAAGATTCCACAACATAAACTTGCTCTTTAGTCTGCGAATTCAGATTTAAGCACAATGAGGGATGGAAAGTAACACTCTTAACTTAAAAATGATTCAGACAAATATTTCGGTTTGCCTTTTGGCCCATTAGTTTTCAGACAACAAATTCCATTTTCTGCCCATTAGTTTCATTGGGGTTTTCTAATTTTGTAAAGGAAATTCTTTGTCCCTTGCCCATTCACACACACACGCATCACACGCTCTGGATGTCTACCTACCTTCTCTGCCAACCGTTCCGCCTCTTCTCTGGCATCTTCTTGTTTTTCTGTCTTCGTCTGCATTTCTGTGGACATGGCATCCTGGTAAACTTCCTTAGAAATGGTGGTTGGGAGACATTCATAGAGCTTTGGGAGTGAATGAGCCCACCAAATTTGAATGAAAAATGTGCTTAATATTCATTCGTTTTGTTGGGGGCTTGAATTATTTTCGCATGAATAGTGAAATAATGCAAACTTTGTGTGAATCCAGATGCATTTATTCTACTAAGCGCTACTATGTATTTATACAAACGTTTTTAAAGCAATGTCCATGTAAATTGTAGATAGGTGGGGTAAATCCGCATAGAATGTGAGATTGTTAAATATGGTGTCATTTTCTGTTACAAAACTGTAATCGTTTTCATTTTTCCAAAGGAATCATCGGTGATCTTTGTCGTTCTGGTTATTCTTTAAATGTCTATCTAACTTGTGTGTTCTTTGGGAATTTGTTCCGGGTTACTGATTTCTGTATGACCCTTTCCGTATACAGGGATGAGGATGCACCCGCAAAGATCCCTGATGAAAACGCTGTGAAACCAGAAGGATGGCTGGATGATGAACCCGAGTACATTGCTGATCCAGATGCAGAGAAGCCAGAGGACTGGTATGTCCCATCAACACTTGTCTTATTCTGCTTTGTGACTGTAGATTTCCAAATTTTATGATGTTTATTATTTCTCCTAGGGATGAAGATATGGATGGTGAATGGGAAGCCCCTCAGGTGGCAAACCCCAAGTGTGAGTCTGCCCCTGGCTGTGGAGTCTGGGAACGCCCAACTATTGATAATCCTAACTACAAAGGCAAATGGAAGGCCCCAATGATTGACAATCCTAACTACCAGGTGAGGACTTCTTCCTGGTGTACCAGTGATCTGTCTGGAAGCCACCCTCTGTACAATGAATAATGCTCGGTGGCTTTGATTACCCTTATTTCTTATCTTTAAAGCTGCGATTGTAAACAGCAGTTAGTTTTCATTTTTATATGGCGCGAACACTCCTATGAGCCATAATTGAAATAATTTTAGTAAATGGGTTTTGAACCATGTGCCATTTTGTTACAGGGCATCTGGAAACCACGAAAGATTCCAAACCCAGATTTCTTTGAAGACCTGGAACCATTCAAGATGACTCCATTCTACGCCTTGGGGCTTGAGCTGTGGTCAATGACATCAGATATCTTCTTTGACAACTTCATTGTGTGCTCTGATAGAGCTGTCGCTGATGACTGGGCTAATGATGGATGGGGCTTGAAGAAGGCAGCGGATGGAGCTTCTGAGGTAGGTCAATGGTGTCACCTCCCAGAAACAATTGCTCAGTTTATATATGTAGCCGTTTGTATGCACTTTATGTACTACTGTTAAATGTAATGATGGCGTAACTCCTATAGAAATGGACATGTGAATCTGACTTGTTAATTTTATGTTGATTATGTTTTTAATGATAAAACTTGTGATTCTTTTCAGCCTGGTGTTGTGGGACAGATGATGGCTGCTGCTGAGGAGAGACCCTGGCTTTGGATTGTCTACATTCTGACTGTGGCTCTACCAGTCTTTCTCATCATCCTGTTCTGCTGCTCAGGAAAGGTAAGACATAACATGGCAAGAATGACTCCCCTTGTGCACTAACTGATTAACAAAACAAATTGGAATAAGTATTCCTGCTACTTGCATATAAATTGATCACAACCCCTTTAAATGTATAGCTGTTTTTTGAGGCTGACATTGATACGGTGTTTCTCCTGCCCCAACTCGACTCTTTCCTAGCACACATGTTTTGTGGAACCTCTAATCACTATTAAGTAATGTTACCTAATCAGACACTTTGTTAGAGGAGCCAAACATGTCTCTAATGGCATTAATGGTGTAAAAATGGGTAACGTTTGTTTGTGGTCAATCTAACACTCAACTGGTTTTAATAAAAGTTGGGAGTCTATAAATTAAATTAAAATATATAAAAAAAAAAACTCTTCAAGCTTTAAATCTGTTTGGTAATTGTCTGTTTCTCTCTAATATAAGGTGAGATTCGGTGTTCTGAGTGTGGTGTCTGTTTTTCCTCTCTGTGCTTTCGCTGTATCCGGATGACTTTTTTGATCCTATATTCTCCTCTGATCACCGCTATCCATAATTGCAGAAACAGACAGCAGATGCATCCTATAAAAAGACCGACGCTCCCCAGCCTGATGTGAAAGAAGAAGAAAAGGAAAGCAAGGGTGTAGAGGAAGAAGAGGATGAGAATGCAGAAGAGGAAGAAGGTGATAAGGAGGGAGGTAGGTACAATGAGTTACTTTGACATCCCTTTACAAATATCTAGTACACAGTGATAGAAAAATACTTGAAAAGTGTGGTCCTTGAGTGCACTGCAGTTTTTCTGCGTATGTTAACAGATTGCACAGATTGACTTATCCTCTGTGCTCTTCATCATGGGGCTTGTTGAAGGCTTCTGAGGTCTTGCTGGACATAAATAGAATAGCACTGTTTCCTATGTTTCTAAACACAAGCCATCTACTTCAGCAACTCAGCAAAATGTCTGATATAAAGTTAATTTGGGAATTTTATGAAAATATTTGGCAAGGTTAAATTTGTTGGATGTTTAAATGGCTTCTTGAGTTCAGCTGTCCTCCACATTGCCCCTTAGTGAAATTAACTGGTACGTGTGATACGGTGTCTTGCTAATAGTGGAAGAGAATCAGGAAGAAGGTGAAGGAGATGCTGGACGTGGCAGCCAAGAAGAAGAAGAAGAGGAGGAGGAGGAGGAGGAGGAGGAGGATGAGCAAGAGACAGAACCCAAGGTGAGACAACCAACCTAGTGCACCCAGGGTTTGGGTGGGCTGGATCTCACTAATACCTTTTGTGCATACACATCTGCTACAGAATAGCCATCAATAGCTACGGAGTAGTCATCAGTAGAACATAACGACTGTTGTCGTCGTCTTTACGTTTTTTCAGAAGATACTTAAAAAGAAATTCACATTACTTTGTTTGGCGCCTACCACTGGTGTGCACAGAATGCATTGCAACACGAACGTCACGGTGACAGCCATATTAAAGGTTGCTGTTGTACAAACGTTAAGTTGTTGGGCACTGAAATAACAGGTCCTTGTCTTGGTTTGTAGGCTTGGATTTGGTAGCTGGTGCCAGAGGATGTTCTCTTTACAATAACGCAGTGACTGATCTGATGATGCTGTGTTGTAGAAAGAGAGACACTTGTACAGCTGAAAGTTTACATACAACTAGGCTAAAGACATTTAAACTCCTTTTCACAACTCCCTTCACGTATTTCAAGTTACCATAAATTTTGTTCGGCATGTCAAATAATGCAACTACACTGTTGACATGTTTGGGGCATTGCCATTTAATTGCTTAATTTGAATCAAATTCTTGCAGTAGCCCTCCACAAGCTTCTCGCCATACCTAGCTGGAATTTTTGCCCATTTATCCTGACAGAACTGGAATAACTCATTCAGGTTTGTGCGCATACATGCTCAGACACGCTTTTTCAGTTCCGTTCAGTCCAGTTTTCTATGGGCTTCAGGTCAGGGCTTTGTGATGGCCACTTCAGTCCTAAAAGCCATCATGTTACAACTTTGGAGGTATGCTTAGGTAGGGTTACCATATCCTGGTGAGTAGAAAAGAGGACTCCGTTACCACCCACTCACGTGTGGACACAATTTTTTTTTCCACACAAGAGGACATGTCCAGGGAAAATAGGATATATGGGAACTCTAGCTTGGGATGTCCTGTTAGAAGATCCAGTTGCAGCCAAGCTTTAGCTTTCTAGCTGCTGTAGTAAAGTGTTTCTTCAGTATTTCAGGATGATCCCTTTTCTAGCAAAACACCTCCACATTTATGATTGTCACCCTCATGCCTTACAGTTGGGATGGAGTTTTTTGGGGATTAAAAACCTCTCAACCCTTTTCCACTATACATAGCGCTGATCATTATGGCCAAACAGTTCTTTGTTTCATCTGACCAGAGAATGCTCCTTCAAAAGGCGAGGTTTTCATGCTGGTGATCAACGTGCAAACCTCATTCAGGCCTTTTTATGCTGGTCTTGGAGTAGGGGCTTCTTCCTACTTCCTTTGTTCTTAATGGTGAATATAGATACTTTGGTACCTGATGCATGCAACCCCTGCACCAGCCTCTTTTTGGACGATTGGCCAAAAGATCCTAAAAAATCTACATCAGTTTCTGGAAAGACAGTTGACTAGGTGTACGTAAACTTTTGACCCACTGAAATTCTCAGTGGTTTTAAAATAACCTTTTATGTGAATGGAGTAGTTGCCTTAATTAAAATGCCAAAAGAAACGCATGGTAACATGAAATCTAATGTCTTTAGCCTAGGTTTTCGGCCTCACAGAATATAAATGCAAGAACATAAGATCATTTTCTTTGCGGGGTTTTTTCCGACAGGAGGAGGAAGTTCCAAACAGATCTCCCAGAGTCCGGAAATCGAGAAGAGATTAAAACTATACGAAGATATCCAGTAAATGAACTGAAATATTTGGCAAAGTTAATATAAATAAAAAAAAAAAGCTTACCGTTTGTACAGAGTTGCAAAGAAGACCACCACCTGGGAGCACAATGCACTGAAAGCCACAAGGTCTCGTTACCCCCCCGTTTGAAGCGGAAAATTTGCAATTTTAAAGCGACGTGTCTAGATGTTGCGATTGCAAGTGTGGCAAAAAGTAAAATCCCATCATTCCTGTAACATGAATGCATTTAACATTAACCGACTTTTGTGGGATATGCAGTGTAAAAAAAAAAACTAACCTCACTGTTTTGGGTTTAAAGTTCGTTTCAAAAGAAGAAGAAAAAAAACAGTATAGTATTGCCAAAATGTTCAATCTTCAGTGTAATGAAATGTATTAATTCTAGAAAATAAAATTATGGAAAACCTTAGGAAAATATTGTTAGGTTTAAGATGCAGGATGTCTTGTGTGTTTTTATTTTTGTTTTTCATTTGGTTTTTTTTTTTTGGATCCCATTCTTTAACTCCTTGAGCCACCCTTGCCTCCTCGTTGTTTTAAAGAGTACCTCTAAATGTGTAAAAGTACATGCTTCTTTGGCACCAAAAAGCATGTTTGTTATTCTGACATTGCGCATGTTTGCCCTGGGTTGCTGCCAGCTGTAACACAGGAGGGCCTTACTGACCAAAACATTGGAACTCTGGTTATAATAGGTTCAGCAGGGATCTCCCTCTTTATGTGCGTGTGCATATGTAAATATAAATATATACATATACCTTTGCTTTGTGTGCTTATTTGGGGGGGGGGGGGGTTCTACAAAAAATGTCAATTTAAATATAATTTATACTTTGTTTCTTAAAACAACAATATTGAGTAGTCCCACTTTTTTTAATGTCCGCTACCTGTTTGGATTGATGGGAGGGGGTTGTTGGTTTTTTGATGACCCTTGACAAAGAAGAACGACTTGGCATGTTTCCACAGTGTTACTTTCTTTCTATTGGCCTGCGCTTCGGGTTGAGTGGTGCTATAACAAAAAACTAACAAAAATTATCTGCAAACATTCCTATCAAAATTGAGTGTTTTTACTAATGGATGTTCAAAAGTCCAAATGAAGTCTTCCAGTAGATCATTTTGCATGTAAGGATGCATGTTTATGTAACGGGGGGGGGGGGGCATAAAAATATCTTCAACGCTCCACACACCTGCCCTAAAATGTCCCTAAGACCCCCTCCCCGGTAATTTTTCCCAGGACAATACATAGTGCTGGGATTGAGTCCCATCTATATGTTTATACGGCCCACGTACTGCAGGGTATGTAATGCATCATCTAAATCTTTAATAAATGTGTCTTGGGAGAGAACGGCTGAGCTACTCACCCTTCTTAACAGCCGTTATGTGACAGAGGCTCCGTGTAGGCATCGGGGTTCTTTTTTGATTAGAGGCCTTAGCACTGTGTTCCTTATTAACCTACTTTGCCTCCGAGGGGTTTGCGTGACAATAAAACAGCAGCGCTCTAAGAGCCACACAAAAGCTGTTAGTTTAGAGCAGTCCACTGAAACTGCTCGCTATTGAATTAACAATTCCCGTGCTTCTCTCCAAACGTCTTGCCTAGCAGATAACCATGGGAGGTTACCATTGTAGAACGGACCAAGATCTTCTGTAGACCAAACGCCCCGTGATGCCAGTGTGTTGGATCTGTTCAACCTCACTGATAACTAAGTGGCTATTAGATGAGTGGTTTTATTTGTGAGAACACCCCGTTGTAGTCCAATGCTGCGTTTCTAACTCGTTGCTGCTGCTTTAAGAATAAATGTCAACTTCAAAAGTGGCACTTTTGTTAAATGAAATGACCTTTTCTGTCCTGTATAGCTAATATACGGTACTTTGGTTAAGAAAAACACCCTTTAAAGAACTTGTATTAATTGGGAAATAAGCATTTTCTCTTGGTGCTTGCAATGTTACCTGCTAAACGTCTTTACTGCGGGTGTAACCATTTTCCAGGGTTACGCAAGACTTAAAATACTCAATGGCTCGAAACGTCAAAAGATAAAAATGCTTATTTGGCAAAGATAATGTGATGGTGTGTTCTAGCAGGCAGGCCTTTCAATGTCCAACTGTGATGTTTTTCATTTACTCTTGTAGCATTTGCACCATAAAGTATATTGTTAATGTTAGGGTATAGCGTATAAACACAAAATAATAAACATTTTATATATAAAAAAATAAGTGTTGCTGCCATTGTTGTCTGTCAATCGATGTGGAAACAGCCAGCCTTCTAGAGATGTACCAATGGAGAAAATGGGTTAGTATCCCTTATATGTATATACAGACTGTATATATAAATTTAACCCCTTGATGACAATTGCCGGTCCGGGCACGTCACCGAAAATCGTGACGATTATGACAATTGACGTGCCAGGACCGGCACGTCTTTAAACGGGTGAAAAAATCGATCCGTGATCGATTTTTTTCACTCAAACGGTGTTGCTCTAATGCCTCGACATCGAGGCATTGAGCAACACCAAAAAAAACATTCCTGGCCCCCCCCCCCCCCGATCGCTCCTAGGAGCAAATAAAAAAACATGTTTGAAAGACTGCACGTCTTTCAAACATGGCGGCGCCCGCCACCAAAAAACGGGTTTAGGAAGCGATCGCGAGTCGCGTCCTTTGCTTAGCTGGTGTTGCTAAGATGCCTCAGTATCGAGGCATCTTTGCAACACCTGTTTAGCAAAGGAAGCGACCCGCGATCGCTTCCTAAATGCTTAACTTACCTTCCCGGTACCGGCGTCTTCAAAACACACGCGGTGTTTCAAGATGGCGGTGCCCATCAAGCCGGGGGCGGAGCCTGCTGTCATCATCGGGGGGGGGGGTGTGTTGCTGGATGTCATGGACATCCAGTGAATAACACCCCTAGTGGTCAGATCACTCATAAGAGTGATCATGATTTGCTAAATCAACGGCAATGTTTTCTAAACATTGCCTTTGATCAGTATTGGATCTGCCTCCCTCCTTCACTTGCTTCTAGTGAGGGAGAGAGACAGATCAGTGTGTTTTCAGGTATTCTCAATAATATATATATATATTGATCCAAAGGCTCTTATAAGAGCCACCCATTTAATATTAACCCCTTCATTGCCATTGATCACTGCATAAACAGTGATCTTGCATAGTGGCAATTGTTTTTGGGGTTCTTTTTTTTTACATTTTTTTGTACTTTTTTTTTTTTTTTTTACTTTTTTTTTTTAGGTTTTTTTTATTAGAGCCATTAACCCTTTCCTTCCCCACTATTTTTGCTGCAATTGTTGCCATGCAGCGGTATACGGCTGAGGAGGCATGTTCCAAATTTGGCCCTTTTGCCCCCAAACAATCTGACAAACCCATGCATGTGGGGTATCAATGTACTCAGGAGATGTTGCTGAACACATATCGGGGTGTTGTGTGACAGCAACAGCATACCAGGAGCTGTAATTTTACACCTGAAGTACAAAGTATGTTTAAAAAACAGCAAAAACAATTACTATCACAAACTTTGACAAGGGTTGGTGGTAGGATTAGTGCATGGAAAGGGTTAAACTATCAGCATCTAAAATACCCTGGGGTGTCTAGTTTTCAAAAATATATGGTTTGGTGGAGTAAATTTAATTTGCTGGCTTCAAAGATGCCCCAAATACCACATGGAGACAGAATTACCAGATTCAGAGAAAAATGGTTTTGAAATAGCAAAACGCTACTTGTACTTATTGCCCCATAACGTGTAGAAGAAAGCAAAAAAACATAAAAACATTGGGTATTTCTAAACTCGGGACAAATAGTAGAATCTATTTAGCAGGTTTTTTCAGTAGTTTTTTATGATGAATAAAAGATTTTTCAAATAAAAGTGAGAAATTTTTTTTTTTTTCAATTTTTCGTCATATTTTATTATTTTTATTATAGAAAATTACATCATATATAAAAAATTATGGTGTCTGAAGAAAGCCCTTCTTGTCCTGAAAAAAACAATATATAACTTGTGTGGGTTTAGTAAAAGGGGTTAAGAGAAAATTACAGCTAAACACAAACACCGCAGAAACGATAAAACAGCCATTGTCACGAAGGGTACAAAAAATAGAATCAGCCTTTGTCACGAAGGGGTTAATATATATATATATATGTATATATATATATATATATATATATATATATATATATATAAATATTGCCCCTTTCCTGATTACATCTATTTTTGCTTATTTGTTGCATTTAAGTATTTCAGATTAATTCATTTTAATATAAGACAGACGACATGAGTAAACGCAAAATGTAGCTTTTACATGATCTTTTAATCACTCGTGAAAAAGTAATTGTCCCCCCAAAACTAATAGGTGTTTGTGCCATGCATGGCACCTAAATTAAAGTCAGGACTTTCACTAGGCCACTCCAAAACCTTCGTTTTGTTCCTTTTGAGCCATTCAGAGGTAGACTCCCTTGTGTGCTTTGGATCATTGTCCTGCTGCTAAACCCAACTGCACTTGAGCTTTAGCTCGTAAACTGACGGCCGGACATTCTCCTTTGCGATTTTCTGATAGAATTCATGCTTCCATCAATTATGGCAAGCAGTCCCAGTCCATCACACCACCACTACTGCTTTGTTTTGCTGTTGGTATGAGGTTGTTACTGTGGAATGCTATTCGCTTTACACCAGATATATAATGGGACCCATGTCGTCCAAAAAGTTCCACTTTTCACTCATCAATCCACAGAATATCCCAACCCTGCAGCTTTTTTCCCATGGATGCCATTTTTGTAGGCTCTTTCTTATCGTGGAACTGAGAACGCTGACCTTAACTGAGGCAAGTGAGGCTTGCAGTTCTTTACATGTTAGCCTGGGCTCCTTTGTGATCTGGAGTCATCAATGTGCTCTTGGAGGACTTTTAGTAGGCCGGCGTCTCTTGTTTTCTCCATAGATGATGGCGCAGTGGCTTGCTGGAGTCCCAGAGCCTTAGAAATGGCTTTTGAACCCTTTCCAGACTGTTTCTAGTCTGGAAGAATCATCTGTTCTAGAATTTCTTCGCAGCATCATGTTTTGCTTCTTGAGATCTTTTATGTTATGAATTTAATTTGGTTTATTGGTTGTAACTAAGGGGGCAGTAGATTGGAATGATTTTTTTTCTTTCTATTCATGAAATCCTTTGAAAAATGCATTTTGTGTTTACTCTGGTTATCTTTGCCTAATATTAAAATTTGAAAATTGTGAAAAATATGCAAAAATAGAAGAAATTCAGCATGTTGTTTTCACTCTCTCCCTCCCTCAGTTCCCTCGTGATGTACCACAATTTGACCACTAGGTGGTGTGAGAAACTTGAATGACTTGGGATCTTAAAGGGGAATTACCACCCTTTTAGTTCTACTGTTGCATTAAGGCAACATTTTCAAACATGTTTTGTTTTCTGATTTAAAACATCTGAAAGCTGATTGTTGTGATTGTCCTATCTGTGTTATATTAACTAAATCAACTAAACACACAGATACCGTAACATAGTACTGCGTAACTAACAATTGAACCTCTATGGATGAAAGGATTTCACTGGATAAAAAGCCCTTCATTAGCTTGAGTGTCAGGGAATGGCAACCAAATGGCACATGGCTGCCTAAAGGTTCACAGATAAAAGCTTTACTGGAACAAAATGATATAAACTTCACATCACTTTACACATCACTGTATTTCATGATCAATGCCATTTTTCTGTGGGACTACTTCTTTAAAAGGAACATAACTTCTTACAACTGAGGAAAAAAAAGTAAAGTTACTCTACTTTGTCCTGCAGACTCAATCTTCCAGGATTTAAAAATAAACAAATCAAACTTGTTGGCCTTTTTAGAACCTGGCCTTGGTTTTGCACCTACATCAAAGTTATACAACGGGAACCAGATTGACCAAGAGGCCCATAACCTTCATTACCACCTTACTCTCAGGCTAAGGTTCTCCGAGTAAGGTGTCCTACTCTGGGGAAAGTCTACCAAAAAAAACCCATACCACCAATAACGACCAAACCCACCAATCAAAATGCAAAGTAAAATACACTTTATTGGGGGGGGGGGGACAGGTTTTCAAGGACAATGGTGACCTGGGTAAACACGCAGAAACACAAATCTAACCACCTGCTGTTATCTCCTGCAATGGAGCATTAAGCA
Organism: Sceloporus occidentalis; assembly: GCA_023333645.1. Lineage (NCBI taxonomy): Eukaryota > Metazoa > Chordata > Lepidosauria > Squamata > Phrynosomatidae > Sceloporus > Sceloporus occidentalis. The sequence continues at coordinate 1,287,714 of JALMGF010000036.1, read as the reverse complement.
TGATGGGTGAGGGTTCATTTGGTCGACCAACAGATTTGAATCAGAAAAGGGGAAACACAGTGAACAATTCGGAGTGTCTTATTGGGTGGGAGTGAAAGGGGTGACCAACTAGAATGCTGCTTACAATTTGATTTCTTGCAACTTTTTTTTCATGTCTTCCTGACAGTAGGTCATTTTTCTAGTGCACACTGATGAGCTTAAGTATTAAGACTATTTTGTGGTTACGTGTCAGGCATTGTGAAGGCTTTAGTATTCCCATTTGTAAAGACAATGTCTGTATTTGCTCTTAACGATGGTTATGCTAAGATTTTGTTTACCTTTTAACCTGACACTATTTGTGAAGGTTTTCTAAGTGTATCCACGATGCAATGATCTGACCTCAAAAGACACCAATCTAGTTTGATCCGACATTAGGAAATACAGCCACACTCTGTCCTAGATCAAGTGAAACATAAGTTTCTTTAAACTGCCTTTTAACCCCTTAAGGACCGGGCTCATTTTTCGTTTTGTACCCTGTGGGACCGAGGCTGTTTTGACACTTTTGTGGTGCTTGTGTTCAGCTGTAATTTTCTCCTCACCCATTTACTGTACCCACATAAGTTATATATTGTTTTTTTCAGGACAAGATGGGCTTTCTTCAGATACCATTATTTTGATCATATCATCTTATTTACTATAAAAAAAATAAAAAAAACATGGTGAAAAATTGAAAAAAAACACATTTTATGACTTTTATTTGAAAAATCTTTTACTCACCTAAAAAAGCAAGTAAAAAAACTAGCTAAATAGATTCTACTACTTGTCCTGAGTTTAGAAATACCCAATGTTTTTATGTTTTTTTGCTGTTTTTTGTAAGTTATAGGGCAATAAGTACAAGCAGCGTTTTATGATTCCAAATCTTTTTTAACAAATCTGGTCAGTCTGCCTCCATCTCCTCTTTGGAATATCTTTGAAGCCGGTTAACTCAATTTAACCCATTTAAACCATATATTTTTGAAAACTAGACACCCCAGGGTATTCCAAATGCGGTTATTTTAACCCTTTCCATGCACCAATTATAGAACTACACTTTGTCAAACTTTGTAATAGTAATTTTTTTTTTTTTTTTTTTCACACAAATTGTACTTTAGTTATAGATATACAGGTCCTGGTATATGTCACTGTCAAACAACCCCCCAATATGTGTTCAGGAACATCTCCTGAGTACAGCGATACCCCACATGCATGGGTTTGTCAGATTGTTTGGCTGGTAAAAGGCTACTTTTGGGGCATGCGTAATCCAGGTGGTCATTTGGTCATTCTGCCTCCATCTCCTCTTTGGAATATCTTTGAAGCGGGTTAACTCAATTTAACCCATTCAAACCCTATATTTTTGAAAACTAGACACCCCAGGGTATTCCAAATGCTGTTATTTTAACCCTTTCCATGCACCAATTATAGAACTACACTTTGTCAAACTTTGTAATAGTAATTTTTTTTATTTTTTTTTCACACAAATTGTACTTTAGTTATAGATATACAGGTTCTGGTATATGTCACTGTCAAACAACCCCCCAATATGTGTTCAGCAACATCTCCTGAGTGCAGTGATACCTGACATGCATGGGTTTGTCGGGTTGTTTGAGATTTAAAATGCCACATTTGGGAAGTGCGCTTTTTTTCTCCATTTTGGTCAGTCTGTACCTATACCCTATCTTTGAGCTCGGCCACTCCAATTTACCCCATTTTATATATTAGACACCCCTTGGGTATTTGAAGTGCTTTTATTTTAACTCTTTGTTGAGATTTTTGAAATTTTAGCACTTGCTCAAAATAATAAACTTTATTATTTTATTTTATTTTTTTAATACTTTTTTTATATTTTTTTTACACATTTTGCTGGTACTGGATGGTTCATCAAGTGACATCACTGCATAATTATTTTTAAATGTTAGCACATTTTTTTTTATTTTTTTTTTCCATTTTTTATTATTTTTATTTTTTTTGAATATTTTGCTAATCACATAGTGATTAGAAAGCTGGGTTCCACTGACTTGCTTGGTTGAATGCAGTACCTGTATTCAACCTGCAAGTGGAGCCAGAGTTCTCTAGAGGGTCAGGAGACCGTCTAGCTAACTCTTTCTTCTTTATTGTTTTTTTTCCCGGGCCGCCGCCATCTTGCTGATGGCGAAGATCACCGGCAGCTGCGGCTGTGACCGCTCTCCGGAGCGGTCACAGCCCATCCAAAGGTAAGTGTTTGGTGTCGCTGGATGCCTCCTGATCGAGGCATTCCAGCGACACCATTTAAGTTTAGGAGGCGATCGTTGATCGTTGTATGGCGGCTGTTGACGCCCCGGGGAGGGGCCAGACATGGCCCCCGATGCCGATCTCGGCGTTACTGAATGCCTCGACATCGAGGCATTACAGTAACGCCGTTTAAGCGAAGAAAGTGATCGTTGATCACTTTCTAAGCTTATTTAATTTTTTGACGGTTCAGGACCGTCAAAGGTCATTTAGTGACCTTCTTGTCATGACGGTCCTGAACCGGCAAAGGTCGTGAAGGGGTTAACTTTAAGTTTTACTGTTTTGTTTTTTACCTGAACTGATCTTTAGGACACATACCTTAGTAGTCTAGATTGTAAGCTCGTTTGAGCAGGGCCCTCCTCACCTGTTGTCTCTGTAAGTCTAATTGTTATGTTACATACTACTTGTTATGTCCTGTCTACCCGTTGTACAGCGCTACGGAATTTGATGGCGTTATATGAAACAATAATAATAATAATCCCCTTTGGAAATTTCAAACTTATACATTTTTCTAGTAGGTATATTAATTCCATCTAGTGATGTTCTTTTATGTATGTGAGTGACTGTTTGCTGGCCACCAGAATCAAGCTGGTTCGCATGACCTGGAAGCCTCTTGGAAATGATGGAATGATGGAAATAATGCCTATTATTTCCATCATTCCATCATTTCCAAGAGGCTTCCAGGTCATGCGAACCAGCTTGATTCTGGTGGCCAGCAAACAGTCACTCACATACATAAAGACAACATTAGTCATATTACCTTGTTTAACACCCGGGTTCAGTACTGGCCACACTTAAGCACAGCATCCCAATTTGGACTGGCCCTGTTTGAAGAATTTGGACTGGCCCAGGGAGCAATACCCCTTATGGCCAGCTCACCCCAACCATAGTTACATAGATGTGACCAATTGGCCCATCCAGTGTGCCCTTTTGTATTCTCTTTTAACTTTAAATTCTTTAAGATCCCTTTGTACTCATCCCAAACTTCTTCAATTCATTTGCTGCTAATTCCTTTAAACCCTACTCTCAAAGCAGTATTTTCTGTTAATGCTTGTTCTTTTGCCTATTGCTACTTTTTTTTTTTTTTTTTAAATCTTGCCCTCCATTTTGTATAGGTTGAGTCTTCTCGGTCCATTGCTGTGCTTTGTGAATGATCATCTTATTATGATGGCCAGCTTAGCCTCTTTTAGAAAATGTTGGCAGTCTCCCAGTGAGTAAATCATTCCTTGCACACTGCCTGGTGTTGCGCAATTGTAAACACTGGCAGGCATGGGATACCACAACAAGAGAACACACTGCAAAATATACTAGTAGTCTCAACAAAAACTAAACTAACAATTAGAAGACCAATATGGAGAGGGACATACCAAAAGTCAAGGGTGGCAGTACAGTCTGTGCAGAGAAAGTACAAGGTGGGCAAATAAATAAAAGAAATAAAAGCTGCTGTAAGCAGGACCAGCCCAAAACATTGTGCTGTGTGAGTCAGAATTAAATACTGCCCCCCTCCTACCAAAACCACACCTGCATCCATTATGTTACATCATGAGTAATAACTTTACTCACTCACACACTCAGGTGTTCTCTCACACTCTCATTCACACTTCTCACATACTCTCTCAATGTCCCTTTCTCCTTTCGCGCAACTTTGATTCTACCCTTGCCTCTTCCTGTTCTTCTGTTTTCTTTCTTCGTCCTCTTCTCCCGGTGTCATATATCTTCGGCCGCTTCTCTGTGAACCTGGCCTCCCGGTGCACTTCTGCAAAAGGGCGGAGTTTCCAGACACACCCTTACCTATGATTGGAAGAACTGGGGAGAGCCTGTCCCAGTGGCCCCGCCCAGAATAATGCAGATAGATTTGCAGATAAAGAGAGGTGCAGAAACGCTTCTCTTTCTCCACAAATCTGACCCTGAAAGAGCCTGCCTGGGCCCCACGTAAGGGCTGGCTCTGGCTAAAAGTATAAAAGACTTGAGATTGTGTTTAAATCAAGAAAGGCTGTGGGCAGGAAAATAGTTAAACAATCCAAGGTCATGCAGAGGTTATCATTTGAGAAGGTTTTCTCAGGCTATGTAGACTTACATGTCAGTTAACATCAGAATCCAGAACCATAGTGAGGAAACAGATACACGTTATGAACAACAGTATGTGGCCACCCCTTCTAATTAGTATGTTTACATGTTTCAGCCACACCCATTGCTAACAGGTATATGAAATCAGCCACGTAGGAATGTCATCTCCAAAGACAAACACTGGCATTAAAATAAGTCATGCTAAACAGCTCAGTGACTTTAAGCATGGCAGTGTCATAGGATGCCACTTCTACCACAAGTCAGTTTGTGGACTTGCGGTCCTGTTAGATCTGCCCCGGTCTGCTGTAAGTGCTGTTATTGTGAAGTGGAAGCATCTATGATTAACAACAGCTCAGCCACGAAGCAGTAGACCACCCTCACAGAGCAGGGCCACCGAGTGCTAAAGTGCACCTGTCCTCTGTAGCATCAATCAGTACAGAGTTTGAAACTGCCTCTGGAGGCAACATCAGCACAAGCGCTGTGCGTCAAGAGCTTCATGAAATGGGCGGCCATAGCTGTGCAGCTGCACACAAGCCAAAGATCACTATGCACAATGCCAAGCATGGGCTGGAATGGTGTAAAGCGCACCGCCACTGGACTCTGGAGCAGTAGAAACATGCTCTCTGAAGTGGTGAATCGTGCTTCACTATCTGGAAGTCTGATGGGATGAGTCTGGGTTTAGCAGCTGTTGGAAGAACGCTACCTACCGAAACTGCATAGTAATGGTTTGGGGCTGGTTTTTAGGGTTTGGGAACCATAGTTCAAGTGAACATTAATGTTAATGCTACAGAATTCAAAGACATGTCAGACAGTTGCATGCTTTCAGCTTTGAAGCACCTGTTTGGGGAAGGCCCTTTCTATTCCAGCATCTTTTTTTTTTTACATCAAATCAACTTATAGGGGTTCACATATCACAGCATTTTATACCTAATCTAAAGATATCACATTGCCCATAATATAAATATAAATATATAAATAAATAAAGATAACACTGCCCATGCTAGTAGTTTAAGTACCCTCACTTCACTGTTCTATTGTGAAATAACTTATAATGTTCCCATGTTAATATAACTGTTATATAAAGCTATACAGTTTAGATAATGGCAGTGTTCTGTGTATTACAAATCCATTATGCTGTTTATGTAGCTGATTACACACAGATTGTACACCTGGGAAATTCCCAAGGTAGACTACATAGATCTTATTCTTTACCTCTCTGGAAGTGGTTTCATGAAGGAGCATGGCTGGCAGCAAGTTGAGGAGGAGCTAGCCTCATACAGTCTTTTAAGAGAAGTGGGGCAAGGAGTGCCCACAGAAAGAAGGAATTTAAGCAGGGCTTCACCCAGAGGCTCCTGATCAAACACAGAGAATTCACATGTATGATTATATGTACAGTCTTGTGAAAAAGAATGTACACCCTCAATGAATTCTCTGCTTTTACATATCCGGACATAATAGCAATCATCTTTTTCTTAGCATGTGTTGAAATTAGGTAAATACAACCTCTCAGAATAACACACGGCATAACACAGTGGTGAATCATAAGGTGTACTTAGTTTTGCATACATGGCTTCTCCATTTTGGCTTTTTTTGTTAATAAATTATGACACCTCAGGTAAAAAAAAAGCAATATGTCATGGGGGTTTTTTTGCCTTTTTTTTACCTGAGATTGTATTTACCTATTTTTTAGACCTGCTAAGGAACAGATGATTGTTATTATGCACTGATATGTAAAACCATAGAATTCAAAGAGGGTGTACTTTCTTTTTCACACGACTGTGTAGCCACTTCTAAAAAATAGGACCAGACCTAGGTTCAGAGACATAACCACTTTTACATGTTTTATTTCTATGTCAGACTAATACATCATCTGTGGGTTCTCCTTTTCTAAACAACCCCACCCCAAAAAAACCTGTGATCTGTTGAATCATAATGCTGGAATATGATGTTAGTTCAGAGGCATAACTGCTTTTACATATTTTACTTCTCGGTCAGACTAATACATCACCTGCAGGTTCTCTTTTTCTAAACTGCGTTTTGAGATCTGTTGCAGCATAATGCTGGAATATGGTGTCATATGCCTCTGCTCCACTTCTATAGATCTCCAAGAGGCAGCATCGTCAATTTAGCAGTTCAATGGGTCAGTTGAGATCCCCCAATCAGTCTAGGATCACCAGTACCTGCAAAAGCAAGACTATGGGGCAGCTCAGCAGGACAGTGCCAAAAGCAGGACTACCCTATCGAAAATCTGACACTTTGGAGTTATGCCCTTCTTCTTTCCCTTCCTTAAGGAGATCTGCATTGACAAAAAGTTAAATAAAATGTATAGAAATAATATAACGTTTAGGGTTCTTCTGAAAGCGGTCACAGAGAGATCCAAGACAGCTACCTATTGGCAACCCCATTCTTAGTCCATCTCGTCCTGGCTCTGTAGCTGTTAGGCAGATCATGTTACATGCTGTTGTGCATTTCACACAAAAATGTATGACCCCATATACCCCGCCTTCTATACATTGTTTTACCCCCTCAGTTCCTTTTAGAAGCATTTCCTTCCCTGACTACCCTCCTCTGTCTGACGTTCACCTCCCCCTCAATTCTGGAAGTGTTGAACTGCTTAAAAATCTCCATCACAGTGATCATCCTTAAAACAGTCAGAGTGATCACTTAAGTTTAAATAAATGCCTACTATAGTTTGGAAAATGTAAAAAGAAAACAACCAAAACACCTCCACTGGTTGTACTGCACGCAAATACCCCTTAGCCAATATTAGGATGGAGATTGTGGTTTAAAATTTCCAACATTCCAAAAGTATTTAAAATGTAGTAATCTTATGAATTTTCAAAAAGGTATGTGCATATATGTAAGTAATGAAAAGACTCCTAAACAAGTTTGTCCCTCTTAGGCATCCAAGTTAGTTTTTATTTTATAATCTAAGCACACTTGGAGTCTCTGAGAAAGCTCAAGCATTTTAAACAAATGTGATCTTTATCACAACTATGGAGGTTCATCAGAAAATACACATATCTGTAATAGAGGAATTATTTGCTATGAGGATTTAGTGCATCTTTACATAAAACATTTTGTTTGTCTGTAATACAAAAGCTATCTTTTGACATTAACTGGGTCTCTAACCAGCTATGGTGGAGGTGGATGTTTATTGATGGTGGTTATTGACTACAAATATTTTTCTATGACAATAGTGCATGGTATGTAGACATCAGCCATGTTTTCCAGGACACATATAATTGTTATGAATTACTGATCAGCCCAGATAAAGTACTGCCTGCAGTATGGGGGATATATATCACATACAGTACTGGGTGGTATAATGGACATCTCTTCTCCAGAAGGATACCTTCCAAGTGTACCATTATAAGCTGTATTGTCCTAATTTATGAGCTCTACCTAGTTGTCCCCTCAAGCTGCCCCACTGTCCTGCTTCTACTTTGAACAGTTTATTGGGCTGTGAATACATTTGTAGGTCCCACGAGGCCACCTTATGACATGACATACCCTACTGCTTTGCTTCAGTACATTGCAAGGTGGCTGGACAGCTAAGGTAGATGGATGGGCCTGATCACTGCCCTGTCTCTAACCATTCGCTGCCCCACCACTAATCACAGCCGCAACAAAAGTGTCCTTCTTTGGGGGCACAGAGTCCACAGAAGGACTATTCAAACAGGAAATGAATGATGACCATGGACAAAAGCGTCTTAAAATTTATGGTTGTAGGAAAAATGTGAGGGGCTACAGGAGAAATATTTCAAATACATGCATAGTACAGGGAGAGTAGGTTGTAAAGCAGCATGAATGCTAGGACAAAAAGGCAAATACTAAAATAAGGTAAATTGTCCAGATGTATGGTAATTCTCATGGTAACCCCCTTGAGGCTGAGGACACATGGAGTAGGTTTGAGGTTGGGAGGGGGTCATGGAGTGTCTCTTTACCAGCCTGCCAAGTCCCCTCTCATGTCTAATTTTCCCTGTGCTCAGTGGGGACACAGGCTGCCCTAACCAGACTCCCATGGACTAGATGGCTATGGGGGCTCTACATGGCTGGAAACGCTCCATGTGCCTGACCGGGACCTAGCCGCAAATCCATGGAACTGGATTAGGCAATGCCCACCAACATTTGTAATTGAGTAGTGTTGTACATCTGTTGCCCTACCACACATAGGCGTAGGAACCCCTAAAAATCTGAGGGGGACAGCATTTCCCCCCACTTTCTCCCCATCTCTCACACTATCTCCCCCCTCTCACACTTTCTTACTATCTACCCCCCTCCCTAACCTCCCTTCTCAAACTATCTACCCTCTCCCTACCCCCCTTCTCACTAGCTACCCTCTCCCTACCCCCCCTTCTCACTAGCTACCCTCTCCCTACCCCCTTCTCATTAGCTACCCTCTCCCTACCCCCCCTTCTCACTAGCTACCCTCTCCCAACCCCCCTTCTCACTGTCTACCCCAGGAGTGTCCAAGTTTTTTCTGCAGTGGGCCACTTCATCAGAATTGTATACGTGCGCGGGCCGCACTCATTTTTCACTGTGAGAAAATATGGCCTTTAATAAAATATGCAGATTAAAATAAAATAAATGACACAAAACCTTTACTTTTTCTCTCACTGATTTCTGGGCCTGGAAAGTTTTGTGACTACAAATTCAGGACTCAGGATAATTAAAAATGAAATAGTTCTATTTATTCTAGGGATGCACCAAAATGAAAATTCTGGACCAAAACATTCACAGTTCACTTAGCCAAAACCGAAAATGACCCCCCACCTTTAAAAATAATAATAAAAACTCACATTTTTAATAAAAGTAGGTAACACACCACAATTGGACAAAAAAAAATAGCAATATGACTTGGCATGCCAGTACATGCTGCTACAGGGTGGCTGTAAGTGATGTGCAGACCCCATATTGCTGGCAGCATGAATACAACAGGGGGGCTGCTAGCTAGGTTTCAGCATGTACTGGCTGACTTGGCATGATAGGAGTGTGATTGCTAACAGCAACCACAGTCCCATCATGCCTAGGTTCCAGCACTTACACATCCAACCAGTAAATGCTGGAACCTAGGCATGATGGGACTGTGATTGCTGTTAGCAATCACACTCCTATCATGCCAAGTCAGCCAGTACATGCTGGTACAGGGTGGCTGTAAGTGATGTGCAGACCCCATACTGCTGGCAGCATCAATAGACAAGGGGGGCAGCTAGCTAGGTTTCAGCATGTACTGGCTGACTTGGCATGATAGGAGTGTGATTGCTAACAGCAATCACACTCCCATCATGCCTGGGTTCCAGCACTTACACATCCATGCTATCACACACACACTCATTCATTCATATGCTCATTCATTCACAGATTAATTACTTCAGCAGGGGGCGCAGCCTCCCTCTACGTTCTCTGGTACTGCACAGAGGAAGCAGGATGTGATGTGATGTCACATGAACTCTGCTGGGTTCCGCTTCCTCTGTGCAGTACAGAAGACCCTCCCACAGGTAAGTAGCAGGGCTCTTGTTGTAGCAGGGCTCGAGGTGCGGACCGCGTAAGATCGGTTGCCCTGGCTGCCGATCTTACGAGGGCTGCACCTCGAGGTCTCGCGGGCCGCATTTGCGGCGTTTCTATTGGGGGGGGGTTACTGCGGCCCTGGGGGGGATTTCTTCATTATCGGTCCCCCCCGCATGAGTTACTGGGGGGTATCTGTCCCCCCCGGTTCCTAAGCCCATGCTACCACACTATGCTTGTGGTGGGTCACATTTGGGGGTGGTTACAGAGAGGGAGCTCTTTTGAGAGCCCTGGTTTTATTACCCATCCATAGAATCAGGGTTTACCCAGCACTGGTTATGGAACTTTGGCCCGGCTACCGTGCAGACTATTCCTGGGGACCTTCCCGACACTGTCGCTCAGGGTCCTGACGTCAAATCAAGTGGCTTTTTGGAACATCTTTGGACCCTGAGCTCTCCATCAAGAGGTAGGGTCATCGTTTGATGCCACTCCCCCGGGATCACCCCGAAATAGTGACTCTTTGTAGGGTGGGCATTGCTGCCCATAGAACTGTATGGAAGCGCCGGGCTGTCTGGTAGTTGATGAGATTATACTCCTGATCCAATTATGTTTTGTGTATAAATGTCTGTGCTGTTCCCAATAAACTCAGTCCTACACTAAATCTCGGCTAATGCTTGGGTGAATATGAATAACCCCTTGAGCAGGAGTACGGATTAGAATGTTTTCTCTTAACTAATAAGGTTGTATATAAATGGAACAGCCTCCCATCAGAAATGGGAGAAATAAATCCTGTGAGATAATGTAAGCATACATTGGATGGGCATAAGGCTGTCCTGACCATACAGTACCACAGGGCCAAGGATAAGGTAAGGTTTGAAGTATTGTGGCAGGTTAAAAGAAATAAGCTAACTAGATGGTACAAATTGCTCTTATGTGATATCAAATTATGTTTCCACATTTAATTGCTTTCATCATTATAGAAATGTGAGATACTTAGTAAGGTCATAACTCGATGTGCAAAAAACGTGCCTCCCGAGATGAAGATTCTGGCCTAAATCTCTCTTTCCTGTTCTCTTGTCCTGCTGACAAATAAATGACTAAAGGCAGAGGGGTATGACATCATACCCTGACACATCACATAAGAGGAAGCTGGGGAATAGAGAGGTGTGCCACAGGAGGCAACGGTCTCCCTGCTCCAGCTGTGCTGTTGGGCCCCTCTGCCAGAAAATAGGCCTGCTAAAAACGTGGATCTGTGAATGCCACCAAATTCTCCATGGCTGAGGTTCTTAACGTACTCATGGACTCTCGAGTCAAATAAAGTATCTTGATATCTGCGCTTGGTAAAACTCAAGTTTACCAGAGGTCTAGGAAATCTAGGAAACATGGGAAAGCTGATATCCCAACTTCTCCGAAGTAAAAGAATCCCATTATTTTTAAATCAAATATCTTCAAAATAATTGTGCTGATTACAAACTCTGCAGACCAAAAGTGGCTTAATAAATACATTTATTTTGGAGAAATGTGTGACTCTGACAGTTCATCTTGAAAGGGACAGGCCCACAAAAGTGTATTAAAATACTTAGCAAGTACTTAAGTATCCACTCTTATCAAAGCTCCACAGCTGCCTTCTCCCTCAGTGGTCTGATGATTCTTGCCACTGATTGGCTGCTTGAAGCAGCAAATTAGCAGAAGGAAAGTGCTTTCATTAAGATCAATGGAATCACTTCCCGGGCATGCTTACAGGGTTCTCGATAGACCCTGCCCGGAGTGTTTGCCTGGAGCTGACTGGCGCCGAGTATATTAGGGGCAGGGAGTGTTTGGCGGAACACATCTCCTGCATAAATAATAGATGGAAGGGAGCGAATGCATATGGTGGGATTCCGCAGAATGTATTTGCAAAAAGGGACACAGCAGTGGATATGATGGGTGGAGTGTGCCTTTAAGTAAAGGGTTTCAGTGCACCTCCCAGGAGGGACAAATAAAGGCCCCAAAGAGGGACACTTGCCATGGAGAAGACCTATCGGCAAAAGGGCCATCGGGTACGTTTAGACGGTTGGGCCAGTAAACCAGCATCTATTTTTTAGTTAGCGCCTAGCAGAATCTATGAGATACAAGTCCCCCAATTCCACGAATACTGATGGTTAGAGGGGCAGGTCGGATGATGTCTTGAAGGGCTTCCGGGTGGGCAATGTCAAGGTTAAGGTTTTAGGCCAACCTGAAGCCTGGCATAGAAAGCACCATAATGAGGGCTCCACACCAGAACATCATGGTCTTCAGGAAGAACCTGAGGAGCATAAAGGAATGTCAACAGCATCGAGCTTGCTAAAAATAGCTGATATTCCTCATTGTGTGGGCTGTTTGCTAATCACAAGGAACTGCCCTTCCTACTATTTTTAGAGACTCTGCAGAATCTGATCTTTGTTCCAAAACCGTATAAAAAAAACTAAACAAATAAGCCACTTGTTATGTTTTGTGCTGGTGACTCCACAGCAACTCCTGGCATAAGAGCATGCTGTCACTCAAAGTTCTAGCGCCACGCCTACTTAACTAGTACGTCAATCAATCTCAGGGGTGCCTGTGATAGGTCAGCACTGACTTGCCTCGAGTCACCGCCTTTTTTTCCCAGCGCACAATCCCCTCCCTGCTTGCGTAGACAGACAACTCCGTTTACAAAACACAGACGTCACAGCCTTAGCTACGCCCCCACACAGTTCTCATTGGCAGATGCCCGTTGCCCTGGGTGCCGTGACGTCACGCCCCCTTTTCTGTATCCCCTCCTTCTAAGAAAAAAGTGAAGTAGGTTCAAGATGGCGGCAGTGCTGACAACAATGGCGAGCGAGAGAAGGGGGCCTGGGGGATTGTGAGACAGGAGGAGGGGAGCGTCGGGTGCTCGTGTTTTCAGGCCGCTGTGGTAAGTTTCCCCCTCCGAATGGCGGACTTTGTAGTCCCCCGGCACAGCGCCGTGATGGAGCGCCTCCGCCGGCGGATAGAGCTCTGCCGGCGGCACCACGGCTCCTGCGAGTCGCGCTACGAAGCCGTGGCCGGGGAGAGGCTGGATCTTGAGAAACAACAGACCTTCCAGCTACACCAGCGCTGCCTGCAGGCCAAGGCCAAGCGAGCCGGCAAGCACCGCCAGCAGCCGTCGGCCAACCAGGAGCCCGGGGCCGGCAGGGGCAGTCAGGCCGGCAACATGGATCCTGGAGACGGAGGCGGAGGAGGCACGGGGGAGCAGTGCAGGAACAGCACCCTAATCGCGGTAAGGACACCTGCTCACACGCTCCGGGGGTTAATACGCTGATGAGGGGTCAGACCCCTTTGTCTTTTGCCCACATGTGTGTTCGGCCGGGCTGCGTTGTACATCGTAACAGTGGAAGCATTGATCGGCCAGCCAGCAGAGGTGGAAGATGCGGAATAAGCACCCCTAAAATAGGTCCTGTTGGGCAGAGTGGGTGGTAATGGGGGCATAAACTTTTCAGTGCCACAAGGGACCAAACGAGGGGGCTCGTAATCCACTGGGGTGAAAAAATGACTAAAGGAAGAGTCAACAATGGGCTTGCGGAGTCATTCATCAGGTGATTTGTCTTGGAGGGGAGATGAGATTACGTCTCGGGGGAGAACGTATGTCTGAGAAAAACTTTAAGCGTTGTTCTGGTGTGGCGCTATCACTAAAAGTTTTTGCTCCTGTAGTCTGCCACCCGGCAGGGTTGGTAGTGTAAATCGGGTAACATGATTTGGGCTTGATGGTAATACGCACTGTGAAAAGAATGTAAGATCTGCTTTGGAACGAGGGACTTTCCAAAGTGTATCGGGTGTTCTATTAGAATCTGTAGAAAAGTTTGTGAGTTGGTAGTAGTTGATCCATACGCTGGGAACAGGTAGTGTTGGTAGAGCCTACATCGGTTTGTTAATACTCCTGGGGGGGGCTTAGCACTGTTAATGAATTATTACTCCCATGGCAAGGTGATTTAAGAGGAAGTCTGGCTGAGGATCATGGGAGTTGCAGCCACACCACATGAGCTACCTGTTGGTTTTCAGCTGTTTGGAGAGGGCTTGTTAATTGCATGAGCAGTGTGTGCTTTTACTGAAAGAGTAGTGGGTGGATGGGCTGGTGTTATGGCAGAGTTGGTAGGGAAAAAACAAGTATACACTGTGATGACAAGTAAAGTATTGGTTCCCCGGGTATCTGGCGCATTAAACATGGCCGAGAGTCACTCAAGATAAGATACAAGCCTCTACCACTTCTGCTGGGAGTCTGTTCCACTTACCTACCACTCTCCATTTAGTTTTACATTGATGTTAGTGTGGAATATGCTTCCTGATAGAGTGGCAGCTGCTGGAATGTGATTGGACGCTTTGTACCAGATGACACTTTATCACTTGTGTCTCTTTGTTACCGTTCGTTAACCCTTTGAAGGCGACAGGCAGCTCCAGCGTATAATACCGTATTTGCTCGATTATAAGACGAGGTTTTTTTCAGAGCAAATGCTCTGAAAAATACCCCTCGTCTTCTAATCGGGGTCGTCTTCTAATCAGACCTCAAATAGAGGTCTGATTATGAGACTAAGATCCAGATCCCCCGCACCGCTGCAGGGGACCTGGATCCTCCTGTCTCCCCCCCCCACACTTACTTACCGGTGCTTCCTGCTGTATTGCCGGGGCAGCGGGTTGACGTCTATGCGATCCGCGTAGACAACGTCCGCTGCAGCCGGAAGGAGGTGTGGCTAGCAGCGGGGGTTGTCTGCGTCCGTCGCGGATACCTTCCCCGACTGTCAGAAATCAGAGTTCCCCGCACAGGTGCCGGAACTCTGATCTCTGACAGCCGGGAAAGGTATCCGCGACGGACGCAGACAAACCCCCGCTGCCAACTCCACCTCCTTCCGGCTGCAGCGGAACGAGACGTCAACCCGCTGCCCCGACAATACAGCAGGAATTTGGAAGCACCGGTAAGTGTGTGTGCGTGTGTGTGTTAAATGGGGGACATAGGGCATTTCTGGAATGCCTTATACCCCTATATGCCACTCTGGCACTTAGGGGGTTAAAAGGCATATTATGGGGCAGAGTGGCATATAGGGAGTTATAAGGCATTTCAGGAAGCAGAGTGGCGTTAAGGGGGCATTTAATAGAGCACTCTGCCTCCTGAAATGCCTTATACCTCCCTATATGCCACTCTGCCCCATAATATGCCTTTTAACCCCCTAAATGCCAGAGTGGCATATAGGGGTATAAGGCATTTCTGGAGGCAGAGTGGCACATAGGGGGTCAAAAGGCATACCATGGGGCACAGTGGCATATAGAGGGTTTAAAGGCATATCATGGGCCACAGTGCCATATTGGTGTGGCAAGCCTGGGGGCAGATGTGCGTAACTGGGGGACAGGTTGGAAAATACAAGAAATAAAAACAAAAAAAATATTTTTCTCAATCATAGCTTTTATTTAAAAAAAATAGTTTACATGAATTAACATTTACTGGTAAAACTTTTTTCCTTTAGGGTCGAAAAATTCAGGCTTTTTCTAATATTCAGATTTTGGGGGGTCGTCTTATAATCGAGCAATCGTGTCTGTGAGATTCCACTCTATCAGCCCGACAGAAGGCTAGATTGTGGCTCTGAAAGTGTTAACGCGTGTGTGAGTGCGCGGTTTGTCGCGCGTGTCATCATGTGTCACATGGCGCGCTACCGTGTCTCCCTTGTAATTCTCTGTGCGTTAAAACTGTAAGCGCTTAACAGTCATGTGACGGCTACGGGAGCCACGCTAACTGCTCGCCCCCTGCGTGCCACCCGCTGTATGCCAGCCCAGAAGCGGTGCTAGACGGTTACCGATGACGGAAGTCCCGATTTACAGCGTGTTCCTAAAGTACCGCGGAGGAGTTCCGCAGCATCCTGTCGGGGATGTCGCGCGTGCTCGTGTTTATCTACGGTGCGGGGGTCCGGGAGTATTAATGTTATTAATGTATTAAATCAGGGGTTAAATGTACAGCCTTGGAGTCCACATTCACTTGAAGGTTCTGCATTGCTCATTTTCATTACTATTCTATTATTGCTATTTTTATTGTATTGTATTGTTTTTATTTTTATCATTTGTATCGTTGTTACGTTGCCCCTGAACTGCCAAATCTCGGAATCTGCTTGTTCTCGCTCTGCGCTGAACGCCGGCTGACCGCGATGTCCGGCCGCTGAGGGACCTCCGCGCCCTCGGGCCGCGTTGGCTGGGCTCGGCGTCCTCTCTCGTCAGCGTGCCTGTCGGCTGCCGAGCCGCGAGGTCCCTTTGCTCTGCTGGCACGGCTGCTGGTTGGCAGGCAGGCAGGGATCTGTCTGCCGACGTCGTTAGCAGCCGCGCTAACTGCAGACGGCCGTGGAACTCGTCTCCGCTGTCTAGCTGTGAAGTTTACGAGCGGGTCTCGAGATGCTGGCCTGGCCTCCGCACGACACTTGTTTCTCCATCTTTTCTTCGCGTTTTCTTTCTTCGTTCGTTGACGAGCTTTCTAGTGTTCTTTCTAGCTCTATTGTGTGTTGGGTATGTGTGTAAGAATTGTGTATAGTGTGTGTTGTTGGTGCATAAACGTCTGTATGTAAAGAGGAAGTGGTGCTCGGGCTGTACATACATGGAAACTTTCTTCTGGAATCCGGTAGCTGATCTTTCTCCACCGCCAGCGATGACGGCTGGAAATTAACCCTCCGTGCGCTGGCGGGGAGGAGATGCGTGGCTCCGTGTGTATTTCTGTTCATGTATGTATTGCTGATTCAGTCGCACTGCTTGGAAACTCCCCGTGTAGTCACTGGAAGTGTCTCTGCAGTTGCGTCACGTCGTATATAATTCTATTTAGCGCCGTTTAGTGATCCGGTGCCCAGTGATACGGGGGTTTAACCCCTGCTGTGTGTTGCGTGGGCTTCTGCTCATTAGCGTGTACCTGCGGCAGCAGCCGGTGGGAGCGAGTGGGGCTTCCCTGTGGATGTGATTGCTGAGAGCTCCTTAAATCCTGCCTTTGGTTTATCGTGTAGCTGACAGCCGCACGCTGCGGGACCTGATCTGCCGCCGCGGCCACGACAGTCCACCGTGTCCTTGCCAGATGGCCGGGGAAAGGTTTCTCAGCAACGCAGCCATTTAGGCATTCAGCCCTTCTTCCGATTCACTCCCTCATTCAGCTATCCTTTCAATGAACGACCCCAGCAGGTGTAAAAGACCCCAGCAGGTGTATGGTGGTAAAAAGCATTAGGTGGCTGGGGAGGAAATGTTCCGTGCGAGGCGCCGGTTCCGTGTATCTTTGTACTCGGAGGAACGCTGCGTCCTTTGAATTTCCGAGTTGTTTGATGTCTTTGGGTTATTTTTGCGGAGACACCGAGGGCACTGACTCGCGATGGTGCGCTGATCAGAAGCTCTTTAGAACTTGTTTAATGGCTTCCAGCTGTGAATGCCGATTGCCACGCTCTCCGTCCGCTGCGGATCTGGAGCCGCTTGGTGATTTTACTCGCTCTGCTCGTACACATTGATCCATCCGAAATGAAACCGCTCACAAGCCGTCTGAGCGCTGCGTGTTATTGGACGCGGTGTCTCTGTATACGTTTTTGAGGCATTTCTATTGGTTATAAGGTTATTAGTCTTAATGTAAAAGTATGTTCTCGATAGCTGCTCCAGAATCGGGTTTCATGGTGAGATTTACCAGGGGTCCGAAATCCACAAGCAAAGTCCCCGGGTAACACACATGTCTACTAAATGGCTCCCAGTTGGCCCGCGGGCCTTATCTCTTTAATCTGTCGTATCAGCCGGCCGACCGCCGCTCAGTCAGATTCTGAATTTTGTCCTTTTTTTGGTGCTGTTGGCTACAGCTTGACTTAATCCCAAACCCCGAATCCCCCGCCGCCCCTCTTCCATGTAACGCTTCGCTTGTTTAACCCCTCCACTCCCATGTCTTAGGCTTGCCTCAAAAAGCCTTCTCCTGCGTGTCATCACCGGGACGAGGGATAGGCTTCTAAACTCGCCTC
The DNA here is from genome assembly GCA_023333645.1 of Sceloporus occidentalis. Classification (NCBI taxonomy): domain Eukaryota; kingdom Metazoa; phylum Chordata; class Lepidosauria; order Squamata; family Phrynosomatidae; genus Sceloporus; species Sceloporus occidentalis. Next base: position 1,269,877 of record JALMGF010000036.1, on the reverse strand, counting down.
GTGTCCTCGCATCAACCCCTCGCTGCACATTCCAAAGCTCCATGTAATCGCTCGTTCTTCAACCCTGAGCTATCCTGTTAAAGGTGCAGTCCCACTGAGGATTGGCATGCTGTGCAGGTCTGTTCCGAGGCCTATTGGGCATTAAAGGTGTATTAAATACGCTGATCTGAGCTGGCGAGGCGGACCTGATGGTTCCAGTTACACAAACCACAATTCTCATAAATATCTGTTTTTTCCCTGGCTTTGAGAAATCTTTTACTTTAGATCTATAAAAGGCTTTGTAGATATGGGTCAGTAGACCGGATGCAGGTGTTTAGGATGTGTTGGAAGCAGAAGGTTAATCCGTCTGCGTCTTGATCCCTGCTGGGTACAGAACCCCGAATGTCCATGTGAGGAGAGCCTGGAATCCATAACTGTAGATGAAGGACCATTCCGTGTTGAAGTACTCGGTATTTTAGGAGATGACGGCCATAGCCGCGATTCAGCTGGACAGGAGATACCTTTTGGGGGTGTAGGCATTACCTTATTCTTATTACTGTTATTATGGTTAATGTTGTGTTACGGATAATATTACTGTCTTTTTATATTATTGGAGCGAGAGCTTCCTTTGGCCGCAGGAACAAAAATAGAATGGGATCAATAAGCAGTAGCTGAAGAATGGTGTGTATAAGCCGTGGCGTTTGCGTTATTACACTGCGAGCCCTGCCTCTCGGGCAGACTTACTCGACTGGATTGACGTGATTGACTTCCGCTGGGAACCTGAATGGAGCAAAGGTGATGTTTGAGCATTTGCTCCACTCTTGGGGATAAGGGCATGCTTGATTCAAACAGAAGACCATGGTGGGCTGGGGGTAAAGCAGAGTTCAGGTGTCCCCTGTGTTGACGTGAAGCTGTTCTTGGTTGAGTCTCCCTACAGTGTGTGAATCTCCGAGTCTCTTCCTGTCCCCATCGTTCTACCTGAGATCTCCTAATTACCATCCGTGGCCTGCAGTCATTTCCGCGGCTGGGCTTTTGGAGACTCTGGCATGGTGAGGAATTTGTGGCTCGTAGAGCGTCGGGTTACAGCGGGGCCCCTCTGTGAGACCTCTGTATGCCAAACCCCCCAGACTCTTGTCATATGCAAAGTATCTTTTGTGTTGCTTTTTAACCCATCGCAGAAGGTTCAAGAATGTAACTTAAGCAGCAAGCCCGTTTGCCAGCGTGCTCAGGAACACACGCTTACATAGCCCATAACCACCGATACCGGAGAATCCAAGCTGGCCAGGCCCTCCTTCTGGACAATAATGTGTTAAAATGTTCTGATGACATTGTATACATTTCCATTACGCAATAACTGCATGCAAATGAGTGCGTGTCGCACACAGTGTACTTAAGTACACTTTCTGCACACTAGCGCTTGTTGGCTCAACTGAATGACTGCCAGTTAAGCTTCCGTTGACATTAGTTGGCTTTTTAACTCGTATGCTTATGGTGGACTCACCATGTGCATTAAAAAGCCAAGAAACATCAGGAGTGTGGTCTTAATGTACTTTGCTAGATTCTTGTAACACAATCGGAAGTTTAAAGGGTTTATGGGCTTGCCCAACAGGATTGGGAAGTTAAATTGTAAAGAGGAGATTGTTCTTGGCAAGCTGTACAATATGGAGTTATGGCGTAACATGTCTTAAAGGGGCACTCCAGCATTAATGCACACAATAGCCGGGCGCCGGCTAAACACATCTGCTTGCTGCTGCACAGGCGCGATATACTCCCGGCCGGCTCCTCGCACACCTTTCTTTACCCTTACAGATTTAATTCATCATTATAAATTAATCATTCGTCCCGTTACGTACAACGGGGATCTGTTGCTTGTCTCTGCGGACCTGTAAGTCCATCACAAGGCCGCTGCGATGGACACATACTCCAGTAGCTCCAGCAGCCATCATTTGTCTTGGTGGAAGTGGATGATGTTGACAGGATACGTCCTAGAGAGGAGTCCTGGCTTTAGGTGCGACATACGCAGTACCTGGACCAGGAGAACCCCTCTTCCTCCCCGCGTTTATCCAGTCACGCGTGGAACCGTGCATTACCACTCCCTTGGCGTGTGTGTTTTATTCTTTAATGCATGCCTCCCAGTAAGTGCCGAATGGGCTTCCTGTTGCTGCGTTGGGGGCCGCGCAGGCTCCTGGCAGCCCCCTCCCGCCATTCTCTCTGCATTCCCAGACTGCTCCCGGTCTGCCTCGCATTCCCCGCTGTGGATGTCATGAGGAGGCGAAGCTGCATTCCTTATCTCCGGCAGCACTTCCCGTGTGTGACACGTCTGGCCTGCAACCCTCTCCACCGACACGGCAAACTTCTTACACCAATAATAATAATAATAATAATAATGCTGCCGCGGGGGACAGCGGGAACACCACATCTTGGCAGAGGCATTGTGAATAACATGAAGCTTAACATAGCTTGGGGTTTTCAGAGCTTTCCGTCAAGCCTTGGTCAATATATATATATATATAATTTTAGTTAGTATTCTGTTAACATGCTTTATTGGGGACTAATGAAATCCTGGTCAGCTTAGGCGTTTTTGACATCTTTTTCCTGCGCGCGCTGCCGTTACAAATAAGAAAAAGGAAGTGACCGCAGACGAACAATAGAGAGGTGGCCAAAGGCTCCATGTCCCCGGCGGCCAGGACGTGTGCCATCATCTGGCACTCGCAGGGTTAACATGTCACTGTGCGTCTGTGTAACAGGTTAACACGCGTGTACTTGGAAGTTAGGCCAGAGTTTCTGTGTTTCATTTTGTTCCTGCTCTGTAGCAGCCGCGATATCATTAATCTGGAAGCTGTTGATATAAAAAGTCGTGCCGGCCGGCGCGTGCTTTCTCTATACATTACGTCTTTAATGCCTGTTGCCCGGTGCACATGTGTGGTATTCTGCCAGCCGGCTTCAGCGGGTCTATGACGACCCCCCTCTCGACATGGCACCGTATTTTCACAAACTGGGCCTTGGACCGGGAACTCTCCCGGTGTGTGCTCTTTGTTTTTCCTTCTCTGCGGAGGGGGTGGTAGGTAAATGGAACAGCCTCTCATCAGAAGTGCTAGAAGCTAGTAGAGTGAGGGAATTTATTCTTGCGTGGGCTCAGCATAAAGCTATCCTGAATATATGATGAGACCGATGGCTAATGAAGGTCTGGGTCTTTTCATCAGAAAAACGGACAGACCGAATTGTTCTTATCTGGTGTCAGGTTCTGTGTTTTGCTAAAAAGTTTCTCTGCCCCCATCAGAAATGTATCCTGATGTATTCATTAGCAGTCAGAGGCTACATCAAGCCACCATGAAGAGGGTGATGGCACTTCCAATGATTAGACCCTTCTCCATTATAACATGACAATAGACCTCTCCTTTGATCAGTTTCCTATTGTATTGGACAATAGTCCCTCCCTTAGGGCAAAAGGGGCTTCCCATACCCTAAAGAGATAAAAGACCTCTGCGCGCATACTTCAGTTGCACTTACCCGGCCTCCATTAACGAAGGTCAGAGCCCTCGGGACACCCGTTAACTCGCTGCAACCGATGACCAGTTTGTGCGCATCGCCCGGTGAAAGCCACAGCTCCGTCTTGTGACCGGTATTCCCGTAATGCTTGTGTCTCGGGTATTAGAACGTTTTCAATTCTAGAACGCTTGTGTGTTGTGCTCTGCTGCTTGTAAAAGGCCTCATTGGTTCCTAATATAATCTGGAGCTCTCTGAGGGATCTGATTGGGCGCGAGCGATCATAAGCCCAGGAGCTTTCCTTCATCATATTCTGCTTCTGCCTCCTTTCCTGCCAGAGCGATGACCTGGGGTGCGTGGCTTCCCGAGCCGGTTGAGCAGCTATTTTTTTATTAATTGATTTCTTTTCACCGCGATGAAGCCAGCAGGTGTTCTTTTTACCCCCCCTACAGGGTGCAAGGTGTTCAATCAGCTCACCACTCGTTACTAGCCCATTGCTTCAGGACCCCCACCAGATCCACTGCGGGAAATGAAGTGCACCTGAAAGCTGAAAGAGTTAATTTTAAGCCCTCGGTCCTGGTTAGAGTGCTGTAGAGAATCGCTGCTTGTTTATCTGATAATCGATCACTTTTCTGGCCCTTTTAAATTTCAATCTACAGAAAGAAAGCAAATGCTGTTGAGTTAAACAGTAAAGGTCCCTTTTTAAATCCCGCTTTCTGAATCTGTTCCGTTTACCGAGCTGTAGCCGAGTCCTTCCGCGGGGCTGTTAATCCATTGTTTTGTTTATGCAAGTTTTAAGAGCGTCACGGGGTAATCTTGTCAGCTGGCCGCAAAAACAAATCCAAAATACAGCTCAACTATCGATGGTGACGGCAGCCGCAGTTTACTGGAGTGAATCTTACTTTATTATTCCGCAGGGAGGGGTTAACTGTGGTTCGTTTTCCCCTGGGATAAACCAGCCCTGCACAATGCATAGTTCAAGAACTCACATTAATGCTCATTTAATGCTGCATTATACAAGAAGTTCAGTCCCTTTTTTTTTTTTTTTTTGCAGGAGATTCTCACTGGGGTTGGCCCTTTAATAATGGATAGTGGGGTCACCGACCCCCTTCACTGAATAACCCACTTGGGTCTCCTAAAGCGGGGTAGCCGATTTAGTTTACAAATGCACTTTACCCTAAAATGTAAGCGTGTGCGCGCGTGGTGTGTCTTTAAGGAATGTATCAGTGAGTCACTGCATAAATAATTTCTACAATCCTCTCTGACCTCAGATCATCGGAGTGTGATGGAACAAAGTGCTAGTTTACCGCAGATCAGCAGGAGGTTTTATTCGAAGAGCAGACCCCATTAGAATCCTCATCAGCCGGGTCTGAACGTAGACATTGTACTTAACACTTCTCTTTCTTTTTGTCCAAATAAAATCCAGGGCAATGATCATGGAAATAGGGGAGTTGCCCCTTACTGATTTCCTTGTGTGTCTTTCCTTTGAAGCTCGCGAGCTATACTGTGCGTCGCAGAGAACAGAGTTGATCCCTTGAAATCAAACAGATTAATGTGCATTTAAAGAAGCTCTCACACCAATTATTAGTTTCAATATTTCTATAAATTAGCTTTTTCAAAAATATAATGCGGTTTCCTTTTAAATTCAGTGTGATGGCGCGTAATGTTAGCCGTTTGTAGGTGTTCTAGTTCTGTTATCTTAGCCCAGTCTTCCCGACTCCTTCTCCTACTGCCTTGTTCAATACAATAGAACGGCTCAGTCACTAATGAAATTCTCTTCAGGAACAGACTTCATTAGCGTTGCCATAAAGTATCGGCTCAGTGTGGTGTTTGAGCAAGAAAGTCACCCGACTTATTATTATGAGTGACAACAATGGCAGCCTCTGGGTCTGTAGGTAAAGGAAGTTTAGTGGAACAAAATGGGGCAAAAGCAGTTTTTCCTCAATACCAACCTAACCTGCACTGCAAAATGACTTTATTCTTCAAAAGATGTCGGTCTTCAGCTTTAACAACTTAAGCCCTCCATTTTATTTATAAAGACAGCCTCGTCTCCTTTTCCAGTACAGCACAGCCGTGGCAGCTTAATGACCCTGCCGAAAAATAGAAATTAATTGGTAATTAGCATCTGCTAATTATCCAGTGTGTGTTAAAAGGTAATCCTATTGTGCCGTGTATGTGTGTGTGGCTGCCCGGTGATGTGGAGGAATCCTTTTGTTTGGATTGAGAGCCATATACATGGATAGATGATACGCCTGTATGTAAGATGCAAAATAATTTACTTTATGGTCTTGGGATGGACACGTTTCCCACCAGCGCTTCGTGCCCCGGCTTTACGCATCACAATAACATCTTTATATTGCCAAGGGAAGACGTGCCCACAAGAATGAACCATCTGTAATGGCGTTGATTCGCATTAAATACCAGTTGAAATCCTGTTACTAAAGTGCAATGCAGGGTTTACAGCCTCTTTGTTTCATGCGAGGGCCAGGAAGTGTAAATTGGATTAATTCACCCCAGTATTCAAGCAAATGAGATTAGAGGCCACCTATCCTCTGCTGTGCCTGTAAATGAGAATATTTAAGCAACGCTCAGAAAAGGCTTTATTTCATCATAGGGGGATAGATACTCGTTAACCCTGGGGTATCCGATACACTGCTGCTGGTGATCACCTGGGACGTAAAAGGGCGATTATCTGACAGCCACGCCAGAGAATGAAACTACTCTCAAAATCCTCCTCCGTGGTCCAACAGTTCTGGCCACTGATTGCTTGTAGCAGGCAGTCGGTGGCAGGTAAGCACTCCCATTGAAATCGTTCAGAGTGCTTTCTTCGCAGGCACCCAGTCCTCGCAGGCACCCAGTCCTCGCAGGCACCCAGTCCTCGCAGGCACCCAGTCCTCGCAGGCACCCAGTCCTCGCAGGCACCCAGTCCTCAGTAGACCTCTCCCCGCAGCAGTTGCCAAGTTAGCTCTGGAGCAGACTGGCAATAAGTATGTTGCGGGACATATTTGGCCGAACACATCTCCAACACGGAATATGCATGTGGGGGGCATTTTGCAGGCGTAAGTGTGTGTGTGTGACGGTATGTAAGCACATATGATTTCATTGCATGCTATGTATGAAAGCGACTCTGGGTTTGCCGATATTGTTACTTTTCATCACTACAGGGGGTCTGTTTTCAGGAAACCGATCCACGCCGTGTAGTCAGCGTTTCTCTCGCTGAAGAGATGTCCCTTTTCAGAGGACCTTTTTTTCCCCCCTTGGCTCGCTCTGTGATTTCACCATCCGCAAACACGTCAGGAAACCAGTTCTTCTGTTTTACGTGGAGTCCGGAGCCGTGGTGCGTGAGAAGGCTCTGTGTGAAAGCAGACGTCAGCGGCCGGCAGGCGTGACGGCACGAATCCTCTTCCACGCACTCGCAGAAACACAGCGCTGGGAGGTTGGGTAGACAAATCCCTCAGATCTTTCTCCGTCTCGTAGCACGAAGCGGTTTGGGGCGGGTGGATCTTACGCCACTCCTCGGTGCTCACAAGCACAAACAAGGCGACAGATTGTTCACGGTGAGAGGATCTTTTTGTCTTGATTGTTCATATCCTACGCCGTTTGGATGTTAAATCAAGCGAGCCACCGGCATCCAGTATTATGCCCTCTAGCGAGCCACTGGCATCCAGTATTATGCCCTCTAGCGAGCCAGCCCTGCAGCCTGGAGTCTGCTGGCGCTCTATAAAGACACGTAATGTATACAGCGATTTACAAACTTTCTAGATTGTAAACTCCTTTGAGCAGGGCCGTCCTGACGTTGCCCTAATTATTACGTCATGCACTAATTATATCCCGTTTACGCGTTGTACAGTTCTGTGGAAATGGTGCTACGTAATACAATGAGAAGTTATGCAGAAGCCTCCGATGATAAGAACCCGGGGCTTATTCCCCAAAGTGAGTTTCATTGTGAAGGGCCGTCCCTGGCGATGTTCTCTGCAAGAGATGCCGAGCTGGCCTCGTGTGATGTATAGTTCAATTTGTGGGCATCGACGAATTTGGTTTAGATAAAGGAACCAGCCCAAAAAACTTAGGAGCCGGTTTTTGACCCCCAATAACTGAGGCGGCAGTTGCGGGCACCCGCGTTACATGGCGCCGGAAGACAGCAGATGGCTTACAGGTCTGAGGAAGTGTGGGGGTTATTATTATATGCAACAATCCTCTATATGTCACTTTTGCATCAACTCAACTTGGTGTTGTGAGTAACTTTGAGAGCAGCCGGGGATCTCGAATGCTGGGAGAGGAAAAGCTCACAGATGCCAGGTAGTGATTTTAAATCGCCACGCCGACCTTGTGTGTAATAAATATACACGTGTATATATACTCGCACACATATAAATACAAGTGTCATAAGTGAGGGGAAACTGCGGCTCACCAGCAAATTCTGCCAACCCCCTCTTTAGTGAATAAATCTGTAACGTTACAGCTGGCTGTTGATGTGTTTTATGTGGTGGCTTATGTGTCTTTCTAATATAAAGGATCTATAGCCCAGCAGGCCCTTTGAAGCTGGTGCGTTTATAAAGGTATAATATATACTGTCTGGGTCCTGGTCTTCACATTCGTTTTGTCTGCATGTCTTCTGTCTGTGCCGTTGATGAGGGCCCCAGAATTCCTTCCGGAAGCTTCTGCACAGTAGTGTGTTGAAGGCCACTGAGGTTTGTCTGGAAGTCCCATCTTTGTTTCTGATAAATGGTGTGTTCTGGTTGTGTTAAAGATCTCTCGTGCGTTCTCTTTCCAACCAGAAGTCGGTCGTTAAGCATACTTCGCTTACAGAAAAAGACAAATAAGCAGCAGCTTTCTGAACAGGTGCCCTGGGGCAATCTCCCAAAGCAAGATCGTCTTACAGCCGTATCAGTTTATCTGAGGCCGTAGAAGGTAACTTCCTGCCAATTAACGGGGCCGCCTGCAAACAACACTTCAACCCCCAAACCATTGTCACTTTCTGCAAGTGCCCATTCCAAAATGGTTCTTTTATGGGCCAATAAACATGACACCGTTTTCCGGCTAGAGGGGGGGGGGGGGGGAGTTGCTTTTTAGTAATGGGCAGAAGTCTATCAGTTTGTGCTGTGAAGTTTGCCTTTTTATTTTGATGTTGAGGACTACTCGTTTATTTTCATAGTAGCCGCTCTTGTCTACCCCTAAGCACATTGGCTTCAGTGTGAGCTCGATGGGCAGTAAGTGTAGACTATTCCCACTATCTACGGAGGCCGAAGAATCTCCGGTAACATGCAGTAGAGCCGGTCTAATATGTTACACGGGAAGCTATGGCGGGAACGATTCCTTTAACCACCTGATGAGTACAAGTCACTGCGTCTTAGTATTCCCTCGCAGAAGGACATGTTTGCACTAGTCACATACTTATGGCATTAATCTTTTGTGACTCGCAAAAAAACCGCGTGAGATAGTAGCAGGAGCCTTGTTAACATCCAAGCCCGGTCCCTATATTATCGGCAAAAATCCCTCATCTGTCCACGTCTCTTCTTGGAGACTGGAGTGGCTGTATGGATTTATTGGGCATGTGCTGATACTGTGGCTAAAAAGAATCAATTGTATGTTTGTGTCTATAAGTGGAAGTACAGAAGCGTCTTCCATTCCCTGGTCTATGATAGCCCGGTCATGTCTGAGCCATTACATTTCTCATCTGTTTACCACCGACTGGTGCGCATCGTCGCCCTCTGTATACTGTAACGTATACGATAGCCGAGCGTAACCCCCGTATTAGTTATCGTTTATATGGTCCATAGGCGCGGAGGAAGCTTAGTAGGCTGGGTGGCGATTATCGTGAGTGTTACGTCTTTGGCTCCGACGAGCTGCTGTGACGTTCTGGTTTCTCGCGGGGAGCGCCGTGTCTTTTTGAACCCGTGAAACCTGAGACTCCTGTAGCTGAGACTGTCCTGGGCTGGATCTCCGGCGCTGCATTGCCGGTTAATGCGAGGCTGCAGGAATGCATTGTTCCGTGTTTGCGTGGGTGGGGGAGAAGCAGATTTCGTTTAGCCGAACAATTTGTTTGAACAGTGAGCCATCCTGCTGAGCCTCGAGGCCGTCTACCTCGCAGAGCCGTAGATTCCAAGGGGTTAATTGGCACTGCGTGCCTCCCTGCCCCCTTCACTCAAACAGGGGCACATGTTGTAACCCGAGAAGCCCCTAATAAAACCTGTGGCTTTACTAGATTGTCAGCTCCATAGAGCAGCACCGCTCTGCTTCTGTGGGACTCGCTGCTTGTTGTACAGCGCTGCGGATTATGACGCCGATATGTAAATCAATAAGTCATTTTCGTCCGAGATTGCATATGACATCAGTAGGAAAGAGGTGGGTAGCCCTAGTCCCTTTCATTGTTACCGTACGTTTGATGTCCAGGAATCTTGTTACATCCTTCTATGTACTTATGTTTCTAAAAGTATCTTTTTCTTTATTTGTAAAAAATTCTAAAGTCGGCGCTTTGCTGAGAGACGTGTAGTTTGATGGATTTCTTTTGGAAGTGTGCTGGAATATTTCTTGATTTTGATGAAAAGGGGTTGTTGTAGCTTTTGCTTACTAATTGGTATTAGGACTAGGACAGCATAACTAAGCGACTATGGTTTACTGCTCTTGGGGACCACTTCAAAAATGCAGGACCACCGTTCTATAACGCTGTATAAGTGTCAGTAGTCTGGTGCACAGATGTGTTCAACCTTAATTGTAAAGCAGGGCTGTTCTGCTCGCCTATGTCTGCTTCTTCCCTCGTATAAACACATCTTCTGTATGACTATCTTTGTACCACCTCCCGACACCGCTGCTGTTGGACCACAGTCTGAAGATGACAGGACGGGGTTTTTGTGCCCCGGCGTGTTTCATCTATAAAATCTCCGTAACCTAAGGCTGCTTTACTTCCCGGTTGCCCATACGGGTCATGAATCTGTTATGACATCACTATCCTGTAGATGATATCATTGAATGTACACCCAATGTGATCATACCTAAAGAAAGGCCCAGTGCTTGGTAACGTGACTCTGATGTGGCTTCAGTAGCCGTTCTAATCGGCTCTTTTAGAATCGAATCAGATAATCTGCGTTGGGACAGGAGTGTTTTTCTTTTCACACGTGTGATTGTATTCAAGCACTTTGAGGGTTTAATCTCGTAACCCCAACCCCTGAGTAGCTCCCGCTTTCTGCACTCCGTGGAAACCCGCTTCTGCCCTTTTACGTTTATCCTTGCTCCTAATATAGCAATAAAGATGTTCGCCGATCCTTCAGGAAATACAGCTTGTCACCGTGATTTCACTTTCTGAATCTTACAGAAAGTAAACAAGTCCTGTCTACAGAAACTAGAAGACTCGGTTGCAAGGGCAATCTATAGGGGGGTTGGGGGGGGGGTTGTTGCCCTTGCAGATTTTTACTCCCCCCATCTCCCTCCCCCCAGCGCACATTTCTACTTTGACCGCTTTTACTTCTAAAACGACCAGCTGGTCTGAGTCTGGCAGCCCCCCCAGCCGCCAAGGGGTTAATGTTGGCCTGGGTTGCTAAAGCAACCAGCTCTGCATTCTTCAGAGCCCCAGCAGACAAAAGAGAGAGTATTAAAGGGTTAGTGTCATTCATGTTGGAACAAATGGCACGGAGCTTCAGCCAAGGCTGGTGTTCCTCCCCGTTTCCACTGATACTGAAACAAAACAGTCGTCCTCTCTGTGCGTGTCCCCGGTGGAGGCGAACGGGGCCAAGAAAAGTCTCGTACCGTTTGTATTTTCACACCATGTGTGGACTTTATACACACGATGCCTTCTCCAGCTCTGGTGGCCGCCTCTCTCCCGTCCGCCTAACAATCGTGTCCGGTACTTAAGGTCCAACTGCATAGAGCAGCGAGGTTGGGCCAAGGGGGCAATGACTTAAGAGTTTTAGGATTGTTTTATTGTGGTCTGGCTCCACACAGGCCGGGGGGGTATTTTCTGGCTAGGACGTCTTTCTAGTATTACTTTGTGTACAGTTGTTACGTGGCCCAGTGTTGTGGTGTTCAGTAGAGGAAAGCCATTTGTAATAGTGTTTCCTAGTGATGAGTGTTTCAATGCTTCCACTATGGAGTGTCTCTATGGATATGTACCAAGGACACATGTTTAAACTCGGCTGTCACGTGCTGAACATGAGGAGGACTAGGATCCTTTTTACTAGAATTTAGAGCTAGATTTGTATTAAAGGGAGAGACTTCTGGACACCCAGCAGTCGTGTTTAGAGTACGTCTCCCATACACATACGCACACGCATGCTAACCCGAAAATGAAAAATGTGCTAAAATAATTAGGTAACTTATCCTGAGATGAGGGGGCTCTTGTGTATCACAGCTGTGTATATATATATATATATATATATATATGTGTGTGTGTATGTATGTGTGTGTGTGTGTATATGTGTATATATATATATATATATGTATATATATAATTTTTTTTTTTTAAACTTGTCATTAAACGGCAAGAGGCTTGTATGTGTTCACACTGAGGGACAGCCCTGTGGCATACAAAGGGTGTTGCGTGAGTTGTGTGGATTTTTGGTTTTACAGGTGTGAATCTTTTTGTGAATGGCCTTTTGTGCGGGGAGGAAGTATATAATAAAACGGGCTGCTCGTCTGTGTGCTTAGCCCGGTGTCTATTGAATTCACCGAGCTGCTTCCTGGGAAGGATTTCATTGCTCACGAGCGCTCGGGATTTCTGTCTGTCCTAACCCGCTTGCTTGTCTGTCCTTTTAGGTCAGAGTGCGTTTTTGATCTTCTTCTTTTTTGCGTGTTTCACAGACATGATAATGAGCGCGATATGTTTGTTCTCTTTGGAAGGCCTGTGTATTCATGAAAATATCCCGGATGTGACTCGGGTCAAACAAAGCAATGTGGAAGAAGTGAAAGTGATCAATAATATTGTAAAATGATCATTAATATTATAAAAAGTTTGGCTTTCTCAAATCTTGTGGCCACTTTAAGTGCCACCTACGTAGACCATACGCACAATGTTCATCTCATGTAGCCTTCATTGAAACCATTCACGGCTTTGGACATGTTGGTTGGAAGACATTGTGTTTAGATAGGGACTTCCCCGTTGAAAAGGAAGCTGTATGAAGAAGGAGGAGATATTAATATCCCCGAGAACCTCGCACCCGCCATAGAATTTCTTAACCGTTTATATAGACTTCTCGGTCACTACTTTGGGACCCTCTCTCTATCACCATCTAATAACTGCGTTAATAAAGGTCTGAGTCTGAGATAAAACCGCTTCTGCTTATACAGCTTAAGGGCAGAATGAGGCCGCTTTCTAGTTGTGCTGCGGTTTCTGATCTGTGCTTGGCTCCAGAATGTCGCGTCATGGCCAGTAGAAGAGATGAGCCGCTGCTACGTCTATCGAAATGAAGTGTAATTGTACATAATATCTCATTTGTTAGTTCTGGCAGGCATTTTTGGATATGCCAAGAAGTAGATGATAAAAATAAACCCGTACCCCTAGGAAGGATCCAGAAGTTCTTTAAGCCGCATGATCAAAGCCCCTGTCTGGGGTGGGGTGCTGGTAACGGTTAGGAGTACAGAACATGCAGTCTCGCACACTCTTGGGTAATCCGGCCAGAAATGAGAACGACTTTGTTGTACCGCTCACGCTGGCATAATTACTCTGTGTGAGGCATCTCCTTTTTGTCTCGTGGCAATGCTTATTTTACAAAGAAGGAACGAATGCACATGTTTCTGCGCCAGATGTGCGCTCCCGGGGCGATGTCCCCAAGGGTAAAGGCAAAGCAGCCAGGGCGGAAAGAGATCAAACCACGGATCCCAAGTGCAGCTTCGTCACTTAATCGATCGTCAACCGCAACAGGCCCAATAAAGGGCCAACGTGCCCCATGCTGCAGGGGGAGGCTTCATAATACTATAAGGAAAATCCCATCTGATCACGGCCCTTCAATGCAAGGGTTGGAGAGTAAAGCCTGCTGTGCTCCAAGCTCGAGAAATCACCTAACCTCTTACGCATCTGACTCTGTTAAAGGGCTTCGGATGGGAAGTTAATTGAATAGCTCGTTCTGTTTCAGATCTTTGCCATGCATACGATGTCGGTGAAAAGGACTCCACCTTTAAATGTCTACCCAAGTTTTTGTGCCCCCGAGTGAAGCCGGTTCTACTGGTTCCTAGACCTGCTTGGGTTTCTTGGGGTTTGCTGCGTTGTCGGCAGATTCATCCTTGACTGATAGGAAGCTGTGAGGTCCGACTGAGTTTTTACATCAGCAATTATCTTCTTTAATCCCTATGTCACATGCCAGCAAGAACATTATTCTAGTAATAAACCATTTTCCGTCCTCGGTATTTGTGGGTATGAAGAATGTATGTATAAACGGACTGCTCCTTCCAGTTAGTGTTTATTAGTTAAAACCGCTCCTAATGTGCTTGCATTGTACTTGAATTTGTATTTTTTTTTTTTATTATTTAATTTAGAGGATTGTTAAGTATTCTGGGAATTTGACTATAATGGAGCTACTGTGCTTGATAGAAAGCGTGTCTAGCGTACGTCTCGTGATGTCGCTGCTGGGACTGTGAAAGAATTAGCCTTCTGTAAATGGTTTAAAGACACGAGGAAAGGTCAGTGCGTCGCTGTTTTGTGTAATATTGTATTGTAACTGACACAAAGTGTACAAGAATCTACATACCAGCTCAACGTAGAACATTAACAAGTGGAGGAAAGAAGGTAAGTCCTTTTGTGATCTTTACTGATGTTTTGTCAGGATAGAATTCACGGGTACTTGCCTTCTCCATGCTCCTTGTATCGTAAATTCTTGTACTCTAGACTCCCTGTGTATATATAATATATAATTGTGTGTATGTATGTATGTATGCATATATACAATATGTGTGCGTATATAACAAACTGGTATGCTGACCTTTCTTCGTGTATCTGATGTATGTTGACTTGTGGAAGCAAACGTTTGAGGACCGCGAGGAATCAGGCAGCAGTAAAGCTGTTCTAAGCCAGCTAAGGTAGAGGTGTGTGTGTGTGTGTGTGTGTGTGTGTGTGTGTGTGTGTGTGTGTGTGTGTGTGTGTGTGTGTGTGTGTGTGTGTGTGTGTGTGTGTGTGTGTGTGTGTGTGTGTGTGTGTGTGTGTGTGTGTGTGTGTGTGTGTGTGTGTGTGTGTGTTTGTTGCTTATGAAGAATTGGGTAATGGCTCCTTGGTATGAACTCAGTTTGTATATAAAGACCACGCAAGTGAGAATTAGGTGGATCCTACATGAGGGGCAGGTATAGACTGAATAATGGATACTTTATAAGCAAACAGGAATACCTATCGCTTGGGACAGCATGGTTCGCATAGTGGGCTGAACATGCGAATAGTACATTCCCAATGTGTTTCATTCGTCCGCATCCCACAAATACTTTCAGGGGACTGTTGGACGGCCTCCAGGCTCTCGCCATCCTGCGTCCCTTCCTGTTCTCATAATTTCCGCTGGAGAGTTTAACCTTTTGCTGGCCCATTAATGCCTTGCAAACAGTTCACGCGTCGCATAGATGGAGACCTCGAGTATGTTTCTTCTGCATGACCCCCGTTAGACGTGGCTAAATAACTGGAGTACTTTTACATTTTGTGAGGGTTTTCTTCCCTGGCAACGAAATAAACCCTAAATTAATCCAGGACTACTACCTCCTTGTTGTGTTGGTGCGAAACCTCCTTCGGAAACCTTAATGAGTTTGGTTTATTTTTTGTTACTCCTCCAAGAGTTAGAGGCCCTTAGAGACGCTCCACAAATGAAGTTGAAGGGGTTGTTGTTTTTGTGCGTCTAATTTACTTTTCAAAATAAAAGCAGTCCTAATGGGCTGACTAGTCCTTGAAGGACTTGCCATCTAATGCCCCCATCATCTTTAGCCATTATTCGTTCCTCTGACAAAGATTAATTGGCTTACAGATGAGCAGCCTTTTACCGTGTATTAAGCACAGTGTTTTGGTATCTGCTAGGCAAGTGACTTATTCACTAATATTAATCAGTTTAATTGCCCGACGGGGTTAAAGGCAAAATGTCTCGTGGTCTATGTTTTTGTTACCAGCCACGTCTGGTGCCCCTCCTTTTCCTTTTATCTTCTGCAGCCAGCGAGGGCCGCATTATCCATTATAAGTTAAACTCTATTGTTTTGCTGGCTATTTCTTCTCTAATTTTAGTAACGTCGATTCTACTTGTGTTTTCTCTAGCAAGTAACTTTAAGCGTCTACCTCACCCCTGCCAGTGAGGGTCCAAATTGTACGCCAAAACAAAGTCACAAAAATTCTTACCAGGAAAATAGATGCGATGTAAACAATACAATGTAAAGAGAGAATCTTTATATGTAGCAGCAGTGGATTCTACAGTCCCTTAAAGTGACTTTATAGGTCATCCTATAGAATAATATATATATATATATATATATATATATATATATATATATATATATATAATGTGTGTGTTTTTGGACTTGGACTCTAAACAAAAAAAAAATATTCTTTGTAGTCACAGCAATATTTTTTTTTCCTATGATTAGGTATGTTCTGCTTTGGGCATGTAACTAACACGCAAGCAGGTTAACCCCTGCAGATGCGTTTTATATTTCTACACATGAGGACGCTCCTGCACTTTAATGCTTTCTGACAGCTCGTTGTCCTCCTTAACGTGTCTTCTTCCCCTTGCAAATGCATGAAGAGGGGTTCTCTATCCCCAGCTGCTTGACTTACTTGCAGATATGTTGTGTTGGGCTGCGCATGTCCTCTGCGTGTGAAAGTTCACATGTGCTATACTCACCAGCTTGTGTGAGATTTCCAGAGGGTCTAACAAGACCTCCCATGCTCATGTGCAGAAGACACTCCCGGCAACTGGTTGCTTCTATCGGACAAAACCAGGGCAAACATTGGGCGGTTGAGGAGTTATTCTAATTGTGAGCACCTTTTCTTTCTTTCCCAACCCTTACACCGTACTTTTTAATATGGTTCTTCATGGAGCATTGAATTGACGGATAGCCCCGCCACTTTCTTTTGCTACCAGCTCTGCAGGATTTGTGTCAGAGATTCCTTTCTCTTCCTTCCTAAAGAGGATGTTCCCTTTTTTTCAGAAGCCCCAGCAGTTGTGTGAAAGCTAAGCTTACTGCGGTTCTCTGTTACTTGAGAACTTTGGCCAGGAACAAAGTCACCATATTGTCTGAGGGCTGCTGGTCTGCACATGCCCGAGGGAGAGTCGCACTGCTCCTGTCTGTAGCGTGCTGAGAGACTCTACACATACTACTAAAACCATACTATGCCAGGGCCTGACATAGGCTTCATGGTTCTGAGAATCTCTCAACTACGGCACCAACCTTGTTTACAGGAACAAGAAAGCCTGGCTACTCGTGGAAGAGCGATCTGCGGTCTCTGGTCACCCTCTCATCCGTCAGCCGGTCAGCACACCGCTAGCACTGCATCTCGCACTGCATGCTCAACAGTAAGATGCACTTCTAGGTAAATGTTATCTGCCAACCTGAAAACACTTATTTAAAGTGTCGGTGAACAAAGAAACCAATATCCTTTATTTACTCAACACCAACATTTTACGCTGTGCTTCATACAATACATACAAAGTGTATAACAAAGCTAGAGCTGACAGACAGAGGGCTACAAGAGGGTCCGGCTTACAACATCTAGTGTCCTGTGTGGGCTGTGATACCCATGTTCCAGTCTCATGATCCCCATAGCATGATGAGGCCGCGACCATGCTTAACTATAGAGGTTGCATGTTTTGAGGCATGGGAACTGTTTGGTTTGGCCACACGTAGTACTTTGAGTTGTGATCATTAACCTTTTACATGTTGCATATGGGATAATTCCTGCTTTCTGACAAACTCCAGATGTGTTGTCATTTGACTTATTTTGCGTTAGGGAGTCTTTCTTGCCGCCCTTCTATACTGGCCAGCGTTGAGCGAAGCTCCATTACACCCAGCCTCTGAACTCTGTAGCTCCTTCAAAGTGATTGTTGGCCGCTTTGTGGCCTCTTGCGTGTCTACTTCTTCTTCGAGTGTGGCTTTTTCTTGGCAGTGCTCGAGTGTTGCAACTTCAGCATCTTGATTATTGATTCAACTGAACTCACCGAGCCAAACACTTGGATTTTGTTTTGTACTCATTCTCCTAAACCTCGCGTCTCTCCAGCTTCTGAAACATGTTCTTTGGGTTTTCAGAACCACAGCCTGGCCATTTGATCCTTCAACAGTCAGGTTTTAAACATTTAATATTGTTTTTAATTTACAGATTGGGTCCAATGGTAAGGTAATTTTGCCCGTGTTAGGGTAGTTTATCTTTGTAAACTGAGAGCTTCCAGGGCACAGAGGTTGAATCACTTTATTCAATCGGCATCTTTTACTTTATTGATCTTTTTTTTTTTTTAACAAACCTTTTATAATTGATTTTTTTTAATTAGTGTGTTTAAAATCAGGAGTGAAATGTCAAATATACCATTTGTGATTCAGTCCTTTGATGTAAGGGTAGGTGATCAGTAGATGGGTGGAATAGAAGCGGGGTATGATTTTTGTGCTTGTCTGGTTACGTGGTAATGTTTTTTTTTGTTGCAAATGTTGCTACTGGTCCTTCGCCCGAGTGACCGAGCCAGTTTCACACATTATCAGTAGACTTTCCCATGTTCGGTTAGCGTGTGCGTTGGGTCTACAGCAACCAGATAGCAAAAGGACCTTTCAGGATTCCCACCAACAAAAGCTTCGAGTAGATAAACCCCTTCTCTAGCTCTACTCTGTTTAGCACAGATGATTTTATTTATTTAAATGGCTTATGGCTAGATAGGTGCTGCATAAAACTATTTCCCTTTGCATTTAACCTTTTATGCTACTAAAATTATGAGCCTCTTGCTGGCATTCCCTGTTACGTAAAAATTCCACGCAGAGTTTTCCATTGATGATTTAAGTACATTATATCTTAACAGACGTGAAACAGCACAATAATTTGAAAAGGTCACTGTAACCGCAGTGGAATATATTTCACGCGCACTTCTGTCTCCCCGACTGGAAGGTGAATAAAGAGTTTGCCTTTGCTTAGGCTGCCCCCTAGTGTTTGACTTTGGGTCAGCACGCAGGAGGAGAATAAAATGCCACTTTCTTGTTTTCCATCCAACTGCGTTCACTGAACAAGTCATAGAAAGTCTGCTTAAGCGGCTTAGTGGTAGTTATGTAACAAATGGTCTATTTTATTATACAAGAAATGTTATACCTCCTACCAGTTTGCGAGCGGCTGACCAAAAATTTATATAGTGCCATTATATTCAGTGAGCGCTGCAGAGTGGCTTAGCAGGGCATAGGTATGGCATTGCGTACCAATTCGTTCTTACAGAAACTAAAGGCCAGAAGGTCTCTCCTGAAACGGGCGAACGATCTAGAAGGGGCTGGGTGTACATTACACAAGATGTGAAAGTGCACGTGTTTGGGGTGGACCAGCCACAAAGCTGGATGTGTGTTAAGTAGTGTTACTAGATATGACCTAGGGGCAAGTGTGCATGGCGAGAGATACCAGGCAGGTGGAGTGAGGTTAAGAGAGGTGAAAGGAGGGAAGTTAACCTGTCCGTTGCTTTCCGGAAGAAGTAAATATTAGGGATATTTGAATGAATTGGAGACAAGCCTTGGTTCTAAAAAAAACTGGAGTAGGACGTTCAGTAGAAGATAGGGAAGCCCTTGAAAAGTCTAGTTAGCTTGAGAGGATGAGATGAAAGCAAAGCTTAGGCAAAGATCAGATGAACGGAGGGACTGGGTAGGTGTGTATTAAGGAGTTTAAGATGAATCTTGAAAGATACAAGCAGCTGGTGAAGAGATTGGGAGAGGGTCGAGGTGTTAAAAGTGTAACGGACACGTAGGCAGCAGTTTTTTTGTTTTTTTTTGGAAACAGAATGAATAAGAAGGATGAAGGAGAGGTTGAAGTCCGTGGTGGCACCCGTGCAATAAGTGGGTGCGGTAGGGATGACGGCTGCATTAAAATGAATCACACTTTCTAGTATGCGTAGTGATTAAACCATAGCAGATCTGTAATTTTATATTTTCTTCACTTAAAATTATATTACTAATATTTCAGCACTTTTTTTTTTTTTTTTTTTAAAGGTCCTCTATTGTGGAAAATATGAAATTGAATCAAGCTGAAAATTAAACATGTTAATGAAAATGGAGTTGTGGGTGTATATATTTTTGGAAGTCTCCTATAGTGGTAGAAACAGTAATGTATGGAAGTATATTTAATCAAGTGACTTTTTCTTTCAGCAGCTCCATGAAACAGTTAAACGGAAACTGGACAGCGCGGCTTCACCACCAAATGGGGATCAACAAAATGGTTACGGAGACATGTTTTCAGTGCCCAAAAAACTCCGACATGATGATGGACTGACTGGAGTAATTGGGTCTTCAAATGGAATGCCTCCCGTTTCTCCGCTACATCAAATGGACAGCAAGCCTCCCAATGGGGATTCTTTGCAAATAAACGGGAACCACTCAATTGGACTTGATGGTGTCAATAAAAAGTGTCTTCCGGATACAGGCCTACAACTGAACGGAGACGTAGATGAGTTTGCTCTTTGCTTAGGCAAAGAGATGAAGCAGGAACCAGTTGATGATCTACCTTGTATGATCTCTGGAGTAGGGGGTGTCATGTCTCAAAATAACTTACCCGACCTAAACCTTAATGAGCAAGAATGGAAGGAACTCATAGAAGAACTTAACAAATCTGTACCTGATGAAGACATGAAGGATATCTTTGGCGATGATTTCGGAGAGAAAAAGGACAGCGATGCCTCAAACTCGGCAACACAAACTCCTCTACCACAAGACATTCATATAAAGAGTGAGTTCTCTCCGGCAACTTTTGAGCAGGAATCCATCGGGTCACCACAAGTGAGGTCGGCCTCCTCCGGACCCTATGTTGGAAAACCTTCGGTGCCTGCTGGGAGTGCATCTCCAGTAGTGGGTGGCGGGGCACAGACTGTGTTCCAGCCATCCACTCAGACTGTGACTGATTCATCAAATCAGAATATGATGCAAACCTCTAACCAGGCACCAAATGTGCAGAGACCTCTACCCAATGTGTTATTGCAAGGACAGAGCACTGGAACTGCCAAAGAATTGTCCTCGGCACATCAACTTCAGCAGATAGCAGCAAAGCAGAAGAGGGACCAGATGCTACAGAACCAGTCGCAGGTTCACCAAGCAAATCAGATGACCAACTGGCCTCAATCTAGGTCATCCCAAAGCCCTTTAGGTGTTCCATACAACATGGAGAAGCCGACCAGCCCCTCTGTTTATCAGCAAGACTTTAACAACCAGAAAATGATGATGCAGAACATGAACAAGAGTTCACCACGTGGTGGAGGCAACTACATGCAGCCAAACCATGTCAACATGATTGGTCACAAGCCTCCAAACAATATGAACCCTGGCCAGGTTTCTGGTCCAAATCCAATGCTGGACTATGGCAACACCAAACCCCTCTCCCATTATGAAGCCGACTGTGGTCCAGGGGTGGCAGCACAAAATCAGAGCAAAGCTGCAATGCTGACATATCTTCAGCAACGTCAACCACAGCAAATGCCGCACATGACTGATGAGCAGAGCCAAATGTTCCTAATGAAAAGAAAAGCTGGAATTCCGTATAGACCTTTAGTACCTCACGGTCAGGTAAGCTGGTTTGTGTGTTTTGGTTTTCTTTTTTTAGCACGTGAGTGACTAGATGAAGATTTAAGGAGGCCACATCTGTCTTATGCATTAAAGTGCGTATGATAGCTGATGTCCATGTCTTTAATACCGGCTTTATACGGTTGATAAATTACTAGATGCTGCAGACATATACATACATTATATGGCTAGAATGAAGATCTCACTTTTTCATCAGAAATGGGAACTCTTCTCCTTTGTGGTGCCACAGGGTGTTGGCGCCTGCAATTTCCTTTTTTTTTTTTTTGTTTTTTGGTGCTTCTGCTCAAGAAAATGTCTATGAGCATAAACAATTTCAATATCTTATTTACTCCCTGTCCGTAGAAATAGTATGTTCCCTTCTTTGAAAGATTCATGAACAGGGCAGACTTTTTTCAAATAGCGGTATCGCCACAGCCCTGAATTCATGCACCAACGTGGAGAGGTGGGAGGATGTGAAGGAATGAAGCATTGGGTTTTCAAAATCTTTTTCTTCCAATTTTTCAGGATCAGAACCCCCAGCCTAATGTCCAGCGTGTTGCTGTCTCAGCACCCGGACCCGGTGTGAGCACACAACCTCCACAGGTCTCTATGGCTGGTAACCACAGCAATGGCAACTACCTGAGCAGCCAGCAGCAAGCTGTGATGAAGCAGCAGCAGCAGCTAATGATGGAGCAGAAGCAGAGGGAGCAGCTACTCATGGAACAGCAGAAGCAGCAGCAGTATCATCTAATGGGGCAACGGCAGCAGCTTCTGGCTGAGCAGGTACTGTCCAACTGCAGGAGAGTTATGATGAGATACTGAGAATAGACTGTGCTTATGACGTCACCATGTGAAGTTCCCACATGTACCATATTTGCTCGATTATAAAACAAGATTTTTTTCCGGATCAAATGCTCTTAAAAATACCCCTCGTCTTATATTCAAAATAGAGGTCTGACTATAAGACTAAGATCCCCCACAGCGCTGCAGGGGACCTGAATCCTCCGCTGCTGCCAGCACTTCCTCTGGGGGCTTCTATGACGGAGCACCGGTGTGACCTTTCCAGTGCTCCATCATGGAAGCTCCAGCGGAAGTGGCGGCAGCAGCGGAGGTTGTCCTAGGCGCATAGCGCAGACATTCACTGTCTGCCAGAGAAGAAAATCCCTTGCAGGGGACGTGGATCCTCTTCGTTGAATGTCTGTGTGATGCGCACAACAACCACCTCCGCTGCTGCTGGGGCTTCTATGACTGAGCACTGGTGTGACATGACCTTCCGGTGCTCAGTCATAGAAGCCCCGGCGGGCAGCAGAGGTTGTCTATGTGCATGTCTACTGGCTTGCTGTCTAAGGAATGGATAAGACCATTGAAGGGAGATCACTTTGCTGGTGAACTATTGGGGTTTTCTGAACTGTAACTCATTGGACACCTGGGACAGATACCTTTTTGAGCAGTGATTGAAGCTCTGCTCGGAGAGAGGCATGTGAAATCATAGGTTCCTGTCAATTATAGAAACACTAGGTAGACTGTCTACATAGGAAAAAACCTCTCTGCTACAAATAGCTTAGCATGAATGACTGCTAGTGAGATAAAACTCCAAGTTATTCCTTTAATATAAAACTATCACGATTTTCTGATTTTAGTGTGACATGCTTTTATAGAACACTTGAAGGTCCCCGAGGCCCAGTGGATAACGCATTCCCATTCATTACTGCGTGTCATTGAAAGCTTTCTTTTCATAGATTTTTTTTTTATCCAGCTATAAATGCCTTATTTTGTTTGGTCATGTTTTATCTAGATTCTTACAAATGCTAAAATATTCTATTTACAGGAAAAGCAGAGACACCAACAGGAACAGCAGCTACAACGACACCTGACTAGACCTCCACCTCAGTATCAGGATCAGCCTCCGAATTCATATCCGCAACAGCAAGTTGGCCCTTTTCCAGGTACATTCTTGCCTTCCCTACCTGTCTTGGGATAAAAATAAACAGCACTATATATACGATGCGGACGGATGCTGTGCTAATGCAGTTTACTTATGTTTTGAGAGTTTACATATATAGATCTCAATTATTTTTATTTTATGTAATGTTGTATGTTATGAGTGAGATTCCAGTTTATACAGGAAATTATGCAGTTTTGATTGTTTGTTAGTCTGTAGAGGCTAATCTGTGAAACTAGTTTCCGCCATGGACTGTTTTTCGGAGTTTAATGGTTCTTAACTCTGTTATTATGTGGATCCAGAAAATAGCTTTTTACTAACTTTTGTAGTGTTGGAAACACATGTATAACTTAATCTGCTTTCTGTATTCCAGGGTCAAATTCAGTTATGAATCATCCCACCTCTGGAAGTCCACGCATGTTTTCACAGACACAGTCCATGATCCAGATGGGTACTGGACATGCCTCTGTGACGTCCTTGCCATCTGGTTCTAACCCCCAAGACCGGGCTGTTTCCCAGTATCCTAACTTGCAAAGTGTGCAGCGTGGTGGAATGTATAACATGGGGTCAGGTCTCCCACAAATGGTGCCAAATCATGCAACACAACCTAACATAGCGAATGGACAGCCTCAAATTCAGAGGCCGACCAACATGGGTCAAGGAAATCCTCTCCCTGCTGGCTACGGGCAAAACGTTATGGGAAATGCTGGCTTACCGCCTCAGCACAACAAAGGCATGAACCCTGCCCTGGCAAAGGCCCAGATGCCAAGAATGCCCACAACCATGGCAGCTCAGAACCCAACATGGCAGCATCAAGGCATGCAGAACATGAACAGTCAGGCCCAAGGAAATAACGGCTTGGGTGGATTCAACCCTGCCAGTGCTGGATTTCACCTCCAGCAGAATCATCACAAAATGGCTAACCAGCAGTTTGGACAAGGCATGCCACAGGTTGGTCTCGGATCCAGTCGACCAATGTCATCGATAAACTCTTCCGTCCCTGGTCAGATGATACCAAACATGGCATCCCAGCAAAGGACAAATCCTGCCAGTCAACAGCCAGCCCCCAAACAGCAGGTGCTACCGGTGATGAACCAAGCAGTACCAGACCTGAATGCGTTCAACCAGAATCCGGGACAACAGATGGCTAACCGAGCCGGTCTCCACTGTAATCAAAATTACCAGGTGAGATCAGCCAATCAGGATCTGCCGTTTGTCTACGGCAACCAGTCAGGCAATGGTGCGCTACAGAATTTATCTGGGGACGCTGACTTGTTGGACTCGCTACTAAAAAACAGGACTTCGGAAGAGTGGATGAATGATTTGGATGAGCTGCTGGGGAATCATTGATACTGAGCTGGTTCATTTTTTTTTTTTATTACGGGACGTTTTAGTACATTTTTATAAAAAAAAAATATATATAAAAAACTAAAATGTATATTACATTTGGACCAAAAACCTGTGCCATGGTGATATATCACTGGGGATGGAAAGTGGTTACTGCTTCCACCCTACTTTCTTTAGACAGTTGATGCCTGGAGCATGTTTCTTCGCTTGTCACTGGCTATTTTATGTTGTTGATCCTGGCAGGATCCCTTCTCATCTCTCCGAAAGGCCTTATGTTTGTTATAAGCACTGCAGATTTGGGATGAATCGGTAACATTTCCTATGACATCGTTTAAGTGACTGTGTGTGTGTGTGTGTGTGTGTGTGTGTGTATGGCCGGCCGATGCCAGTTTATCACAACCCCCCCTACAAGCTCAGATCTCACTCTGCTTGCTCTTTAGAACAATCATCACATCATCCACTGTGACGCTAAGGCATTGGAGCCCCTCGTCCTTTGATTAGGTGCGTCTCTCTCTGCCTTATCTACCTTATCACAGCGACACACGGTCCTTCGATTCTAATACATCAGGGTGAAAAGACAATTTTTGGGGGGATCTGGGCACAAAATAGTTTTTTTTTTAAAAGAGCATCTGTGATGTTCATCTCATACATTTTTTTTTTTTTAATAAAAGCTCCTATTTTTGCATGTGGGGAACACAATTTACTCAAATGATTAGATACCTTAATTGTATGTTGATATGACAGAGTCCTATTTTTATGGAACAGTTAGCGGTATTTTGTGTACTGCATTATCATACCTTCACACCCCAAGAAGCTTGGTGCCAGCATTTTTTTCAGTATAAATGTTTTTTTAGTATTATTAAATTAAACCATGCACTTTGCACTTACTGCCCTGTGCTGTTCACAAAACAGATATCGCATGGGGTTGGGGATATCAGCACTGTGTGTATTTGCTTTTCTTAGGTGAATTCCTCCCTTTTTCCACTATGTGTAGGTATACCGATTTTTTTATTTTTTTTAGTTTACCTTTTTTTGAAACAAAATTCTATTAATTTCCAAACCGATAGGATTCTCCAAAAACTATGCACAAGCTGATTTCACTTCATATACAAAGTACACCTGGGACCGGGAAGGCTATACCCCCCCCCCGACATTACAATTTAGGGGGTCTTTCTTACTTTGAACATTGAATTCTTTGGATGGCCATTCTTCTATCTTCTGCGGTTTCTACGTGTCTGTAATGAAAGGTGCAGGTCCACCACTCTTTGTATTTCTAGGAGGAACACTTCTGTATTTGTACAAGTTTTCTTTTCCCGAGGAGGTACACACGAGGGTGTAGTTAGAGCTCTATAGTGTACATGTATATTTTAATGTACAGCACAGAGCATTCACGGTTTCCAGTCTCCATTCCCACTTTTTATACAGTTTAAGTATTTCGTGTTATCCTCCATACAGCATGGGAAGCTTAGAGAAGGAGGCTAACATTTCCATTGGCTTTCCGAACGCTCTATTTCAGATGTTCTGGAGTAAAGAAGATATTGGGAGGCTTTTTTCTGATATTAAATTGTGGGATAAATGCATTTCCACTTAGAATTGTGGCCCTCGTGGTCTTGTGCCTTTTGCTGTCAGCATGGAACCCATGCAAACGTGAATCAAGTCCTTAGAATCGGACAGATTATATGAATGGGAACGTATGCCCGCACGCTCTTGGTGTATAGAAGCACTATACATGTGGCAAGGAGTTAATATACGTCGCGTGAGCCCGATGTCAGCCGACGTACGTGTACTGCGCCTACCTGTATGTGTAAATACAATGCACCTGTTTGCCATTTGTAAAGCTCGTACTGTCGAGACGTTTAAAGAGTCAGTAATGCCTTAAAGGGGAACCATTTTTTATTTTATTATCACATTAAAAACGGATTTTTAAAATATTGTGGTGTTTTCTGTTTTAAAGCATCTTAAGTTTTCGTACAAATGTGTTAGACAGCTGCATGTGGTCGCGTTACACGGGTTCTGGCTCACTTATCTTAATACAATCTCCCAATGCAGAAGCAAGAGATTGCTGGAGAGTTATGGAGGGCCATCCTAGAATGCTATAAGATTTACTTTTCTCACAACAGTTGATAGGGAAAGGAGTTTCACAAATTCACTTTGGGTTACACAGTGGGTTGACTCTCCTGTCAACTCTTGATTTAGTGAATAAACCGCACTGACTCTTATTCTACCTCGCGGTGGTAGAATGTCTCACTCTTAATCACCCAGCCATACCTTGTGTAAGTCTATGGAGGAATGGTCTAGAGGACTTTATTAGCATGGCAGCAGGAAAGTCACTCATAATATCACACGATTACCTGCAATGGCAACCCATCTAGAGATTAAAAGAAAAATGATTAGTGTTGGAGAAAAGTGTTTTCTTTTAAACTACATTACTGTACACAGCATGATACTTAATTCCCACTGAGATGTTTTTTTAATTGCCATTCCCCCTTAATATGTTTGTTTAGCATAAAATAGCACAAAAGATGTTCAGAAAGAAGGTCCTACAATGTAGTGAAAGGAGGGATAGAGAAACGGGCTGAGTACACAAAGTGGAGAATGAACCTTTTGCCCTCCTGGTGTTTTCACGGAGTCAAAAGCCAACTAGAATTCCTGATTGCCGGTCGCCAGTCAGGAAATAGTTTTGGAGAAGTTGGCTGCTGCTCGTTGATTAAGCATTACTGTCTCTTTAAAATATTATTCTATGTATGTCCCAATACTACAGGTGTATAAGGAGGGGAATACAAATAGAAACAAAGTGTTGCTGGTCCTTTAACTTTGTGCTACGGATCGTGAAAACCAAGAGTGTATCGGGATTCTTGGGCCGCAGCACCCGTAAGAAAAAAACAAACAAACCTACTTCAGCATCAGAAAACTTAAGAGTAGAACATAAATGGTTGGAACAGCTATAGGAAAATTATTCTTCTGTTTAAAATAAAACATTTGCAAGTAATCCGGTTAAACCGGATTTCATCTATGAGCGGCTTGTTCTCCGCTTGACCCCGTGTTCTGCAGATTTTACATTTTATTGAATTCCTCTTTTGGTTACAAGGCCTTATATACTATGATGAAGACAGGTTTGGCCGTTACCAAGACTTTTTCTTAATGTACGCACGTTGCTGTTTACAGATAAACGGCAATGTTTTTTACCTGAAGTGACCCATCAACAGGCTTGAGGCCTGCAAAGCAACCTGGGTTCAAATTACCCATCAGAAATACTTACCGTGATTTAGTGACTATTGTTGCGGTACGGAATTTAATGAACTTGCATATTCCATTAACACATTTTTATGACATTCGAGGAGCACTATCGCTCGATAGCATCGCTTTTCAGTCTGTTTTATGACTATTTTAGAGCATTAAAAAAAGTTGGTACCAGGAATCTGTACATCTGTCCCAAGTGCCCCAGCAGTCCCTGTCCAGCTAACGTTATTTTATATCACAGTAATTGGTCCACCAGTTGTCCAGTCTCTGAAAATATCTGAAATCTGCAGAAGGTCATAATGTTTTGGCTTTTTTTTTTTTACAGGCGTGACCATCAAATGTTTATTATCTTAATGTGTTTATAGAACATGCACATTTCCAAAGTAACTGGCCAAGTTATCCTTTTTGTGGCGTTTATGTAACAAAATTATTTGGGATTCCTTAGAGCAGAAGGACCTGCAAGTTTTCTTGATCGCTTTGGGGTATATTCACTATGAAGGGCCAACGCCGGCAAATGTCTTCAGCAAGAAGGGCTCAACTGGCCCTGTGGGTGAGAAGACTTTGGAGAAATCTCACTGATTTGATTATACAGGGTCAGCCGAGCTCTTCCTGCAGCAGAAGTCCTCTGGGGTTGGCTCTTCATAATGTATAATGAAGCTAAGGAACTTGTTTATTCACTAAAGGGAGTGTTAACAACTCTGATCCATTCTTACAAGTGTTCCAATTCTAGGTTCACCCGGTCAACATACTGTACCAGTTTAGCAATAAGAATTTTATATATATATATAAATGTTTATATATAATTTATTTTTTTCTGTGGGGGAGGAGGGGGGGTCTGGGAGTGATAGTCAATGTACATACCCGGGTGTGCGGATTCATTATCACTGTGGAGCATTATCCTTAACAAACACATTGGCGTTGTCTTCAGTAAGGAATGAGATGCTATTCATTCGCTGAAACAAGTATGTTGTGTTTCTACTTTAGAATACGCTTCCTCCTATGTAAATAAACGTTTACAGTTTTTATATAAAAAAGATGAAATGAGAGCTAGATCCTGACTGTATATTTTTTACTTTTTAAATAGATTTTAAAAGAACTGTAATGCTTTATATATATTTTTTTTCCTTGAGTGTAAGGGGAGGTTTGTAACTTTCTTTCCCCTGCTTGTAAATGGAGAACTTTTCTCGAAAATGTGGGCCTTTTTGTATGTCTTTGAAAATGTGTTAAAAACAATACTTTATTCTTGTACCACAAATATCATGGCTGATACTAAAGAGAAAAAAATCACTTATGTTCTGCCATTCAAAAATATTAAAGTATTTTGCTAGTGTATTAATGTATAGTGTGTTTATTTTCTGCATTCTCCATCTGTTGGTGGTTTGAGTTGGTTTGCTTTGTCTTTTAGTTTTTTTTGTCACTGTCACACTCCTCATTTTTATAACTCACCAGACAGCGGGATGTGATAACGCACTGTTTAGACAAGCTTCTACTTTATTTCTGGGGTTTTTTGGTTTATTTTTTTCCTTTTTTTTCTCTTTTTTTTTTTTCTCATATTGTTATTAAAGGTGCAGTTCAGCCATCATATTCACTTGTATCTACAAGGTACACACACACACACACACACACACACACTTAGTAGAATCCGTTCCCCTATGCATTTGTCTCTTCCCTGTCTCCAGCTCCTTGGCTTGTAGGACATAGGTTTGGCCAAACACATCTCCTGCTCGCCACTGCGCATGCATGCAATACCTTTTTATTTCAATGGAAGCATTTTCATACTGATTATTGGTTTCTATAATGTCATATTCTACACTGCTGTATGATTGGGCTGCCAAAAGTATTTTGAAAAACCAGACTACAGAGGAAGTTGTGTATAGTAGCTCTGAAGCTGCAGTTTCACTTAAAGGTAAGTACTCTATTTTCATACAGGCTACTTTAGTATGCATTCTTCATTGGAAGGGCTTAATGGGGTGCCAGACTGTATCGACGAAGGAGATTTTTATTTTTAAGTTGGCAAAGTTAGTATACAAATTCCAAGACAGTAGTTGATGTCATCAAACTGCACCTTCTCCCCTTTAAGCCGTATATTTGACTATAGGGAAATGTACAGAATGGCGATGATTGTTATAGTATCAATTACATTAAAATGTACCAGACCAGGGATTATCTCACAGATTAAGCAAAACCTAAAACCTGCAGTGTTCAAGGAGCTCTCTGTGTCTTACTATGTAATAGTTTTTTTTATTCTGCTGTTTCTTACATCCTACGTTACTTTATTAAATTATTTTAAATAAATGAAAATTTGAATTTTTTTTATCCGATTAATCGAAAAAATAATCGGCCAACTAATCGATTCTGAAAATAATCATTAGTTGTAGCCCTAGTCTCTAACAAGCCACAGTTAATATTAACGGGATAGTCAAATATACTTCCGCACTATACAAAGGGACCCTTATGTTATAGAAGGGAAGTAAGTTTTACAGCTGGAAACACAGAAACAGGCCATCCAACCACGGATGCCTAATACTATTGCACAGTTCTCACAAGATATATAGTAAGGGGCTTGCATTTCTCCAAGTGACTTGCTTTCTGTAGTTGGCCAGTTCGTGCGCTGCAGCAGCACAGAAGTGGTATATTTGGTAGAATATAAGTATACCAACAGTGGGTTTGTGTCTCAACCAGCAATAAGGTTGAAGGGTTTCTGACAAGAAAACCAAAAAAAAATTTGTTTTTTGCTTAACTGTTTTTTCCCCTTAACTGGGTTGCTCTGTATAAAGGAAGTGGTTAAACTCAGAGCTTGCTCATAGTAAGGGGTTTGCATTGTTTAAGTGGCCAGTTTGTGCACCGCAGCAGTTACAGCAGCACAAGAGGTCTGCCTCCCCAACTTGCTCACTTAAATGGGCAAATTTGTTGGGATGGAGAAACTCTGGACTGGCTTCCCTCTTCCTCTTCCCTCCCCCACTGCAACTACGTCTTACTGTCACCCAGCTGTGTGCCTGACTCCCTTCTGACTGACCTCCTCTCTCATTGCTAGGGGCCCCATCTAAACTCTGCTCAGGAAGAGACTCCTCTCAAGCTGGCTTTTCTAAAATGAGAATATGTGTAGAGGAGTCACTATCAGACTGGGGGAATTTAAATGGAGTTCAGGAGAAATTGGATTATTTAAAAGTTATATTAGGCTGCGCACTAAGAGCAAAAAATTAAAGAAACTGCTGTGGTACTCTGCAGAAGTGGCCAAAATCATAAAAGAAAAGAAGCTGGTCTTTAGTAGATTAAAAGACGTCAGCGGGGCCACTCACCGACATCAGTGTGCAGTCCTGGCCACTTCCCGCAAGGGAAGGCTCCGGGTAGCCAGAGCCCACAAGTTCCCAAGTATGTTCATTTGCTATACAAGTGACATCATCATGGCTCTGTGGGGGCCATACCATCACTTCCAGGATGTTTTTAATTCTTAATGACTTTGGCTGTATGTTTGGGGTCGTTGTCATGCTGCTGAGTAAATTTGGGGCAAATCAGATCACTCCCTGATGGTATTACATGCTGAATAAATATATGCAGTCTAAACTTGCAAGGAACCTCCACCACGGTTCAATGTTGCCTGCAAATATTCTTGGACCGCTGTCCAGCCCTTTAGCGAACTGTTTTTTGTCAATAGTTACATTTATTGGCCTTGTTTCCACGGCAGATGTATGGCTTTTTGGCTACAAGTCTCCTGTGAAGACAACTTCCGATCAGACTTCTATGGACAGTAGGTGTACCAGGGTCCCACAGCTTTCTGCCAATGCTAAGCTGATGGCACTGTTGGACATCTTCCTATTGTGATTGATAGTAAGCATGATGTGTCTTTCATGTGCTGCACTAAGTTTTCTTGGCCGACCACTACATCTACGGTCCTCAACATTGCCAGTTTCTTAATGCTTCTTCAAAAGAGCTTACGCATAACCCTGTCTGCCCTGAGATTTCTGCCTGTGAGAGACTTTCCTGATGCAAGACACTACAAGACACTACTGTGCTAAGTCTTTGCATGTAGGACTTTTGACATTAAATTATCTTCAGAAACCTCACCTGGTTAGTTAATATTAAACTATCACAGTTTTATTATTTAATGGTTATAGTATAATTTGGTTCTAATATTAAAATCCATAAAAGATCGATTTATACTTGAAATACACTTTGCTTATATATTACATTAGTATTTGGGAGGCCATTTCAAGGAAAAGAAGTCTCACAATAGGGGAAATTTCTCCTAACGGCTCATCAGCTTGCCCTGGTATGACAGGTACAAGATTGCAAAGGCAAGTGCTTCTGATTGTGTGTGCACCCAGTCAACAAGGAGCTGCTGTGCTTCTGACACTTGGTTCGAGTTGATACTGTGTGAGTGTGTGTGAGCGAGCGTGTGAAACGAGAGAGGTGGGCGGTGTAGTGTAGCCCAGCCTTCTCACAATGTTAGAGGCAAATGAGTACAGCATCTGCAACAGAAGCAAGGAACATTTTTAGAGAGAGGTAAGAACCTTATACTACAGGCAATAGAAGCTTAGCAGCCTCCCCATGTAGCAGCCATATGTTGTAAAGAGGCTCAATCAAAGAATATATGCTTAATAACTTTCCATACATATCTGGAGCCCCTGGTGCTTTACATCGATGCTAAGGAATAAGAGGAAACATTACAAGATTAGGCTACTGTTTATAAGCAGCAAATATTCAATATGCCAATAAATCTGAATCTACTGAATGAGGCAGTGTCACACCGAGTCGGTGGCATGGGTTGCACAGCACCCAGGCAGCAGGGAGCGGAGGAGAAAAAGGGGCATCAAGCGGTTGCTTATGAAAAAGTGCATGGAGCCCCTGGGAGTGTGAGGCCTCTGTCTCGGTCGCAGCCCCAGTATTTGATGCTAAGCATCCGAATATGACGTCATATCCCAGCGCTCAGCAGTGAAGCCTCGCGCAAGACAGAGGCCTTGCGCTCCCCCTATAGGACTTCAGCAAGGTAAGTGAATAAGAAAGGGGGGTAGTGAGAGAGGAGACGGGTATCTATTCTGATCATATTCTTAATTGTGCATTCTGATGGGCCAACCTTTTATAGTTTGTTCTGCATTCATTGTTTATATACTGTATTTGCTCGATTATAAGACAAGGTTTTTTCCAGAGCAAATGCTCTGAAAAATACCCCTTGTCTTATAATCAGGGTAGTCTTATAATCAGAATCAACTAGGTCTGACTATGAGACTAAGATCCAGATCCCTGGCAGCGATGCAGGGGACCTGGATCCTCATGTCTGTGCGATGAAGGATGTTGGACGCAGACAACCCCCTCTGCTAAACGCACCTCCTCCCGCCTGCAGCGGGAGTTGTGTACGCGAATCGCGTAGAGCTCTACACGCTGCCCGGAGTACGCACCGGGGACTCAGAAGCTCCGGTAAGTTTGGAGGAGAGAGGGGGAGTGTTAAATGGGGGGCATAAGGCACATTTTCACAGTGCTCTGTGAAATGCCTTTTAACCCCTTAATGCCACTCTGCCTCCAGAAATGCATTTTAACCCTCTATGTGCCACTCTGCTTCCTGAAATGCCTTATACCTTCCTATATGCCCCTCTGCCCCATAATATGCCTTTTAACCCCCTAAATGCCATAGATAAGGCAATTCTGGAGGCAGAGTGGCACATAGGGGGTCAAAAGGCATATCATAGGGCACAGTGGCATTAAGAGGGTTAAAAGGCATATCATGGTGCACAGTGGCATATAGGGGGTATAAGGCATTTCTGGGGCAGAGTGGCAAGCCAGGGGGCAGATGTGCATAACTGGGAGGACAGGTTGAAAAAAAAAAAAGGAAATAAAAACAAAATATTTTTCTCAATCATAGCTTTTATTAAAAAAAAATTGTTCACGTAGTTTACATGAATTAACATTTACTGGTAAAACTTTTTTTCTTATAGGGTCGTCTTATATTCAGGCTTTTTCTTTTTTCATAAATTAATATTCAGATTTTGGGGGGTCGTCTTATAATCGAGCAAATACGTTATTTTAAATTGGCCCCTCATAATGTATAATTATTGCACACGTTTTACCTACAACTACTTGGTGTAAAAACAAAAAATTCATTTGTCAATGGCCCATTACATAAAATTAAAAAGTGATGCAAATATACTGTTGTGATATTGGGATTTATACTGTACTACCTTCAGTGTCTGGCTCAGTATATAGGGATGGGAGATATGCCATACAACTGTCTGCATCTTTCTTGCTATAATAAGAGAGACACTGTACCACTCTTAATCTCTGGATCACCATATAATGATAGGAGTTATGCTGTAGTGGTTGTGGTATACCACTGTATCACACTTGGTGTCAAAACCTGAATAAATCCCTGGATTTGGGCATATTTGTTTTACTTTTATGTTTTTAACTCTCTACAGTTCTAATATCATATTTTTTTTGTCTTATTATCTACTTTGCACAAAAAAGCCTCTGTAAAGATGTAGTGGAAGGGCACAATATTCTGTTCTTGCCTTGGCCGCAACGCTACGGCTTTTCCCCTCTTATTCAACAACTTTTTTAAAGTCAGCTCCAGATGTCACTGACACATTTAGTGTAATGCTGTTTGGGGGGAAACGATGTCGCTGAGAAGCTGTTTGGGGGGTAAGATGAAACTGACAAACTGGGAGAAAAGCTGGCACTGTGGGAAGTGAGTGACATGTTACATGGCGAAGTCAGGGAAACCAAAGCGGTGTAACGGTTGCCATAGAATATGGGTGTAGTTAGAGGGGCTATGTTTAAGGGGAGGAGATAGCAATACTGCGACACACTGCGACACTCACCTGGGGGGCCAAAAATTATTTTGCACTCAGGCGTCAGTGACCCTAGGCTCTGCCCTGGAATGAGACAGTTATAAAGCAGGAGATAGGCAGGGAATAATCATGAAAGCTTTACTAACAACCTCAATGCTTTATGAACAGGAAACAAGTGCAGACTCTTCAACTGGGGAAAGATCTACCACCTGCCTTCAAGTCCTTACCCCTGCCCACCAGCAAGCTACCTTCTACCATCAGGATTCAGAAAAAGGAACCTATCCTCTCTGTAGGTGGAAGAGAGATCAAGTGATAGACAAGATTACAAGTGCTTGGTTTGGGTCCCCAACAAGGAGCAACATTTTAGGGCACAGACGGCCTCTGAAGTACCCTGTCTGACATGCGTGACCAAATTGCTCTGCTGGCTTTTGTCACTGTGTTGGCTGTTTTGGAACAAGGTAAGTGTTAGCAAACGCTTAACCTTATGCCGCCAACAGAATAACCTCTTATTTGTGAGTAGCTGCTAGACAGGAAGCTAATGGGTTAAATGCCAGCTTCTATGTAAGCTAAAATAACAGCGTTTGTTAGATTATGGTGCAAGGTTAGCTCTGCGGAGCAGCAGTGCCCATTGTGTCTACAGTTGACAAGATAGTCCGGAACAAGTTAAGCTCGGCATATATTTAAGCTTGAGCTCTTCAGCCCTATAGGTTTTGGGCCAAGTAAAGACTATTTTGTTTAGAGAGGAGCAGTGCAAACTGAAGCTGAGCCAACTAAAGTGCACCTTTTATTTACTTGCCTGTGTTTGGTAACCCTACTTAGTTTCTATGCCAAATAAATTGCTTGTCACGTCCCCTGCGCTGGCTGGCTAATCCGTACTTGGCTCTAGCCATCTTAGGTACTTCAATGCATATGATAGCCGAGAGGTCCCGGTACTTGTGTATTATCCAGGCGCCCCCTAGTGTATTATCCGGGATGCCACCAATTTTTTTATTTTTTTTTATAACATTTTATTTTCACTAAACTTAATTAACATTACAAGCAGGTAATTCTTTATACAATTTACATATAACACATATGTACACACATACAATATACATATAACATTTAATGTAATCACACAATGCATCAAAGAGATTTTCGCCACAAATTCTGCAAACTAAATTTGGATGAATCATCGAAGTTCCACAATGTTTCTTATTACGCCATTTAACTGAACCATCTAATCTCTCAAATGTTTGTGCATGAGTACCTGTTTTTGGATCAACAAAATTATATTTGGGATTTACTGTCAAATGTTGAAAAACTTCAGAATGTATTGTATTTGAAAATAGTATTGCTCCTTCTTTAGCACATTCTTTTATGAGATGTAATAATGTTAATCGCAGATCTCCTATCAGGAATTTGAACAAGAAAACCCCTGTGTCTGTGTCCAACATATACTTTGTCACACACATTTAAACACAATTACACAAATTTACACATGTTAACACACACACTCTCACACCACTTATGCAAACACACACAGTCCATCTCACACCGCTTACACATCCATGCTCACGCATACATATCCATATCCATGCTCAAATAAAACATGTATAGACACATCCATGCTGACACACTTATACTCACATACATGCAAACATATATACCCCTTCCTGGGGAAGTGATATAATAAAAGGGAAAAATGATTCTATTCTATAGGTGAATTGATTTAATCCTTACAGGGGATTTCATATCTCACATCTGTGAGTTGTTCCATTATTCATTAGTACATAAATTAACCTGTACTTATGATTTAACATTTTTGATGATGTTATATATGTATTTTTTTCTTACAAGCAGTGTAGATGCTTATTGGTCAGTTTTAAAAGTCGCTCATCCATCCTCAACACAGCGCTATTTAGGAAGAATAGGTCAGGTGCATGATGGAAAATGTTACAAGAGAATTAGACTTATATTAGTAAAATATATCGAGTTGCTAAATCGAAACATATATTAGTAGATCTTGATTTTTTTAAATATGACTGACAGGAGGATCAAGATCAAGTGGGGCCCTGGGGCACACACATGTACAGCAGTTATAGCAACATATGAGGCACAGCCACATGTAGTTTATTGTATAATTAAATAATGTATTGAGGAATATTATAAATCTATAGCCATGTTTACATACGCTGCCTGTTTCTGGCCCAGTCCTCCTACCACCACATTTATAATGCATGAAATCTCTCCCTCAGAGAAGGAAGAACTCCATATAACCTCTACTGCAAAGCTCCTAGGTATGTCTGGATGTGTATACACACTACCGTCCAAGTGTTGTCCCTATGTTAATAAGGATGTTTCTTTTACACCTACCTCTAATAACCATACCTTTAACATTAGACAGTTTATTAATTTCACCACACATAATGATGTTTATTTAATCATGTGTAAAAAAATGTGGTATGTACTACACGAAGCCATAATGACAGGATTAGGGAACATATTTTAAGTGTTGAGTCATTTGTTTCTTCTTCACCCATTGGCAATCATTTTATTTTGTGTAATAATTGTAATTTACAAGATTTCACCTTTATGGGGATAGAGCGTTTCACCTCTCCCCCTAGAGGTATTGATGTTATTACCCTTCTTAACCAACGAGAGGTATACTGGATTTTCATTCTGGCCACTAGAAAGGGTTAAATTCTTGGGATGACGTGTCCTATTTCTTTGATTAAGGTATTGTTTGCTTTAAGATTTATTCTCATCTTTGATTTTATTTGAGTATATTATATATTTTTATTTGTGATTTATTTCTTTATTTGGGTATATCATGTTTTTTTAATTGTTTCATATTGTTGGGTGATTCATTTATTTTTGCTATTATCGGGTGTTTATTTTTATTAAGTGTTTGATTAACATGGCTATATTAGGGTTGCTTTTGATAAAGTAGTCTCTTTTTCTGCGGATGCTATGATATTCATTGTGTGTTTTTTATTTTCTGTTCCTTTTCTTGCATAATTTTGGACACGCTATTTTTTTTTTGTACATATGGGATCAAGCATCCAAATAAAAGACATTTTTTTATACTTCTATTTTCATGGATTAACAAATACAACGTGCTATTGGAACACAGGAGTGATGGTTGCTGACAAAGGGCTTCTGTACACCTATGAAGATATTCCACTAATAATCAGCCATTTCCAGCTACAATAGTCATTTACAACATTAACAACGTCTACACTGTATTTTTTGGTCCATTTCATTGTATTCTATTGGACAAAAATAGCTTTTTCTTTCAAAAACAAGGAAATGTCTAAGTGACCCCAAACTTTTGAATGGTAGTCTATATAGGTATCTTGATCTGAAGGGTAACTTGCGGTCCACCCATTTCAAATAAAAAAGCCAGAAATGTATTTATAGTGCTTCTGTAAGAAAAATTCCATCTAAAGAATGAACAACAGGAGTTCTGAAAACTATTATCTTGGGCCAACTATAGGTAACGCCTTTGGCAGTCAACTGTAGATGTATAATTTTTTTCACCCTCTAGTGACGCCAATAATGCAAAAAAATATGAACTGTGTATGTGTCTTCCAGTGCATTTCCTCTTGGACTGGTGGGTGGACGTTTGTTTCCCGTCCAAACATTGCTTTCCTTCTCTGCAGCATATTTTTCCATGCAGGTCATCTGGGCACGCCGAAAGTACAACATTTCTCCTCCGAGCACGTCGGGTCATCCGAACTTTGAAAGGACCTTCAGAGCACAGTAAGTGGCTAGTTCTCATACACCAAGACTGGAGAGAAATATGGAATTGGGATATAGACACCAATGCCTTCCACAAGTTTCTCACAGACACCAGCATCTGGATTCAAACACTTTATTCCTG
Source organism: Sceloporus occidentalis (assembly GCA_023333645.1). Taxonomy (NCBI): domain Eukaryota; kingdom Metazoa; phylum Chordata; class Lepidosauria; order Squamata; family Phrynosomatidae; genus Sceloporus; species Sceloporus occidentalis. Next base: position 1,231,569 of record JALMGF010000036.1, on the reverse strand, counting down.
AACAAAAGTGACATTTTAGAACTTATGGTTTCCTGGCTCCAAGAGTTCTCGCAGCCCCTTGATATACCATTAAGAATTGGTAAATAGTATATGTTAATGGAATATTATGCTTTACAAAATGTTCTGTAATGATAAATTTGCTCTTTGGAGTTATCGTTACATCCAAGTTTACTGTACCCTTTTCCGTTTTCCACCAGACTGAACTGCACAGAATATTTTCCTATTTTTCTCTCTGTTCTTTGGATGGCTGGATATTTTTTCCATGAAGGTAAGAAAACCCCAAACAGCTTGTAGTCAGAACTGGTCGACACCAACACAATGAACCTGTGACCTACACTCACAAGGGATGACCTAAGTAGTCTTTAATAGTAATTGAATAATCAGATTTGATCACCACACTCCTGAATAAGAAAAATCAGTTGCACTACCAAGATCACCTTATAAAACACTGTAAACATTAAAAATACACCCAGCAGAAGAGACGGACTTATACAGCTACATAATTCTGAAAATACTTTACTACTGCAACAGAACAAAGTCCTTTAGTTCAGTAGGTGGCCCTCTCAGGAGTGCAAGTGCTGTCATCTAGTAGAGGCAACCTACTAGGGAAGACCACCTATTAGATGGAAGGACTTGTGGCAGTGAGGTATTGTGTTTTACATATGGAACGGTCATATATATATATATATATATATATATATATATATATATATATATATATATATATATATATATATATATATATATATATATATATATATATATATATATATATATATATATATATATATAGCACAGGAGTTCCTTGTTTTGCCGCATAAATAATGCATTTTTAATATCATTGTGTATTTGGTAGACTTCATACATTACTTTTTAGATTCTCTTTTTTAAGGGACAGCTGCAGCTTGTGGTCTCTCTTACCTCTATGCACGTTACAAGTACTTTCATGGATACGCAGCGTCTGCAGTGGGAAGGTAAGACATTAGAACAAGGGAAGAAAACATTTCTCATACATATGGTTTTGCACTTGAGTAGAAGTGGCTAAAAGTAGTGGGAATGCTTTTTTTCTCAAAAATATTTTCTTTTTTCTAGAAAACCCTATAGCGGTCTTTAACTTGGGACAAAATAGGCTCTTCAAAGCTCCATATACATTTTATTTATATATATAATGTAGTGTACTCTAGAACGACTTTTTTTTTGATAATACGGTGCTCATTACAAGATTAACAACATTTACATGGTATTTCTAATCCATTTGATATTTTAATGGATGAAATGTGCTTTTCTTTTAAAAACAAGGAAGTGTCCCCAAACTGTAATTTTAAATATAATACACAATTTACATTAGAATAGCTCATTAACCACCCAGAGGGACACTGCCTACTTACAATCTGAGGAATAGATTTTATTAGCATTGCCATAAAGAATCAGCTAATTGTGGTGTTTGAGCAGGGAAAGTCACCCAAAATATTATGATTGAACAAACATGGCAAAAAAGCTCTGGTGTGTAGGGCATCAAGTACTGTAGGAAATAAGGGGGCTAGAAGACCTGATATAATGACGAGATATTTATGGGTGCTTGGAAATTGGAAATGAAAAGGATTGGAACTTAAAGGAGCTATGGTAAAAGGGAGGTTGGGGGTGCAGGCTTGCCCCAGATTCCATTAACAAGAAAAAAAGCCTGTGAGACAAATGTAAAATAAATACAAGCAAAATGTAACTATTATCTGCCAAGCCCATGCCGTATTGCGGTCAGACTCCATAGCGATATTACGTTTATTGTACAGGCCAGCCGTTGGCTAATGAGGTATCTCCTCCTTTTCATCCACAGATTGAGGCCTATGTACGTCAGTGCGTCACTAATCTGGATTCTCATTGGGCTGTCGCTCGTTGGACTTGTGGAATATTTTATATCTGCTTACTTTGGTGTCCGTATTAAAGAATTCCTGGGCTGGAGACTTTTTTGAAAGCTTTACATTTATTGGTATTTACCTTTATGGTATAATTCATAGGAGATGTGGTTTCTATGCTCAATTTGACCACTGTTGATAAATGTAAGTTACACAGAAAGAAATATCTTATTCCTTGACTGTAAAACACAGTGCTGCATACAGTAATGTAGGTTGGCATCGACAAGATCTTGGTTTTATCTCGCTTTATTCCGTTAAACGTCTTATCTGCAGACTTGGAGGCTGCCATTCCTGCTCCTGCTCAAGCACCACACTGAGCCGATACTTTATGGCAGTGCTAATGAAGTCTGTTCCTCAAGTCTGGGCTAAGATAACACAGCTAGAAAACCTACAAATACATTATATAATCCTGCGGGAACAGGGCCCATCATTCCTCTTGTATCTGTATGTCAATTGCTGTATTGTACTTTGTTGTTATCTAAAATTTTCTTCTGTGTCAGCGCTTTATAAATAAAGTATAACAATAATAGAGTAAGAAAATAAAGATGTTTTAATGAATTGTCATAAGCCTATCTAAGAAATGTATTCACTGTAGCTGGACGTCCCAATGAATTTTATGGGCCATCCCTACTGATTTAAGTCTGCATAGATTGCTTTCTCAATATAATGATGACATGCTCTGGGGCAGGGCATTAACGGGTAGAGAATAGCCCCATTAAGGGCAGGGAGATGGAGGGACTGCTGACCACATGTGGTTTTACTGAAGAAAGATTAATACAGAGCACACCGATGCTCATTCCCCACATATTGTCTTCCGTTTTAGGGAAAAATAAAAACAGGCTACAGTGTCGGATCCAGATAATTACAGTGCACATTTTTATTTTCTTCGTATAGATCTATTAGAGAAATCAATAAAAAATACAAATGACAAAACACATTATGATTTGTAACATAGCCCAGTGTATAACCGAAGTGGAAATGTATGGCATCAGCTTTCTTTAAATAGCAATCTCAATTTTTCCCCAATAACATTTTCTTTATCATTATGAATCAACATATACAGAAAATAGATTCAAAGCGTACAAACTGATTTTGTCATATCTGAAAGAGAGAAAAACTTTTTTTTTTATTATTTTAACAAATGGGACAACCTGCGAGGCACTGGTTGTTGGTCAATGGCTACAACACCCACAATTCTCTGCAAGCTATGGCTGAGAAGAGGATTATGGGAAATGTAGTAGATCAAGAGCTGGAGTGCTCCAACACATCTGTATACAGTGAAGGAACCTCCAGGTGAAGGGGCTTTTTTTTAACCCTATCCCTGTCAAAGAAGCCTGTTTTTGATTGCCTCTATAAAGATTTTTACCTTAGAGGTCTCTACACAGACTGACAACACAGACTGACAACGCCGTCTGTCCCTCCTGTTAAAGACAGATAGTTGGTGGGTGGTTTCCTCATGCTCTTACAGGGCAGTAGTACATTGATTTATTTTGTAACCCCTGCAAGGTTAAAGAGGACTAGTGAAAGAAAAAACAAATCCAGCCATTACACATAACATCTGCATTGCTATAGCATGTAAGAATCTTAAAAGTAGTACAGGAAAGTATCACTCGTAAAAGAAACATAAAAGGAAAGTTACTTTGCTCACATAAAAAAGGCATTTAACTGCTTCAGTACTTAGCAGTACTGCAGAAGTTAAGGTGACAGAAAATCAGTGGTAATAGTGTCCTGCTGCCCCGGTCCTCTAGCGACTCATGAGAATAGTCCTGCCCTGTGTATCCAATGCAGAAAGCAACGCTTTGGCGTCCACTTATTGTGCTTTCCATGGCAATAAATGCCTCAGACTTTCATGTCTCAAGTGGTGGGTTAAGGAGGGCCATGGCAGAGAAGGAGGAGAGGCCAATCAGGGCCCCAAGAAATGTCACCCCATCTAAAACCGGTTGGAGGGTGGATGTCCTGTTGTAGGCCGAACCGCCTGCATCTGTAACAATGCATTTGGAGACCCCTGTGTGGTTGGAGCAGCTTCCGGTCCGTCCCCAGCCGCGTCACATGGGAATTGGCGCCAAGTGTCTCTGCTTCTGTCCCACCCCTGCTCTTGAAGGACTTTCCTGTCATAGCAGTACTGGCAGGAGAGCCGTGTTACGGGGCAGCACGGGAAGTTGCAAAGTCCACTTTTCTGGCATTTTGTTGGTCCAAAAGAACTCAGTCTGCTTTTTTAATAAATATCTGTTTGGAGACAGAGATAATAAATTAAGAGTGGAAAGTGCTCGAGAAATCTGTCGGCCTCGCATGTTCTACAGATACTTCAAACTTTAAAATGTGGTCTTATCACTGCAGCAACCGATGGAATGGTCCAATTAGCAGGACAAATCCATTGGTTGCTATGGCGATAAGACTACCTTTTAAACCTGGCACCAGAATCACCTTATGTAACATCTGTGTTTTCCATTTTGTTTCACGCGATGCAAATCACTTGAGTAATGAAATGAAAAGGGATGTGAAATTCAAATCGAATATAACGCCAGGAGAACCACTTCGAACAGGAATACTTTCTGTATCCAAAAGAATATTAAACCAAAGTATGCTTTTAACTATTGTACGTAATAATGTATCCTGTATAATCAACAAAAATATTAAATAGTCATATAAAGGGTTTTTTTTCACCACATTGAAACTTTGAAGAGTTGAGTGAGCTCATTACTTTCCATTGTGAAGGACAATCCTAAGCAAAGGCTCCAGAGTAAAATATGGCATTGACCCTATATAACACAGATTTGAGTGTTTCACACAAGCTCGTCTCAACCTTCAGTGAACAAACCCCACACAGTCATCTAGCAGTGATCAGAAACAACCACAAGTGCAAAATGTGGTCACAAATACATACAGTGACTGCCAGCCTTTAACACACACCATCAGAGATGTTTAGATCCCTTTAGGCAGACGATGCTGGTAATCAATATCCAGGAAAGGACACTAAAGCTTTATACCAGCACAAAGGTCTCTTACAATCTTTTATTAAGGTGAATCCCCATTTTTTATACACGTTCCCCTCCAGAACAGAACTGGGGCAGTTGTTTGTACATCTTGCAAAACTGTTCTACTGTAACCGTCCATACCTCACTCAAGATGACCCAAACGGGAGAATCTGTCTGGATAGACAGCCGCAGTGCCTCAAGTGGCCCAAACGAAGGATCTACTTCACCTTCTGCAATACCTTTAGTAAAGGATCCTGTGAAACAAATACAATGGCAAGAGTCAACCATCTCGACTAATAGAGTATCTGAAATAAAACCAAAAGCATTCATTTCTGGGTTCTGGAATTGTCTCATGAACACTGCATACTGGATACTTTGGGCAGTGGGTGTTCAGGGAACACTGCTCGTGGTGCCTACTAAAAATGTATTGAAAAGAGAAAAATGTCTACTGCGGTATCGTACACCAAGTGTTTACAACAAGCTAAAACCGAACATAACTTATGACAGCCAAGTGCTGTCATAAGGATGGAATTCCCTCACAATACACCCAAACCACATACACTACCATTCAAAAGGTGGGGGTCACTTAGAAATATCCTTGGTTTTTATTTGGGGGGGGGGGGAGCATAATCTTTGTCCAATAAAACAACATGATATGGATCAGAAATATGGCGTGAACGTTATTACTGTTGTAAACGGCCTTTATTGTGTCCGCTTATCCAGGTTTAAGTTTAAGGCTAATCTATCATTAAAAAACCCTTTTGCAATAATGTAAGCAGAGCATGGAAAACAAAGACATTTCTGTGAGCCCTAACTGGCAGTGTAATATATACAAATTAGTGCATATTATAGGAGCAACCCCTTTGCCAGTCCTGTGAAAAGCTGGTGAATCAAAAATGTGCAATTTGGGATTAATTTTAGTAGTGCCGGTCATACTCCTTTAAGATTGCTAATTACTGCAGACACAGAAAACGTTGGTGATTAAATGCACGTTAACGTGTTTTAAAATATTTAATGGAGAAAACCAACCTTGAAATTTGATTAATGCTGATTCACATGCTATCCGGCTTTTTTTATTATTATTATTTATAATTATTGAAGTATGTTTTAATCTTAATTAATTAGCTTGAAAATGAAAACCAATGTGACATGTTTGAATCGTCTCTTCTCCAGGGATTAGAAATCTTGTAACATCCATAGTCCTTTTCCGGGTAAGCATTTTAGTCTAAATATTTCAATGGGTAAAACATCCCACAAGCACTTTAAAGCTACCATTAGTCTAAAGCTGATAGATACACCAGTTTAGCATATAAGTCCCCTTTTCCACATTCAGATATGTTGTTCCCTTGTTCCCAAACACAGTAAAGTCTGTTTGACCAGCAACCAACAGCAGCCGTCAAGACCAAGTCAAAAATATCTCCAAGCATCTTGCTTAATGTTTAGCCATTAATAATCATTTAAATGGCACAAACAAAAAATTATGCAGCGAACTACAAAAGCAGACAAGGGGCGTTCATAACTCTCTGTTTCTTACACTTTCTGTTAAGAAAAAACAAACAAAAAACAAAGCTCTTCAATGTTACCTATCTGAAGGTATCCGTCTGGCGTGCGGTGATATTTGGAAGGCTTTCCTCTCCCCTCTTGTAGAGCTTCTTTATCAGACTGCAGGCTCTGTATAGGGAAGAATCATCAGATTTTGTATTATTCGTTTATTATTATTATTAGAACAAAAACGTCTGATCCCGAAATAATCTTACATTTTTGAGGGTTACGTGAGTGAGCAATGGATTTGGTCATGAATCCAATTAATTTAAAACAAACCGGTAACCTGTCAGGTATAAATAAGTCAACTTAGAAGCCTGAATCCTGCTGAGCTGAGTGTTAAAGGGATAGTCAACCTCATAAAAAAAGTAAACGGAGGGCATAGAAGGGAAACATAAGCTATGGTCTCAGAAGGACCACCGGTGTTCACATTTCCTTCATACAATCAGTTTCATGCTTTCTCCCTTCTTTGTTGCCTCTCCTTATTGTTAACGTAGCCTTAAAATCGTCACTTTTTCCATAGCATGCATTTTACCAGTCAGTCCACTAAATAAACCAGCGTAATAGTCCTTGCAGATTAAAATAAACAATACACATACATGTAGTGAATGCTTATACTCTTTATATAACATATACTTCCTTCCAGGATGTCTACATGTCTATCCTGCCCCTGTTAAGCTGCCGATTGCTGTTAACTGGTTCAGGTGGCCTTTGTACGGGTAGAGCGAGGAGAAGGGAGAAGAGTCAGGCCAAAGGATTGATAAAGCTGGCTCTGCCAATTTGTGCCTAAAGATCTGAAGAACAAATACACTGTATTAAGCTGTAGTATTATTATCCCCTTAGAGATCCTAGAGAGCCTAGATAGCGAAGCCAAAAAAGCCCTGGATGCAAAGTGATCACTCCAAAGAGCGATCACAAGCACCATGAGTGATATTGGCTTTGGCAAGATGGCTGCCCCCATTAAAAAATAAACAAGTTCACAGGAGGCCCTCTAGAGACTCTGAACACTGAGCTCTAGCACTGTACCTTTCAAAAAAAAATCCTATCCCGGAAAGAGTACTGGCATTTGAAATACTGATGGGTTGTCTAATTTTCAAAAATGTATGGTTTGATGGGGCAAATTGAATTGGCTGGTTCAAAGATGTTCCAAATATGACATAGGCAAAGACTGACCAGATGTCAACATACATTTTTTTTTTAAAATGTGCACCTTCCAAATTTGGCCCTTGCCCTCCCAAACAACCCGGCGAAACTATGAGGGAGGGGAATCACTGTACTCAGGAGATGTTGCTGAACACAAACTGGGGTGTTTGTTCAGCAGTGACATATACAAGAAGCTGTAAATTCATACCTAAATTACATTGTTGGTGGGAAAAAAACCCCACAAAAAATACTACCACAAACTTTGACAAAGGCTGTTGGTAGAATTAGTGCATGGAAAAAAAAATAACTTGTGTGGGTATACTGTGGGTATAATGAGAGAGAAGAAAACTACAGCTAAACACGAGCACCGCAAAAATGTTAAAACAGCTTGGTCCGTAATGGGTTAAAGCTTTTTATTCTGTGAAACCAAGTGGACGTGTTCTCAGTCAGGCCACTAGGGGGCAGCCGTGTCTTATCCTGTCGACATATGAAACAAGGAAAGCAGTTTCAAGGTTGAGTGTGTAGCCCAATTTCGCCAGAATCGTAGCACACAAAAGCCAATTTATATGCGTATTACAGATAAGATGAGAATGCTTGAGAGCAAGATAAATATTTGTGCTTTTTTATTACTATTCTTCGTATGTACGAGGCACAGCGAACTGAGCTGGTAAACTAAAATTACCGCTGTGTAATCCAGTAGGACAAGCGATTCATTCCTTTGCCTGTTAAGAGATTTACAATCAAAATTACAGCAAAGCAAAATATGTTCTCAGAAGGAGGTGCCTGGCCATCTTCCTGAAAGTTATAGTGCTGCCTCTGTAAACCTGGTTCTCTCCCTGTTGGGCGTACAGCCTGGATTCCTAATATTAAACTCTATTTATGACATGTCTTGGTGAATCGTACACAATTTCAATCATCAAATAAAAATATGGGAAAAAGAACTGACTGGAAAAAGAAAAAAGCATCACTCTTTACATAACCAATGCTCTCAACCTCCGGAGCTTTTTTTTCATGCTGGAAACACGAATTTATTAGTAGCTAAGGTATATCCTATTCATCAAGTACAGAAACCTATTGCATTATATAACAGCCTCAGGGGATATACTAATACCAAAAAAAAAAGGAAAAATGCAGTAATATCATTATCTTTCAGACTAACCAGACACACACCTTGAATGGACCATGGAAGGATAACATTTTAGCAACTACCTCCGATATCAACCAAGAGGTGTCCTTAATAAGAATAATGTGGTTTAAAAGACCATTGACACGTGAAAGAAGTATACCTAACGAAAGAAAAACAGAACAAGATGTTTTCTCCCTCATCGGAGAGCTTCTCCCATCACCGCCTCTGGACTCGGTGGAGGTGGCTCTCCTTGATATGTTTCCCGAATATCTCTTTGTTTCACATCGTACACTTTTGTCCCATGTATTGACTGCTGCGAAACTCTGCATAGCCAAGCGTTGGAAGAATCGCGTATCTCAAACTATCCAAGAGGTCCTCTATCCAGCTACCCGCATCATTAAGAAAATGCCCCACTCAGCTTCCAATACCTCACATATTTTCGCTAAGACATGGAGCCAGTGGGTTCTACACTCGCAACTTTTTGACACTTACACCATGGTGTACTAAAGCTCTCTGCACCTGCTGAATCCCCCCCATTGCCTTCTTTTCTCTCTCTCTCTCCTATCTCTCGTGCCTCCTCTTTTCCTTCTTTCTGACTTTTCTTTCTTCAATGCACTTTTGAGCAATCTTTCTTCTATTATATAAATAAGGGGTTTAACAGCCTATTCCCTGTAGTTACCCTTAGAGAATCTACCTTAACAAAATATAAGTGACAACGTGATTCATTAGAAACAAGATCCCAGCTTAATGACAATTACTAAAACTTTTTTTTTTTTTCAGTAAGCTGTAAACACCCTGACATTTATTTCAGTGCATTGTACTAATGAACAATTTGGGATGCCCTTAAATTCCTTAAAATCAGCATGTTGAAAAACCTCAACTATATATGAGCGCAATAGGACCAAGAAACCGGAACACACTTAGCAGAGTTTCCCACTCGGATTTCCTAGAACTTGGCTCTCCGATATTAAATGGCGTGTGGGCCGGGAAGGCAGGTACATTTTATTCTGCTTTATAGTAATGTATTTGTATTCAAGCCCCTTGAGCTTAAAGAGTCTGTGCTAAACTGCATATGGATTCCCAGTTCAATCTGGATGATATACTCCTTTGGGAAAGGATTTCTTTAGCAGGTGCCTTCACCAAGCTCCTTTGCTGCAGATACCTAATCCATAATTTAATAAGAGACGCATGCCCGCTTTGTGAAATACACAGACTGAGCTCTAAACCCAACTAAAAATACCTACTGAATTGTTTCATTTCTAAATTCAATCTGTAGAACACTTACAGGGGAAGTTACAATTCCAGAAAGATTTCAGACGGTATCGTTCAGACCTCCCCCGGGTTAGCCCCCCCATATTAATTTTTTTTACAAAAGATCATGGCATTTGTTAGATCTTTGTTAGATCAGGTTTGATCAACTGTTTTTTTCGTTAGATCTACTCTAAAATAGGCAAAATTAACAATCTTTTTCAGGGGGGCTAACCCGTAGCCAGCCCCCCCTCAACAAAAATTTCAACAAAATGTTACTGATTATGATAGCTCTACGTTAGATCAGGTTTGATCAGACAAAATTTTTGTTAGATCTAGTCTAATTACTGAGATATTGCATATTTAATGAGGGGGGGCTGGCCCCCCTCAACTGAAATTTGGATTTTTTTAATGGATCTTGGTAGATATTCGTTAGATCAGGTTAGATCAACTGTTTTTTTCGTTAGATCTACCACGCAGGAGGCGGTATTCACAATCCTATTTTGTGTGCGGGTGATGGGTATACATACGGTCTGGCCCCCCCTCAACTGAAATTTGGATTTTTTTTAATGGATCTTGGTAGATATTCGTTAGATCAGGTTAGATCAACAGTTTTTTTCGTTAGATCTACCACGCAGGAGGGGGTATTCACAATCCTATTTTGTGTGCGGGGGATGGGTATACATAGGGTCTGGCCCCCCTCAACTGAAATTTGGATTTTTTTTAATGGATCTTGGTAGATATTCGTTAGATCAGGTTAGATCAACTGTTTTTTTCCGTTAGATCTACCACGCAGGAGGCGGTATTCACAATCCTATTTTGTGTGCGGGGGATGGGTACACATACGGTCTGGCCCCCCCTCAACTGAAATTTGGAATTTTTTTATGGATCTTGGTAGATATTCGTTAGATCAGGTTAGATCAACAGTTTTTTACGTTAGATCTACCACGCAGGAGGCGGTATTCACAATCCTATTTTGTGTGCGGGGGATGGGTACACATAGGGTCTGGCCCCCCCCTCAACTGAAATTTGGAATTTTTTTTATGGATCTTGGTAGATATTCATTAGATCAGGTTAGATCAACAGTTTTTTACGTTAGATCTACCACGCAGGAGGCGGTATTCACAATCCTATTTTGTGTGCGGGGGATGGGTACACATAGGGTCTGGCCCCCCCTCAACTGAAATTTGGATTATTTTTTTTTAGGGATTTTGGTAGATATTCGTGATCTTTTAATTACTCTTTTATTCATCATAGTTCAGTTGAGTGTCAGTCTTTCAGCCTGTATGTGTGAAGCATGTAACCAGCCTCAGGTTAGGTAGAAGAAGCAGGCCGTGGACGATGTGCCAGCTCTACTTGGGTTTATAAAAGCAGAGCTACAGAGCAGACATGCACTTAAAGAAATGTAGGTGTACTGGCAATGGGAACTAAAAATAACAGCACAAGTGACTAAGAAACACGATGTGCAGTTTCTGTAACAATTATCAAGACCACTCTCAGTGCTGATTATTTTATAGGCTATATTTGTCTTTTACATGTCTGAAAAGCATGAATAACTTATGCAGAACATTAAAAGGATGTCCTTCACAGTGCTGTATGCTAAATAAATGTTATGAGACTTAATTTCATTTTTTTTCTTTTCTTAAATATAACCTTCCTCTTGCCAACCCAAGACTTACATCGAAAGGCAGGATCTCTACCGTGGTGTTGTACAGCTTATCCTCGGGGTGCTCGATGTTACCGCTTCGGAAAAAGTACCTGCCGGAGGAGGAAGGAAGCGAGGATTAGACTAGATGGATCCTATGCAGCGGGTCGATATTAAGATGAGGCGTGATTATTTCTCAAATTCTAATTAACTGAGATCCCAGGGAGAAGATGAAGCTGCAGCCTGAACAGACAGCGTCTACTTCACATCTGCTTCTAGCTCTTATTTTGACACCTTTTAAAATTACTTACAGCTGTGAAAATTGCTTGGTGCAATCGAGCATTGCTTAATTGCCTCGTGTTACAGAAGGACAAGGTTTACCTCCACTGACAATTTGAAAAGTTCATGCTTGTGTATAATGCTCCTATATCATTTTAAAGTTTAAGTTGCTTTCAAAGCTGTAATGCAATGGCTCGGGCCTCTGCCCTAATTAAAGGGGTGTGGAGGGTTGTCAAAATCCAAAGAAGAGCACTGAGATCCTTAGTCCCACATACATAGATCTCTTGCTATCACTTCCTTTGAGCAGGTAGAGAGAGAGACTGAAATCAATGGGAGTGCACATGGAGGACATTGTTTGACCCTCTGGAATCCTTGTGTGGGCAGAGCTGGACCTCACTGGTGGAGAACATGGTGCACATGCTTAGTGGCAAACAAGAAATGTGTTTACCCAAACACATCCCCTGAATCCATGCACGCAAGAGGGATAAAACAACTTAACGAGGACACTCAGCTATTTGTATGCATTTAAGTCTATAAGCTGTAGTGTCCCTTAAAAGGTTACATTTTTTATATTTAGCAATAATACGACTGATTAATTTGTTTAAAACAATGTTAAAAGCCCAATATATCATTATTGCATTCATCATACACTCAAATATCTGCACACATACATGATATTAACTTGCTAGTCCTCGATTTGTGCCCAACCAGACACCTGGTGCTATGTAAAGGCCTGGAAAAGTGTGAGTATATGCTTGGAACAGGTGTTGGACTACAACTGAAACAACATGTCCACTGAGCCATAGATTTGCCATTTCCCACTAGAGTAGCTCCACATACAGAAGTTTTATGCCCAATTATATATTTCTATATCCAATTATGGATATCTTATACATGTTCTTCTGTGAAAATACATATGAAATGCGAGAACAAACAGTAGTAGCAGCCTACTAGAAATGTTACAGTTAAAAAAGCACATTTGCAAACAGACCTTTCTACCCTTAAAGGCTTAAAGAACCTGAAGCGAACAAAGTCCCCAGCGGTTGGTGTAAAGGCCCAGAAGAAGTCCTCTCGCAGATAAGCCTTCTCCAAGGTGAAGTGCTGGTAGGTTTTCAGGCTGGTACTGACCTCTGCAGCAGGGTTGACATGCTCTTTGCGCAGTGCTTGCTTCCCAAAATCTTTGTCCTGTTTATCATATGAAAGGAAATACATTTGTCCGGATGAGACGTGTTATGCCGTGACGTACTGAAGTGTTGATAAAAGTATGTTATAACATGGGCAGGAAACGGCATCCCAAGGGACATCAACTGGGCTGGGACTAATGCAAAGTTTCACACCGACAATGATAAAAGGCAACACTTCTCAAGATGGTAAATGCGGTAAAAACACAAATTATTAGAAGGTCACATAATGAGTCCACTGAACATAAAACTCTCAACAGCAGCTTTGCATGGGAATCCTGGAATAAGACACACACATGGAATATCTACACTGGTCTCCTATCTGTATTGTTTAGTTGGGGGCAGACAGCATTCACTTATCTCACCCGAGGTCTGCTCATACCTTTTTTTTAATATAAGTAACTAAATGAGGTTACTTACTTTTAATTTCTGTATTTTTCCTGCCAAAGAGGAGTGGGTCCCCACGTGCTGAAACAGTGACGGTTTGAAGCGGATCCTCAGATTAGCTTTTTGACGATCGCAGTGTTTCTAAAAAGCAAAAATAACACAGCAAATGTTTTACCATATGTGTATTGGCTAGCAAATGTTCACTGTTGCTTAACAGTCATATACTTCATTTAAAGGTATATTCAACCGTTATTATTTCAAGCTCCAGACGGCAGCAGCTTCACCGGCTTTCATGCCATGTGGCAACTGCCTTTATACAGAATTCTTATATTCCTATTCAATGGCTTTGGAATAATATATATATATATATATATATATATATATATATACACAAAAAAAAAGTTGCATTTAAAATGAAACCAGCTCATGTATATTCAGGCATATGCAGTACCGGTTACCGTTTTCTGGTATTATTATTTTTGTAATAAGGCACTTGTGAATCATTCTCCACATCCTGTGCGTTTGCCTCATCTCTGCTCATATGAAATGTATTAAGCACTTCAAGAAACTGTGAAGTTATGCACAGCTACACCGGGGTGTAGATGTTAGGATTTCGCTCTAGGAAAAAATATATCCATTACAGACCAATTATTTAATGATTAGAAATTGGCACGCTGCACCAAAGCCCAAATCACTAAACTGGCAGTAAATGTTCTTTTCATGGTGGATTATGGTCCTTTAGTATTTATTCTGGAAGGATTATACTTACTATGACACAGAATTGAGCTTGTTTTGTTACTTTTTCAGACTTTTGCTAGAGGGGTGTATTATGCCAAATGTTCTTGCCAGTAGACATTGGGATGTGAGATGCCATCTAGAGAAAGGAATGTTTTTCTAGAGGCCAGTAAGAATGTGACCGTAAAAAACCCTAAAAACTAGAATAATCAACTGGAAAAAGAAATGCTATAATATACGGTATTTCATTGTTCAATTGGTATATTTTTCCCTTTTAATGTTATTCTGAATTTTGTACTCTTCGTCATAGCATTATAGTATCTAATGGTACTTCATAATTCAAATGTATACAGGTGTAAATTATATGATAAAATAGAACTTGTAATTCAGAAATCTAAACATAACTTAATGAAATGAAACAATAATGAATAAACCATCCCTAATACGTATAAAATAAATAGACACTGACATAACAAATGTGCTACATGCACAGAGTGTATAATCAGGGCTGCATTGCCATAAGACACTTAAAGGGTTAAAAAGCAGATGAATCCCCATAACCAACCCATAGAAGAAATATATGTAACAAAACCAAGTATCAATATGAATAAGTAAATAAATAGATAAATGAAACGTAATGCAGAAGTAAAGTCTGCTACCGAACATCAGACCGCACATCAGCGTCGGGCTGCGAGAGGATTTATCAAACTGGCTTCCCAAGGGAACTGCCGTAAAATCCATTCTCAATTAGAAGAAACCGACGGGTCAGGTAGGCAAGAGGGGAGAACGCCATGTTACGGTTTCATTCCATTCATTTATTTTTAGCTTTATGAATTAAAAGTTCTCTTTGAACCCTTTATTTCCTCTTTAGTTTAGGTATCATGTTGAATGGGTTATCCCCGTACTCATTATTCTGTTTATTATCCAGCCCCTCTTTCTATTTTTTGTATTAAAACGTATACATAATCCAAGATATATTGTCCACCTCACAAAACTTGGCGGACTACAAAAAAATACTACAAGAATCATATTTTCAGCTGATTTTGGTACCGTTAAGTACCATTTTGTTCCTTTTTTTCTACAATGTGAGCATTTGGCCTTTTCTGCGGGCATCTGGCACAAGGCGGTAGTGTTCGAACGTGTGCACACCATTACACACGTCTCATCTGAATCCAAGTAGTGCATCCTGTAAGGCGCTCCACCTTTCACAATCACTGCTTGCGAACAGGATGACCATACTGGCTATTCTTTGCAGGACACTCATCATTGTTCACATTACTTACCAGTGGAGGTAAAGCACTGTGCCCTGCAGTATGGGCCATGAATATCGTATTACATTATGAAGTAACGTATTACATTCTTTGAGTTTCTGCATCCCACATACTGCACGGGGCAGCAATTTTCCTGTATTGGTCAGCAACAAGTGAAAATGGTGTAAAACATGGCCAAATTGTCTTTTTGCTTGTCCCAACCAGTTTTGGGGTTCTCTGTAGACTTGATAGCACCATGGGCACAGGCACCTGCGGTATTTCATATCCAAGTCTAATCCTTCTTACCTAGCACCTAAGGAAGGCATATTGGGTACCAAATCTACCTTAATTAGTCAATGTGCCACATTCTATTGCTGAACTGAGGTGGAGTTGCAGCATGCTTCGCCTTAGTGTTTTACTGCATGAAGGAAGCGACTGCAGAGCTGTAAATTACATGCAATTCTCATGGATGGAGTCTGCCGCGTCCCTCTGCTACATTCTCTCTGTACCTGCTTTGGATAAATACTCTCAGTCCTATCCTAAAATCACAATTAATGATCTAATTTCTAAACAACACAATTACAATAATTAAACAGAAAAACCTATAGGGTTAAATAGCTGCATTTAGCTATTAAAAATGATAGGGAAGCTAACAAAAGAGTAACACAATCTCCACTGATCAATATGCTACCAAGGAGCCATTCACATCACCATAACGGAGATAGCTGTGATTAATAGGAGTTATAGTCACTCACCGGAAGAGCAGCTCTGGGAATTTACAAGTAAGCTAATAATAAAAGTCACATAAAAGTCTGTTTATCATGAACTGAAATTAATGCAATATTCCATAATGAGCTCCAGCACATAATCTTTCATGCAGTGTTAATTATCTGAAAACGCACGTGATAGAATTCTCGTTATCAGCGCGCAAGTTGCAAATTTAAGCAGGGAGGTGTGAATAGGGATTTAACCCCGTAGCCGCCAATAACACGGGGCTACATGCTACCAACAAGTAAAGGCGAAACACAGTAACACACACAACCAGATGATACTTCAAGCAAGAGCGATGCTGCATGTTTGCCTAGGGCTGGGCAAACAGTGAAGACTCACGCCTAGCTGCTCATTCAATGTAAATGACATGCGGGACCCAGCTTAATGTGTAAAGGTAACAACACGTCATCACATCCACTTCACTATGATTGGGGATGGAAAAATTAAAGAACACTGGTAGTGGGTGGTAAAAAAAACCCCAAAAATTATGGAAGTGGGTAAAATTATTTTTGACATAAAAGTTTTTACAGATGTTACTCTAGCCCTTGGAAGAGACCAAAACCTCTCTGGCTCGGCTTATAAATCTGTTATGCGGCAGCACATGCAGACAATAATTAAACGGCACCGTAAACAAAGACCACTGTTTTTAATCAATTTGCTTTGGGTCTCGCAATACCTCCCAATATATCAAGCGTGAGACCTGTCTCTGGTCCAATGGGCATGGCCTGTGATCCT
This sequence comes from Sceloporus occidentalis, assembly GCA_023333645.1. Taxonomy (NCBI): domain Eukaryota; kingdom Metazoa; phylum Chordata; class Lepidosauria; order Squamata; family Phrynosomatidae; genus Sceloporus; species Sceloporus occidentalis. The sequence continues at coordinate 1,214,642 of JALMGF010000036.1, read as the reverse complement.
GCATGATGTGGGCCTTTTGACCACTGGAAAGCCTGTGGCTATTAATAGCAGCTCAATGTTTAAGTAAAGCTCAGTATAGAAACATCCCCATGTATGCCTTAATTGGATAAAAATGTCCTGTAATCGATTTAGGAGATTTTCGCACAGCTGCCTGCTTAAATACCTTGAGTGCCGATCATCTAAGATACAGGTTGGCCACCAGCATATCCCATATTTGGTTTAAGGTTTAAAACAGACTTTCGTTTTATGCTCTATATAAGGAAAATACCTAACTAGATTACATGTGCTATATTTTGCAGTATTATATTAGCTGTTTAGAATCATGGAACACAGTGCAGTATTTGACTTTTGCAAAACTGCTTTTCTATTTAACCAGTGAATTTGTTCAGCTGTACTAAGAGACAACAAATGCTGGAATTAGGGATCAGGGCAGATCATGAATGGGGACCACCATCTTGTGGAAATGTCAAACCCAACTCTCTCTCTCCCATGCTACCCTGTGACTAATTTGGCCCTTAATCTGATTTTCCAGGGCTTTTTTTTTTTTTTATATAGAAGACTGAAATTAGGCCTGGGGACCATTATTAATTTTTGATATGCATAGGGTTGGCATCAATGGGGCCTAAAGGGTTAAGTCTTGTGCTTACACCCTGAGACTCTGGAAGCAAGAGTTTAAATTAGTGGCTTTACGGTAAACTCTCCGGGGAAGGAGATGGAGTGTGAGATTCACAAAAGCAATGAACGACGTGACCCACCCTGACCCCCAAGCTGCACCAGAGATGCCGAAGGAAAGTAATATGGAAAGGAAGATTTTCATCACAAATCCTCTTCTGCAGAACCTTGTGGATTATTGACTGTAAACTGCATTCACATAAAACCACCAGGAATTATTACTGAGCAGTAAAACACGATTTTACAGCACGTTTAAGTACATTTCATGAGCTGAGGCTGAAAAAGTTGAAGTGAGAGGGAAAAACACATCCATGGTACCCAGTAGCATCACAGGAGACTGGGAAGAATATGTTCCTCGCTGGGAAGTTCTCATGAATATAAAAGGTACACAAGACAAGATCGATCTAAGAGGAATCACAGAAATGCTGCTTATAGTAACTCCTGAAAAAGGGATTTGTTATCACATCACCGGCTTACTTGGGCAAAAATTGTACATTGATCTTAATTCATAAAATAACTATGTATGTAAGGACTGCTTTCATAAGTGTGCAGAGATGTCTAGCCATTGAGATCCACAAATACGTATTGGTATTTGAGTGGATCACTTTTAGAAGATGCAGGATGGGCATCTTTGGCACCGAGAAGTGAAAGATCACATATATTTATGTCTTTAGCAGTTGACCGCTAGGCTAAAGGATGCCAATTCTGGCCAATAATTAACTACTAATTATTCTAGCACTGTGACATGCCATGGTGGTACCATAGATCATGACTATATAATAATGTGTATTCTAACATCACTTAATAGTGGTTGAAAACACTTACGCATTTCAGCAAGCGTCTCTGTCGATGCTAAAACAAAGGAAATTCAGCTGCTGTGGATAAGAATGATGTCAGAGCAGCCCTGCAGTAACTGCCATCAGCAGCAAGGATATTACATGTACTAAATTATAGGTACATCACCATCATCATTACATTATTATTTTATTACAGTCTAGCTCTGACAAGACTGCTATTATTTAATAAGGCAATTATACAAAGCTCCCTAAAACCGTATTCTAAATTAATCTAGAATTATAATTCTACTTGCGCTGATCCTGTTACCAGCGGAGCTGATGCTATGCTAATTTTAGAAGGTTGAAACAAGCATCAGAAAAGAGAGAGAACAAATACAGACATTCCCTCTTCTATAATACCGGTCTATGTTTCCGATAACCTTTCTGTGCTTAAGATAACTGTTTAAGAAACACCAATTTGAGAAATACAATAAAACCTCAGGTTCCAATAAACTGAGAAATGACCTTCAATATAATGGTTTACACCTCTTCATAATATACCTCCCCAACACTGGGGGCTAAAGAGGGCCACATTGGTTTTAAGAGGTATTTCCTCAAGATAAATGTATGTATCATATATGTACAAACCTACCCTGCTTGTAATGTTTTGAATTAACTGTAGAAACACTTATGTAACTCAAACCGCACATTTCCTTGATGAAGTAGGTCATCATCGCTGTGTATGACCAAGACTCACTCGGCTACACATTTGCTCTTTTACATTCTATATAAATGCATACACTTGGCTGTATATAGTTAAACTAATTTCAAACTTCCCTTACGAAAAAATTACTGCAGTTTTTCTGAAGTAATACTGCAGTTTTTTGGACATGAAAAAACTGCAATACTGCACTTTTACTGCAGTATTACTGCACATTTACTGCAGTTTTACTGCACATTTACTGCAGTTTTACTGCACATTTACTGCAGTTATTTTTGTACGGAAGTACAAATGCAATAAAGCTGCGGTACATTGAAGCACAACTGTAGGTTTGCAATATAATAAAAAAAAAGTGCAGTAAAAGTGCAGTACAGTGAAGTACAAATGCAGTAAAACTGCAGTAAATGTGCAGTAATACTGCAGTAAAAGTGCAGTATTGCAGTTTTTTCATGTCCAAAAAAACTGCAGTATTACTTCAGAAAAAACTGCAGTAATTTTTCGTAAGGGTTTAGACAAGAAGGTCATGTTTTGCACCTCTAATTTCTAATTACCTTAAACATACCTTCCAAAAGTATATATATCCCACATATTGCAGGGCAGCATTTTATCTGGGTCGATCAGCAATATGTAAAAATTAAGTGTTTCCTGGAAAACATGGCCACCCTAAAGTATACCCTCTTTGAATTATATACTATTCTTTCCTGATATGTAAAACCAATCATCTGTTCCTTAGCAGGTCTAAAAATGAGGTAAATATAACCTCAGATGAACAACAACACATGACATATTATACTAGGTCATGATTTATTCAACAAAAATAAAGCCAAAATGGAGAAGCCATGTGTGAAACACTAAGGAATTAAGATAAGTAGCAGACAGGTGTGAAAAAAAAAGGAATTAAGATGATAAGTAGCAGACAGGTGCTGCTAAGCAAATACCCTCGATTTATTGATCATCAGCATGTGTGACCACCTCTAGAAGAGCTGACTTTTTAGAAGTCTGCTGGTCTGGAGCATTCAGATGTGTGTTAACACTATGCCAAGGGGGAAGTACATCAGCAATGATCTTAGAGAAGCAATTCGTGCTGCCATCAATCTGAGAAGGGTTATAAGGCATTTAAAGGCAAACGATTTAAAGTATTTTATTCATTGAGAGAATATTCAAAAGTGGAAAAGATTCAAGACAGTTGCCAATCTTCCCAGGAGGAGACATCTCAGCAAATTCACCCTAAGGTCAGACCATGCAATGCTCTGTTGCATCTGAACAAACCACAAGACTTCTGGAACAATGTCTTTTGGACAAAAGTAGAGATGCCTGGACATAATGCACAGCGCCACGTTTGGCAAAAACCAAACAAATAATAGCAACTGTCAAACACGGTGGTGGTGGTGTGGAGGGTGGATGATTCCGTCTTGTTACATAGCAGGTGATTGGGATTATGTCCTGATACTTTAAACCATAAAATTCAAAGAGGGTGTACTATTTTACATGACTGTAGATACTTTCCATGAGCAGGGAATCTCTATCCTCCACAATTTTTTTGGTTCCAACGCCAGTGAAGGACCGAATAGTACAAACCACGTAGATACTATTAACATGCTTCTGTAAGAGCATTTGGTATAGCGAACATGACCCCAGAATAGCTTTAAATTAACCAGGCATAAAATGGTCTATGTGATGCATTAACACATCTAAAAGTCACTTGTAATGTTAATGCCAGCAGCGTATAAGACTTTATTACTGTAACATTTCCAGCAACTTGCTTTGGCACAGATAGATTAATTAATTAAATAGGTGCTATTTTCTTCGTTGAATTAGATGAGATCTTTGAGAGTCCAATTGTATACTGAACAACTTTCCCAGAAACATACAAAAATGGTTGCTTTTAACTGATATGTAAGTTCATCTACCATTTGAAGACAAGAAGAAGGTTAGAAAAATCAGCTTCTAGTGAAACATCTTGGGATTGATGGGGGGGGGGGTATACCTCCATGATATTGGATGCACAGGTTGATTTATGCTTCACATGCTTTTGTAAGACTGAAGGGTAATCTCAACTAAACATAACCTAAACAAATAATTTATGTTTTGAACAAAATATGGACCAGGTGACTGCCTCTTCCTGACTGGCAGCATACATATAAGGGGCATGTTATGATTTTAGGCAATTTCATTTAGTGTCACCAGGGTCTTAGCATACCCAGACCATTCCATGTATCTAAATTGAGACACCTGTGTTGGGGTAGGTGGCCACAGATGTTGAAGCTTGTGTGGCCAATGTACAGGAGGGGCACGGTCAGGGCAGGACCACCTGGTCACCATTACCAAAGAGCTAACTCTTGCAGCTCTCTGCTTCAGAGCTTTGGGAGGTGGCCATGATGGAGCTGCAATAGAAGTCTGTGCTGCACGGAATTTATAGCTTCTTAAGCCAGTTAGGGGTGATCAGAGGCTCTCCCCAACTAGCCCTGGAGCCTAAGTGCCCACTAGTGGGACAGTGGGGCAGTTACACTGAACATCATGATGGAGCTTGAAAATTGGGCTTGTCCTGCGAAAAGAAAATTGAAGGTATGCTTTAGGTATATTGTTTGGACTGTTTGTTAATTGTGTGCTGAACAGTACTGGATACTGAGCACAGAGTATACTGTCTGCTTTACCACTAGGCTGAACCTATCTCCTTTGACTGAACATGATGAACACTGTTGAATCTTCACATCAAGTAGCTCATGTATAGCTAGTGTAGTGTAGAGTGTCCAAAGTGGTTGTACTGTAATGACCTTTATGAAAGTAGGTCTAAAGGTCTAAAAGGCTGTGGTATATTCTGCATTTTTTTCCATATTTGATTGAAAAGGTAGGCAAGTCAGAAAACCAAACCAATTAAAGGAGGATTCTTAAACATGAGGTTTCTCTCAAATCTTTATTAATTTCTGAATGGCTATCCTTCTAAAAGTATAATGTAACAAAAGGCAGCAAACGGAAAGAATAGCCAGGGCAGGGCTCGACAAGCCTCAGGTTTTTGAAGGACAAGGGGTAAAAAAAAAAACCAAAAACTGGCCGTGGCTGCCATCATAAATACAGTACCCTGTGCTTCCCTGCAGGGGTGCGGTGAATCGGGTACTCTTGCAGGAAAGCACAGGGTGCCGGATTCATGATGGGAGCATGGTAGGTCTCTACGAGGTGAGAGGGGTAGGGAAGGGGAATAGTGTATGTGAGTGAGTATACTGTAGCTTCAGAGTCAGTGTGTATATGCATAGTGTCATATTCAGTATGTCTACTGTATTGTAGTTCCAGATTCAGTGTGTGTGTGTCATAGTCTCTATTTTTATATATGTATAGTGTTAGACAGTGCAAGTGTGAGTGTATGTTAGACAACTTTAATGTCATCTCTACTGACTGCTTTTGGAAAGCCACTGGCCCATTCAAAATAACAGTTGCCTGATCTGCAGGCTTACACCATAATACATTCAGCAAACCAACCGATTTGTTTTCTTCCCGTGAAGCATTATTGGTAGGTTTAGTTGGGACACGCACTATACTGTTTGCTGTGATTTGTGAGCTGACCACACGGTATAAACAATAGTAAGTTAATGCATTTTTTTTTTTTTTTTTAAATTTCCAATAATTTACCAAATACACCCAAGGAGTTGCAAAATAAGAAAGGTGGTAGGGTCAAAATAATGGATAAACGTGCCGACATTCCCACTAAAGAAGAATGCATTTTAAAGGCTCTGTCAGTACCTGAATATGGATTCTTTAAAATGAATAACTTGGGGGTGGGGAAGGGGCAAATACATATGCAGAAGCCCCATTGCATTTGTAAAAAGGAACACCACGGACATGTAAACGGACAGCACATTTATCAAATGCAAAGTGCATTATGACAGCTAAAGTGTCCCTTAAGGTGCCTTCCTTTTTTCATGATTTCTCGTTTCCCACTAGAATCTGTATCGCTACAGACGGAGTGAAATGAAATCATTATTTTGTTTTTGATACATTTGTGGTAAATAAATCTGTCACTCTTTTCTCACAATAAATGATACTTTTCACGCAGAAGTATCTATAGCAAATTACAAAAACCTAGATGGACCAAGAAATGAAAACATCAAAATAAAAACTTACATCAAACATTATCTGTTTATGTGAATGGATAAGATGTGTTGGCACATTTTATCATAAGTTTAAAATGACTAATGCTTAAAGTGACAGATACTTCTGATAAATCGGTTTTATCACACAATAAAGGTTCTAAGAATGTTTCTTAGTCAGTTCGGTGTCTAATTATTAAATCCAACGTGTGTCTCCTCAGACTTCTCTTCTCCAGACTTATGATGAATATACCATATTGACACATTTACAGCTCCTAGCTGTTCATTTCCATATTTAAGGATGTTGTTGGCCAAATGCCACTTACCAAAGTCTCCATGATGGATATGTTCCTTAAAGGTCACTTGGGATTCAGAATTATTCTAGTGAGCTCAGAAGAGTGCAGTATATATATATAAATTGCAAATTACAAATTAGCCCAGAAACTGGAAGCTTGAAATTCCTCTTGGAGTGAAATCAATTTTATTACCCTATATTTTAAGTAACGTACAGTGATAAGTCTCTTGGTTTTAAGGCAGTGTGTGTAATGTTCTCGCCATTAGTTAACTTGCGCTGGCAGGTGTGCACTCTTACTTTGTCGATATTCCAAAAGGTCAGTATCACTTTAGTGCTGCTATAATAACAATATTACTTACAGCGTCTTTCTCCGGGTTGCAGACTTTTACCCACAGGACATGATCCAGCAGCCAGTCGATGGGTTTGTCCTTGTAGAACATAAGGATGAACTCAACAATCAGACTGAGGTCCAGAGACTTAAAGAGCTTTCCTGGTAGCAAACAAAAAGCGCATTTTGTTTGAATGCTTCATAGATATAATTCAACAATACAACATCTCAAATATATCTGACAAAATTGATACCACTTAAATGTTAATGACAGCAATCAAGACTGAAGGACAAGTGTAACGGGGTAACTAAGACTAAGTAAGACCCCAAAATCTTGAAAAATGCAATTTAAAAAAACGCTATGAAGAGCTTTGAATAATAGTCAAGATTTTGAAATTAACTCTTGGAGCCCACAGGCAGCCAGCGAAAAGACTGAGGGAAGAAGTGTTAGTAAAGCGATGAAGGAGGATAAGTCTGGCAGCAGCATTCATGGTAGATTGTAGAGGGGCGAGATGGGTATGAGGTAGACCAGCTGTTATAATAATTGAAGTGGGAGATTATTAAGGCATGGACAATGTGTCGTCTTGTGTTAGGAAGTGATGGATGCAAGCAATTTGGTGAGAAAAATGTTCAACTCACCCACAAAATCAACTTTTAGAGAATAAAGGCAGTTAGATTAAAAGCAAAACCGAGAGGTATGCAGAGATGGCCCCTGTGTCTTCAACCTGCTCTATGACCACCTTTAGATCCAGTTCTCAAGGGCTAAAACGCCAACAAGTTTTGCAGAATGACAGATATACAACACAACGATTGGTGTTTGGGGGAAGGTGATGGTGGATTCTATCACAATACGAGAAAACCAATAATGCGTTGTTTCAGGATAAAGAGACCTTTGAGGACCATGTTTGGGTCTGTACATCTGCAATTTGGTCCTCCAATTACAAGTGAAACTACTTTGGTAAAAGCTTAATAATTTCCATAAGATTAGAAACGTCTAACAATGTCACAGAAGAGGCTTCTTCATTATGGTATGGATCAATGGAGCGTTAGCGTAACATCCGAGATAAAGGAAGATTATCTGCAAAGTTTACGTGGAGATTCTACAGAAAGTCTTTAAATGAAAAGCACAATGTGATTAATGATGAAAAGGAGCAGGTCAGTTACAAAGCCAGAACTTTGAAGTGAATTTTTCAATCGGCGGGAACATGAAATGACAAAATACCAACTCATTATCTCTGCAAAATAATTTTGTTAATGAGCACCATCGAACGGCAAATGCTTTATGCCTAAAATGTATTGTGTATGTGTTCACAAGAAAACGCACAAGCCAGATGCACCAGAAATGGTTTTGTTCACACTTGATCCCTGTTAACTGTATGGTTTGGACTTACCACTCTCAGAAACAAAGAAAGAAAAAAGCCTGCAGGTCCAGAAGCATCCGAGAGATCTATAAAACTACTCTGCAAACTAAGAGCTGGGACATATTAACCATATCCAAGACTACCCAGGGGAACAGATCACAGGCACCTCGTCTCCCTCTAGGCCTCACTACTGTGCTAAAGAACAAGACAGGACATCTGCTAAAGCAATACTCTTATCATCCTCTTATCTCAAAGCCCCTGTGGCTACAGTATCAATTAAATATACCGCAAGCGGTTACTTGGCCACCTGTCTCGGCCTTCTGGCTGGCAGTATGACTAATTCAACCACTGGCATTTTAGAAAGCGGAGGAATGTGACGCGTGGCTTTAGACTAAGCATTCGAGTAGAACCTGTGATATTGGATACTGAAGAGCTCAACATTATCCAACGTAGTCTGAACATTTTTCTATTTTAATAAATGACTTTATGCTGTAAAGATGAAGGTTCCCCTCTAAATGTGATGGTCAAATGAAGAAGTTGTCATAAGCGATCACTGGTTGCAATAAGGCGTATCTCATACCCAGCAAAGGTAGCCTATTTGTTTTGGGACGTTAGACAATATATATTTCATATGGTATCTGTCATAACTAGTATGAGAGCAGCCCTAGAAAATATGGTGCTTACTAGCAACAAAAAAAGATTTACGGTTTTACCGTACACAGAGGAAATGCATGATATTTATCATCAATGACATAAGAAAGATATCTCCACTCGGCCGTCAAATAATGTCTTTGCTTCATACATTTTTTACATTACTGGCTCCCATACATAGTAAGCAGTATTTTATGTAATATAGCGATTGAAGCCATGACAGCTTCTTCCTGTTTCAATGACTTGGTGGGTTAAATTACTGTTTGGGAAATTCAAGGGCTGCACAGATTTCTTTTCTGTGCATAAGCATGTTCTGAACGCTGGGATTCACAGCTTCACTACATGATTTCCTTTTACAAAACCACCCAACACATGAGACAGTAAAGCTTGAGTAAGACCAATGGAGATTAAATGAATCCATAAATCCATCAGGGCTTAGATGGTCCGTGACGGTGTTGTTGGAAGGAACATCGTAAATCAGAGATGTGCTAGTTACCAATAAGAGATTTTTTTTTTTTTTTTAGCCATGTCAGATATATGGCTGTATAAATACAAAAGATATTCCATCCACACGCTGGTTCTAGGTTGGGGATAGGTGACTAGGTGTTGGTTGAGGCTCTCTCTATACATCACACAGCCCCACAGTAGTAAACTTCACAATAATATGTAGTATGAGTGTATCACAGAGCCCCACAAAACTCACAATAATGTGCTGTGTGTGTATCACAAAGACCCCAGTAGTTAAATTCACAATAATATGTAGTATGAGTGTATCACAGAACCCCATAAAACTGAATAATTTGCACTATTACAGAGCTGCATAGCAATAAAACTCTCAGTAATGGGCTGAAGTCAGGCAGACTGGAGTACACTTGGGGTACACTGAGGTTGAGTTTGCTGTAAACCTAACCAATCACCCTGTTTTTATACAGAAGGTTGTAGACTGCAGATTGGGGTATAGCTTGCTCCTCTGATGTTGGTGCTCTTCTCTTCTTCCCTCTCTGATTCTTGATTCATGACCTCACGTGAGGTGAATGCGCTAAGTAGAAGGGGGAATATTCAAGGATATTCAAGTTGTCTGTAGCACAAACTGCAAGAACCCCTGCTCACTTTCTCCCTGCACTCCCAATTCATGGATGCTGTTGATATCAACAATGGAAATGATAGGAGGGTTAAGAACCTTTCCCTGATCTTTGGGCATTGGTTGGGTTCTCCAATCCAATTCAAAGTCCCCTGATGATCATGCAGGCAAAGGTGATGAAGCTGCTGCTCTCCTTGCCCTGTAGTTGCTGGATCCGCACTCTCTCCAACTAACTGATGGAGGCATGGGCAGATCCAGGGGCATGGGACACTCGCACACGCACACACACACATCCAGACACACATGCACCCAGACACTTAGCGCTAACACACACACTAAACAAAACTAGATACTTGACAATAACACAAATGCGCACACACACACCCAAACATACCCAAAGACCCATGTTCACGCACTAACATACCCAGACCAACACGCTTACATATAAGCACAATTTCACAACAATATGGTTGAAGATGTCAACCACCATGTATTACAATAAATTATATTCCTTCTCCCCGAGCTCCCGGGAAGTGTCTTTAACCCCTTGATGACAATTGCCGGTCTGGGCACGTCACGGAAATTCAAGTCGATAACGACAAATGACGTGCCAGGACTGGCACGTCATTAAACGGGTGCAGAAAGCGATCTATTTTCGCTTTCTGCACCGAAACGGCGTTGCTGTAATGCCTCGACCTCGAGGCATTCAGCAACGCCATTATCGGCACAAAGGGGCCATCAACATCCGCCATACTTTGTATGGTGGCGGACGCCCGCCAAAAACTTAAATGGTGTCGCTGGAATGCCTCGATCAGGAGGCATCCAGCGACACCAAACACTTACCTGGGGATGGACTGTGACCGCTCCGGAGAGCGGTCACAGCCGCAGCTGCCGGTGATCTTCGCCATCAGCAAGATGGCGGCGGTCCGGGAAAATTCAATAAAGAAAAACAATAAAGTCTAAAAAGTTCGCTAGACGGTCTCCAGACCCTCTAGAGAACTCTGGCTCCACTTGCAGGTTGAATATAGGTACTGCATTCAACCATGCAAGTCAATGGAGCTCAGCTTTCTAATCACAGTGTGATTAGAAAAAATAAATTAAAAATAAAATAAAATTAATAATAATTAGAAAAATATTAAAAAACCAGTAAAATGTAAAAATAATTTCCCACTGATGTCAGGGGAACCTTCAAGTTGAAAAAAAATGTTAAAAAAATAAAAAAAAAGGCAAAAAAAAAATATATATATAAAAAATATATTTTTGTGAGCAAGTCCTAAAATTAGCATATTAGCTTAAAACAATTCTCGCATGGAAAGAGTTAAAATACTGGCATATTAAATGCCCATGGGGTGTTACCTTGTTTTGAATTCTGCACAAAAATAAGCATTTACCTGTTAGTCTATCCAGTGAAACCGCTGATACATTCACACCTCTATTTCTACACAAAAAACTAGTCAATACGGAGATGCTTGTTCTGCGTCTTGGAATATTATACACAAAGCTGTCCTTCTTAGCAGTTTTACTGAACATTATGCAAAACTGCAGTGCATGAATGATTTAACGAAAATGTATATAAATTCTCTGTAAATGCCTCCAAGGTTTTATGTTCAATTTTTTTTTTTTTTTAAAAGTAGTACACAGTTGAAATTGTGTGCTAGATTTGTCATTTTATTAATATTGATATTATATCTATTTTATAGCTGACAGACAAGGAGCTATAAGATGCTCGGCCAGGAGCTTGGGTGTCGGCAAGCAAAAGGTTAACTAATGTTTCCATCTGAAAGACATGCAGTGCGCTGAGAATTCAGCATGTGAATGCTTTTATATGTGCTCACGTACACCGACTCATTAGCGGGAAACATGTTTTGGAAAGGCCACAGAACCCACAATAGCCAAATTAGTGTCACTCATGAGAGGTAACAAGATACATTTATGCCAGTGTGGTTTAGATAAACCTCAAAAGCTGATGCTACAACAATTTCAGCCCCATTTTTTTCTTCTTCAAATCATCTCATTCTTAAGCATTTGGATGTTGGCTGCCATAGCAACAGAGGTAGCAAGACTTGACGCCTATTATAAAAAGAGGAATGAACCAGCAGCAGGGGTTGGGGAGCTTTGGTTAGTATATTGTAAGAAGAAAAAAAAAAACATAGTATATATATCCAGTTGTATGGTTTATTTTTAGGATCCAGTTTTCAGCTAGATTTTATTTTACCAGCAATAAATATACACAGGTATTTGTGAATAGCATTCATGCGGGGCCTTGCAGTGGATACAAGAAGCGGTTTCCTAAAAATAAAATTTCTTTCAGACTACACAACATTCCACTAATGATTCATTTTGGAATTCATATCCCTATACACGAAAGGAAAACAAGAAAAAAGAACCTTATTCATCATTTAAAGGGACAGTCTATTTCTAAAGGGATTACAGATGCACCAAACTCTCCCTCTGATATTCAAGTAGCACTTCGGTAGGAAATGCTGCTCTGATACTTACTGCCCGTCAAACACAGGATGAGCAAAGGAACCTCATCAGTCATGTAGGCCAGGCTATGTTCTTTTTACAATGCTTAGTGTATTGCACATGGTTGGATGAGTACTGGACTCGTGTTAAAGGTACCCTACCCACACCTTCACAGAATGAAGACTGTTAATCTACAAACAGATGGCATCTAACTCTTTATGCAATACAGAAGTAAAGGGGTCAATGTGTCTAACTCCCCGATGAATAAAACGTAACTTTTAATTTGACACTTAAAAAAATGGGCACCAGAAAAAAAAAGGAATGTAAATTCTGTATGACACCAGCCATGATAGGAGAGGTAAGCTAGAAGCTCTCAGATATAAAACTTGGTGGAGAAGGACATGTCCAGGAGGTGAAACTCACTGGATACCCCATGTACTCAATCCTTCCTCCACCTGTCTTAAAATAGATAGCAGTCATTCAAAATTATTCCAATGTCTGCAACAAATTAGTCTAGTAGTAGTATCGCTATCTAAAATTCAATTGAGGCATCTAACCCCTAAACACAGTATTAAGCCTCTTCAGAAACAACCCGATGCATGTTTCACCGGCTTCATGCCGGCTTGGTGTACAATTAAAGGTAAAGTTTTATTCATCAGCAGTGTTCTCCTTTGATTGATCAGAGCAATTTAAAGGGTTTTTCGTTACAAAACAGAAGTCTCCGTGCAATGTGAAAGATACGGTTGCCCAATGACTCACCAGCCAACAGGCCAGCTTTCCACGGGGGAACTAGAGAGCCATCACCTATAAGTGGTCAGTCTCCTGGCTCCACCAGGCCAACCACATATCTCATACAAGGGTGGCACTGTTAAATATCCTAATGTGTTGCACTAACATAACTGAACAGCCATAAGGAATGCTTTGTTAATAATCATTTAACACACAGTTTAGGTTGTATCCAATAAAATAAGTATATTTTGTATGGCTATAATATGCAATACATAATGACATGAAACGGGGGGGGGGCACTGTGAAGAAAAGATTATCATGTGAAAAATATTAAATGAGTGGCTGATATTTGCATACAAAGAGACCAAAGGATGAAATGTTTACGTAATAAAAATCCAGAGGGTTACAGTAAAAACCAATTTAGAACAACTTCTTAAACGACTCATTTTATTTTATTTGCCTGCAATGTTTTCTGAAATAGTGTATAATTAGTTGAATATTTTAAGCAATGATTATAAATCTCTCTATATTTGTTCTTCAGTGCTCATTTTCTAGGGATAATTGGAAACGAGTAATTTCCTCCGTCTGTGGTATTTCATCCCACTTGCACTTCTTGACAGAATAATTAACTCTACAGTGAAAAAAAATCAGGGGCGAAAAACAGCAGAATAGCAAAAATGGACATGTATGCTAGAGCAATGTATTTATGCACTGTGACATATTGTAAATATTGTAAATGTCAGACGTGTCCCAGGGGCCCAAGCTGCAGGGAGCCCATTCTACCACTTTACCCGTCCACCCAGTCACAAAATAAGAAAAACTGGTAAGTTATATAACAGAAATAAAGCCAAAATGGAGAAGCCATGTGTGAAAAACTAAGTAGATCTTATGATTCAATAAAACCATCTTTAATATCAATAACTTGCTGTACGACTCTCACATCTTTGTGGAGGAATTTTGGTCCACTCTTATTTACAGCTTTGCAAGGCATTTGTTTATGCACAGCTCTCTTAAGGTCCCGCCACAGCATTTCAATTGGGTTAAGGTCTGGACTTTGACTGGGCTATTGAAACCTTGATTCTTTTCTTTTTCAGCCATTTTGTTGTAGATTTGCTGGTGTTCTTGTGATCATTGTCCTGTTGGTATGAGGAGCTGGCTAAACATCTGCATTTTGGTCTTGTCTGTCATTGTTCCAGAAGCCTTGTGGTGTGTTCAGGTGTAACTTTGCAAACCAAAGCCATTCCTGGCAACCCTTCCAAACAAACCATACTTTTTCTAATTGTACTGTCATGAACATTAACATTTAACAATCTAACTGAGGTCTGTAGAGTCTGATATGTAACTAATATGAAATTTCTCTGAGCATTGCTTGATCTGACCTTGAGGTGAATTTGCTTGGACATCCACCCCTGGGAATATTTTTCCACTTTCAAATAATCTCTCACTGTAGAATGATGGACTTTAACTTGTTTGGAAATTGCCTTATAACCAGACTGATTGGCAGCAACAATTGCATCTCTAAGATCATTGCCGATTTTAACACACACCCGAAGCAAACTGCTAAAACTTCGGCTTAATTAATCAATGGCATTTGATTAACAATTGGTAACACACAACGCCGTGAAGAACTGAAATCCTGCAGCGCCCACAGGGTCTCCTGCTCAAAAAAAGCACGTGTACAGGCCTGTCTGAAGTTTGCCAATGAACATCTGAATGATTCAGAGGAGAACTGGATGAAAGTGTTGTGGTCAGATGAGACCAAAATTGAGCTATTTGGCATCAACTCCACTCGCCTTGTTTGAAGGAGGAGGAATGCTGCCTATGACCCCAAGAACACCATCCCCACTATCAAACATGGAGGTTGAAACATTATGCTTTGGGGTGTTTTTCTGGACAACTCCACAGCATCAAAGGGATGCTGGATGGTGCCATGTACCGTCAAATCTTGGGTGAGAACTTCCTTCCCTCAGCCAGGGCATTGAACATGGTCCGGGGATGGATATTCCAGCATGACAATGACCCAAAACACACGGCCAAGGCAACAAAGGAGTGGCTCAAGAAGAAGCACATTAAGGTCCTGGAGTGGCCTAGCCAGTTTCCAGACCTTAATCCCATAGAAAGTCTGTGGAGGGAGCTGAAGATTCAAGTTGCCAAACGTCAGCCTCAAAACCTTAATGACTTGGACAGGATCTGCAAAGAGGAGTGGGACAAAATCCCTCCCGAGATGTGTGCAAACCTGGTGGCCAACTACAAGAAACATCTGACTTCTGTGATTGCCAACAAGGGGTTTGCCACCAAGAACTAAGTTATGTTGTGCAAAGGGGTCAAATACAAAATACGTACAAAATCAGCAGGGGGATCAAATATTTTTTTCCTTCACTGTATGTAAAACCACAGAATTCAAAGATGGTGTACTTTCTTTTTCACACAACTGCATTTCTTGGAAGAGAGGAACAAGAGAGGGGATTCAACCACGTTCAGGAGGGAAGTATATTTTACTGTAGTAGTAATATTAAGACAAGAAGTCATCGTCTTAAACTAGAAGCTCAGATGTAATGTAATAAAGTTTTAGCTCACGGAGAGGTTGACAAGTGGAACAGCATGTGTTAAAGGCTATTCTGAATATAAACCCAAGGACCAGGTAACGTTTTTACACCAGAAACATGAGCATGACTAGAAGGGGTGAATTATTTTTATTCATATTGTATGTTTCTTTTAAAGTGTAATGTATTCAGATATATCTACTGTAGACGTAGCCCAAATTAATTTTACAGCAGGTTAAGAAAGTCAGACAAGATGGGTTGAAATTGCCAACAAATTAGATGATCGAATACCTCATTTGTGCTAGGATTTGAGAAGCACGGCCCATTATGGAAAGCTTTCCAAAGAACACACCAGAGCTGTAATGTGGAAGATCGGTAACATAACAAAGGAAGCCTTTGAATTTACACTTATATATTTTATCATGGTGTAACCTTATCCACAGCTCCATTCATTATGCAGTGTGCATGTGCTGGATCAAGTCCCTCGACTTGTTAAACGCAGGAGGAGCCTTGAAGGCTTCCATTCCCACTTATATGCAGCTTTGTAGCGTAATGTGATTGAGATGCTCTTCTCTAGGGCTGATTGTGCTCCGCAATAGAAGGTGCTACCACAATATTTCTACTTTAGGCAAGCACGAGGAAAATACAGAGAAAGTCAAAGCAATTTGCATTTTCATGAAACTACATTTCCTGTTAAGATCAGCCAGGAACATTACTATTGTATACAATGTCACAAAACATTAGGAAAACCCTGCAGTTTGAGATTTTAAATCACATTAAAATCTTAATGTGTGCTATGGAATTGGCTGGTGCAATGTAATGTAGTTTTAAAAAAGGATTTTTAAAAAACAAACAAACTCATTTTTAACTCAGGGCATACTCCAACCATGATATGAACCCCATGACCCCCAACCCCTGCTCCCTTGCTTGCTGAAGCGTACGGCAGAATGCATCTTTGTACTTTACAACTTACAGCTAGAGTAACTTCAAGTCTCAATAAGGCTTCATGAAAACTTTTGACTTGACCCTTAAGACTCTAGTTTTATTATTATTATACCTTATTTATAAAGCGCCGACAGATTCCGCAGCGCTGTACAAAGATGAAAATCTTACAGACGACAAGTACAATACAGCAATTGACATACAGATACAAGAGGAATGGCGGGCCCTGTTCCCGCAGGAACTTACAATCTAGGTGGATAAGGGGTGAGAAAGAGGTGGTGAGGACTGCGTGGTAGTGAATGATGTTAATGTAGAGCCAGATAAGGGTTGTAAGTGGGTGAGAGACAAGTTTTGATGTTTATGCCAGTGGTAAGTTTTTAGGGAGCGTTTGAAGGAGGGTAGAGTTGGTGAGAGTCGGACAGCACAGGGAAGAGAGTTCCAGAGGGTTGGTGCTGCGCGAGAGAAGTCCTGTAGGTAAACGTGGGAGGAGGTGATAAATGAAGATGCAAGGAGCAGGTCATTGTTGGATCTTAGAGGGCGGGCTGGAGTATATTTGCTGATGAGGGAGGATAGGTACAGGGCAGCGGCGTTAGTTAGAGCTTTGCAGGATAGAGTGAGTAATTTGAATTTAATTCTGCTATGGATGGGGAGCCAGTGGAGGGACTCGCAGAGAGGTGCGGCAGATGCAGAGCGTCAGGTGAGATAGATTAGTCTGGCAGAGGCATTGAGCACAGATTGAAGGGGGGGATAGTCGGGAGAGAGGGAGGCCGGTAAGTAGGTTGTTGCAGTAGTCTAGACGGGAGATTACGAGGGAGTGGATTAGTTGTTTTGCGGTACTCAAGGTGGTGGCTCCACTTTGTCCATTTTTATTATTATTATTTTTTTTTTATACTGAGCCCGATTAATTTAATTATTACTTTATTTGCGGATCATGTTTGCTTTTAAGTTAAATATTATTGAGGCCATAATTAAACAGGGAATTTTTCAGGAAAAGTTTAAAAAGAGAATAAGTCACAATGAAAACCATAAGATTGCCCCTGGTTTGGGCTTGAATATATCCTTACTGGTATTAAAATGGAAACACATACATGTGATGTACAAATGGTTTGAGAGATCTCCGCCTTTACAGTGTAGACAGAATTACAAACCCAGTCATATCATCACGCAAACTGGCACATGTATAACATTGAAAATGTCGCCACTTTAGGATGTATTCAAATGTAAATGGGATTCTACAGAATTCTGATGACATTCTTTTTTTAAACAGCAATGGCGTGATTCACTTACAATGAAATGTAAACACATTCCGGCTTAACAAACACTCCAATTGCCGGGGAAAAAAAGCAAAATGCAACTGAAGCAAGTATTTTTTCTTAGAAAATTAGCATGTTAATCCAGTGATAACATAATTCTCAGATGGAAAAAAAAAAAAACACCAAGCGGTTAATATATATTTTGCAAAGTTAACTGTAGCCATTGTGACTTTGATTCAATCTGTACATATTTTTATGTGATATTTTGTTTTAAACGTCATCTCATAGAAGCCAAGATCAGTGGCTGGATGTCGCAGAGCCAGTATTATGTAATAAATCATCTGTCCTGAAGTTCCCAACCTTCTCCACCTCACCCATTTCATACATGGGCTACTGAACCAAAATAAGCAACTTAACAACCAGGGAGAAATAATCGAAAGGAATAATCATGCAGACCCTGAGCAGGAAATAAATATCAATAATAATAATGATTTGACTTTCTAATATTATTTTATATTTTTATACGTAAATAGCTTTGCATATTTAGTATATGTAACTGAAAAATGATTCACATCAATTATGGGGAAATGGACAGAAGATAACTTTTAAGTTCAGAATTGCCTAAGCAAATAAAAGTCGTCATGTTACATTGACCTTGATGATATGTACAGAGGTCTCACACTAGTGAATATTGTTCCTGGGCTTGATGTCTGGGCTAAAAATGGCCCCTAAGAGTCTGTATATAATGTACTTGTTCTTGCTAATAAAATGACTCCTTAGTTATGTAAATGGTGTAACTAACAATTGTTTTCTTAGAATCAATGGATTAGCAAGGATCCAGTTTAGGGATTGACCAGGAGCTCTTGGACTCAAGAGCAAAACATTGTCCTGGAGGTTCTGGAATCAGAACTGCACACCAGGCCTTAGGTATGGCATTTGTGTTTGGCACTGCCTATCCCTCACCCAGGTGGTGCCCACTACTATCCCCTTTCCCTGAAACTGTGAGTTAGCTGCAACCCGCCATGACTGGTCACGCTTTCCCAGCTCATGCTGTCCTGCCTCCTCCCAGGGTAAGGGAGGCATCTGGAGGATCACCGCTGGAAAACTACCAGGTATATAAATATGGCCAATCGTATGACTGATTATGTTATTATAATGGCTAATGCTAAGGATGTCTTATTGATTTGTAAGTATACAAATGCTAAAATCTACTGTAGAGATATAATATGTTCTATAGAGAAAACAAACATTGGCAACATTCCACGTCACAATTCAGAGTCTTTCAAAACTTACCGATAAAGCCGAGCTGGGAAAATTCCAGAATCATCCACTCCTCAGAGGGCTGCTGGAGGGCAAAGTTCTTCATGGTGCTGAGATAGTTGGGTTTGGCGACAATATCGTCTTCCAGCTGCAAGAGACAATTCAAAGGAAAAACAGCCACGATCAGTGAGAATGACCCAGGTCTGGTACACAGCCCACTCACCGCACAGCTGTGGAAACAGATCTTTTATTAAAGCACATTACCTCCCAGGCCAGGGCCAAAACAGCTGCCGACATAACTATTAGGAGGGGTGGAAAATACTAAGCATGTACGCAAAGTATCTGTATCTGAAAAGCATAGGGCTTAGTAGATATACTATAACGAATAAAGTTTTCTATGCAGGTTGGGTAACTATAGCAATAGATTTTTGTTTTTAGCTGTGGGTAGTACTCAACCCTACGGAATTGACAAGGGGCCATAAATGCAACAGACAAAGTAGCTCTCTCCATTGGCAATTGCACAGTACCATGCACCACTTACCTTCAATCTTCACAAGGGTGAACATGCAAGCTTCCCCATCACAACCTGCGTCACTCCAAACCACATCCATGCATCACCCCAGCTCTACATGTGAGGTACACTTACCTGAACATAGTATGTGCCCTTAGACTGCGCGTACATCATTAAGAAGCAATAATCTAGATTCTGCTTTGTCCTCCATCTGCAAAACAAATAGCCAGTTAGATTAATTTCGGGTTATGCAGCTGAATATTAGAGCTTCTATATTTAGAGAGGCAAATATTCTTCGAATTAACCAGAGAACATATCGGGTTGTGTTTAATAGTCTCTACTTCTTTGAAATATACTTCCGTCCTGCACGTTGTTTGAGTGGCTTTTTGTATTTAAATTCTAAAAAGGATGAAGGTTATTTTAGTCCCAAAGTTGTCAGCAGGCATCTAACTGCCCAGTTCTACAACTACTAAGGAGCATTTCTCTACCTTCCAAAGTAGAGCTCACATTAAGTGGTTACAATATACAAGAAACAGTTAAGAAATTAGGACTGGAAAATCTACCAACTGTAAATAGATGGGCCGAGAAAGTCTGGATGTGTTCTTTGTTGACAGCCTAATAATGTCCAGCAGAGCCAGGTTAAGGTTGGAAGAAACTAGGTTGCATGCCATGCCTAGACCCCAACCCACTCACTTGTAATGGTCAGTAATCTGGCATCAAGCACAATGAAAATGCAAGGGAGGAATGATAGAAACCTATACCAGGAATGGAATGGTCCTTAGTAAGAAACTCTAGATAGAGCGTTTTACACGGGACATTTTTCTCTTTAGAATGAGTCTTCATGTGTTAATTTTACATTGTGGTAACCAAGAACTTCCTAGAATTTGTGCTTTGGCCAAGGGCTTTCAGAATCGCAAGACCTTGTTATATTTATTCTATTTTAGAACAAAATGTAGATTAAACAATGTAACTATATGGTAATGATTGCAGAGACCTAAAAAGCAAAGACGTAGCAAACAGAACGACAAGCAAACCTCGCCCTAGGTCACATTTCAAACCGCTAAAGTCTAGGAAAAGTTGGTTGATAAAAACAGTCACGTTTTCCAAATAAATTCTGCATATCTGAGATGCTGAGTAGCCTAACAGTTCTTAGTAAACTGCACTGCTCTTCACTACCTACTGAAACCTCCTCCCCAAATCCTTTAGATTTTCACTTAATAGGCTTAAACGTGGGCACAACAAACACAGATCATTTTGGGGGTTTCTTGCCGTACAACAACATATATCATTTGCAAACCTACTGCTTTATGAGTCATGTTCCACAATAACATGTCCCATACATAAAATGTTCCTGTGACTTTAGTCCTATAATAACTGTTTGTATCATACACTAGTGTTTATTTTTTATTTTTTTAGAAAAAAAAAAACTAATTAAATGAGACCAGGGGCAGGTTTTGCCTGTCTGAATTTGGCCACCATACAGGAGCTCAGTGATGTCAACAACTTTACATGACCCTATAGTAGTAGTAGTAGTAGTAGTAGTGTGTGTGTGTGTGTGTGGTTGAGGTGTTGCCCCAAAGAAGCGCCAACATTTTCCCGAATGTAGCTGATTTGGCCAACAATCTGTTTAAAATAGTATAAATTGTCTTTACTCTGCTGTTTCTGTTGGAAAGCTTAGAAACAGAAGAACATTCCAACAACGCTTATAACAAAGGAATCAGGATGGTGCAAGTTGTTGTGCTTCAGAAGTATGTTATAAACAAGAAGAAATGAGAACCAAAACACCTTCGACTATACCTGAAACTAACCCAAACACTGCTAGCAAAAAAGACACACAACATTTATCTCAAAAAAAAATAAAAAAATAAAAAAAAGGAAAACAAAGCTGTGTTTGTGTGGGCTCCTCTATTATCTTTTTGTAACCGTAGTCACTTGTAGTGTGCTGAGGGTGGAAAATTCCTCAATGAAGCGGTTAACATTGAAACTGGGAAAAACAAGGAATCCAATTGTAGTCAATTTAAGTGGGTCTTGCTTTAAACAACGTACGTTCTGGATAATAACAGCCAAGCTAACTCAAGAATCAGCAAATTCTTCAGTATGCAAAATGGTAGAAGACACACATATACTATATATATATATATATATATATATATATATATATATATATATATATATATATATATATATACATATACACACACACACACACATATATTACATACATACATTTAAAAAAATAATAATAAAAAAATTACCTGACACGCTCTCTAGGATCACCAAAAGATTCCCTAAGACGTGAAAAATCAGGATAAAAATTGGGTGATGGAGAGATAACTTCCAGAAGGCCAGACTGTATTTCAACCGGGAACCTAGATAAATTAAAACAAATATACTTAATAATAAAAAAAAAAATTAAATACAAGATCCGTTTGTTTTAATTATTGTTATGTGGTTTTCCCTGTTGTATCACCAGTGTATCACATGCCCTTACGTCTGACCAGGTCCTGGCCATAATCCTCTGGAACTGTTTCTCGGCTGGGACCCAAGCAATTGCCCTCTGACTTTTAACCCCTCATAACCAGGACACCATTGACTCGACCAGGGTGCTCTTTTGTAGAGTTAACCCACATGTGGTGGGGTACAGACCAGGGGTGGTTTGGAGAGGGAGCCTCCTATGGAACCCGAGTTT
Organism: Sceloporus occidentalis; assembly: GCA_023333645.1. Taxonomy (NCBI): domain Eukaryota; kingdom Metazoa; phylum Chordata; class Lepidosauria; order Squamata; family Phrynosomatidae; genus Sceloporus; species Sceloporus occidentalis. The sequence goes on along the minus strand of JALMGF010000036.1, from coordinate 1,192,282 downwards.
CTGGTGACTTCCAGGAGCAGGGTTCAGCTACCGTAAGTTAAACGACAAGACCACGACTGACGCTTAGCCCATGCCCTGAGTAGATGAGCTATTAGACCGCAAGCTACAGATCCCGCTGGCCACGGAAGCAATTTGGAAGTCGGCATTCATCACCTCCTTCGGCTTGTACCAGTTTAAGGTTATGCCACTTGGGATGAAGAATGCCCCGGCGACCTTTCAGCGGATGATAGATCGGCTCCTCGATGGCCTCCAGGATTATGCTTGTGCATTCCTGGATGACATTGCGATCTATAGCAACACCTGGGATGAACACCTCACTTGGGGGTTGTGTTAGACCGCATCAGGACTGCGGGTCTAACCCTGAAGCATGACAAGTGCACGATAGGGGTTTCTGAGGTCCCACTCCCAAAACAAAGACACAGGCCTTAGCCTTTCTGGGTACGGCCGGTTACTACCGGCGGTTCGTCCCCGACTACAGCTCCATCGCCAGACCCCTGACTGACCACAACCCACTAATCTGGATTAACCAAGTCTCCGGGGACAATGGACGCCTATTACCGTGGAGTCTAGCCCTGCAACCCTACAATTTCAGTGTTTTGGTTTTTTTAAGTTTCATTTTAAATACGAACACCACGCAATCCAAATAAACCACAAACACTGCTAATGTATCAATAACAAAGTGATTTGAGTTAAATCGGTGGATTTGCTAGCATTACATAAGGTAACTCATTAAATCAGATGTATAATCACTCCTAGACAAAACATACCAGGCATAAATAGTACATTTTGTGTGTTTCTTCACTACACCTTTTTATTGTGTATGTATAAATAGGTCTGGCAAATCCGATGCCCTACTGCTGTTCAGGTTGGCTGAACATTAGACAATTATTTTACCTCACATTTACCACACATTTCTTAAAATAGAGTTTGCAAGTAAACACGTCTGAAGCACATTGTGTGCAAACGAGAAAGCCGCATAAGAACACAACAAGCATAAACATTACTGCATGAGAGTCACTAGACACAATAGTGCAGTGGGTTCTATTGTTCCCAGCAGCTTACGGTTTCCAGAAAACCACCTAGAAGAGTAAATGGAATATGTTGTATATGTTGTAAATGCACACGTTACTAGCTGGAGCTTTTCCGAATGTAAGGAAGCATATGGTACACATGACGTTGGGTGTACCATCAGTCCAACGTGAGAACGATCTTCTCTAGCTGTCCTTGACAAAAACAATTAGGCAAACCTTACTTGCATACAAAGTGAGGCATGTACAATAATTCTATTAAGAGATACCCTCCTTTACTTACCCCCACCGATCACTTCCGCCTTTTCTGGCTCTGCACTAAAAATCAGTAGGCAATGGAAGACAATAAAAAGAGGGTTCTCTTAAAGTATATAATTATGCAAACATTACATGTAATAAGGTTTGCTTAATTGTTTGAGGAAACAAAAAACATAACTGGCACTTTCAGGAACTGGCAAGCTCGCCTGTCTGAATAATGTTTTTTCCAAATAATGCTCAACTACCCGATCCAGGCTATCCCTGAAATAAGTAAATCCCACATTATTCTTCATTGCTAAACATAGTATGAAAAACATACTTTATATATATTATAGGCATACCAATACTTTTTCAACCCTCAAGGGTATTGTGAAATAAAAAGGGTTAGTGGGATCAGCGGGCTATACCTAAGAGGCAGACATTAAGTACACGTTGACTGATGACCTGTCCATCAAGAGAAGCAACGCAGCCGGCATAAAACACATTTAGAATTTATCTCGTGGTAATGTCAGCAGCCCCCCGCTACACAATGAGCCCATTAGAAGCAGCCCGTTATCCTCTGATAGCCGTCCGTTATTCTGCGTGTTGGCAGGAACTGCCCGTCGCATCAGAAGATGCATTTGCTACTCTTTGAGTGGGGCCCCGGGCCGAAGGACGATTCCTTTTGTGCTTACGCTTCAGTCTCAAGAGGTTTTTCTGAGCCTTTTCATCCTACAGTGAATAGCTGTATCTAGATGGAGAGTCCTAATCCCACATACTACACAGATTGACGGATCATTTGAAATGCTGTCTGCATGGTCCCCAGGCAATCACAGTGTTAACCATCACTATGAAAGCCATGCTTACCCCTGTGGCAATCACAAAGGTTCATAATAACCGGAACAGCACAAAACTAAAGCAATTGGGGGATGAAACTCTAATTTTGGAGTTATTAACAAACATCTCATTGGTTTCTACGACATGTTTATGCCGTTTGGTCCAGGTGTAGCACTTTTCATCAGAGCTGCTCCGACTTTGCATGGATATGAACGGCACCTTTCTTTTGATGAGGGAAAGATGGAAATTATGACCCATGTCCGTACAAGCTTTTATAAATAGTATAAATACAGAAGCACGTGCTCACATCAGTAGCATGTACAATTCTCCGATGCCTGCAAACGGAAAGGGAGACGTCGGTGCATCCATGCCCCCCCATTCAGGGCAGTTTTAAGGATGTATCAATTGTGTCACAAATCAACTAAGAAGAAAACCAATAAACAAAAAAGTACAAACATTTATTCAAGTAAAAAAGGTTTTTTTTTGTTTTTTTTTAACCAACAAAATGTTTTGTTTTTTAAATGTTCCTATATTTTTTGCCAATATGAGTGAAGACGCATTAAAAACTTGAAAAGGACAAATATTGAAATAAAATTAAAGTTTTTTGAGTGTTGTTTCCAATCCTGCCCTAGACACCGCTTTTTCATCTTATAGTGTTGTGTTCTCTCTTACAACAGAGTTTCTGGGGTAAGATATTGTATTGTGATTCTACTCTATAGATTTCTACAGCCTGGAAAATATAAATGGATTTGGTTACATCCAGACTTACGTGGTTTTGATGTTTTCTGCCACTGACGTTGCATACTGAGCATCGGTCTGCAAGGAAAAAAAAATAAAAATAAAAAGAGAGAATGATAGGAAAAATAACCCGATAAGAAAGCGCTGGGATCTTATCAAACGCACAAGTGAAGTTAATAGAGGCTTTTTTGCCGATATTGTCTTTCCCACAGTTACACGAACTACGAAACAGACGCCAGCTGTCTGCTCATCCAGCTCAACGGGTCCCCAATTCGTGAATCAATAAGCTATACTTATCACCTTCTGTAGATGTGAGTCAATCCTGCCAAGCCACATACCCGCCATATTCTTTAATGATGGCTAGTAGTGCTACAAAGTCTTACGTCAAATGATTTACAATAAAAAAAAAAATTAGAAAAAACTCCCAAGATGTCTCAGGTTTTATTCTGGTGGAAGATTTTTGTAGTGGCACATTCTGGAGCCAGGCCCTTCGTATTCTACTGTGATTAAAATGGGAATTCCCACCATGCTTTTTAATATAACATTAAGTATGTAAATAATACATCCCTAATGCTTTATCTGAAACCTCCATAATAATTTAATTTTATTTAATGTTTCACAAGAGTAATCACCTACCCATGATACTCTCCAAGCTTGACCTCGCACACTATAGCAATTATGTGAAACACAGCATGTAGCATAATCACATTATATATTATAATTATATTATATATATATATATATATATATATATACACACACCATAAATGGCATCTAACATCCCATACGTCAGTGGAGGATAGCACTGCCCATTACTAGGTAGCCTGCTGACCACGGAACTACATCATCAACTAAAAAACGGGGAGTTGCTCTTTAAAACAGAAATATTTTTCCCCAACTATAACTAAAAAAGGTAAAAAGAAAAAAAATATATAAAAATATATATTTTCATGTCGTAAAATGCACTTGAGTCCGTGCAAAGTGAGCTCCAATGTGCATTAAAAGTATACATGCATAATTAAGGACCATCATTTTCCTTTATTAGTAACATTTATAGTCCAGCAACACTGTGAATTTAAACAAAAATAAAAATATAAACTCTTGATATATCGCGGCAAGCTACGGCTTTAGATTTTGAGAGATGCTGCGTATCACTCATGTCCGCTGCTGCAAGCGACAGCCACAAATAGTGTTACAAGAGCAAAAAAGCTCCGGAATTATGTTTGACACATATTGCTGAAGACAGGAGGAATGTTTAAAAGCAAAGTCCCCGGAGTTAGATGACAATTTACGGCAATACTGACGGGGATGCCCAAAATACTTCAGTTCTGTGATATGTTTGCACAGCTATATTTACCAAGGAAAAACGGCAACCATTAATTCTTGGCCGATAAATTCTCAGAGAGGTTTAAAGACCGGACTCTTGGCAGCGTCTATTAATGTTTGACGCTGGTTTTCTTTGCTTAGAGGCCAAGGAGAGGTGGGAAAAACACTTCTCCCGGGTTAAATAACCCTTAGCTCGGGGACAGACATCACACTTTCACACCATTCTGTATTTCACGATGTTAAAGCAAGGCTGGCTTGCCTGCGGGCAAACATGTCTCCAAACATCTAAAATAGCCAAAGAAGGACACTTATATTCCATGCCTGACCCGCGGCAGAGCTTCACCACTGAGACTTGGTACTGTGGGAACGGTACTGTTCTTCCTAAATACGGACACTTGGGACGTATGGTTATATCAGGCACCACAATTCCAACTAAGTGATTCGTGGCACATATCCGGTAGAATGGGTTTGCCCAAACGGAAGTCAATGGATCTAGAGTACCCCAGTTTAGTTCTTCTAGGATCCCAGCCTGGAACTTTATACACCATACTTGTTCTGCATACATACATACATACATACATGACCCGTGACATAAACATGATGGCCAGTAACGGCCTAACACATGCTCCATCTTTGACCTTTACAATAAATGCAGTCTGGTGTCAAGGGGCAGCATAAATATCGCTCCTGTCTAGATTTAACACTTTCTGAGATGAAATTATCTTAATCATTGTAGTTCTAGGAGGGGTGAACTCGAAGCATTAAATGGTTAAACGAAATCTACAGCCCAAAAACCGACGTCAACTAAAAAGATTATGTAGCAGTGACAAACACCGAGACATGTTGACATTGTGTGTCTCCAACACCCAGCGAGGAGCTAGATTTAAGTTCTTGCTCTCCTCTTCCTGCTGTGTTCTTCAGTTGAGCTCTGCCCTGAAAGTTTCCACCGCGAGAAAATCTCTTCCCCGGTTTGGTGGAAAGTACAATGTGACATTTTAAATGCATCAACCATACACAACAGTGTTAGAAAAGGGTATTTTAAAACCAAAATTGCAAGGTTATATTCTCACAAGACAATAGCTAAAGTTTAAAGAGCGCTGTTATTTGAGCAGAGTTTACTGTAAGAATACAGAAAACACATGAAATGTTACTACCATATATATATATATATATATATATATATATATATATATATATAACAAATTAAACATATTTTTATTTTAATGGTGGATAAGCTCCTACTACTGTGTTGTTCTCCACATCAAGCTAGAAAAACTCACCAAAAATTGGATCTCAATTATATGTCTTTTTCCAAGGAATCGATTCTATCTATTTTTAGGTACATAAAAACATATTTTTTTTTTGTTTGGCAGATTCGCAGTAATACAACCATGATACCTGGGATTTGATATGATTACACACTTTAAGAGAATGGCAGGGGAAATCCAAATAAAAATGCTCTTTAAGTTCCATATAAAACTCGAATCTTTTAAGGGGTGCAGGTCACCGGCTACAGGGGTTCGCAAATCATGATACTGAGATACAGCCTTTACACCTGTGCTCATCCCAGTTGGAGCAAAATGGGTTAAATTACACTAAAATTACACAAATCCACATGTCAGAGAAGAATTGCGGAGCTCTCTTTCTAAACACAGCATTTGCCCTAATTTTCGATATATATATATCAGATATCAGTTTCTATTAGAATGACATCATGGGAAAACCGTTGTCTCGGCACAGATGGACGCACCATGTTTAAATTAAAAGCTTGTTAAAACAGGTCACTTGAGGCCGCCGCTATTTAAAATAAATATTTGCACTGGTTGATGTACAGCAAACAAAGGCAGCGGTCCTGAACTTCGACCGCTGTGATCACCCAGGTCTGGGTGGGCTCCAATTATCTGTTCTGCCGCCAAAGCAAGTTTTGCAATGGAGTGACTGCAGCGTTAATGCAAACGCTACCTGCCAACGCCTGGCCAGACTACACGGGAAATATGTCGGACTCCACCTCGGCGTCTCGGTAACAGGAGAGCGGCAGATTAATTCTCAGGAGCGCTCTCTATTTCTCGGGAACTAGGCTAGCTCATCATTATCTGCCCTAGATTGCTATTGGTTTTCTCCTTCTCCAGCCAAGGTCAGAGGGAAAAAAAAAAAAACAGGACAAAGCTACTAAGAATACATAATGATTGAAAATATAAAGTCTTTAACCTCTGTTAGGCTTGCGATTAATAGTTTTAGCTTGGACGCAGTCCTGTAAAGGGACGAGAAACGCAAGGTGTCATATTCTAGAAATTCCCAAACTCATCAGCTGTAGATGTCTACAGCTCTCTGCGGACAAAATGTATTAAATAAATGACAATTCTAGAGATCACTTATTAGTTGACTGTTAATTGCCAGATTTTTTTTCTACAATCACCAACCCTGAGACCATAAAATTCTGAGATTGTATTTTATGAAAGGCCCTACATTTCAACACGGATAAAAGGCTGGACATTTCACCTCGCAGAAAATTAACTTTGGTAAAAATAGGCATTAAGAGCAGAGTTCAGGTATCAGACTTTACTGTGCACTAGACGGGACCTTCATCAGTGACCCGGTTCTGCAAAATTCATAGTTAAAACCTTCTTTGAACAATGCATTACACGGGGCCAGCTCGGGCCATCTACAAGATCACTGCTAAGGCTGGCCAATCATAATGCAATCTGTGAATGAAACTGCAGCTCTCCTGTGAACTCTCCATGGATTTGGTGATGTTGAGCAGCCCCCCATAAAGTTTCATGGTGTTTTTTGTTGTTTTTTTTTGTTTTAAAGCTAAAACTTTACTTCCTAAATATTGATCAAACATTTTACTCCCAACAAAAGATGAATACATTGACATTGTAACAAAGGAATGAAAAGGAATGAAAAGAAAGGGGAAGTGCCAACAAATGATGGGTTTTGGGGTTTTTTTTTCTAGAAAAAACTGTTTTTGAATTTTCCCTTCCCTTTCCTGAGCTGCTGGATCTCTCCTCCTTTTCTATCTCTTTTTACTTAATAGCATTGGCTTGGGATGGTGTTCTGCATTGGTAGACTGTCTAGTTCCCGAATCTGCATTGTACAGGAACAGTGTCATCCGAGATCAAACTACAACTAAATCTAAATACCATCTCTAGTGTTATTTTGTTTTATGGTTTTCTTTTTAAGCTACTCATATTTTTTCCTGCCATCTCTTATGCCTGCTTTTTTACCCAAACAACAAAATCAAACTCATGGACACGTACGCATCAGCTGGACTATAAAATAACAAAAGAGGACCTTGTCAGCAGAAGACAGAGACAAATAAACCTTTATGCACGTAAGAGAGATAGCAGGAAGAAAGCGACGGGTTGCATAACCAGCTCTCATGTTACCGTAATTCCAGTGTCAGGCCTTTTTGTGCCCGTGGCCCTCAAAAATAAACAAGCACACAAAAGGTTAGCGCTTATCAGTATTTGCCAGAACAAAGCTTGGCTGCCTCAACTCAAACAGATATCTTGGCACCTAGCAACTATAATCTGTAGTCAGGTTGAGTGACGAGTCAATGTCCGCTGTAAAGCTGTGATACCAAACGAAGGATGGAGAATAAATTAAGCATTATGGATCAGGTTAGCAAAACACCGCGGTACCTCAGCTATTAGCACTACGATCACGCAGTCATCCTTCTCCTGCTGATTGAGCTCGGAAATCAGCGAGCTTAGGGTGTCCGTCAAATAGGAGTGAACTTCCCGCTTCACGCTGGGGATCCCCATCACTATAGATACTGAGGGTCAAGCAAGGCAAAATAATAAATTACAGAGTACACATCTTGCATTAAAAAAGCCAGTTTTAATAAGTTATTCACTAAATCAAGTTTTAAAACCCTAAAAAACCCCCATAAAAGAATAACAGCTGCCTCCAACCATATCCTATTTTTAAGCTCTCTAATGTCAGGCCTGTTACCGTATTAAACGTCTATGTTGCTAGCGGCATTGATTAGTTCATATATATATATTAGTCATATATATAATGCTAAGCTTCACCTATGTTTCAAACAGAACCGATGAAAATGCTTACCTCCAGTCCGACCCTGGCCCACGTGGACAGCCGGCTGCAGGCTATTCTCCTTGGCCAGCAGGTGTGGCAAGTGATGGAAGATAGTAGGCAAATGCAACACATTCTTATTTGTGATATTCCACAGCTTTAGCTTTGTTTCATCTTGAACAAGAAGTTTGAGATGAGAAAAAAAAATGAGTTAGACATAGCTGACGATCAGTGGGTAGCATTTGGACTTGCTGTGATGTAATACGTAGGGGAGGAATGACGGGACTCTGTTTCTAGGCAACTCTAGTACTTCAGATAAACTTTTAAAAATAATTGTGTAAGTGACAGGGAACATTAAGGAGAGAAACATTGACAGACAGGTTTCTTTAACTTCTCTCTACACAACACAGCAGTTATCTGGGGATATATTTAGAGGCCCACTAGGTGGAAAATCTTCTTTAATTAAAGATAAACCAAGTAATACAGCATTGTAAAAGAATGCATGCCATTCTTTGTCACCATATGATTCAATGGAAGGATTTTGCTGATTGGACCTTTTCGCTGGAGAGCAGAAAACACTTAACCTTTGCACCAAATTTCTTCTTTATACATATAGTCCGGTAAAAAAAGAGAAAGAACACCCTCTTTGAATTCTATGGTTTTACGTATCAGGACATAACAATCATATGTAACTACAACTTCAGATGAACAACAACAAATGACATATTACACCGTGTCATGATTTATTCAACAAAAATTAAGCCAAAATGGAGAAGCCATGTGTGAAAGTACGCCCTTATTCCTTCCATATGACTTAAGATGCTAAGTTGCAGATAGATGCTGTAAACTAAATGTCGTTGATTAATTGATCATGAGCAAGTGTGACTACCTCTATAAAAAAGAAAGTTCTAGCAGTTTGCTGGTCTGTAGCATTCAGGTGTGTGTTAACACAATGCCAAGAAGGAAATACATCAGCAATGATCTTAGAGAAGCAATTATTGCTGCTCATCAATCTGCTTTTCCAAACAATTTAAAGTCCATCATTCTACAGTGAGAAAGATTATTCAAAACTGGAAAACATTCAAGACAGTTGCCAATCTTGCCAGGAGTGGACGTCCCAGCAAATTCACCCCAAGGTCAGATCGTGTAAGTCTCAGAGAAATTGCAAGTGTTACATCTCAGACTCTACAAGCCGCAGTTAGCATGTTAAACGCTTAAGCTCATGACAGTACAATTAGAAAAAGATTGAACAAGTATGGTTTTTGTTTGGAAGGGTTGCCAGAAGAAAGCCTCTTCTCTCTCTAAAAAAAAAAAATAAAAAAAAAATACATGGCAGCATGGCTTAGGTTTGCAAAGTTGCATCTGAACAAACTACAAGAGACTTCTGCAACAGTGTCCTTTGGACAGACAAGACCAAAGTGGAGATGGTTGTGCTCATATGCTGTGGTTCTGTGCGTTATGGCCAAACATCAACTGTTAAGCACGGTGGTGGTGGGGTGATGATTTGGGTTTGTTTTGCAGACACAGGACCTGGGGACCCTGCAGTCATTGAGCCGACCATGAACTACTCTGTATACCAAAGTATTGTAGAGTCAAATGTGAGGCCATCTGTCTGACATATAAAGCTTGACTGAAATTGGATTATACAACAGGACAATGATCCCAAACACACCAGCAAATCTACAAAAGAATGGCTGGGGGAAAAAAATCAAGGTGTTGCAATGGCCCAGTCAAAGGCCAGACCTCAACCCGATTGAAATGCTAATATATTTGGGTGGATTCTGCAGAGTACCCCCATACATTTGCAAAATGGACCACATAAAAATGTAAAGGGGTCATGCAGCTATCGTATTTATTAAAGTGCATACGACGGCCTGAGTGTCCTTTAAAGTGTTGCCAAAGCATTTATCCTTCTGGTTTCTGTAACCAGCCTTGGCGTTTCAGAGATTACTTTTTAGTTCCTGGTATCCCTTACCAGACAGGCTGCTCCACGTTCGGTTGATATCTCGCAAGGCTTGTTTTTCGGATATGGCCCTTTTTATTTCATCCAATACAAGGTTCAGTTCTTTGGAGCGTTTCAGGTTCTCCTGCTCTGCCGCATGCAGCCGATCCTTGAGGCCCAGGAACTCCCGCTGGTACACATCCACCACATCCCCTGTAGACAGAAGATAGAAGCCTTATGAGATGAGCTGCTAATTAAAATGAAAGCAATAAAGGACCAATCTTTCAGATCTCAACAATGGTGCAAAATTCACTAAGCTTTGAGCTGTAGAAAGATGACATGTTTCATGTTACAGATTTAATGATATGCCATCAAGGATCCACAGAGTTTGTCCTTTTAGAAGAACTGCATCGTTAGAACAGAAAAGATGTATTTTGATCAATGCATTTCAAAAGAATGGGTAAGCCCATAATGCGTAGTTAATGTGATGAATGTTTTATCCCACCACAAATTCCTGCTTACCAGATAAACCCCGTAGTCTTTTATAAGCACCATTTCCATTCTCGCACGTAAACACAAGACCTGGCGTATTCCAGCCACAGTTCACGTGGGTCCGTTACCTATAACTTGTGGGTAACGTGACCTGCTTCAAATAGGACATTAAATTCCAATTTTTTGTACAACGTGGAAGCACTGGTAGATGAAAGCGAATCTTTCGTGAGGCTGGGGGCACTGGAAATCTCTGCTTTCCTAACATTTTCTGTTTTAAAAAAACCCTGTTTTATGTTTATCAAGCAAGTAACAATAATAAAAAATATAAGACTACTAAAAAAGCTAATTTGTGATTTGTAGAATAGGGCACAAGACCATGCCTGGGAACTTTCTAAATGAGTCGACCCTGAGACTTTTTAAAAAATATTAACCCTTTAAGGGCCCATCATGCACATTCTATGTAGTGACTCATTAAATGTGTTAACCAAGTGGCTCTACTCTCTAATGGAAATGGGTGGGGAGTGGGGCATGTCACCCCACTCCCGCAACCTAGAGAAGCAGCACTTCTCCCATAGTCTACGGACAAAACCCGGAGAGTTCCTGGGTATGTTCATGTCACATGCAGCTTAATCACATACGTACAGTGGCTGTAAATGGCATTCTTTGTCCCATATGGAGGCCATGTATTGCTAAAAAGGCCACAAAACACGGCCTTGCTTTGGCAATATGCAGCTTCACGTCGGGTGTGTGGCATCAGCAGAGAATAGCACCGCTCCATCTGGTCACCCCTCTAGCTGAAAGAGGCAAAGCTGGACCACCGGAGACAGCCATGTAAAACGTCGGGCACATTTTCCAACTAATCCCACATGACTGCTACTGGCTACACGACTATGCTACCAGTGAAAAACTAATGGAGGATCCATTAAACACCAGCCCTCATTTCCGGGACCCCATTAAATTTGTCCCCTTGTGTTCTCGAGTCAAATCGTGTGGTAGAAACAAAAGTGAGGAGGCTGGGTGAAGAAGAAAAAAAATCTTAAAACACAAACAGGTCCCCGCTGGGATCTTTATCTAGGCCAGGTAGATTGACGTTCTACATTATAAAACAGAACAAAGAGAAAGTAAATAAATCACTTGAGTTTCGACCAGCAGCCCCCACACGCCGGCTCTGCATCCATTACATTGATTATTTCATCTCCGCCTAACAATTGCTTGAATGCAGAAGACAATGTGCATTGGATTCCCTAGAGATGTAGTCAGCATTACACACGTTCACAAATCCGTTATGATGAAATACGTACTATGCTAGAATACTCCCATAATCCTTTAGGCATGTTGTTGGAGACAATACAGATTTTTAAAATCAAATCACATTTTATAGCGCAGAATAACCCGAGATTGTACATATATATAAACCACAAACCCACTTTATGTATAAATCTCAGGAACAGCCATTTTAACTTTCTCCACTTTTCATAAGTTATTGTCCGTCTTTGGTGGGAACTGATTTGTTCAGGGAACATAACACCAGGATAGGACGTTACAAAGTTCTGCCACCTATTGTCACAGAACCCAAGATCTGTGAGAGTCGCAGTTACTCTTTAAAACATACCCTACCACTAGAAAGTGTTACATACATATATATATATATATACATATATATATACATATATATATATATATATATACATATATATATATATATATACATATATATTACAATTTCTTTTACTAAAAAAATCAGGTATTTAATTATTTTTTTTTTAACCCCTTAATGACAAAGCCCGTACATGTACGGGCTCAAAATGCATTGTTTTCAATGGCTTTAGGGACCGCCCATTGTTGTTATGGTACAGTCCCTTTTGTTTTAATTTAATTTAACTAATCTGTGTTAGTTGCCTGTTAAACAGAACAAAAATGATACAGACTGAAGGTGACCAAAAATACAGAATTTAAAAACTTTGCAAAAGTATAAATCAGCTTTAGGAGACAGCTATGCCCAGGCTTTTAAACATGTAGTGAAGACCAACTGAAGAGGAGGAGCACTTTAATTTTCTCTTTCACGGCACATCGAGCACGGCTTGGAAAGAAATGTCATTGCCTACCTAATCCTGCGGTACACCTGGCTTCTGAAGCATAAACGTCACACTTTTCATTAGGCTCAAAAGGAGATGCTCGTGTGGCTGCTGTAGCAAAAACTAAAAATAATGAAATACTTCTAGTTTTAATGACTTCCTCCGCAGCCACCCGCAGTGGGCTTTTCACCGAGCTCTTAGAAGTAACACCAGTTAGTGTTCCCAACAGGTTTATTAAGGCGTCTCGTGCAGGGAGATGCAAGGGCAGGGCGACTCGGAGGTTGTTAAGAGCTCAAAATGTCCTTAGGTTTAGTAAGAGAACTCTCCTAACAAATGATAAGATCCATTGAGAATGCTATGCTAGGAAGATGAGCTTTTAGGAGCAGACAAGAGAAAAGGTAAATGAGCGGTTTTACTTTTTAACAAGTAATACTAAAAGAAGTCTTTTTACTATAGAGGAGTTACCATAGTCTCCCAAAGTGTCAAGAAGAAGAAGTAGTCTGAAGGGAAGTAAACAGTAATGGGTGAGGAGCTGCCCCTGAAGAATACCGTAAGTAGTGGTCTCGTTAAAAGGACTTCAACTCCCTTAATACCAAGTATTGTTTGAAGGGGGAGATCTTGGACGGCAACGGTTAAAAGTGATTAGTTGTATGATTTCAATTTGTAAATCAAGTTCCAGCTGGAACGGCTTGAGAAGTGACAGCATGGCTTCAAGTGCAAGTGTTTACTTAGAAGATCCCTGGAAGAAAACCAACTCTAAATGTTAGAGATAAAACCCTTTTGTCTCGCACAAGAAATAAAAATCTACTTCAAAATTGTAACTAGTCTATCTTAAGGGACTACTGAGGTTTTAAGATTTTACACGACCCTCCTTCTTACTCACGGCATCGCATCATAGCGTCCTTTGAAGTTTCTCCTCGGTGGCCAGTACCGAAATATCTATATTTGTTTTTATAATATCAAAAGCCTTCACTCGTATCTTCCATTAACATATACATTCCTATGTGATTGTTACCCGCTATTTGGGCGCTCCTCACCTGTTGTAGTCAAATTGTTAGGTTATATACTAGTTGTTATGTGGAATATGATGTCGCTATATAAAACAATAAATAATATTTCTGGCAGCGCCAGAAGATGATCCCTCTCCCTTTAGCTATAGTGCAAGGGTTAATGGAAAACCAGTGTAACCTTTGTAAGATTAGAACGCTCTTTCTTAGTCACTTAGACTACTTGCTATGAGGAGGGTAGAAAATAAGATTTTGATCAAAATGTAAAAGGGGGGGGGAAATACCCTTCATGTCAAATCAGTTGAGATAAACATTGCTTAATTCTTCCACAGAACTAGTAGTGTACACAGAGCAAAAGGCCAACAAAATCACGCAGGAATGTCTAGATCGAGTCAGATTATGTTAAAGCGCAACTTCATGTAATTTAGGATCTATTGCAAGTGCCCTATTTCGAACTGACAGGGTCTTCTTCAGTACCGTCAGTCACATCAAAGGCCTTCCTTTGACATCCTGGAATACCTCCAGCTAGAGACAAAAGATTAAAAAGGGTCCTTGTTTCATGTTCTGTTCTTTTCGAGATGGCAATATACCGGATGAAGGGTATAAAGAAGCGAAATGAATCGTTACCAAGAACTTTAAATGTAAATCCAATTAGAAAGAGGATTATATAATAATAAAACTGCTAAAATAGACACAGTCGGTGGCACTGGGGACAGAAGGGGACAACTGTCCCTTGGTTGCTGTAACTTAGATACTTTGGGCCCTCCTGATGGTTTTCTACTTTTAGTGGTTTTCATCAAGTTTTGCAAAGCCCTCTATTTAGCATGACTGTTTTTTCTTTTTGTTTAAAGTATTTTATTTGCATTTAAGCATGAATAAAAGGAAAACAAAACAATAAATGACAAGACTAAAGTGTTAACAGCATTGCAGAGCAGGAATCAGAGACGCATAAACACTGCACAATTACCATGTTACAAAACCACAGGCAAATGCAGATTAACGCCACTTAGATGCATCAACGGATACAGATACCGACTCCCAGACCCCGGGGGGTACCGGGTGTAAACAGTGAGCCGACCCATGGTAAGGCAAGGCGAGCAACCTACTGTCAAACACTTCCCATGATAGGGGGAAGGGAAAAAGGGACGGGAAGGACGAAAAGCAAAAGAAGAAAGAGACAAAAGAGACAGAACAGAGAGAGAGAAGAAAGGCAAAACCGGCTAGGACGGGTCACCACCGAAGTATTGCATGGGCCGGGCGAGAGCCCGGAAACGTAGAGAGCCACGGCTGCCAAATAGACTCGAACTTGGACATATTATCATAGATCTTGGCGGTGATCTTCTCCATACATATGAGATGCCATATATTAGCCTGTATTTCGCCGAAGGTCGGAGGGACGCCCTTCCACCTCCTGGCAATAGCTTGTTTGATCGCAGCGCAGATCCTATGAATAAGCTGCTGGTTTGGTGCGGACAAGGTGCCTCCCGGGACATCCATCAAAAGAAGCGCCACCTCAGGGGTTAAGCGGACATCGGTAGCTAACACTCTCGACAACTGGAGTGAAAAGGAAGACCATATAGATTGGATTACTCCACACGCCCACCACGCATGCAGATAGGTGCCTTGTTCGCCGCAGCCTCTGAAGCAGCCATCGCTGGAACCCCTAACCATACGAGACAGTTGCATGGGAGAAGTGTACCACCTCGCAACGACTTTATAAGCCCTTTCCTTAACCAGCGTGTTGACCGTGAGTTTGTGCAAAGTCGTCGCCGCCGAGTCCCAGACGTCGTCAGGGTAAGTAGTGAGCAGGTCAGCATGCCACTGGGAACGATATAAAGGAGGAGAGGCGGAGGTAACAGAGATAAAGCTGGAGTAGAGCGCTGAAATCGATCCCTTAAGTCGTTTCCGAGCCAGAAAGCGCCGTTCAAACACTGTGGGAGCGGACATCTCGCCCCTAGTCAGCAGGGAACGAATAAAGTGACGAATTTGTAGATAGCGAAACGTTTCCGCATTAGGGATATTCTTAGAGTCCCGTAGCGCGGCAAAAGAAAGCATCCGACCGCCTCGCACAAGGTCTCCCAGAGTAGATAAGCCCGCTTCCGACCACCAGTGAAACGACAACCGGTGCATTCCCTCCGGGAAGAGGGGGTTGGACAACAGCGGCGTGAGTGGGGACAGAGGCCCCGCAAGGCGGAGACGGAATCTCCAGGTCCGCCAGAGCCGAAGCGCTGTCGACACAACTGCAGATGCGGGAGAGCCGAGTGCCAGCGGGTGATCCTGCCACAATACTTGATCGAGGGGCTGGTGAGGTAAGTACGACCGTTCTATATCTACCCACGGGAGGGTGTTTGCAGGTAATGACCAAGCCTCCAATTGCGACACTCGAGACGCTACATAGTAGAGGAAGAAGTCCGGAACAGCTAGACCCCCTAGGTGTTTAGGTTTGAACATAGTAGACCTGTTGACACGTGCCCTCCTCTCTGCCCAGACAAATTGGAAAACAGCAGACTGAAAGGCCCCAATCTCATCCTTCAGAACTGGAATGGGGAGCGCCCGAAAAAGATATAAAAGTCTGGGTAATAAGTTCATCTTGATAGCGTATATACGCCCTAGCCACGATATGTTGTACCGGGACCACACACGTAACTCCGATCGCAGCGTTCGCAAGAGAGGCGGATAGTTGGCATGATACAATGTGTCAAAATCCTTGGTCAGACGTATGCCCAGGTATGTGATGGAGGACGGCTGCCAGGCAAATTTGAAATTAGCAGCAATGAGCTGTTGAACAGAAGGCTCTAAATTGACATCCAGCGCCTCACATTTAGCGTCATTTATCTTATACCCAGAAATGCGAGAAAAGTCCGTCAGGAGGCGAAAAAGGTTGGGGAGTGAAACCTGGGGATTCGTTAGCGTGAGCAAAATGTCATCGGCAAACAGGCTTAATTTATACTGGACTCCTTGGACCATGATCCCTTGAATATCTGGACTTGCCCTGATAGCCGCCGCGAGGGGTTCCAAGCACAGGGCGAACAGAAGTGGAGACAAGGGGCAACCCTGACGCGTGCCATTTTTGATACTCAGCACTGAAGACTCACAACCCATCAGGGCCACCGTCGCCGTAGGAGAAC
Organism: Sceloporus occidentalis; assembly: GCA_023333645.1. Lineage (NCBI taxonomy): Eukaryota > Metazoa > Chordata > Lepidosauria > Squamata > Phrynosomatidae > Sceloporus > Sceloporus occidentalis. The sequence goes on along the minus strand of JALMGF010000036.1, from coordinate 1,175,434 downwards.
TATAGAGTGCCCGGACTCCCGCCAGAAAGCTGCCTTGAAAGCCAAATCGATTCATCACCTCCCACATATACGTCCAGTCAATTCTGTCGAAGGCTTTCTCGGCATCCAACGCCAACAGCATCGAGCTTTGAGTGGAGACCTTGGCAGCCCCAAGCAAATCAATTGTGCGCCGAATGTTGTCAGGGGCCTCCCTGCCCGGAATGAAACCGACTTGGTCTGGGTGGATTAGGGAGGAGATTACCGAGCTTAGACGGGACGAAAGTAATTTAGCATAGAGTTTGATGTCCGAATTGATGAGGGAGATGGGGCGATAACTCCCACATGTCGAGGGGTCTTTACCTTCCTTATGTATAACCACAATTTTAGCTCGCAACATTTCAGTGGATGGGGGTTCACCTCTGAGGAAGCGTTGAAAGAGAGCCATCAGACGTGGAGCAAGCAGGGACCGGAACTTTTTATAGTATGAACCTGGGAGCCCATCAGGGCCAGGAGCCTTGGAGGACTTGAGAGTGGCGATCAGTGCCTGGACCTCCCCCTCTGAGATAGGAGCATTAAGTGTCTCAAGTTGAGCGGACGAGAGACGCGGTAGCGCCACCGAGTCCAAAAAGCAACGCAGAGGACGGTGATCCCGGAGATTGTGAGGGGCCTTATTGCCATCATATAAGTCCTGATAAAATGTGGCAAACTGGTCAGCTATGTCTTTCGGGTGCACCCAACACTTCTTATGGGAGTCAATAATCCTGGAAATGTTCTGAAGTTTCCGCTGAGCTCTCAGGCGCCTAGCCAACATGGCGTCAGGTTTATTTGCTTTGTCGAAAAATTTTTGTTTGGTAAGGTTCAGGGAATATAGAACATCTTGGCTCAACAAAAGGTTCAGCTCCCCCCTCACCCGTACTATATCATGCAGTATCGAGCTATCGAGCAGCTGTTTGTGACGGGACTCCAGGGCTTCCAGCTGAGACGTAAGGGCCTCGATCTCAGCTTGTCGCAGTTTCCGGCGCCTTGCCTTAAGTTTGAGGAAGGAGCCTCTGACGTAAGCTTTATGTGTCTGCCAGACCAGAAGAGCATCAACACCCGGGGTCTCATTAAAATTGAAAAACTCCGACAAGTCTTTCGTAATCTCCGAGACTAACGACGGGTCCGTCAGCATAAACTCGTCAAGCCGCCACTGTCTTGCGCCTCCGTGACAATCCGTGAGCTGCAGCACACATTCAACCGCTCCATGGTCAGACCATATGATAGGATGGATCCGCGCCTCATGAAGGGAACAAGCCATGTGCTGACCAACAAAAATATAATCTATCCTCGAATATGTCCGGTGGGGGTGGGAAAAAAAAGAATAATCAAGGGCTTTAGGATGGAGTAATCGCCAAACGTCAACCAGCGCCACCGTCTTGGCAAAGTCTTTAAGGCGACCAGAGTTTGGCGGAGCATAGGAAAGAGGAGAGTCGCTCTTCCTGTCCAGATAGCCGTCCCAGAGCGTGTTAAAGTCCCCCCCAACAATGAGATTGTGTTTGCGGTATGGCAACAGTAGATCCGTGATGTGCGAATAGAAGTCAGCAGCTGCCGTAGAAGGAGCATAGACATTCAGGATTGCTGTAGGATGATTGTGAAGGAGCCCCAGGATCAGGATGTATCTGCCCCACTTGTCTCTGTGTATAGACTGCAGTTGAAATCCCAGAGAAGAGCGAAAAAACACACTGACTCCATTTTTCTTTTGGCTTGGATGCACGGCGTGGAAGTGGGAACCATAGGACTTGTCCCAGTAGGCAGGTAAGTGAGTACTACGCAGGTGAGTTTCCTGAAGGAGCAAGATGTCCCCATGTAGTTTACGGTAATAACGCATCGCAGCTCTACGCTTCTGGGGCGAGTTCAGACCCTTGACGTTGTGAGATATAACCTTAAGGGTACTAGCCATGACAACTGACATCGTGGCACAGCATGAGGAGGCTGCAGAGGAGTGGAGATATCACCGCCAGCCGTGTTCTAGAAAAAAAGAAAAAGAAAAGAGAAAGAGAGAGAGGGCAGAACGAAAAGAGGGTAGGAGGGGGGAGGGAAAAACAAAACAGAGATACAGATACAGTGCATAACCAACAAAACAATAGAACACAGGGACACTGGTCCCCTGAAAAGGTGTCATATGAAGCGCATAGAACCAGTGGAGCGCTGCTCTGACTAAGCCTATGGTGAAGTGTGGAAAGCATAAGTGTATGTCAGGCAGAGCGTGGACCAACTCAGGTCAAGGGGGGTGTAAGGAAAGGAACCTCAAAATGGTACCTCCAGCCCGTCGGGGAGTAGAATCACCTGACATGAGTAAATAGCCAGGGCCCAGATCTATATGGTCCGCAGCCAGAGGGCAACAGGGGAAAGAAGCCAGACGCTCCAAATCTGATGCCCAGTTTAATAGCCACCTAGGCGGTATCATGTGTAAAAACTAAATCAAAAAGCAAAATAACAAAACGTGTGCGATGTTGTACCGATAGAGCGAAAACACAAGATAAACGACGCAGAAAAGAAAAATACGCGATACGGAGCGAGCGAAGAGCCGAAAGTTCCAATGTCGAGACCCACCGAACTCCTGCGGTGGGATCAGCATGGCACACAGTCAAAGCCGGGACCGTCGACCAGTCCACCCGGGTGCTTCAATGCTTGAAAACCTCAACATGGAGGTGCCGCCGCCACGATGAAGTAAGCTCCTCGCTTCCCAGGGCTCCGAGAGTCGCGGAGCACCGCAGAAACAAATGGTGTCCCGGCAAACGCGTTCCAAGCGGCAAAACAAAACAACCGAAGCGCAAAAAATTATAAAAGCAGTAAAAACGAGAAAACCATAGCTAGACGTCCGGTGATCTGTCTATGGGAACGGTGGCTTGGTCGCTCCTCCTCGTTGCCGATGGAACCTCGGACCATTCTCCTGCTGGAAGGGAGCCCGTATCCTGGCGGCTTCTCTTTCGGCTCACAGGTAAGGGCTGTAAATCCAGATAGTGTAGGAGCTCAGCAGCCTCCGATAGGTCCTTAATCGTGTAGCTTCTGTCCCCTGCCGCCACTTGAAGGGCGAAGGGGAACCGCCAACGGTAAGTGACACTCTGGGCCCGCAGGTGATCCGTGAGGGGTTTGAGGCCCTTACGCCGCATCAATGTCCGCGGAGACAGATCCGCAAAGATGTGAACCTCCAGGTTGTCAAGCGAAAGCTTGGTGCCTCTGGCCGCTCTCATGACCTCTTCCTTGACCGCATAATCCCGGAGCTTCACAATGATATCACGAGGCTTGTCGGAGGGCCTAGGTCTAGGCCTCAAAGCTCTATGGGCCCGATCCACGATGACCTCGTCGGGAGACTTGTTCGGCAGGAGTTGCTGAAGAATAATGCCCAACACCACCTCGGCATCTTGATAGGCTTCAGGAACACCACGGATCCTGAAGTTAGCTCTGCGCGACCTATTCTCCAAGTCCTCATGAGCCTCCTGCAGGTCTTGTACCTCATGGCGCAGCGCGGCTATGTCAGCCTCCATCGCCCTCTCACCACGTTGCATGTCAGACTGGACCCTCTCCAGGTGGTCCGTACGCGTGCCAATATCAGTGATGTCCTTCTTGAGGTCTCGGATCTCGTCTCTGATGTGAGCCATCAGATCCCGTTTAACGGACAGGACGAGGTCTTTAAGCTCATCTATGTCACGCTTCGAGCAGGCCACAGCATCGCCATCCATATCCTGGCTCTGGGACGCCATTGGAGAAAGAGCGGGAGCTTCAAGGTAAGTCGCCTTTTTCTGAAAAATGTCCGGCACAACTTTCTTTTTAGCGGACTTGCGGATACCTCCCGGCATTCCCACACTCGATCCTGCCAGAAAAGCCGGAAAACGTCAGGTGAAACGCTGTTATTAAGTGCTTAAAACCGGGCGGCTTGGAGGAGCAGAATCACTGCACAGCCATCCTGGAGTCCAGCCGACCACGCCCCCCCCATGACTGTTTTTTCTGTGTTTCTTCCGCTCCAGAGCTGCAGCTAATTGGAAGCGAGTGCATTGGGTTGAGGGAGACGAGGGAGATACAGGACAACTCTTGTATGGCATTTAGCTGGGGGGTGGGCAAACGGGCAAACGCATATCTGTGAAATCCCCTACACATTTGCAAAAGGGACAACACTAAAAGGGATCACACAGCTACCAGATGCATTAAAGTGTCTATGATGGCTGGAGAGTGCTTTAATGGAGGAGGCAACACCAAACCCTAGAAACATAAGTTGCTCCCCTTTAAGAATTTTGTAATATAAGGACCTTTAACTTTACTGAGAGGATGGCAGATAAACTGAACAGCCTCCCAAGCAAATGTGGTAGAAGTTAATACGGTAAGGGGAATCAATAACGCATGGAATATGCATACGGCTATCCCGAACCTACGATTAGGACAATAACTGATTAGGGTCTGAGTCTTTACATCAGGAAAAAATGGGCAGACAAGATAAGTGAATGGCTCTCCTCTGCCTTCAAATTATACGTTTACACGGTTAGAAAAAACCTAACTAGACTCATTTCATTCCATCACTTTAAATCCACAGTTCTGCTCCTGCCACGTGACGTGAAGCCGATAAACAGACACTAAATAATTAAATCCCACATGAAATGACTTGTCAATTCAAGATCCTTTTTTTTTTGTTTTGTTCTGAGCAGTCAAAACTTCCGGCGGTCTAAATACCAAGATGCTCGGTAACATTCTGAATGGAGCAGTCCTCCTCCCTTCTAGATTGCTTTATTCTCTTCCAGTCATCTTCTTGTCACTTTGTTATGCGCTAATTTACTTTCATTATTGAAATGTAGATCATGGCATTTCTCTCCGGGAGAAAAACAAAAAAACGAACACGAAAAGACGGGATCGAGTGTCCCTTAACAGCACCGCCGTAATAGACGAGGATGTACCCTGTGCTATGCAACGCGTTTCCAATTACCTCTGCCGGAAGGCTGTAACGGGGTGATACACCAGCACCAAACGCGGGGGCCAAGGATGGTAAATGATGAATCAGAGTCAGGAGCACCGGGTCAAAGGCCATTAATTAAGTCGGTCCTACTTTTATTTACTTGTTAGTGGTCTATAAACAGAAAAGAAGCTTTGAGGATTCACTAAAGCAGGACTTGGCAGCAGAGTTGTGGTTTCAACACCGTAAATTCACTACGCAACATAAAGGGCCATCATTGGCTGAGCCGGCCCTGAATAATTCATAGTTCAAATCAATGAGGTCAATTTCAAACAATCTTACTGTATGCTTTATCCAGGGCCACCCAAGCTATTTTACTAGATAGTCAATTAAGTCAATGAGATTGCACCGTTCCAGCATGCTCTCCAACCAAGTCCCTGTTTAGTGAATAAACACCTTTTGGGGATTATTCATTAACAGGGTGTGTGGGCATCAGGTCTGTCTCACCTCATTGGCTATGCATTACGACTGACCACCTCACACCTTTCGTGCAGAAAAAGGTCATCAGGGTCGACACGATGCATAGTAGCTGTAAATTTCAACGTATAGAAAACATCCCCCACTATACTATTGCTAAGACATCTATGCAGCGTGTATCCAATAGTCGCAGTTTGATAACTCAAGAAATAGGATATATTGATTGCTCCCCCCGGGCTGGGTGCACTTTTATTTCTGGTGCGTCGCCGTCACCTCGGAACAGCACAGTTTTTATACACAGTAGAGCCGACGGTCGGGCCAAAGTACATTTAAATATTACATCTAGTGATCACTGCGTTAAGGCATAGTTTACCATGCAGAAATAAAGGACGGCCGCTAAACATTTATTTTAATCAATTAAGCAAACTTTACTTACAGGGGAAAAAAATGGCCCCCTAGAAATTCTAGTGTAGCAGACACAATTAAGGCTTTCTACCTTAAATAAAATTATAGTATATCGTTCTTTTTGAGTTTTGGGTCTGTATAAACAAATAATTCTAGCATTCTTCTGTTCCACGAGGGCTACTGCTATAAATTCCTTGAATGACTATGCGCGCCGATGCTTTTCTCCGAGAGTCTGGGTAATCTAAGGGACAGCGCTTAGAATATCCATTACTGATTCGTGTTGTTGGAGGGGATTTTTGTCTTTGCAGAATCAGTGAGGATACACGGGGGCTCTGGGACATTGTAAGCATGCTCAGATCATATTTCAGCCTAAACTACCAATTTAGTTCCTATACAACATCTAGACATAGGTGGTCTCTGGATAGGTGCACCACCCATGGAGAGAAAAGCAGCAGCTTCAGGGGTTAAAGCATACAAAATGACTTTTGTGAAAAATCTATGGCATTATCGCCAGCTCAACTCATGGAGCAATTCCACCCCATTCCTCTGGGCGTTGATGATGACGCCATATTTCAAACATCGCACTTGCTTTCAAACTCTGCTCTCGAAGCGTGTCCTACAACGTACCCTGTGTTATATTGAAAGCATTAACTTCACTGGAACATTAGCTTATACAAACATTGGTTTTCTAGGTGCTGGGTAAAAGGCTAGACAGAATAAATTAAAATGTGGCTTGACATATATATTCAGTTGCCGGGGAAATGGACTCCTAGGAACGCTCCAGGTTTGGCCCTGGGGCTCCAGCAATCACAGCTGGTTAACGGGTCTCTGGGGCAGCATTTAATCTGTGGGTGGGGGAAAAGGATCCTTTTGCTTCACTCGCTCACTCACTCCTGCCCAATTTAGCATTTTGGTCCATGGGGTAGCATATTAAGGAGATAGCACACTCTATTCACCAATAATACATATTTTTGTGAGTAATAAAAAAGAATCCTTTACCTACCTAAAGGAGAAGCTGAAGCTCTGCCCTGCTCAACACCCCCCTCCCCCCGCAATTAGAGCTGTATCTTGGCTGGGCGCTGCCCTAGGCATAACATCACATCTGAGAAGAATAAGGTAACTATGTATGTTGTGCCGGTATAGCGCTCCACGGCGTGTATGGGCTGGTTACAAAGGATCTCCGCACCCAGTTGTGGCAGAGCGGCTGCCGCCCCTGGAACTGCTGCCCCAGGGGAGAATGGTGGGAAGCGGGCAAAGGCACATAAGGGGGTCCTGAAGAATCACCCCGGGCATTTGCAAGTGGAACACCACCCAAAGAGATCACTTTAACGTTTATATAATGGCTGGCGTGTCCATTTAAAGTCAGCCTATCGTCCGAATGTTTGTTTAACAAAGAACTAAAAAAATAAAAAAGCTTGTTCTCGACATAGAATTTAAAAGCACTGTGCATGCAGCGTTTCTGGGCAACCAGACATGACCGCTCCAGCAGACACTTGATGTGATTACAGATGCACAATTGCCCTTCAATGCAGCTGAAGGCGTACCCTGCAGTTTGCGTACAATACGAGCAATTTAACGTGACAGTCACCTACATAGTAGTTACGCTGGCACATGCATACAAAATGATCTATATATCGTGTCAGGAGAATGTGAGGCAAATGTGTAAATCAGGGTTTTTCTTTTATTTGGACTACCTGGCATTAGCAATATTATCACTACAATGAAGAACAATTCATTTGCTCATAGCGTGACGTGGCGATGTCATATAATGCGACAGAGCCCACAAATGATCCCATTTTCTTACTCTTGATTTATGCATTTGCTTGGGATTCTCCTAGCGGACTGCAGAGATTGCATACTCTGCTTCTCACGCTGGGAACTCTCCTTGGCTGACAGAGTAGCCTAATTATTTTCCTAGCCATGTAGCTGGATGTAATGTTCAGTAACATTAATTCTCACTTCCCAGTTGGTATGTAAGTTGTGACATTGCGGCTTCCTAATGGTTTGGAGCTTGCCATACAGACAGCGTGAGAGATTAATATTGCCGCAAGTGCCTGCCAGATGTTAAAAAGAAAGCTGCTTATAGCAAGATCCATACAAGTCTTCAAATCGGGATCTTAGGAACACCCTATGGAAACACTATACAGGGAACTGCGGTCACTTGCTGTATAATACGGGAGCTGGTATGTTTCTGCACCCGCCACAGATTTACATATGAAACGCCAAACTGTTCTATAATTATCTTTGATGAAGACAAGCCAAGCTGCATAGCAAGCTCCAGCTGTCATTATTCCATACCTGCCAAGTGTCCCTGACCCAAAGCCTCCTGAACCTCTTTTCTGGAATGCGTGCCGTGTATACCATCGTTCACCAGTCAGGGTGAATAGAAGTAGTAGATAATATGTTTAATAACGTATTTTACTTAAATGCCTTAATGTCTAGTGTTCTTAAAAGAAAATTGCCAATTTTAAAACCTTTAAATTGAATCAACGTGCAATTGTGTTTATAGATTAAAATAAGGTGGGTTTCTGATACATATATATATATATATACTGCTTGTGAGTATACCGCTGCAGCGTATTTATTGGGGAATATTAAGGGTTAACGGCTACACGCTAATGATATTCTGCCTGTTTGGCCACCGCTCACAGCTGATGTGCCCCACAACGATGTGAAATTATTTAGGGCATGAGAAATATTTACAAATGGTAGAATTCATACTTTCCCATCAGGTGTTTTTTTCTTTTCTTAGAACGATATAATAACGAAACACTTTCAAGGTCGGAAACTGGCCGCTCTACACTCGTTATGACGTTCCGCACATGCGATGATAATGAAAGCACTCCACGTCTCAGTCCACCGCTTGCATCGGTGGAAGGTTTGTTCGACTGCTGGCACTAAAAGGGCTGCAACAGTTGAGCTATCTATCCGCGGCCAGATTCATTTGGAGAGTAGAGCCATCTTTTCATATTAAAGTAAGCAATAAGTAATGAAACCGGCTTGTAACGCTGATTTGCCAAAGCCATCTCATTACAGTCAATGAAAATGACACTCTAGTGTCCCAGGAAGCCCCCCGAACAACAAATGCATTTAAAGGTATTTTTTACGAGTTCATTTCATCTACAAAAACTAATATTTATCTTAGACAAGGTCCGAGGTTTCTTATATCGCGCTACTTTCGGTTTCCGGTGTTTCGGGCAGACTGACGGCTTGCATTCATCACGCAACGGCTCTGCCGATTCCTCCCCTCATTTATTTTAAGGATTTTAATATTGATGCTTCCTTTAAGTAGCCCCCTTTTTATATTAAAACACTACACTATGACAGCCTTGTGCTGTGCTTCTGTGTTTTAGTTTGGTCTAACACTGTCCCAGGATTTGGGGGATTTTCCTTACACGACCGGCAAACTTTATGGACCTTATTTGCCTTCCGGATTATTATTTGTTCAAATCTATACATCTATCGTAACTTTTTATTGTATGGTTTTGATATCCTCGTTATTGAGGAATATATCTGTTTAATGGAGACCAGGTTTTCTTTATTTTCCGTTTTATTGTTTGATACATACAGTACTGTGGAAAAATCTTCGGTGTGAAAAAACGCTATGAAGTAAGTTATTTAACAAAAGGAAGAAAGTAAACAAAATAAAGATCTAAATCAAATCGATATTTGGTGCGGCCACCCCTTGCTTTCAAAGCAGCACCAATTCTTCTAGGTACATTTGCACACGGTTTTGTTTAATGAACAAGTAGGTTTTTTTACGAACATCTTGGAGAACTATCCATAGTTCTTCTGTGGATTTGGCCAACCATGGTCCTCAACATCTGGAAGCCCCTTTCTGCCCTGAAATGTCTTCCTGATGCAGTATAACTACCCTGTGTCTTGTTGTCTTGCCATGGCGTAACGCTTCACATTAAATTACCTTCAGCAACCTGACCTTGTTAGTTTGGTTGTTTTTCACAGAGTATTATTCCTCCTACCTGGCTGTTTTTTCTTCTCAGTTACTGATTGTATTTCACCCTATATATTGAATTAACGATCATCCGCATCTGTATGGTAAAAAAAACATTATTGTACACCTTACTATATGCCTACAAAACTGCTGACAGTGCACCTAGAAAAATTGATGCTGTGTTGAAGGCAAAGGCAATAATGATTTGATTTAGATGTTATTTTTTTTTTGTTAAGTGATACAAATAAAGTATTAACATGCCTAGTTTTGAAAAGCATTCTTACTTTACAGCCTAAAACATTTGCATATATATAACATCCTTCTTAGGACAAAAATACATCATGCTCTTATATTTGTGGTGTAGAACTCTACTGCACCTGTTGTCTTTTTTGTATCTCCAGTTGACTCTCTCACAAATGCTCATGAGATCTAAAAATGCTACTCACCTGCAATGTCTCACTTTAGTGAATAAACCCCTTCATCTACACCATAATACAATTTTCTTCTTTTAACCTCTAGTAGCAGTCAGCCTTGCTTTCATGTGAAAGGCAGTGACGTTAACCTGGCATTTACATTGCTGGTTAGATTCATATTGGGGTCAGTTTTAGATGGACTCCAGCACATTTCACTGGTTAATGGAGTTCTTCTGTCTCATTTAACTCCCCCCATAGGTGAGTATACTGCAAGCAGGGAGCATTCTACAGTATGCCATTTCACTTTCATTCTAGCCAATGGGAGCCGAGTTCCTTTTGAAATCAATGAAAGAAGCAGCAGCCAATTACATGAATGTTATCTAAATGTGATTGGCTGCTGCTTTGGCGACTTTATTTTGAATGCAACTGATTTTAGTAGAGGCAACCATGTGAGGAATTAAATAAGATTAAAAAGTCTAAGTCACTAATTCCAATAACTAATCAACTAATTTTGGGGACCACTGTAGGTGGTGATGAATTGTGCCGTGCAAAGATTTTTCTCATCTGAGAAAAAGTGCTGTGACGTGATTAGCGTGCTGAAAGTATCACACTGGGAATTTTCTACTGAAGCGACTGAACATGAAACAGTTAATTGCGTCTTTTGAGTAAGGAAATGAGCAGCTGAAATGTTTGCTGACTTTGAGGTTGCGGTGTATTTTTCAATGGACCATGCAACCTAAAAGTCGAGTAGCAGATGGCCCGGCCCTTTCCTTCCTTTCATTCTTGGATGCTGATAAATTGCTTTAGAAACTGCAAAGACATCAGTCCTCCCAACTTCCCTACGAGGACGTTAGAATCTGGGGTATGCAAATTAAATAAAGCCTAAGTGGCTTGGTATATAAAAAAACACACAAACATATACACACACACACATATATATATATAAATACATACACACACACACACACACTAATATATATATATATATACAGAAAAAAGAAAAAAACATATATATATATTATTATAGCTAAATACAACATAAGGAACATCATACGCAGTATTGTTAAATGCTCAAATTCTTCCCAGAAATACTGTATTTGCTCAATTATAAGACAAGGTTTTTTTCAGAGCAAACGCTCTGAAAAATACCCCTCGTCTTATAATCGGGGTCGTCTTATAATCAGACCTCAAACAGGTCTGACTATGAGACGACTAAGATCCAGATCCCCCGCAGCGGCAGGGGACCTGGATCCTCCTGTCTCCCCCCCGCCCCACTTACCGGTGCTTCTGAGTCCCCGGTGTGCAGCCGGGGCAGCGGAAGGAGGTGTGGCTAGCAGCGGGGGTTGTCTGCGTCCAACGCGCAGCTCAGAGTTCTCTCTGACAGTCGGGGAAGGTCTGCACGATGGACGCAGACAACCCCCGCTGCAAGCCACACCTCCTTCTGGCTGCAGCGTAAGTGCTCTACGCGATTCGCGTAGAGCTCTACACGCTACGCCCCGGCTAAATGTCAGCACGGGTAAGTTTGGAGAAGGGAGGGGGAGGGAGTATTAAATGGGGGCATAAGGCATTTCTGGATGCAGAGTGTTCTATGAAATGCCTTTTAACCCCCTTAATGCCACTCTGCCTCCAGAAATGCCTTTTTAACTCTCTATACGCCACTCTGCCTCCTGAAATGCTTTAAACCTCCCTATATGCCACTCTGCCCCATAATATGCCTTTTAACCCCCTTAAAGCCAGAGTGGCATATAGGGGTATAAGGCATTTCTGGAGGCAGAGTGGCACATAGGGGGTCAAAAGGCATATCATGGGGCACAGTGGCATATAGGGTTAAAAGGCATATCATGGGGCACAGTGGCATTTAGAGGGTTAAAAGGCATATCATGGGGCACAGTGGCATATAGGGGGTATAAGGCATATCATGGGGCACAGTGGCATATAGGGGGTATAAGGCATTTCTGGGGCAGATGTGCATAACTGGGGGGCAGGTTGGAAAATAGAAGGAAATAAAACCAAAATACAACAAATACTTGGCCTTAGGATGTTACCAAGTTAAAAACGCTATTCCACCCACTCTATTTAACTTCTTGCAAACCTTCTTAAAGATTCTTAAACACTGTTTTAAGTGATTAAAGCTTCTGGAGAAAAGATAAATTGACAGATCTGCTAATGTCCCTAACATACTAGAAAGAGCATTCAATGGCTTGTTTAACGGTCACATCTTTAAGGCTGAATACTGCAGGTGGTGGCACATCCCAACCAACAATCGAATGTTCCTTTCAATAAAAGCAATAGTTTATGTTAGAAGTAGTATTAAACAGCTTCCGATTTCAGAAAATTGATGATGGCAAACTGAACAAGGCTGAAATCATAAATCAGGGATTTTACTGTACGGTACCAGGGACCAACAAGCATGCTACCATTTAACATACAGTGCCTTCTATAATAAGAATAGGCGGGTGGAATCTCTGGAACCATGGCCCCCAAAGAACATTCTGCGTGTACCTATTCCCTGGCTCTTAGGTAGAGTAAGAAGACCACAGGTTAGCTAGTCTACAGCCAAACCAAACATGAATGCTTATTAAATTACTTAGTAAGAAAGTTAATTTGGATTTTTTAAATTTTTTTCACAAGAAAAAATGTGATTCGATCCCCTGGAAATCTCATAGGAGTGATCTTGAAGCTGGTTAGAGGTGAGTGCCGTGCATTAAAGCAGTCCTTGGCAGAAGATATGTTTGGCCAACTCCTGCAAAGGACGGTAAGATGGGGGATGGGGGAGACATGCTCAGTTTTGGCCAGCTAATAACTGGCAGGAAAGCATTCTTACTGCCAAGCCAAGAGTTTCTCCGTCCCAAAAAGACACAATATAGAGGACAGGATGACAAGCGGAATAAAAGGACATGAGATAGAGACACAGAATTTTACTACAGATAAGAACCATTTGGCCCATCTAATCTGCCTTTCCTGCTGTAAAAACCTCAATCTTTATTCACTCCTTGGTCTCATCTTATTTTAGGTTAGCTTTATGCCTATTCCAAGCACGTTTACATATGATCACTGAACTTCTACCACGTCTCCTGGAAGGATGTTCTACCAGGCTCTCAGTGACGTTAAAGGCCCTTATATTACATTTTACAACTAAGCCTCTGGTCCTCTAGATATAGACTATGACTGCTTGTCCTCACATTTAAAAAAATATATATATTTTTTTTAAACTAACAGGGAGACTCCTATATGATTTTACAAGATAAGATGTGCTCTCCTTCGAGCAATGCTAAATAAGGATTTCTAGTTAATATTTACCAAAAAGAATATAAATCTCACCCAATGCGCAGAAGATAATGCACCTAATAATATCAACCAACAATTACAGCCTAAATAGCGGAAATGATAATCCCGTGCAATAACTGGTGTCTGGTTCTAGCAAAGGGGATTTACTTTGCATTTCTCGTCAAACAGAGTTTTTTTAAGGAGATGCACGCTGGGCGTCAATATTGAAGATGTTTCCAGTGGTTTATTTCCCTAAATTACCAAAGGCCTTTTCTCGTATGCCTCCTCTTGAGATGACAGCTCTGGATTCATAGCGACAGCGAGCACAGTAAGCACTCCGGCAATCCGCAGAGCAAACACGCCAGACCCGGGGAAAGTTTATTAAAACGCAGCATGCCTGGTAAACGATTAGCCAGAGCTCCAAGGGCGACCACAGAGTCATTACAGGGGTTTATTTTTCTCTGGGCTTACAATGTTGTTGAAGGGAAATGAGAACAAATTCACCTACAGGAATTCATAAGCTTGACCTAGAAACTACGGTAATGGATAGCAAGCTGTCCAAAACCCTCAATTTATGAAAGCAACATACAGTGAAAAGCAATTAATGTTTTTTTAAAGCCACTACTGTGTTTCTTATTAATACAAATCTATACAAAATCTATACAAATCTATAACCAGGCTTTTACAATTAGGCACTAATCACTGTATATCACACAACAGCAAATTCCAAGTTAGCAGATAAGGTAGAACATAACATTAGCAAATCTACTTTTCTTCAATGCTCAAATCAAAACAGTTCCTCATTCAATAACCCAATTTTCTTTCAGATTTGAAAAGCAACCAAAAATGAGGGTATTTAAAGCATTTTGTTACAGCTTTAAAGTTGATGTAACAATTATTAAAACTGTATAAAAACATATAGTAGTAATGCTCCCAGCCTGGTCGCAGAATTCAATGGATTCCATCTGGCTGTTTCTCGGGATCTCTTAGTTCCGGTGAACGGTGATGTTAATGCTAAGGTATCCAAAATACATTTTAGACAATTGTATGCTTCCAACTTTGCGGCACTAGTTTAGGGAAGCCTTTTCCTTTTTTTAGAATGACCGTACATAAAACAAGGCCCACAAAGTGATGGTTGGATGAGTTTGATGTAGAGGAACCCGACCTTAACCCCATTTAACACCTTTGGCACAAATTAGACCATTAACTGCGAGCCAGGATGTCTCGTTCAACATTAGTGCCTGACAAATGCTATTTTGGCTGATGGACAGAAATTCCAAAATCTTGTGGAAAGCCTTCACAGACAGGTAGAGGCTGTTATAGCCACTTGGGACGGGCCAACTCATATTAATGCTCATGCTTTTGGATACTCAACAAGCTCATAGGAGGTGTGACAGTCAGGTGTCAACAATAGTGTATGGTATAGTATAGTGTATTATATATATATATATATATATATACACACACACACACATATATACATACATACACATTCATATACACAACATATGGATCAGTAGCACTTTAAGCCTATCCTGGGTGGTACTCACTGGACAGCATGCCCTAGGACAAGGCCCACTGAACCTTATACTGTGACAGATGCCTTCAAAAGCCCCAGAGCAAAACAGAGCTACTTTCCGAAGAGGACAACAATCACACCACATCTGTAGCTGAAGACCTGCTGTATGGATGAGGTCTGGATAATACAATTCACTGGTTCAGAAATAACTTATCTCTGTAATCATTGGAGGGGGCAGAGACAATGCAGTTCTGATTACTGCTGCTGGAGAGGTCACTTCACTTAACTCTTTCACTCAAGTCCCAATGTGGTTGGACATAAATGCAGCGTTTAGGTATTGAATAGTAGCCTATATGAGGCTTTTATGGTTCCTGTACTTCCTTTTTTTGTAATTACTTAATGAAGGATTTTTTTCTTTTAATGCAACGGGTAGGATATGAATGCATGCGCGGGTCATATTGTGTATCATAATAAGTTGAGAAGGTAGTCTCCTCTTACGGACCACCGGTAAGGGTTGTAGTAAAAAGGATGTAGGTAATCCTCTCCTGCAACCCAAATAGAGATTCATACTATGGGGCATGCATCACACATTAAGCGGTCTCATGAAACACCAAAAACAGCGTGACCTGGTTCTTTTTATTTTAGAAAATTAGCCCTTATCTTATAAAAGAGCTGGTTGGACGTGTGCCCCCGACGGACTTCGATTGTGGCCACCATAATGCAGAGAACCAAAACTTTGTTTTCAGAAATAAATGAGCTACCATTCCTCATTGTGTAAAAGTAAAGAAGGATTCTAGAACACAGGGTATATTTTAAAAGGGAGAAGAGTGAAGCTGTGAGAACATTTCTGTCTCTAGAAAGACCCAAAGAGGGGCATTCCGAAACCAAGAGATGCCTACAGATGTAGAATTGTGTGATTGCACTATGCTTATGAAATGCCAGTCTGGCAGGGAAGCAACTCCACGGAAATGAATGAAAGCACTTTTCATGAATGCACACAGGGGGTCTGAACAGATCTCTGCCCGCACCGTTTGCTGAGCCGGAGCTGACTGAAGGTGAGTATTTCACCTGTATGGAGATGTGTTCAGGCAAACATTTCTCCTGGACAGTAAATAGTTGGGGATGGGGAAAGGGGCAAGTGCATATAATGCATAAATCCCCATGCATGTGCAAGAGGGAACACTACAAAAATGTAAAGAGACCACGTGACTGTCATATGCACTAAAGGGCATCTGATGGCTGGAGTGTACCTTTAAAACTGTGAGATGACAGTCAAGAAATTATACTGATTTACTTGTCGATTATACA
The DNA here is from genome assembly GCA_023333645.1 of Sceloporus occidentalis. Lineage (NCBI taxonomy): Eukaryota > Metazoa > Chordata > Lepidosauria > Squamata > Phrynosomatidae > Sceloporus > Sceloporus occidentalis. The sequence goes on along the minus strand of JALMGF010000036.1, from coordinate 1,159,193 downwards.
AAACCAGCACTTTTTGCAAGAGAAACTTGCCAGGGTTGCCACTTTATAATTCTAATTGAAGCTGATGATTTCACCTACAAGCCCTCTTGCTATTTGTGCCAATATTCAAAAAGGGGACAAAAAGTGACCCGGGGAATTATAGGCCTGTTAGTTTAACTTCTGTTGTGTGTAAACTGTTTGAGGGTTTCCTAAGAGATGCTATTTTGGAGTATCTCAATGAAAATAAGTGTATGACTCCATATCAGCATGGGTTTACAAGGGATCGGTCCTGTCAAACTAACCTGATCAGCTTTTATGAGGAGGTGAGCTCAAGACTGGATCGGGGTGAATCGCTGGATGTCGTATATCTTGATTTTTCCAAAGCATTTGATACGGTGCCACATAAAAGGCTGGTACATAAAATGAGAATGCTTGGGCTGGGGGAGAATGTGTGTATGTGGGTAAGTAACTGGCTCAGTGATAGGAAACAGAGGGTGGTTATTAATGGTACATACTCTGAGTGGGTGACTGTTGCTAGTGGGGTACCACAGGGGTCAGTTTTGGGTCCTAATCTTTTTAATATATTTATTAATGACCTTGTAGAGGGATTGTATAGTAAAGTATCAATCTTTGCAGACGATACTAAGCTCTGTAACTTGGTTAACACAATAGAGGACAGTGCACGATTACAAATGGATCTGCATAGGTTGGAGGCTTGGGCTGGGATGTGGCAGATGAGGTTCAACACAGATAAATGTAAGGTTATGCACATGGGGAAGAAAAATCCAGGCTGGGAATATGTATTAAATGGGAAAACACTGGGGACGACTGACATGGAAAAGGACTTAGGAGTTTTAGTTAACAGTAAATTTACCTGTAGCGACCAGTGTCAGGCAGCTGCTGCTAAGGCAAATAAAATCATGGGGTGCATCAAAAGGGGCATAGATGCCCACGACAAGGAAATAATTCTACCACTGTACAAGTCACTAGTCAGACCACACATGGAATACTGTGTACAGTACTGGGCACCAGTGTACAAGAAAGATATAGTGGAGCTGGAGAGGGTTCAAAGACAGGCAACCAGAGTAATAAGGGGAATGGGAGGACTACAGTACCCAGAAAGATTATCAGAATTAGGGTTATTTAGTTTGGAAAAAAGACGGCTTAGGGGGGATTTAATAACTATGTATAAATATATAAGGGGACAGTACAGAGATCACTCCCAGGACCTATTTATACCCAGGACTGTATCTATAACAAGGGGACATCCTCTACGGTTGGAGGAAAGAAGGTTTCTACACCAGCACAGACGGGGGTTCTTTACAGTAAGAGCGGTGAGATTATGGAACTCTCTGCCAGAGGAAGTGGTTATGGCAAACTCAATAAAAGAGTTCAAAAGGAGCCTGGACGTGTTTCTTGAAAGCAATAATATTACAAGTTATGGATATTAGATTGATAGGGACAGAACGTTGATCCAGGGATTTATTCTGATTGCCATATTTGGAGTCGGGAAGGAATTTTCCCCCTGGTATGGGGCAATTGGCATCTGCTTCATAAGGGTTTTTTTGCCTTCCTCTGGATCAACACAGTAGGGACACAATATGTATATAGGTTGAACTTGATGGACTTTGGTCTTTTTTCAACCTTATGAACTATGTTACTATGTTAGGCAATAAACCCCAAACACATACCGTGCAAAAACACAGGTCGACACAGAGACAAGAACAGCTCAAAGCAGCTGCATATACTGCATTATGATAAATACAGTATACTTAAAAACTATAATGTATAACTCATATTTTTGGAGAGCTTTTGAAAGTCTCAAAAGCTTTCAATCCGATGCACTTCTGTTAGCTAATAAAAGTAGCATTAAATTTGCTCATTTTCTTTCAGCATGTCATTTTTGGTGGAATTTTCCTTTTCATCCAGAGTCCTAACAGTCTAACTGTGGCTTTCCAGTGCAAAAAATATAAACCGGTGCCCTGTTTTTATTATCTTATTGATCTACATCAGTAGATCAGTAGCCAGGTCATAATATCATAAAATTACAAAAGGAAGAACATTACATTTTGTGGCTGATTTTCAGGCATCTTAAAGTATTTCTGGCGCACACACTCTTGTGGACAAAAAGGTCCTCGGACCACAGGTGGGGGGCCATCTGCGATATCCTGCTACTACTTTTCCCTATCGTCGGTAGAGGACACGGATATGCCTCCTAGTTTCTCTTTGCCAATCACATACCCCATACACGGATGGCACTAACAAGAGTTATACTGCTCAATTCTAGTAGGTGACGGGTCACTGATCTCCAATAACCCTCAACCAGACCCAAAATGCCTCACCAGTAATATATCCTTAAGGGCAAGGGTACATATAAAACACAGTGCACGACCGCAAATCCCTAATGGGATAGCACGCACCGACGGTTAAAAAAACACCCTGTCCACTACATGGGGAAACATTTTAATTACCAAATCTTTTCCCAGCTTTCATTACTTTTGCCAGACATCTGTTTGTTTATGGGTCAAATAAAGTAATGAAGCATTTATCCTTTGTTCCAATCCATAACTTCGCAATGGTAATATCTCCTTCCATCGTGCCATTCTTCTTTAATAACAAAAGGAAGGAGTAAGCATAGCAGCGATAGCACCAGTCTGTATTTAGCATGATCGTAGCTGTCACAATTCTAGTGACAAGTGGTCCTTTTCATCTTCTGCACCAGCGGAAGCCCAACTGCATCAAGATGATGAGACTTCCTTATACTAAGAGGAGTCCTTTTTCCCCTTGTTTTTCTGCTTCGTGATCAGTGATCGCAGATATTCCTTCCATAGCTAACCCGCTACTATGAGAAACAATTCATATTTCTATCAGTGGGACATACAAGAGAATGAAATGGAACCTCTCGAATGCAGCAAATTACGGTTGTTTGGTGGAACATATGCTTACACTGTTACTAGCCCCGCTTAAATGCCAGATGACGAGATCGGCACATTAAGGGAAACAAAGAACAGATAAAGGCAGTATTCTCTACAACAGCTACGGATGCACAACATCGGGAAATATCTTTATTGCGCTCTGTAGGGAGTGGGACACTCGGATCAGTTTCTTAACTTTATTCAGATGTTTGTGTCATACCACTGTATTCAAAGGTTTTAAATATAATATTATTTGTCTTCTGTCCCAAAAAAAGATAGAAAAGCGGCCTTATTGTCATAGCAACAAATGGAAAGTCCTTACAAATTGAAGAATTCCATTCAGAGCTCGTATCTGAATCTCTTTTTATACATCCCCCCAGAGACTCCTTCCTTATCTCATATTATCAGTCATGTGTAATGAGTATAGTTGGCTCTAAAACAAGCACAGGTGGATATTTCTCCCAGTAACTTTATCGCTTATTGATCCACCAGCACTCGTTGCTAGATACGCTCCAGGGCAGATATCGAGAAGCTATGTCTCAGAGAGAATTCATCTAAGCGCGTGGAAAAATAAAAAGGCAGAGCTCTACTTTCGTAAGCAGATAAGATTTTTGGAATGGCATCCAATGATACCTCTTCTTGTGAAACTTAGTTGGTCTTGGTTAACTCTGGTAACAGTTAAACTCAAAAGAACAATGCTGGCGTCGGTAACCGTGAAGATAATGCAACGGCTTGGTCAAGGCGCCTTCAAAGTTAAGTCCAGCTGACCTAAACGTCTTTAGTGAATAAATCCCCAAAAGTCTTCGGAAACGTTTACGCTGTTTTTAATAACACATCAAAGCATTTCCGGTGTAGCCATGTACATGTGTGTATATTCACCGCCAGCGGCCTCCAGCACTGGCTCAAGTGATATTTCCAAGTGGTCGAAAGAAACCCTAGCATTTAGCGCTCCCATTGACTTGGAGCAGCCAAATCTGGTGGGAATTGGTCAGGAGTGGAGGGGGCTTTCCAGATAATGTTGTTGAGGCTGTTTTGAGGTAGCAGAGGTGAGGTAATCGCTAAACAGGTAATGAATCCTATGGGATCCGCCAGGAATTCTATTTGTATTTGTTTTTATAAAGCCAGCCCCTACTTATGTTGATTTCTTTAGGGGCTTTACTGTGCTTTACTATAAATATATGATCAATTTTCTAGTTCCCACGTGTCTAAACTTTCACCATGTCCCCGAAGATTAAGTTTTAGAAAGCCAAATATTACCGTGCATGCACCTTCTCTGCACGGTGATGGATTGCAGCATAAAAGGGGTCTTGCTAACGTTTTAATTAGCTCTGCTGGGAGATCCGAACGGCTCACAGCTGATATTTTATACAGCTGCAACTTTTTCATAAAACAGAAAATTACCTTCCGCGCGCTTCGTCTTCGTAAAGAAAGTGCGTGGCATTTCCAATTTAGCTGTGCCAATTATGTCCCTGATACCAAATATTTTGCGTAATTTACATCAATTACGCAAACGAGGGCTTAACAATTTTCAGAACAGGGAGATGCGTTGGCGCCTGCAGTTTATGAGCTGCCATATGTTCTGACTGTTAAATAATCGGACATAAAAGGGCTTCCTTAATCTTGAAGAAAGAAGTCTTGCTGTAGCCAATAATGAAGAAATTACGAGGCTCATTAACATTCAAGTGTCTGGCAACTTTTAGAATAGAGTGGTCATCCGCAAGTATGTAGATGACAAAGTCCACTGCTGTTAAGCATGACACTTCATACATATATATAGGTTTTTTCAGGCTACCAGTTTGCTATTAAAATAAACCACAGGTAAGCTTGCTGCACGTTTGAAAATTAGCAAATTAGATTTCATGATTGCAGCCAAGGAGGCGATTAAGAAAGTAATTACAGGTAATGCTCAGATCATATGGGTCTGAGAAACCTGTACAGAGAACATGCACACAGCAAACTAATACGTAATTAACAAAGCCCAGAGGAATACAGAATGTGTACGTTAAACAAACTACATTATTGGACTGCTCTACCATTTTGACAAGTTGTGGGCTTAATAGGACAAATGATAATACTTTCCACCAGTTTAAGGTACCCCACTGTCATTAGAAAAATGTAAAATAAAAAAAAAGGAAACTATCATCCATTTGTTACGTGGGGAGGGGATGTAGAAATCTATAGCAGTATGACCAAATCGCTTAAAAAATGTTAAAAATTTTGGATATTCTTGTGCTGGAGCTTAAAAAAACAAAACAAACAAAAAACAGTTAAAGACTAGGTGCTTCCAGGGTTTTACAGACATCAGTCTACTGTTACTTTCATGCAAACGTCAACAAATTCCAGGCATCTGGTTGCCATTTTGACTATGAATTGCCCGCCGTGTCTAAGGTTTTACCTATTGAGGACAGGAAACGGCTGTATGCAGTGACTTGCAAAAGTATTCACCCCCTTGCTGTTTTGTTGCATTACAATCTGGAATTAAAATGGATTTTTATTTGGATTTCACGTAATGGACATCCACAAAATAGTCCAAATTGGCGAAGTGAAATGAAGAAAATTGTAAAATTTTTAATGAAAAATTCTGCAAACAAAAAAAAAACAAAACATAAAAGTGGCGCGAGCATATGTATTCACCACCTTTGCTATGAAGCCCCTATATAGGATCTGGTGTAACCAATTGCCTTCCGAAGTCGCACAATTAGTGAAATAAAGTCCACCTGTGTGCAGTGCATTCTAAGTGTCACACGATCTCAGTATACACACACACACACACACACACCTGTAAAAGGCCTGGAAAGGCCCCAGAGTCTGCAATACCACTGAGCAAGAGGCACCACAAAGACCAAGGAGTACAGAGTTGAGTTATAAAAATAATATCTGAAATATCTCACAGAGCACCATTAAATCCATTATTAAGAAATGGGAAGAATACGGCACCACAACAAACCTGCCAAGAAAGGGCTGCCCACCAAAATTCACGGACCAGGCAGGGAGGGCATACATCAGAGAAACAGCAAAGAAACCAAAGATAACTCTGAAGGAGCTACGACGCACCACAGTATCTGTCCATAAGACCACTTTAAGTACACTCCAGAGAGCTGGGTTTTATGGAAGAATGGCCATTGCTCTCCGGAGCGGTCACAGCCCATCCAGAGGTAAGTGTTTGGTGTCACTGGATGCCTCCTGATCGAGGATAGCCTCCTAAACGCTTTTAAAACGGGCGTCCGCCGCCATACAATGTATGGCGGCTGTTGACGCCCCGGGGAGGGGCCAGACATGGCCCCCGATGCCGATCTCGGCCTTGCTGAATGCCTCGACATCGAGCCATTACAGTAACGCCGTTTAAGCGAAGAAAGTGATCGTTGATCACTTTCTAAGCTTATTTAATTTTTTGACGGTTCAGGACCGTCAAAGGTCATTACGTGACCGTTTTTCCATGACGGTCCTGAACCGGCAAAGGTTGTTAAGGGGTTAAAGAAAGAAAAAAATAATCAAACACGTTTGCTGTTCGCCAACAGAGACTCCACAGACATATAGAAGAAGGTACTCTGTTAGATGAGACTGAAATTGAGCTTTTTGGCCATCAAGGAATACTCTGTGTTTTCTGCAAACATCCTTGTGCTGTGGGGATGTTTTGCAGTTTTGCCTTGATGAACGGACAAAAATCCCAGTGACTAGATGAGCCAAGTTTATAGAGACGTACCCCAAGAGACTTGTAATTGCTGCAAAAGGTGTCTCTACAAAGTAGAGGAGCACATAGTTATGCACACTCAAGGTTTCTGTTTTTTGTCTTCTTGTTTGTTTCACAATAAAAAAATATTTTGCATCCTCAAAGCGGTAGGCATGTTGTGTTAATAAAATGATACAAACCCCCCAACAAATCAATTTTAATTCCAGATTGTAAAGCAACAAAATTGGAAACATGACAAGAGGGGTGAATACTTTGGCAAGATACTGTGCATAGCAGATTCATAAAACCAGAAGGTGGGCGCACAAGGAGGTCATGTGACCCAAAAGTAGTAGTTTGGCAGTTCCTGGCTCCCGCGTTTTGTGGCCGGTTCCTGCACTGCATTGCAGTGATTATCTTGGCCCAGTTTGCTAATCAATAAGAGTGGATGAAGAGAGGCGGGAAAAAAAGAAGAGGTTCCAAGCTTCATCTCACATTCAATAAACTAGCCCAGGGTGAGATTTTGTGATAAGCAGAAAGGGGAAAAAAGCATGACACATGAGAGACTTCAAAATGAATATAAAAGAATATCAATATTGTTCCCATGAGTTCAGGCAGTTTTGAAAACAAACGTGAACCATCACAGAAAAAAAATGTCATTTTCTTGTTTTCTCGGCCTTGTCCTCATTTGCCTACATCCTCAAACTTTGTGTGAGCTATACATAGCTTTCCTGCGGATTGACAGCTGCATTAAAAGGGGGTAGGAAGAAATTTTACCCATGGAACAAAAGGAAGCATTTAACATGACATCCAGAACACATCTTCAGAATATCCAGCGTACGTCAAAGAGAACGACTCGGGTTAATGCAGATTTATCGCTTCTAGGTCGACAACTGGAAAATAAATGCAGTGAAAACAGGGCAGCTCCCATAGTTTAAAATGATGTAGAAGCGGAACACAAGAAATTAATCATTAACTAAAACCGAATACATCATAGGCTTAAAAGTAACTGGTTTTAAGCGGTTTCAGTAGAAATACTCCTTGTTTGGGACCAAGGTTCTACCGGCTGCTAACAGGTTAATATTGCAAAAAGACAGTCTTTATGAAGATGGGTACTCGGTTTATAATTGCTGAAAGTTCCCCTCTGCGTAAACAATCTGCTCCAGAATAGACTGCCAGGACAGGGATTAGAAGAGGACTCCTACGGAGAACAACCGCTTCAATAACATCCAAGTAAAAGGATACAAGGCACTGACATTTCTTACATTCACTGGTGTCCATTCCCCACAAGGACAATGTCCCTGTGCTTATAAAATATTATTCACTTTGAACAAATTGTAAAAAAAAAATAAAAAATATGTAAAATTGTAAAAAGTATTAAAATACGAGAAAAGTTTACGGTATCATCTCGGAAAAAGAATCTTGGCACACTGCTTACCTGAGCAGGAAGCATACTCAAGTACATATCCGGTATTCTGCAGAGGCAGCCAGGGGGAGGAGGAAAATTAGACAGCATGTCAACGTATTTATCTCATTGCCCCTGAACATCCTAATACACTGTATGCTGCCAAGGACAGGGCCCTCATCTCCCCCTGTAGCAGTATGTCTTAACATGTGGAACTGTAATTGTAGACTGTGTATATTGTCAATGTTATTCTTCAGTCTCCTCTATTGCAATAATAAAATCTGGCATTCTATGCATAAAATGCAATGTTACTCCAATAACTAAAGAATAAATTCACCGATATGCATGCAGTAAAAGGAGTCAATGTAAATATGCAATATCCATTTTAGAATTCATTAGTTAAGACTATTTCTACTTCTTCATCTCGCTAACAATTTAAGTAGGAACTTCCTAATGGACCATTACAGACAGACTATTCTACACATCAGGTGATGTAAGGGTATTATTTCATAACACTACAATACACAATTCTCCATTGATGTAGCACCAACAGGTTATACATATCTTTAAGAAGACAAGTAGAAGGTAAAGCGAGTCTAGTTACAGCCCCGGCACAGATCGGGTCCTGAAGAGACAAGGCTATACGATTCAAGATTCTGTTTCTCAATCAAGCCATTTTGCAATTTTGAGTTTCACTTAAAATCCCGCGTGCATTTAATCTTATTTTTTTTATCTACGGAGTTCACAAAATCCATGAAACCTACATAAGCATTTAAAGTGAATTCATTTATTTTGAAAAAGGAAAGAACATTTTTTTTTTAGTTTAACAGATATGAAAACATGCTTACATGCTTCTAGTAGGATAGATAAAAAAAGTAGGAATGGAATGGTGAAAGAAGAAAAAAAGAAAAGGGTTCCCCTACTTTTTGCACCGTATGTACGTCATGGATGATACATTTCATTTCTGTGACCCTATTACAATAGGTGAGCGTGCAAATGAGCAATAACACAAAAAACCTGACAATATAAACATTACAATAAACACACATATTGGTACAGAAGGAGAACAGGACACTGCTCCCGCACGTCTACAATCTATTAGGCATACGATCAATAACATATGGTACTTGTCCCAATTCTCTCAGCATTTCTCAGCCATTCCATGTACTAGTAATGAGAACTTTAGTGAAAATCAGGTAACCAGGTGCTATACAAGATCTATTAACATTTACAACCTGCAGCAACGCCTTTTGTTATTTTTTTACGGTAATATATCCACTTCAATGGCAACTCAATGTTTAAACAGCTGATCTGTTTATTCAACGTAATATCCTTACTTCAAATTGAGATTGCTTACGTTTTTCAGTGCCCCTGGTGATGATATACACTTCCATGGATCTCCCCCCTCATATTTCCAGATTTTTATTCCATTGCATTTTCATTACGAAAGTTAAATTAACAAAAATAATAATGCATAACTAGTACGTTATATTATAATCTGTCCTCAAAAGCTTCATTACTTTCACAATCTAGCACCCATAAAATAAAAAAAGTACATTTAAAAAAAATGCTATAAATAACAATATTAATACATAATACTTTTATATTTCCATTTGCTTTCAGGAATTTTTTTCGACAAATTATCAAGCTGTGTTAAACTCCCGCGAAGTAAAAAATAAAATAATCCACAGCGTACCATGTAAAGAGGACGAATATTAGAGTCAGTATTATTTTTTTTTAAAACATGGTAATAACCTGGGAGTCAGTTGACAGCTTAAATTACAATTTTCTCTTGCTCCTACCAGAGTACTCTGTTTGTTTCATCAGGGCTTGATGGCTCTCCCTCTGGTATGAAACAAGAGTGAAATTAAGACTCCATTTAGTTTTCTAAATTTGTTCAGTGCCAGAAAGCCTTTAATTACCAACAGACAGTCACTTTGACAAAGCTGTACGGTACCAATGTATTGCAAGAGAACATTATTTGCGAAGAACACTACTATATACTTACAATAATAAAAATATTATTACTAATATTTTTGCATCCGTAAATGCTACAGTGAAAGCTCATGAGGCCGTACAGAACATATAATTAATTCTCTATTCTGAGGGAAAGGTTAGAAAACACTATCCTCAAGAATATTGGCATTCACAAATTCAAATCACTGTTAAGAAATTGGTCGTAATGAATAATATGCTAGATCACTTTTTGTTTATATTCGGTTAGCAAACTTTCCAGCTATTTCAGTGACAAAGCGATTAGTATAAAAAAAAAATAAAAAAATATGGATCTGCATCTTTGAAACACCCTTGGGGTTCACATATGACCCCGGGGTCTCTTGTACTCTGGACCAGTAGCGTACCTAGCCGGGGGGGCGGTCCACACCGGGTGCCGCTCATCAGAGGGGTGCCAACTTGCCGGCACCCCTCCAGAGACGGACAGTAATGTCCGCCGCTGGAGGAGCAGGCTCGCAAGGGAGCGGTATCCGAGGTTTTTAACAGACCCCTGGCTCCCTTGAGTGATTTTAAGCCGGTTCAAGGATCTCCCTTGAACCCGGCTTAAAATCACTCAAGGGAGCCGGAGGTCTGTTAAAGACCTCCGATACCGCTCCCTTGCGATCCGCACGGCAACAGATGCTGTGCGCCGGGGTTTGTTGTCAGATCCCGGCGCACAACACTGAAGCCGCGCCCACTGCTGTCCGTACCCTCTGACTCGGAAGAAGACAGAAGAACTGAAGAAGAGGAGCGAAGAAGAGGAAAAGGAGCTGTAAGGAGAAAAGAGGAAAGGTAGGAAAGCATGAGAGTGGATTAGTGTATGTGTGGATTGGTATGTGTGTGGATTGGTATGTGTGTGGATTGGTGTATGCGTGGATTGGTGTATGTGTGGATTGGTGTATGTGTGGATTGGTGTATGTGTGGATTGGTGTATGTGTGGATTGGTGTATGTGTGAGAGTGGTGGGTGTTATGCTGTACCATTTCCAATGTATTTTTCATTATATAATTATGCTCTAAAGTACATCATAACTCCCATCACTCTATACTGTTCCATACATTGGCAGAGCTGGGAGACAGTGCCTTGCACCCCCACCGCAGGACTCCTGAAAAGTAAGTGAACTTCAAAGAGGGAGAGGGTAGATAGTTAGGAGGGGGTAGATAGGGAGAAGGGAGTGAGACGGGAGATAGGGGGTAGATAAGGAGAAGGGAGTGAGAAGGGGTAGATAGGGCAATCATACTTCTATCATGCCAAGTCTGCGAGTACATCCTGGAATCTGGGTATGCCTGGGCATGATAGGAATGTGATTGCTGTTAATTATATATATATATATATATATATATATATATATATATAATTTAATTGTTTTGTCCTATTTTGGTGTGTTACTTACTTTAAATAAAAGTGTTAGATTTTTGTTATGGTGGGGGGGTCATATTCGGTTTCGGCCAGGTAAATGCTGCATTTTCGGTTTCAGTCCAGAATTCATTTCGGTGCATCCCTAAGCCAGACAATGAAGTGGTAGGCCTACACCACATCAATGTTTGTCTTAGTATATAGTGATAGGAGTTATGCTGCACTATTGTCAATGTCTGTCTCAATGTATAGTGATAGGGATTACGTTGTACCACCGTCAATGTGTGCCTCAGTATATAGTGATAGGTGTTATGCTGTACAACCGTCAATGTCTGCCTCAGTATATAGAGATAGGTGTTATGCTGTACAACCGTCAATGTCTGCCTCAGTATATAGTGATAGGTGTTATGCTGTACCACCGTCAATGTCTGCCTCGGTATATAATGATAACAGTAATGCTTTACCACCTTCAGTGTCTGCGCCGGTATATAACGGTAGAAGCTATGCAGTTTTAAAGTGTGTCTGTGGGAGGGGGGGGGTGCCACATATAGGATCCGCCCCAGGTGCCAAATACTCTAGGTACGCCCCTGCTCTGGACCCCTGATACACATTTAACGTGCCTGTCTTACATCGGTTATAAAATAACCCATGTAACAGCAAACACTCTGTTTGTTTAAAAGTCCTTTTTCAAATTTATTTTTTTTTTTTATTATTATTATTTTTTTTTATTATTATTATTCTTTTTTATTTTTTATTTTTACACACACCAGGAGATAAAATGCCCTAACAAATAATATCTCCTTTATAAAATGTCACAATCGGCACAGAAAGAGTTGCTGATGCGTAGGCTATATGAGATGGCTGGTGAGCTGCCTTTACAAAGCTGGAGAGGAGGCCAAACAAAGGAACGGTTATCTTAGAAGTCCCCAAATGAGACATCTTAGGGAGATTCACAAAGAAGAATTCCAGAGATCTCGGTACCTTCTAAACACCATCTTTAAAAACCTGTATTTGATCCATACTTGATTGGAAGTGTACAAGGCAGTAGAAATAAATGCAATCAGACTAGTAAAACATGGGGACATGTGCTAAAATAAAGCAACAGAGAAATAACTTCAACATATCGCAGTTATATGAATAAATTATAATAAAAATATAATGTCATTAAATCGCATACGTGGGCTAATAATGTATGCGCAAATAGTTGTAGAAAACGACTAGAAACCATAGGTTACACGTGCCCCTTTTGTTCCCTAAATCTTGCTGTTGTCCAATGTTCTTATGGATGATCATATACATAAATGTTACTTCCCGACTAATAAACAAGGGGTCAGATCAACACATAATGATTGTGTCCCCTGGGCCGAGAAGACTCTACAAAGAAGCAGATCAGAGAGAAAAGAGGTCAACTTAAGGTTCAACTCTTAAAACTCCTTGCATCACCACGAAATGATTATCTCCGCGGAGACTCCTCCATGGGTATAGATAAAAGGGTTAGCAACAGATGTTGAACAGTTAGAAGTTAATCAGAAAAAAAAATAACAATGTACAGTTGATTAAAAAAAAAAATAATTGTACCGTGAATACACACTGAAGGTTAGCTCCAATATAAAGTAAATAGTTTGCTCTTAATTGTTACCAAGGAAATAGCTCAATCTTCTTCGAATTCACAAGAGACATGGATAAAAAAATAAAATAAAAAATACAGCAATGAAAAAAAGACGAATAGTTTGTACAGTGATTCGGGGATATGAATCGGATGAAAATAAGGGTTATTTATATGTTGATGAGCATTCCCTACGAAGCGAGAGCTTCTGATTTGCTCCATTATCTGACAAGTCTGGGTCCCTGCGACTACATGACCGAAATAAAGAAACAAAATAGATGTGAAACTGTCTGCTGTATTTGCCGGTAATAATGTTCAACCAGCATAAAATTATTATTTCTTTTTTGCCTTGGTTTTATCTTCTTGTTCTTTTAATTTGTGCTCGGCCTGGGAAACAGAAGAGTAGTCACATCTTCCTTTTCTGCCGTTAACAGCCTCCATTAAAACGCTAGACTTCTCAGGAGAGGCATGCATCTTAATTAGGCTACCGTTCCCCTTCCCTGACGCCGGCATTTTAAAAGTGCTCAACAAGTAGTCGCTGTGCTGGGATGCAACTGACCGTGCATGTAGCTTACAACGTGCTACTACTTGAAAAGTCCTGATAACGCGGTTAAGTATGGAAGTAGCGTGTTCAACTGCAATACAATGGATCGCTGGGCTTTTATTTCAGTACAATTAAATATTGTATATTATATATTATTGTATATATATTATGTATATTAGATAGAGACACGTCAACCCACAATCTTGAAATAAGGCACTACCTCACATACAAGGGCAAAATAAGGTCCATTACTTGCAAGCTCAGGGCCACAACTGAGAACGTCCCAGGACAGGCTACCTGGAGCTCTTCTTCTTCTGGAGAGTGGCTTAGTGAGGGATGGGACTAGCCAGCTATGTGGGTGGGGCTATCTGCACACCTGGGTGTGGCTAGCCCCAGACAGACCTCAATGGGAGGGAAAATAGTCTGGGTGTGGGCGTGGCTAAATGCTGCTCCCCATGCCCAGAGATACAGCACTTCACGCAGAAAGCTCCCAGCTGTGCTTATAGGATTGTGAGGCATGAATGACTGAAGATTCAGGCATATACACGTCCATAAAAGAGCCAAATGTCTAGTTCTCATCATCACTACCCAGCAGAAAAAAAAATTTGTATATTACACATATATATATATATATATATATATTTGCCCTATAAAAAGGACTCATTGGTGATATTTTATTTTCTATTTATGAATGAAGCACACACTGCTTGCTCCACTGATGACTTTCCATCAGCAATGTCACCTTTAAATATTTCCCCAACCACTTGATAAGCAGCACTGATGGATCTGCTACACTGAGATCAAATCCAGCTGTGTCCCATCCATGCGCAACCCATCCTGATGAAAAGGCTGGCATGACACGATGGAAATAAGCAGGACCAAGCAGTTTTACATGTGCATAGAAACGCTTGCCAGTTTACAGGCAGCGTGTATGTGCAAAAATCCTAATAGACTGTAAACTCACGCAAGCATGGCCATCATCTCATCCTGCTGTATCAGCATTTCTATTGTTTACATTAGTGTTAATTGTGATTTACCCCCTAGTCCCATAAAAAAATGTCACTACCAGACGGGCCAAAGTTTCTATGACTCTTCAACTTACTACTGGAGAAGTTGAAATTTCAACAAAATTATACATATTAAAACAAATTGATGAGAAAAAAAAAAAAAAAAGAATGTTCTACTTGACCATTCTTCTAAACATTAATGATGATTTTAAGCTTTGTGCAATATTGAAACGTTTTTGAAAGTGTGGCAATTTATTTCCCTCTGCGTTCACAGCTCATCAACCTGACTGAATATATATATAAAAAATAATGTATGTTATTATGGGCAAAATATCAGAAATCCAGGGAGAATTTTCGCCTTTTTGTTAGATTTCATTTTAAAAAAAATGACCCGAGGTGAGTCACTTTAATAGTTGCATTTACTTGGCTAGTGCCAACTTGTTTCTACTACATCAAAGCTGAATAAATGCCAATTCCTACATGTATTGTAGCACACATATGTGCTGCGCATAAGTCAGATTAACAAACACATACATCAAAGGGCCTAGTATATAGTTAAATTGTCTGTACTCAGCAACTCTTCAGAACTCTCGATTGTCAAGAAACAGGAGAGAAATCTATCACTCGTCATGCGGATCCTCCCCACGTGCAGTGTGTTTAGTCCTCACGCCGACTGAAATCACAAGAACATGTCACAGTAAACTCACAGTTGACGAGTTGCTGCAAGTTGAGCAACTCCTGGAAATGAGGTGAGACACTTTAACGAGACTGATCTAAGATAGCGAAATGTCCTGGAGAGTTTACCACAGAAGAAGAGCAGAGTCTCGAGCCTTTTGTGAGCTAAATTACACATCCTAATCTAGCTCCTGCGTGAAACACAGCTCTGGGTACCAGTAATACAAATGTATTCCCGATCAAAGCCGGCTTATACCTCTGAAGGGTTCCCTTTTGTGGGCATCCAAATACCCCTTTCTTGCCCTGATGTCCCTTTTGATAATTATGGTATCAGAAGATATACTGAATTGGTGGCAGCGATGGGATTTCCGAAAACCCAGCAACTCTACAACAGGCACTGGAAGGTTTTAAACTGTGATTATGTTCATAGTATCGATCCACATCCAATTAAAGCTGTTTGTCCTATGAGGCAACAGGACAGGGTACACGAAACTTAACTGAATACACCAGAAGCGCAGCACAAAATCATGCTACTAGTTGTAAGGTTGTTTGCAGTAGGGTTGCCACCAAGACAGTATTTTTACCAGCACACTGCTTATAAATAAAAACCCTTGGGGCAAAGTTAAAAAAAAAAACCAAAAGCAATTTAAGGGAAAGTATTTGAGTAAAGTTGACAACTCGTAAGTTAGAAGACTGCTTCAGAACCACAGGGTTAGGTCATGACCCACACATCAGTACTGTCTCCTGACCAACGATGCTTCATATATATTACATTAGCATTTCAGTCTTGAGACTCCCTGGTTACAGGCAAACGCTTTTGTATATTCAGGTTATCCTAATGAATAAGTAATGACTGTTTGTGTCATTGGATCTGGAAGTGGGGCAAAAACATAAGGAGTTGGCTTCATATTCCGACCAGAGCAAAAACATTACGATGTCACTGAATTATGTTAGTGGAAATAATCACATTTTTGGTTTTGAGTCACACACATTTAAGTGATGTCCTTAAGTTAACGGGTTACTTTTATCTTATTGAAGGCTTTACCAGTCTAGTATCCACGTGAGGGATACTTTTTTGGTATTTAATTAATAGAGCCAATTCAAATACTGCCGTAGTCTTATATTATATAACTATAACCTAATAATGATTTTGTCACATACATACATACATACATACATCCACCAGTCAGCCATAACATTATGGCCAGTGACAGGTGTCCCCAATTTTCCTTCACGTTAAATGTATTAAAATTAAACAACATGAATGATAGTGTAAGAATTTCTTTATAAATTTTCTTCTCACAATATACGAGTGGCTCCTTATTCTTCCTGGTTAATATCCGATCTGAATTTTCTTCAACATTCTTCTTTTGTAAAAAAAAGGCTGCACATGAAACGCAATCTAACATCTAATTCATGAGTACAACGCATTTCACTTTCCTGTATTATTCAAAAAATTGACAAAATACAGAAAATAACTAGTAATTAAGGTTATTTTGTGGTCATAAACATTTGTTTGAAAAGTGGGTTCCCTAAAACTCACTTTCCAATGATTGATTTCTAGAGCCCCAATTTGTATTTTATGCATACTTTGATTGAGATGAAGTAGAAACTGTAGATTTCTTCAGATGTGGGACTGTGTAGGAAGAAGACACAGAGGAGCGGTAAAACATAGTATAGAATCTATACCGCGTGACTTAATAAACTTAACTAGATCCCACTGAGCTGATTATTGCATTAAGGAATATCAAGTATTCAACGTAACAGGTCTGAGATCATTGTAGGCCATTTTTCTTAGGAAATCTTATATCTGGACTATGATCCACAGTGGGTCTCTACAAGTAATTGGCATTTTGGAGTAAGGGAATAAATAACACATTTTCTGCGAGCAACAAATGACGTGGTACAATCGCAATCTCCCAAGACCAGTCCATCATCTATTTCTCATGGGACTCCATTACTTACTTTAGAAAGGACTCAGAAAGCCACTCAGTAACCTGCGTTCTTTGTGTGCGTAAATTAACACCCGGCACGATCTTTAACTTTAAGGCTGGAAAATCTATATCTGCAAAAATATATCCGGCCTTTGCTGAGCTATTTTAGCACATGAACGGCCGATTAAAAATTAACAAACACCTGCATAAAAAGAGTACCCGGCTGGAATGAATGCTTTATTACCTTCTCTGGCCATAATGAGACAAACAAAGAAAGTCTCTCGCAGCAGGAGAAACAAGAAACAAATGTAAATTAGATGAAGGAATTTCAACGCAGATGTGAGGAGGCAGAACACGGATTTGAAAGGTGAAGCTTTGCGTGTACATTAGAGAAAGCTTTTATATCTCGTCGAAAGAAATCCTTGGAACCATTACCTTATTATTTTGTCCTCCATGCAAACTGTGTTCATGAGGCACAAGTAACCTACAGAGATCACGCAGCTGAGATAATTATCTGGATCCCTCTTTATCCCATTATAGGGTTTCATCCGTGTCCTGGCATACAATAAGCGGATTGCCTCTCCGGCATTATTCGCTCTCTGTTGTTTCAATCGCTACTGGAATTATCTCTGTACTGTAGAATGAGGTGGGGGCATCAGCGGAGGAGATTACATGGATTTCTGCTCAGGCTACAATGCGTGATGTATAGCGGGAAAAAAGGTACGAATGTACAACTGCCTACCTATTAAACCAATAATTCAGTGGTTTATTTAAAAAGTCTATCAAGTTCAGCCTGTGGACAGGTCTGTTACAGACACGTGGATATAGGCATGGGTGGGCAGGTGGGTTAATGTTCCATTATGCAGCTGTTGACCTAAAGGACTGATCACTTTCAGGCCGTCCACGGAGAATAATCTTTTCTAACCTGCAACAGAGCCAGCCCTAAGTGTCAGAGAAGACTTTGTGTAAGTTTATATGAAAATTGGTCTATATTCTAGGCTAATATATATATATATATATATTGTGACAAACCCTGTTGCATGAGGGCCATACATGTCACATTTAGGGGCTCATAAGCACAGTCCTCTAGGGCAATCAGAGTTGGGAACAACAGCTTTGAACAAAACAGCACTTTATTTTAACCGCTTAAACTCCCAAAAAACAAATGATAAAAAGAAAACCTAGCTCCCAATTGGAGCCCTCTCTAACTAAACAATGCTGGTCCTGACTGACCGGCTTAATCACCCACTAACTACACCTCCCAGCCAGACCCAGCTACGCCAGGCTCTGGAAAACCTCCCCCAGACAGCACACAAAAGGTCCAGGCAGGTATTGCCTCACTTGGCTCAGGGATGGTCTTCTCGTTCAGGGCCTCTCCTTGCCCTGGGAGGGCAGGGAACTTCTTCTCCCCCCAACAGTCTCTCTCAGTATCAGGCGCCAGGGGTTTTTAATGCCCAGCAACTGTGCCTCATGCTGGCTCCAAAGGAATCCGGGACCGGATCCTGCAGACTTCTAACCTCCTGGAAAAGCCGGCATGGATTTTCCACAAAATGGGGGAACGGAGAATTGCCCCACCCTGCTTTCCAATTGCTCCACCCCAGGGACCCATATTTATGATCTTCATAGCAGTTGTACCCAGATGCCATGCTAATCATCTCCCTGGGGTTCACAGTCTCACAATATATATTATAGAAGAAGATATTCACACAGAACTGTAATGACACTTAAAATCGAAACATAGAAAGTAACGGCAGATAAGAACCATTCGGCCCATCTAGTCTGCCCAACCTCAGAATATATCTTTCTTAGTCCATGGCTTACCTTATACCAGTTGCCACAGCTCTGACCATTTAGTTCACCTAAATCATCTGCCATTTGGTTTCTCCCTCCAGGAACATCAACCCTGTTGCAAATCTTTGTGTCGTCAGCAAAAAGACATATCTTTCCATCAAGACCTTCTGCAATATCTCTAATAAAAATATCAAAGAGAATGGGTCCAAGAACAGACTCCTGAGGTATGCCCCTGGTAACAGGACCTTGCTCTGAATATTTACGAGATTGACTACAACCCTCTGTTTTCTGTCACTCAGCCGCTGCCTGATCCATTCAACAACATTGGGATCTAAACCCAGAGATTGCAGTTTATTAATAATTTCAAATGACTTTTTTCCTGAGGTCCTTTTCCTTCATTTTCATTTGTAAAAACTGAGGGGCAAATAGTGGTAACTACCCTATAGATCTACTTACCTCAAGTCAATGTAAAAAATATGCCTATGCTTTTGATTAAAAGCTATCCAGCCATAATTGCCGAAGACCGTCTGTTCGGTGCGGTGCTCTCTGCCATCTGGATATATATTTTTTCGGTCGGAAATGTTATACTTTTATGCATTACACAGCCGACTAGCACTTAATTTTCCAGCGTTGGACTGTTGCCACTTTAGTACATTTTAAGTTGATTTATAACGATTTGTCTTACTTCTGCCAAATAATTGGTCAAACAAACTGCGTTAATCCTTAACAACATTTACTTTCAGACGGAAACACGCCAGCAGGAAAACCAATGAATTGTGTTTTATATGACTTAACCTATATCCAATGAGGCAAATCCAGAATAGAAAATAAATATTAAGACCTGAAACGTGTCCTTGACCTGCTGATCATGGATATGCCAAAAGAATGCATTAACGATATTTATTTCTGCGGCGTCTAGTTGTAGCTGTATTTAAATTATGGATTCTGTATCGATCGACGCGTAAATCCGCCTTCTA
This sequence comes from Sceloporus occidentalis, assembly GCA_023333645.1. NCBI lineage: Eukaryota > Metazoa > Chordata > Lepidosauria > Squamata > Phrynosomatidae > Sceloporus > Sceloporus occidentalis. The sequence continues at coordinate 1,139,346 of JALMGF010000036.1, read as the reverse complement.
AGCTGTGTGCCCGTAAAAGAGGTCTTTTAAGAATGTAGATCAAGGACCCGCAGACAGGGGCCATGAAACTAAACAAGGCAGCCGTCAACAACAACAAAAAATGTCTATGGTGTCATAGTTATTCTTCAAAGCAAAAACAAATAATTTTACTAAAGTGATTAAGGCTATTCGTGGCATTTAATGCCTCCCAGTTTTATCTTGCAGAATGTCCAGAATATCATACAACTGGATTACTGCCGGCAAGATTCTGCTCTAAATAAGTATTCAGGACACCAGCAATTCAATATTTCTACATCATAAACTGCAACTAACCAGCTACGGGTCGTTTTCAGACTAAAGATTTAAAAAAGAGAGAGACACTCGGTACTAAAGCTGCCATTATGAGTACTTGCTTTGGCACTGTAGTGACAACTACAAAAAAATATAGGACTAGTAACCTTATAACATCTAATGATAAGCTAGGTATTCTCCTCTTCTTCACACATGTACGCAAAACAAGGGGTTTGATAACTAAACAGCGTTTTGAAGCATTTTGTCTCGCCGAGGGGTGTTCTCCTGCAAGAACAAAGTTGGCCCTGCATGCTAAAAATTAAGATTTAAAAAAGCTTTATACAGTGTATTAGTAAACGGTTCAACTCACAGTTTAGTGAATTGATCCCTAAGCGACACATATCGCACCCGTCCTTACATCGTGGTACCCTTGACAAGGTCAGCTCCTAGCCATTTAGCCGCATTTGAGCTTAATGATGTTGTGTTCTGCTGGAAGAGAATTCTGATGACAAAAACCACACATATTCACCTCTGTGAATTTATTTCCATAATGTCTGAAGTAGTAACGGAGCAGGAGGAGGGATTTCAAGCATTAAATGCTTCTTTCACCTTGAGAACGGGAACGGAGAAAACAAAACAGATCTCTTATTTCTTTTTTTCTTTTCTTTTAGTTTTTGTTAGTCGGACTCGTTTTTGAATTATGAAAACCCTTATCTAGTACTGCAGCCTTAAAAATGAAAGATGCATATTAAGTTGGGAAGAGTCGCCTTTGTGACAGATTAAGCATCTCGTTCTAATGTGGTGCTGAAATCCTGGAAATGTCATATCTCCACCAGGTATTTATTACCCCTATAAATCTAATACGTGGAAAATTCACCGCACCGGCAGAGTCGCGATAAAAGATCTTGTCATAATAATCCTGCCTTCTAAATCCTCCACGTTTTCCTTATCTCCAAAAGCAAGACGTTACGGCACAGTAAAGATGTAATAGAGCATTTCTCCAAAGCCTATTACTCTTTTGTGGGTCTAATTTACTCCCCACGTCCTCTTCCCTCTAACGGGAGCGACTCCATCGGAACAAAAAAAAAAAAAAGGACAAAAGGGTAAATAACCAAATCTTTTTGCTGGGATCAGCAAACGGAGCTCCCCAAATAACAGCCACAGATACACAGCAGGGCCGAGGGCTCCGTGTAGCCGTTGGGCATTATTATTGATGCGCATTAAACATAACCATTATATACAGGCGTGATTGTGTTATTTTAGAAGAGCATGATTGTGATAGACTTGCTGTACAAATTTGGGACAGACAAAACACTTAGGGGGGTGCTAGATCTCTATAGTAACGCCAGATACACGTTCAAAAGTTTGGGGTCACTTAGCGGTTTTTGTGGAAACCAATGAAATGAAGCTGCGTGACATAATTATATAAAAAAAAAAAGGGTTTTCCAGCGATCAATTAGACTTTTAAACTTTATGTTGGATTAGCGAACACAACATGCCATTGGAACACGGGAGTGATGAGAGGGCCTCTATACATCTATGAAGATACATCATGTTACTTTAAATGTGCTTTTCTTTCAAAAAGAAAAAGAAGTTTCTAAGCGACTCTAAACTAAACTTTTTAACGGTTATGCGTATATATTACGCGTATACTAAAGAGCCTCCTAAACATGTCGTGCAGAGTGCTCATTATTCGCACATAATTACTCTCGGGTAGGAACGGCACACGCTGGGAATCGCGCTCCCGCTTCTACGAGTGTCTGGCTGCTCTCTCTTAATGTGAAGCGACACCGTCCCCACAGATAGGGAATGCACACTGGAGAAAGAGGCCCAATGGACGGAAGCCCAGGCAAGAAGTCAAGAAATCAAACACACTCCGATGAGAAACTGTGCATCGCCAACTCAGTAATGGCAAAGCTAACTGGAGTGTGTTTATTTCTTTGCATATACATATATTTTATTTTGTAAGTTGCTGATGTTTAGCCCAGGGCTTGACAAATTTGTTGTAAATCTAGGCGCCAGCTAAAAAAGTTAGGAGCCAGGAATTTTTTTTACACTAATTGTTGGTTAGGAGTGATCTGATCATCATCAGCCCACTTACTAAACTCACAGCATTTGACCTGGAAGCACCCTGGACTTTTTAGGTCAGTGCTGTTTTTTTGTTTTGTTTTTTATATTATATATATATATATAATTTTTTTTTAACGCTTTCAATGCTGATGTTCCATTGGAGCACAGCATTGACTGATATTTAGTCCCCACAAGCTTGTGGGGACAAATGTTAACCCCTGCAATGCCACAAATGTGTTATAGACAATTGTGGAATTGAAGGGGTTAACGCTGCACTGTCGCTCTCATGGAGCGATCAGGCAGCAGGGGGGGGTTGTGTCAGGTCCCCACACTCATGTGGAGACCAAAGAACCCTCTCCCCCTGTCCCTGAAGCTGCCTCTGGCAGCTGTGACGCAATTGCTGGTCTATAGACCAGCCATTGCAGGGGGGAGTCTCTGATGACTGCTGTAGGCTTCCATGCCTACAGGAATCATGAAAGGGCTTGTGGGGGCTGGTTTTTGCTGTTGCTGGTCTGCCTGCAGCAGAGCCCCTTACAAAACGGGAATTAACCCCTAAATGCCGCGATCGCGGCATTGAAGGGGTTAACGCTGCCCTGTCGCTCTCATGGAGCGATCAGGCAGCAGGGGGATGTTGTGTCACACTTGTGTGGGGACCCAATCAACACTGAACCCCCTTTCCTGAAGCTGCCTGTGACAGCTGAAAACGCTATTGCAGGTTTTCCTGCAATCGCGGTTTCAGCCTACAGGATCACTCCGTGGGAGTGATCTCAGGCTCGGGGGCGGGATCTGAGTGGCTGTGGATGTAAGAGGCTGACAAACTCCTAGGCGCCAGGACAAAATTCTGAGTCGCCATGGCGACCTGGCGCCTGGGATTTGTCGAGCCCTGGTTTAGCCTATATAAATATTTATATAATATATTGCAGTACAGATTTATTTAGCTCCAGGGGCTAATTTAGCAAATTTCCAAGCCCACTCCAGTCGATTAGACTTTTACATAATGGTTAAGGGGTTAAACGCAACACAAACCCTTCATCAGACAGTTGCAAGCTAATGGGGCATGCAAGACAGAAAATGAGACGGAGACGTGCTGACGTTAGAATGAAAATAACGGCCGGGCAGTCAAAACACAACCCTGCTTTTAATAAGTATTAGAAACAAATACTATTAAGCCAATAAGCAGGAGGCAGGTGGCCTTATCGAAGTCAAAGTGCATGTACTCAGTCTCATTCGAGACCCCTCAACTCTCACCGAAGCCGGCGCTGCAGCTTGCTGACAGTAAGCATAGCGTGCATGCAATTTAGCAAGCAGGAGATGCGTTCAGCCAAACACAGCTTAGGAGCCGGGACCAGGAAAGCAGCTACTGCATACGAGAGGATTCGTTACAATCCCTCCATGTATTTGCAAGTAGGGACAACTTAGCCATCATATGTGTTAAAGTACACACTATGGCTGAAGTTTCCTTTAAATATAACATGTCCGTGGTGACAACCCTGCACCCTCAAATGCGTGGATTTGGTAATGATGGCAGCTTTAGTAGCCTCCTGATTTGAGCTATATTGCAAGCTTTTTAAGCCTACTGAGGTTTCTTCTTCTTTTGGTCCTGCTCTACAGGTCATCATTTTTTTTAATGAAAATATATGAGCAGTGTCTGTGCTATATTAGTATTCCTCTATTATTAATGTTCCAGTATGGTGGGTCTCAAGACATCCTAGCCGAGAATCCCTGAATTAAAGAAAAAAGTCTGAGTCCTAGCTATCTAGCACAGGAATGGGTTCTTTGTCCACCTGCTGCCAAGTGGTGGAAATTCAGCTCCATCAAACGCCCAGTCATACATCTTTGGTGATCTTTTATCTATGCAACAAGATGGTGTTTCCATGAGACGCAAGCGGAGATGAGGGATGGTCTTGTAATTTGGATTTCTGATGTGTCCCCATTACAGGACAGGACCTTCAATTAATATTAAGCTATGAGAGCAGAGGAGGAAAAGTGACAGAAAACCTAAGAATGGCAATTCTGTCAGCCAAACAACCTTCAGTATAATAGATAGTTAAACATTTACCCCATGAAGGTAAAAACCGGCAGAAGCCTCTGACAGGACCTGCATTATCTAAACAATATGGTGCCCTGGATTTATCTCCTTCTCCACCAAATGTACAAAGGCTGTCTGATCAATAATCAGTAACTTACCTGGGAACTTCAGAGGGCTGGCTATTCTGAGGGAATGGGGATAGTCACACATGAGGGTGGTCTAGTGGCTCACAAAATAAGCCATGGGAGTTAAGGGGCTAGCTCCAAGTGCCATTAAATGGTTTGAGAGGGACAAGAGAATTGAGCAGGGAGCGTCAAGCCACCTTACAGGTTTCATAACTCCGAAAAATATACCTGTTGATAACGTAACCAAGAATATAGAATTCCATTCATTGCACACCATTCTACAGCTAGATATACCGTATTGGCTCGGATATAGGCCGCCCCCGTATATAGGCCGCACCCTAAAAGTTTGGTGCTTTTTTAAAGAAAAAGTTTTTTTCTTTAAAAAAGCACCAAAAAAACATGCTACCACTCTGTCCCCCCCCCAAGATATGCTGCCACTGTCCTCCCTCCCCGAGATATGCTACCACTGCCCCCCCCCCCCGAGATATGCTGCCACTGTCCTCCCTCCCCGGGATATGCTGCCACTGTCCTCCGTCCCCTTCCCCCTCCCCCCGAGATATGCTACCACTGTCCCCCCCCCCGAGATATGCTGCCACTGTCCTCCCTCCCCGAGATATGCTACCACTGCCCCCCCCCGAGATATGCTGCCACTGTCCTCCCTCCCCGAGATATGCTGCCACTGTCCTCCGTCCCCTTCCCCCTCCCCCCGAGATATGCTGCCACTGTCCTCCCTCCCCGAGATATGCTGCCACTGTCCTCCCTCCCCGAGATATGCTGCCACTGTCCTCCGTCCCCTTCCTCCACCCCCCAAGATATGCTGCCACTGTCCTCCCTCCCCGAGATATGCTGCCACTGTCCTCCGTCCCCTTCCCCCTCCCCCCGAGATATGCTGCCACTGTCCTTCTGCCCCCCCGAGATATGCTGCCACTGTCCTTCTCTGCCCCCCCCCGACTTACCGGTAAGTCCCCCCGGCAGAGGTAAAACGCATCGTGCGGACGGTCCGCACGATGCGCTTAGACAACCTCCCGTGCCGGCACCCCCCCCCCCCGTGGGAAGTGCTGGCAGGGGAGGCTGAGCGTATCGGGGAGTAGGATGCAGACCCTGAATATAGGCCGCACCCCCACTTTAAAGACTTAAAGTGGGGGAAAAAAGTGCGGCCTATATTCGAGCCAATACGGTATTTGTAGGGTGCAAGCAACTCTTGCAATACATACACGGCCTTGTCAATGACGCCGAAGAGCCTGGGGTTTTCCAGCTTCTTCATGTCGAAATGTTTATAGGATAGTGGGTGAGTGTTACAGCGTGAATCACGTAGGCCAATCTTAATTGGAAATCACAAAAAAAAGTAATGTATAAACCTTTAAGCTCATCCCCAAGCCAAAGGAATACATTGCTAAGCAGCCCAGCAAGTTAATAATCAAGATACATATAGGCGTATTTGTCCAAAAGAGGACAGAGTCTTTACTCTAAGGCAACATGTAAAATTAAACAAACATTTGGCGTTTTATACCCTCTGAAGAAGAGATCCCTGAGGTCCGGGAAGCTTATGTGACAACTCTTTCTACATTGATCCAATAAAGAGTGTTAACATCAACTAAAAAGACAGCTAAAACAGCTAAACAAAAGTTCAAATGTTACAGCCTATACGCCAAATTCATTGGAACTCTTGCGTTAACGTCCAAGATGTAAATACGTTGCAGAACAATGCGGATTTGGCAGAGAGGGCTCCGCTCGGAGCATTACCGCATCTTGGACGTGTTACGATTCACTGTGATTAGGAACAGTCTTGGTCAGATAAGGACATCCAGGGGCCCCACCAGCACGGTCACATCTGGACTTACAACAGATGTTTGTTACATTACATACTGCGTTTCCATGTTATAAAGATGAAAAACAAGCTCTTGTGGGCTATATACAGCTGTCGATGCATTACATATAGAGCATCTTTCCAACTTTAGACATTGTTCATATGTTCTCGGACGCAACTTCTGGGTTCCGGATTGTTGGCTTTTGTTTTTGTTTTGTTTTTTGCCACACGCAGACATTTTGGGGTAAATAATCCCTGTTTTGCGGTTGTTATAGGAGGAAATAAATAATGATGATATCAGGATCATAAGATGATGCACATCAAAACAAAATTTCTTAAAGGTCGTGAGAAAATATTACCATACAGAAGTATGATCGCATACAGAAGATCTTCCAACGCAAAATATATACATAATTAACTTTTTGGTCCCAAAACAACAACAACGTGGTTCTCTAATCATTTGAAGGGTTTCTGTCCATCTTTAAATTGCAGAGCTTGTCCCTTTGTGATAAAACCAAGAGCATTCACAATCAAGGAACTATGACATTTTCCATTGGTAATATTGTATCTTAGACAACAGTAGCATGAGTATCTAATGTATCCACATTGCATCTAGCTTGTCTTCAAGTTACATCTAAATTAGGTCCGACACAACGTGAAGCTCAGCTGATGGTTACAAACATATAGAACAATCTGAAAATCTGCCCCAAAGCTTGACTGACAGCTGACAACCAGTTCAAGATATAATCACGATGAACAGATTGAATAGTCTGATCCCATGATAGATAAAAAAAAAAAAAAAAAATCTCATTGTGACCCATTTATTTATTTGAACAATTTACATGTTGGCTGCTTTCCCCAGAACACCAGCTGTAAGCATTATGATATTGTACAGCGTGCCCGGCGCTGGACGCTCCATAATCAGTTTTCTGATTATTTTTTTTTTTTATTATGATTTGTGAAAAAGCAGCAGTGGTGGCTACTATGGTACGAGTTACACTGGGTAGGACAAATTCAAAAAAATAAAGGCAGACAGACACATACATAATTCTAATAAAACGCAATATACAGATTATACAAAAAACAAACACACGCACATTATATATATATATACACACACACACACACACAACTATTGTCAGTCATTCTATAAGAGATGGTCCTCCTAACCATATCTTACAGCTGTATCTCCGAGCCGGACCAAATAACGACCTCATACAATATGGATCCAACGGCTCTAAGGACAGGTACTTTTGATCATTCGCTCTAAACATTGTGTAGAGCAAAGCAATAAAGCATTTTTTGTGCCATTGTGCTACTGGTGCAACAGGTCAGCAAGTAAGGTGGGACCCCACATACAGTGCTGTATATAACTGTGGGGCTCCCCTAGGCCTGACACAGGTCAGTGTTCACAGCGTCCTCCACCTCTGTGGTCGGGATCTCCAGTACAAGCGAAGGACTTGCGCGTTTCTTGCAAACGGCTTAAGTTGCCCCAGCGATGTTTGTACTCTTTTTGTAGGGTGTGCTTTCCCCGTTCTAAATATGCACAAAAGAAGCATGATTATTAATGTGTGGGTTATTATTAATGCATGTTGTGGATATAACCCTGGAAGAAATGGTCTCCTGGCTGCTAGTGGTCACTTAGCATGTCAAAAGAATCCACCATCTACGAGGGGATACAGGCATATGGTGGATTAGTCAGCCAGTTTATAATGAAGCTAGACTTTGAGGCAACTCATCTGTAACAATTGACAAATTGCAGAGGGCACGGATTGGCGTCCCAGCTTCAAAAGAGAAATCCATGTTGGGAAACCTTATGGCACCACATGCCTATACAATCAAATTAACCCCTCTCGTGCTGAACCGGGTCTCTACCGGTAGAAAATTCATGTATGCACAAATCAGTGTGAAACGCATCTTTAAGAAACGGAGCGCTGTATCTTAAAGCGCTTTAATGAAGTCAATAGAGCCTCCATGGAACGAATAAGCCAGTCTCCATTGTCACCAAACCGAGCCGCAGCAGGACATCAGGGGGCTGCCACATAGTGCCCCGTGAGCATATATGCAACGCACAAAGAAAACAGAAAGCTACATTTTGCTAGCACAAACATCTTCTATACAGCAGACGTGCCATCTGTTCTACTCCTCAGCTAAGCTCCATCCGTTTCTAAGCTTAATATATGGGGTGAGGAAATCAAAATATTTGTCAAATAGATTTGAGACAAAAATCCACAACACACATTTTATACGTCCGCCTCTCTACTTTATACTAGAAATGAAAAGTAGGATGTAGGCTTCTGACCTTGACCACTCCATATTATATTCCAATCCACACTTTAAATATACTCTACACCTCATATATAACAGTTTAGTGTCCCTGACAGCGCCACTAAAGAAGATTGCATATTAAAGAGTACTGACGGGCAGTCAATCGCTGGCAGGAAAGTGCGCTTTCCACACATGGGGGTCTCAATAAACCCCTGCGTCAGGCGTTTGCGGAGCCAGTTCTGGAGCTGACTGGCGGTAAACATGGAGATGTGTTAAGCTGAACATTTCTCCTGCATGGAAAATAGCTGGGGGTAGGCAGAAGCATTAAGACTGTGAAGACTGGAGTGCCCCTTCAATATAATTCTTGGAGTAACATACTGTTCTTCTTTTTAAAACTGCCTCTAAAAAAAAATCCTTCTTAAAAACGTAAGCATAGTTTATTTACTGAAGACTCATCTTAAAGGAGAGTTACAGTCTCAAGAAACAGCTTTTAAGACGTATATAGCCCCAAAGGCTTACAATCTAATGCAATTCAGTTAGATAAAAAAAAAAAAAGGCATAATCCTAAATTTGCGTATTTGCAAATACTATAATCCAATACAAGCATCAATAAAACCCACATAATGATCCTTGTACTTACTTTACGTGCCCCAGCACCATACAACAATGCTTTTCAATTGCAGGAAAATGCGAAAGCATATTTTGAAAGCCAAAAGGAAAAGGTTATTGCAAGGTCACAAAAGATATGAGGTTAAATAAGAAAACAATCTTCCAAACAAGATTCTGAAACGTGTACATAGAGGTCATCTTTAAAGAAAGACAAAAACAGGAAAACACACAAAACTGGAAAGCTAACTTTACAGTTCCCTTTTAAAAAGGAAAAAATGAAGCTAATCACATTAGCTGTATTTACATGACTTTAGCTGAAGATTCTATAGGCCTATTATTCAATTAGAGAACGCTCTGCTTTCCCTATCCAATTGTACATTCTTTTTATCCCTTTTTCTGATGGCCTTTTATTCATAAATCCAAGATGCGTTTTAAGAATCCTTTTCATTCTCAATAGACTCCATTCATGCATCAATTGGTGGCAATTAGATCATAATATCCGTGCTACAAGAGCAGAGCTGCTGTCTCTGACTTTTAAGACTGGAAAAGTGCAAACAAAGGACACCAAACTCACTGCTTGCAATCACTGCTTAAAAAGTAATCCCGCATATCTTGCTTGTACATGGAAATACAACATGAAACTCGTGAGAGTCCAGAAGCTGTTGCTCCTGAACCTTTACCGGTGGCCCCACTGTATATTTGTTTGTTATCCCAAAATATATATCCATCACTTGCATCTAAACAGGCCAAGCTAAATGTTAAACCCCATGTTTGCATCCATCCATGACTAAATAAACCCCGGGAACCAGGTGCTATGGCTCTAAAAACTATTTGTTCCATCTCATATTGATCAAAACAGATAGATCCCTTGTTGCCTTGTAGAAAAGTCAGGTTGACTTCTCCCGCAGTACATATGTTTGCTATCTGTAGTTTTGGACATCCCAATCTGAGCCATGGATATTGCCAATGCAGAAGGGGCCTTGAATCTATTATATTATACAAAGACATGGAGCCCTCAAGCAACCGTGATAACAGAAAGCCCATGGGCATCTAGATGAGCAGCCAAGGCGTTCTCCTAAAGAGACAGCGGACGCCCCATGAGCTCCCTGCTCAGCTGGTATCTCAGCAATCCTGGCTTTGGGTTTAGATTGTCTACCTTCTGCCAGAACGTAAATGGTAATCAGCGTCACGTTCACAAATGATATTTTGATCACGGATCCATTTAAAAGAAGATATAAAAATGCTGGCAGAGGCAATGTTAAATAAATTAAACTGGAAAGCAGATTCGGGTCATCAATACATCACATGTATCTTTATCTCTACATCCCTGCTTTCCCTGCATTCCCAGGCTTACCATAACATAATAGGTTAACAAAGTTTGTAAAATGTTTCACATTTGTGCTTAAATACATGCATAAATTACCATATCATTTTGAGGACTAAAAATCTATTTAAAATGTAATTTTAATTTGACAAAAAAGGGAATACTCATTACTTATGGTATGTAATATAATCTTATATTACAAGAGAAGGTGATCCGTCGAAACCTTCTAGAATAAAAGAATGCAGCAAAAAGAAATGGGGTGTGTTAATTGGTGATTAAAATCATAGACTGGGAATAGAATAATACTTTATACATAATACTAAGTGTATAAAAGTAGACGGTGTATTCATGCTCCCTGTCCGTAGCACCAAGAAATCTTCACTGAGACCAATAAATACAGCTGTGTCGACTTTTATTAAAGAAAAATATCCTGAAGCGTTTCCAATGCAAAAGCAAAGAAAGGTCCTAGGAGGAATTTCAGGGAGGACGTCGTCTCAAACGAGATCAATATTGGGGACAAAGTGAGCGGAGATCTTGTTCGGTGAAATTGCATTAACATTCACACAGTTATATTGTTTTCTACAAAAGGAGGATGCTGCTTCCCAAACACCTGCTTCAGATCCCATCCAACCATTTAAAAGGTGCTGGAGCGGATTTTACGTATTGCGCACTTGCGGCAGTAAGGAGCGAAGCGGTTCCACATATTTTTGACCTGCAATAAAAACCCCACGTTGCCGCAGCAGAAGGGGCCTCGCGGCTATTACTCTTTGGATATTTCACAAGGGAAAAGTGTGGAAATCTCAAAACAAACAAGTTTTACTGAGCCAGCACGGCACCGACACAGCAAAAATGAGTCCTTGCACAAAGCACACAACAAACAATGCTTAGAAGTGGTGGACAGAATCATCCCATTTACAAGGGAACGGCCCTGTATGAGATTAAGCCATTACTAGATCCAGCACTGAAAACCAGTTATCGGTTTACAGCACACATAGGAAGTTGGAACACGCTTGCTGGACTTTGACAATTTTAGGTTGCCAGCTGATGGAGGCAAAAGCTGAGCCAGGGGCAAGCTAGACATCAGCTTGGTTTTTAGTGGGCATTCTAACTTTACCATCAGCCTTTGCCAAAGTTCGTCGTAGTAACCTTTTTGTGTTTTTCCACACACAAATTTTACTTCAGGTATAAGTTTACAGCTATTTGGGTCATCTTTGAACCCGGCCAATTTAATTTACTCTATCAAAATCATATTATTTTTTTAAACTAGACACCCCATGGGTCTATGGGCAAGAATTATTGTCAAGATATAGCACTAATTCTAGGACTTGCTCATAAAAATAAACTTGTTGCCACAACAGTTTTCTTTTTGTTTATTTTACTATTGTGATTAGTAAGCTGGGCTCCAATGACTTGTACGGTTGAATAAAGTACCTGTATTCAACCTGAAGCAGGAGCTCAGAGTTCTCAGGAGGGTATGGTGAGACCCTCTTGAGAACTTGTTTATTTTTTAATGGGCGCCATCTTGTGAGAGGCAAACTCCCTCACTATGGCGCTTCTGACCGCTCTCCAGGGCGGTCACTGTGCATCTTAGGTTGAGTTTTCAGTATCGCTGAATGCCTCGTTATCAAACCATTCCACTGACACCGTTAAGCCTTGTTGATTCCTCCTAAACAGACCTCTGGTGCTTCAGATTTCTTGTTGCTAAATGCCTTGAAACCAATTTCACTATATATTTTTTTCTTTTAAATACATTTTTTTTATTTAAATAAAGGGCCAACTTCAGTGAACATCTGCAAAAAGGGCTCAGCTGACCCCATAACAAATTTGTGAGATAACTCAAGAGATCTCCTTAAAATTTATTAGACAACCCTGCTTGGGCTTTCTTGTGGGGTAACCTCCCTCCATCATTTATAATGTAAAGTCAGTGAGTTGAAACGCTCAGCTTGCAGTTTAGTGAATAAAATACATAAAAGCAGTGGAATGTTGCTATTAATATAGCTGTAGTTGCCGGCAGTTGTGTCCCCCTGAAGTCCTTTCATCACCTTCTGAACAGCACTACTGTTCCTTGGCATAGATGTAGTCTAATCATTATTTCCATAGTTAACAACGCTAAGTTAATCAACATTTCAGCCATATGACCATGCAGCAACCGGCACATAATGCTTCTTGACATAATTATGGGGGGGGGGGTTACATTAATTTTAAGGTGTGGGTGGTAGTTAATTTCCTCTTCCTCATAATTACATAGTGTGTCATCTAGTTTAGGTATTATCAACATTGGATACACACACTGGAAATATGCATGCCTTCAGGCAAGAGAGAAAACTTTTACAAGACAGCTCAGAAGACATACTGAGGAGTACCGAGGAGCAGAGTAGAAAAAAGTAGCAATTTCAAACCTATGGCATGCATTCCACAACGGGCACACCAAGGCCCCCGGTTGTGGCACGTGACCAGGTTGCCGATTTACCAATTAATTTTCGAAAAATTTACCAATGTATGCGAGTGCTTGCATGCATGCGTTGTCAGAACAACACTTTACCACACCAGGGGTGGGTACCAACATAGCTCACGGTGGACAATTTAATGATATTCTATGGACCTTCAAAAACCTTGTCACGAACACTGTTGGCCTCATACGGACACTTTGTCTGATACTGTCAGGAAGCGATGCCAATGATAAATTAATAAAATATTAGTAAATTCTATTCAGTTATTTAGAGCACCTCTCTCCTTCATGGTTTTATATAATAGTGTTTACTGCAAAGAAATTAGGGAGACAATCGGTATAAACATGATGACGTGTGGGAGCCAACAGCAATGATCAAACGTCCTTGAGACTAAAAGAGAGAGAGAAATATGTTTCTACTGTGAAAAGCTAAACAATTAGCATTGCGAGCTGGTGAATCCCAAGTTTTAAAGGGCAATTGTTGCGGTCGCATTTTTTCAGAATAAGTAAATTAATTTACTGAAAATACCAACAGCTTGTGCATTTTGCCTGTCAATCAGTGTAATTAATCTAAAAATGACTCTTCTAGATTGTAAGCACATTCAGTGGGTTTTCTCTACCTTCTATTTCCTTAATTCCTAACTGGTATGTGATTCATCTCCTGTTTAGCCACTGTACAGCGCTATGAAATATGATGGTGTTATATAAATCCATACATATATAATAGTTACTTTCAAAGTTCACCCCAAGCACCGACATCTACTTTAAAACATATATATATAGGCTGTGTTCTGAGAACAGACATGGCTGCTTCCATACATAGTCAGGTGGTGGTAACCTTTTTCATCAGCATTGTCCAGTGAGAAATCAAAAGTGTTCCGGTGTAGTTCTTGTCAATGCATGTGTTTTCATGACATAAAGGACGAACATCAAACTAACACAGAATTAAGGCACCAATGCACTTCACTTAATATACAGAAAGGGAAGCACTGGGTTTCTATAAGATACTTTAAAGGGTTAAAGGAAATGCGTATGTGTAGAGGTCTTCTTTAGATAAATATTTTGACATCTGCGATTAAACATTTTTCACCCAAGAACACTTGGTTAACCTGCAAGCTCGACCTGAATGAAGAAAGGAAAAAGATCCATGCTATTGTGTTGAAGGGTGCCTGCTGGACAAGTTAGGCTGCCTTTCATCCGCCATGCCTTCACTAGCTTGGTTACTTTACCAAAAACGGCATTTTAAACGGCTTTTATGCAGATGATACGTACAGAACCCTCTGCACGAGGCTCCGTGTCAGGGTATGATTTCAAACGGGAGCGAGAGGACAGTGTTAAGTATTTCTAAAGCCAATGAATGCGATCGGAATTTAGTTTACTTTTACGCTGTACTCGCCTCACATTAGTTTACTCCAATGTCGCACCACTATCATGAGAAATCGATATGGATTCCGGCCAGCAGAACCTGGCAATGTAACACCGCTCTATTTTTACTGGAAAAAAAAAGGCTCACAAATCTTAATTCCTTTTTTAATCAGTAATTCAAATGGACGAGTCTCAAGAAGGCTGGGAATTCAACAACCCTGCGTTTCAGCATTATTACCAGTGGTTATTATATTTATAAAGTAAAAAAAAACAAAGCAAAATACAGAGAAGCAACACTGTTTTCAGAGCAAAGATTTAGAGAGAGAGAAAAAAATATTCCTCTGCTTAATGTGGAAGGACGCTGGGAGACGTATTAGCTGATTGTATAAAGTGGATGAGATGCCTGGAACATGATACTCTCTTGAACTGCTTTACAGGGTTTTTTTTTTCATCTTTGAAACCAGTTTTACAAAAGAAAAAAAAAAAAGTTATTTTCTATATGATAACTCCAGGTCCGCCATGAGAAATCTTGAGGCCTGTCTCACCCCAATACCCAGGAGGGCGCCATCTAGGCCCCAAGGGCCCAGATACGGGTAGCAGGCTCCAGGGGACAACGACAGATAAGGGAGGCCAGCCCCCCCCCCCCACTCAACTAGACCCCAGGGGTACTGGTTGTAACTTTCCAATGGTGGCTCTGGACTACTCTGTTGGAGTATGAAATGCAGATAAACCCATAGACCGTAAGCATCGATTCCGCCGTTCACAGGGTTTTCAAAATGATTTGTACTCACAAAGCATTCAGTCCTGAGAACATTGTGTGTCGGACAAAGTGACACAATAATGAACGGCATGTGAGTGGATTTGCGAAAAGCTACCATGGACTTTAATTCCATGTAGGGGGGAAAAAATCCATTAAATAATCCCAGATAAAAATAGTGTTTATGTTTGGTTACTGAATAAAAGGTGATGGAAACCCTTCCACTTGTCTGGTGTCTGTAGATGAGTGTTTAATAATACTTCTACTACCCCTTAAATTTAAATGGAAGGGTTTCCATCACCTTTTACCCACTATAACTTATGTAATGGTATTTCTTAGCTACCCCAAAGCCTCAACTATTAAGCAAGTATCACAACCTCATGCTGACGAGTCCCATGAAGGATGAAACAGCTGTCCATGAGTGGTGATCTGGCTATTGTACCTCTTCCCGAGTTTTGTCTAAAGGCTGTCCTGTACAGCGGGCAATTACTCTCAAGGG
Source organism: Sceloporus occidentalis (assembly GCA_023333645.1). Lineage (NCBI taxonomy): Eukaryota > Metazoa > Chordata > Lepidosauria > Squamata > Phrynosomatidae > Sceloporus > Sceloporus occidentalis. Next base: position 1,123,774 of record JALMGF010000036.1, on the reverse strand, counting down.
ATCCATGTATAAAGTGGATATAGAGGCAAAGGTGATAATTGTTAACCTTATTTGCATGTGCCTACCCAGAATCCCTTGTGGTTGTGAAAGCACCATGAGATTTCTGAGGAAAAACCAAGCCTTCTGGCTTGTCTGGTGTCTGTAGATGAGTGTTTAATAATACTTCTGTTACTGAATAAAGAAACATTTAACTAGACATAAGCAAAAGAAGTTTAGAAGAGCAGTGGGGACAACATATCAGCTAGGATAGCTTTAATGGCTAGACAAGCATTCAGAAATGCCGCTTACGGGTGGCATGAGTGGGTATTCTGTGACGGTAGCGCATGCTGATACATGCTTCCAACGCATTCTTACCCTGCCAGCATCCATTCATTCATTTCCTGGCCCATGGCCGGCGTAAAACTTTCCACCAGCTAAATGAATCCAGCAAGGTCTCATCTTATCGGGACAGTCTAGTCCCCCAAATTATGTAACACATATTGAAGCGTGTTGCACATGGACTTTTAATTGGGCTGCATGTAAATAAACACATGTATGCTCCCCATGGCTGCCTCTGCTGAATGCAAGAAGCCCTCCAGCGGCTCCCTATTTCACCAATAATTACATTTGTAAATAGTTGGAGCTATAAAAAGATATAACAACAAATATTATTATTATCACTAACTGCACACAAATCAATAGCGGTAGTTGCAGCCAGTCCCGGAGTGTAATAAGGCAACCACTGCTCTAAGCAGTTTTGGGGCTAATGGATAAGTAAGGAGCGATCCGCAAGAACATCCATTGGTGTCCACGGTGATTGCCCCACAATAGCGGCTCATTATAAACATGATGTACGATTTCTCTTGGAAGCAGTATTTTTCCATCGCACTCAGGCAGTGTGTTATGACCAGAATATTCTGGTGGTTTTTTATAACACATAGACAGACTTTTAAACAGAAGTAGTCTTTAAAAGAAAAAACAGTTGTCGAGTCATTAGTTTACGCCACTTACACACATCGGGAGTTATTCCACAGTATTTAAAAATAAATAAGACAATAAAAATGAATGTGACTTTAAATCAGTGATCCATTGTGTGCACTACAAAAGAGCTTCATTAACATAACAAAAAGTACACAATCCACGCTGCCATATTGCTGTTTTAAGATGTGGGAGTAAAGGAAATGTAGCATCTGTGAGGCTCTCGAACTCCTCAAAAGATGTAAACCTTAAAATCTAGCAGGATGATGTTTTGACATATAATTTCTAAAATATTTACTGAGATCCATATGCTTCAGAAGCGTAATAAAATATCACCATCAAGTTCCCCAAGAGCTTTATTTTTCCTCACTAACTCTCCCTATTTTCCCGCCTTTTCCTCACTAACATGTGCACCATTGCCAGCCCTGATGAAGACCAGCGCAGCGAGTGTGTATGCCTCGGCCAGCTTTCCAGGCGGCATCCAGTACGAACATGATAAGCGTTTTATTATGAAAGATGGCCTCGTCTAGATTTCTATTCTTTTGCTGCAGAAAATATTTTTTTCTTCTGTTAATATTAAATGAGTGCTGAAATGTGTCATGCGCAAAACAAGTACCTGGCGGCAAACATTAGGTGCACCAAATGCGCCCACCATAGATGGCACCTTGCTATTGAACAGCGCTGCGGAATAGGATGGCGCTACATACATCAATAAATAATAATAGGTTTTATTACTTCTCCTCCCGTTGGGTCCCAGTAGTGATTGGAAAGGCACTGTCTGTCTTGAATTCTATATTAAGTATTTGTTTTCCTATCAAGACTGGATTTTCGTCCTCAAGCCTTCTATTTAAGTGCGTATTACTGCCAAGGCAATTTTGGCAAATGTCTTGGAGCTCCTTAAAAACTAAACCCCAGCGGTTAATTCTTAAAGGTCAAACATAAACAATCTTTAGGTGAATTTCTCCCGGATACAGAGTGCGTTTAAGATTACGTGAAACAATTGTCTAGTCTCACGGGTGAACAGCAGTAGCCCACCATTAAGCCATCTGGGACTGAACTTCCACAGGCACAATCTATTACCTGGCCATCTGCCGCATTACGCTACTGCCCACACCGTCCCAAAATACAATACCATTACGGCATTGAGATTTGGGAGGTAGAATTATTCATGTAAGGGTGGTGGTATTTGACGATTATGTAGAATATACTATATTTGGGGTGTTTGATTTATAATCCAGGTTGTTTTTTGTGTATACATGTACTAGAGATGAGTTTTTTGCTTTACCGACGACATCCTGAATAGGGAACGTGCCGTAGGATTCACTAAGTGCCAGGTTATTCTCTGCTTAAATTAAACGACTTGCAATATCCAATTGGAAGGATGCAAAGCAAAAGATGGCGTGATACATGGCAATTTGGTTAAGTGTGAAGTTTTAGTTGAGATCCGTCACGCCTCGGTGCAAGTACTGTCTGAGATGCCGACAGATTATTAATATCACCGACGGTGGATTAGGGAGGACAGAAAAGGTCTAAACATTATCTCAGCACTTGTGTTTTAAAAGGCTTTGAGTGATACATTATTGCAGCTTCTCTAATACTTATTTTCTCCCTTACTTTTCATTTATCATCCCAGCCTCGTGTTTCTCCACTGAAGCCACCAGCAGTAAATCTAGACAAATATCGATGGAAAAAACACTTTTTTGTTCCCTTACAGAGCCACCTCAGTGAAAACGTCAGCTCGGAAAACACTGTATATTCGGTATTACCACTCGAGTCCCGTTAGGTGGGGAAATGTAAACACTGGGGTTATTGTGTGTGATCACATGGGGTAGGGAGAAATTCTTTAAATAGTAATGGAATACTTAAAACAGCACTTCACATTCTCCTACATTATATTATCACAAAGGTATAATTTAACGAAATGAAGTTTTAACTTACCTAGATGGTAGAAAAAGGGAAAAGCCGCCCCGGAAACGAGGTAGAGACTAATACAGGAGTTTATTTAAACATGCATGGGGTAGGCGTCCAGCTATCCTTAATCAAAGACAAGACTGAGGACAGATTAAGTGAGTCTTATCTGCCGTCAAATTCTCTTTCTACATATCATACTCCTTATAGTAAATACAAAATTCGATATCCCGAGAAGATAGAAGCCTTCTACAAAAATGAATTCGCTTGTCAATTGTTTCATGCCGCGTTTTCCCCTCAAAGACAAGCATCCTTGTGAGAAACCTGAAGTTATAGTTACAAACAGTAAACTAGAAAACTAAACATAACAAAAAAAATAAAAAAAAAAATCACACTGGATTTCAAGCAGGACCATGCATGAATTCTTTATTTTAGAGATTATTCTGAGAAATTCAGATAAAGAAAGAGGGCAAGACATTAAATTCAGCATTAAAGTATTAATGATATAGAATAAAAGAAGTCAAACTTAGTATAAGAGTTGTGGTTAAGTCCGGGCCGTGACTGTCATGGGGCAAGAAAGACCGCTCCCTGAGGTGGTGCATGGTGAGGAGGACAATGCCCCTGCACTTCCATACGAGGATGTGACATCAGGATGACCTCACCCCCCCCCCGGCACCGAGGACCCTGGTTATGGCACTCCTAACAAATACAACCTGTGGCATTATCATAATCTATTCTGATGCTTTTTATTGTGGTGTTGAAATATATTATACCCTCCTACACATGACTGTGGGACAATACAGCAAGGCACGCTAATGGCACTCGTGGTCAGATGCTATGTGTTTTGGGATTCGCCCAGTAATGAAGAAAATTAATGAAATCAGCAACCCAGCCGCTCACCAACTGTGCAGTTATGGAGCGGCTCCAAATTAGGTGCATTTGGATGTTACACAACCCACTGTACACATAACCACCGTTATTACAATCCATCCCAATCACCGGACGCAACCGTCAAACAATAGAATACCGAAGGCAGTGTTAGCATTTGCTGTGTTTAAATAATAAACATACAAACCCAAATTGGACAATTCTGCTGGAAATTTGTATCTCGTAATTATGTATACATAAAACAGGACTGACACATTTTCTTAAATAAATAATAACCCCTACAATGCTATCATCTGCATAAATAACAGAGACGTGAAGCCAGATTCTCCAGGCCTGCTGGCGAGATACAGGCTGGATGATGACCCCTCATTAGTCCACGTTTTCAACATCAGATTCGGATCATTTCAGCAGTAGCCTCATCTACAGTAAAGCATTCAAAGCCAGACCACTGTGCGACACATGGCCATACAATTAGGCACATGCGCTAAGAAGGGGTTAAGAAGAGAAACTTAAAATGCGATCAATGCCGATTAGCACAGAAATAAAAAAAAAAAAATAAATAAATAAAAAACCAGCAGATATTTTTAGCACATTTCCAGGCTATAACAATTTAAAAAGCTTTCTGAGAAGGTGCCCCGGAAGGTCTGTGTTCCAGGAGATGATTAGCTCTGGCACATATGATAAGAACAAGCACACGTCAACACATGTGAAATATATCACCTACAAAGGCTGCAGCCTCGCTCACACTCTCAATGCCCCGGCCATTTCTGTAACAAAAGTTATGGTGGGTAAAGATGATGGCCGGCCATTTCTACACATTTTCAAAACTTCATTCGATAAATGTTATTTATTACTAGAGTTTGGGGGGGAATATCCAGCTTCTCAATAATTCCTCCTTTGGAATTACATTTGGCTTGCCAAGGACATAAATCATAAACATCTTACAGCGACAAATAACAGAACGTAAGGGATAATGTGTCACAGTATAATGAGGCACTTAGCGCCAACATCTCATATTTACAAAGTAAAAAAGAATAATCTGAACAAAAAGTACAGCAAATCAACAAAGGTGAGTTAAGGATACAAGGCGTTAGACTATAAACTAATATACCTATATATATATATTGTATAGACAATGCAGTCAGATGGCAATGACAAACCCATTTAACTAGGTGTAGAAAGGACAATGGAGTAAATGTAGGATCACACAGAGGAATTGCACATGTTGTAGCATCATCATCATCATCAAGAGTTGGATAGGCAATGGTGTGTGTGTATGGAAACAAGAGACAATGCAGATCATAGACCACCAGTAACCATAGCAACCCCCACAATACATATAACGAGCATGAATCGGGTTATAACAGGCCAATATAGTGTTACTGTCAACCTCAAGAAAGAAACCACACTACTTCTCGCAAGGACCCAACAAGAATGCCCCCCACTGCCCCACACATAGAAGGGAGTACTGAAGCTACAACTCGTGGATGCTCTGTCCCAGAGGTGATGGGGTAGAACCCATGTGCGAACCCTGACACCAGAACTACACAGATTACGGATGAGCAGTTGTAGCCCTAAAAATCTTGTTGGATTACAACAAACATCACTCTCAGCCAGCTGACGTGGGGCGATGAGAGCAGTGGTTATTGCTAAGGTGTTTTGGGCTTGGATATGCCTGATGCTCTCTTCGTTGGCTTTTTCTAAGAGCTGTGCCGCTGCCAGGTGACAGATATCCAAACCCAAGTGGTGGTGGAAGCTGGCTGAGGGTGATGTGGGCTGTATTCCAAAACAGATGATAGCTTGAAGTTATTGATTCTGATCTAGAACGTGCTAAGAGATGAATACTATGACAGCCCCAAAGTAAAGGTTCCCACCGCACACCCATGGTGACAGCCGTCACAGTACAGACAACAAAGCAGCTGGGGACTGGCAGACAAGCGATGGATAGTGACCTTGGAGTGGGATCCCCGGCAGCCATCATCTGCTTTGGATTCAATGTGTCAGGGTCATATGAAGAGGTGTGGGGCGCTTTAATCCCCCCTCTCCTGTATTCATGCAGGGTGTGGGGTGCATTAAAGATGGCTGAATCCCCTCACCTTTCTGCCCGCTGAAAGCCGTGTACCAGGACAGGGATAGGAAGATGCAGAAGCAGAAAGCGAGCAGAGTCAGGAAAGTGCCATTGCGGAGCCTCATCTCCACCTCCTGGGGCTCCTCAGCCTCGGCGGGGGCGGCTGCATGTCCGGGACAGGGGGGTAGGAAGGTAGTGGAGGGGGGGGGTGAAGGTTTCCGGGTTTGATTCCTCCTGTATCCGCTGCTTCTGTAGTAACGACGGCTGCCGGTAAATTGAGATACAAACACACACAGCGAACTACACACGGCCTCGGGACCTTCGGAAAGCGCACAGAGGCGCGCACCCGAGAGACTGGGGCTCGTGCCCGCGGACTTCCGGGTCATGCGCCCATCGGGAAGAGAATAAGGTGGGCGCGCGAGTGCGCGTGGACCACTCTGATAGCGGTTTTGGAGAGCGCGCTCACACCTCCAGTGACGTCACGCGAAACCAGTGACAGGAGCACAACAGCTTGAAAAGACACACAGTGGGCTAAAGCAGCCCTACATTCACACATAGCAGTCACACGACGCCGAATACACACATGGCTAGTACCTTAGGCAGTCACACAACGCTAAATACACACATGGCTAGTATCTTAGGCATTCACACAACGCCAAATACACACATGGCTAGTATCTTAGGCATTCACACAACGCCAAATACACGCTTGGCTATTACCTCAGGCAGTAACACATGATGCCGAATACACACATGGCTATTACCTAAGGCAGTCACACAACGCCAAATGCGCACATGGGTATTACCTAAGGCAGTCACACAAAATGCTAAATACACACATGGCTAGTACCTCAGTCACACATGATACCGAATACACACATGGCTAGTACCTCAGTCACACATGATACCGAATACACACATGGCTAGTACCTCAGTCACACATGATACCGAATACACACATAGCTAGTACCTCAGACAGTCACACTTGATACCGAATACACACATGGCTAGTACCTCAGTCACACATGATACCGAATACACACATGGCTAGTACCTCAGTCACACATGATACCGAATACACACATGGCTAGTACCTCAGTCACACATGATACCGAATACACACATGGCTAGTACCTCAGTCACACATGATACCGAATACACACATAGCTTGTACCTCAGACAGTCACACTTGATACCGAATACACACATAGCTAGTACCTTAGACAGTCACTCTTTTGGGCCAACGCCCCTCTTTCCTCCTGTGATGTCCCTCTTTGTTATCTTAAATTGTTGGTGAGTATGAATGTGTCCCGGTATCCTTGAGCCCTACAAGTTACAATAATGTGTATAGAAACAACATAAAATGTGTTTTTAAATTAAATTGTGTAAATAAAATACAGTATTCTTCACAACATACCCACCTCCATCACTTGACAATCTGACCCCTGCTATCACTAATATACACACACACTCTAACTCTAAAAAAAACATGCCTACACACTCACACTAACCATTGTTACTAAATCACACCCTTGCCTAACTCAGAGTCTTGTTTTTCTAGTGTGACCACCACAATATTACCACAGGGTCATGCAGCACGATGTCCCCTCAGCTGTGAGTGGTCCTGTCCAAGTGGGACTGGCCCTTTTTTTAAATTAATTTTGGATCGGCCTGCCTCGGCAACGGTGGCACATTGTTACCCACACTGCTAAATAAAGCTGTGGTAACAATTTTTTTTTAAAAAAATACATTGCTTAAACCAGGCACCACATTATGCACACTCTTCAATTCATATTTGGCTGGTGCGGAAAGCCCAAGCGCGCCAAGCGATGACCTAATAGTCTTTAATGAAATTGTATTTAACATGGCTTAGAACATACACCTTGACAGGCATTCTGTTTTACGGAAACGCCAGCTCTCTCCAGCCTCAGTCCTCCAAGTTTTCATTAATCAAGGCATTAAGTGACATGAGTGTTAAAATTACTTTATTTCCACTGTGCAAGCAAAAGACCAAAGAAGATGAGCCAAGTACATTTAAAGAATCCTCTGTATTGCTTTGTTATATCATACACATGCCTTTGGATTTTCCCTTTTCACTCAACATTGATAGCCTTTTCCATGTCTGTGCATGATGGGAGTAGAAATCCACAGTCACCGTTCTGACAAGCAATGTATTTCAACAGCCCTTAATTAGGATGTCCCATTTGGTGAGCATTGCAAACCCGCATAAGTAAATGGAAAAAAACATGGCTGAACATGGTGGGAGTTATATTTTGTGTGGTGGACATTCCTCTCGTTCTTTAAAAATTAAGGACATAAATGAACCATTTGACTGGACGTTGTAGTTGGGGGGGAAAACTGAAATATGTCAAGATATGATACCTTTGAAACGCTTAATTATTTACATAGTTATTTCCGGCAGTAACATAATGATGACAGATTGAATTGGCTTTGAGAATAAAAACTCAAATGAGCGAAAATGTCAGGCGTTTTATGTTAAATATTAAATAGGACCCTTTGTCAGGCGGAAAGTGCTATCATGATACAAATCCATGTACTTTAGAAAAACAACTAATATATTCTTACGCATCATGGTGATTATAGAGAAGCATGCGTCACACTTCTGGTATCGCTATGACATCAGTATCTCACCTACCATCTCTCACACGCATCCAGAACAGATGCTGCTCATCGCACCCACACGGCTCAAGTGCGTAGGCATCTACATATATAGCAGGAGTTCCATTATTTTTAGTTACACAGTATTGTAGGATTTTTTTTTCATTAACATTTGTTTGTAAATATAAAAATAGAAGTATGGTATCTAATAAGCCTCCCCAGTACTGTCGCAATCATGTGAATGTTCCAGTTATTTTAACCCCTTAAGGACCGGGCTCATTTTTCGTTTTGTACCCTGTGGGACCGAGGCTGTTTTGACACTTTTGTGGTGCTTGTGTTCAGCTGTAATTTTCTCCTCACCCATTTAGTGTACCCACATAAGTTATATATTGTTTTTTTCAGGACAAGATGGGCTTTCTTCAGATACCATTATTTTGATCGTATCATCTTATTTACTATAAAAAAAATAAAAAAAACATGGTGAAAAATTGAAAAAAAACCAAATTTTATGACTTTTATTTGAAAAATCTTTTACTCACCTAAAAAAGCAAGTAAAAAAACTAGCTAAATAGATTCTACTACTTGTCCTGAGTTTAGAAATACCCAATGTTTTTATGTTTTTTTGCTGTTTTTTGTAAGTTATAGGGCAATAAGTACAAGCAGCGTTTTATGATTTCCAAATCTTTTTTAACAAATCTGGTCAGTCTGCCTCCATCTCCTCTTTGGAACATCTTTGAAGCCGGTTAACTCAATTTAACCCATTCAAACCATATATTTTTGAAAACTAGACACCCCAGGGTATTCCAAATGCTGTTATTTTAACCCTTTCCATGCACCAATTATAGAACTACACTTTGTCAAACTTTGTAATAGTATTTTTTTTTTTTTTTTCACACAAATTGTACTTTAGTTATAGATATACAGGTCCTGGTATATGCCACTGTCAAACAACACGCCAATGTGTGTTCAGGAACATCTCCTGAGTGCAGTGATACCCGACATGCATGGGTTTGTCGGGTTGTTTCAGATTTAAAATGCCACATTTGGGAAGTGCGCTTATTTTCTCCATTTTGGTCAGTCTGTACCTATGCCCTATATTTGAGCTAGGCCACTCCAATTTACCCCATCAGCCATTTTTTTTATATATTAGACACCCCTTGGGTATTTGAAGTGCTTTTATTTTAACTCTTTGTTGAGATTTTTGAGAATTTTTAGCACTTGCTCAAAATAATAAACTTTATTTTTTAATTTTATTTTATTTTTTTAATACTTTTTTTATATTTTTTTTTACACATTTTGCTGGTACTGGATGGTTCATCTAGTGACATCACTGCATAATTATTTTTAAATGTTAGCACTTTTTTTTATTTTTTTTTTCCATTTTTTATTTTTTTTTTATTTTTTTTATATTTTACTAATCACATAGTGATTAGAAAGCTGGGCTCCATTGACTTGCATGGTTGAATGCAGTACCTGTATTCAACCAGCAAGTGGAGCCAGTTCTCTAGAGGGTCTGGAGACCTTCTAGCGAACTTTTTCGTCTTTATTGTTTTATTTCCCGGGCCGCCGCCATCTTGCTTGATGGCGAAGATCACCGGCAGCGGCGGCTGTGACCGCTCTCCGGAGCAGTCACAGCCCACCCAGAGGTAAGTGTTTGGTGTCGCTGGATGCCTCCTGATCGAGGCATTCCAGCGACACCATTTAAGTTTAGGAGGCGATCGTTGATCGCCTCCTAAACGCTTTTAAAACGGGCGTCCGCCGCCATACAATGTATGGCGGCTGTTGACGCCCCGGGGAGGGGCCAGACATGGCCCCCGATGCCGATCTCGGCCTTGCTGAATGCCTCGACATCGAGGCATTGCAGCAAGGCCGTTTAAGCGAAGAAAGTGATCCTTGATCACTTTCTAAGCTTATTTAATTTTTTGACGGTTCAGGACCGTCAAAGGTCATTTAGTGACCTTCTTGTTATGACGGTCCTGAACCGGCAAAGGTCGCGAAGGGGTTAAATATATTTATATATATATGTATATATACATACATTATATATATATAATTATATAGTATATGTTATATATAATATATTATATATTTTTTGCTACGCACAATGGCAATGCATACCATAGTGTTGTATTATAGACCAATAATAGGCTGACCACCAGGCAAACTAGGAAAATGCCCTATGGACAGGTGCTTGATGGCACCTCCCATGTACTGTTATCACCCCTATTGTGGCAAATCCTATCCTTTAGTTTGTGGCCACCACATTGCAAAAGCCTTTATCCATCTAGCGACCGCATGTAAGTCTGGTCCTGGACATGGCAGTCTGTTGACGCCATACTGTGGACAGATCCACATCCTTCAGTTTAATAGGAAAGGGACACTGCTGTTGGCATGTATCATAACATACGAAAGCTGTTCAGTGATTTTAAAAGTTTTTCAAAAGTTAGTGATCATGATCATATGGATGGACGATACTTGTTTGTTAGTGATAATTTCTCAAAGCCTTATGGCGCCACCTAGCAGTGGAGGCGGAGGACTATTGTAGCTGGTTTTTCAGTTAGTAACGACAGGGAATGAATAATGTGATTTTTATTGTCTGTCCTTCCATTTTTTTAAATAACTGTTTTTTATACCTCATACACCAAATGCTTTCAAGTATGGCGCACTACACAATGAGACTCATATTCCATAATTTGCAAGTGAGGCAATAATATTATAAAGAGCTCATGTATTTTTAATGCCGTATCATAGTATATACGTGTAAATCTGTAATAAAAAAACTTAACACTACAATAGCAATTTATTAATTATTCATTGCATCTAGTTACATAATATCGACATGCAGTATATATTAGTAGCCCCACCGGACGAGTATTAGCAATGAGTCATTGATTAGTCTAGTGTTCCTGTAACCAGTTCTCAGTGAATGATGTAGAAATAGGCGTAGGATGAACTAACCAGGAGCCATTGTAATGACCATATTCAATCAAGGACAGGTATCTTTATCAATGGCTGTTTATAAGTATTTAGTCATTGAAACACATTTCATATCTATTTAAAGGCACACATGCATTAATGTATATGACAGTGGAAAGTCACCTATTTTTTTCCATCCAAATGTATTGAGGGATTCATCAGAATGCTGTTTGTAAAAAAAATTTGCACGTGCGGATACTCATTTTTCAGCCAGCTCCCGCAAGATCTCTAGAGGGACTAACGGGTCCCCACTCTCACGCATAGCTCAAGATTGTAAGCTTGCGAGGAGGGCTCTCTCCATCTAATGTATCGGTTTGTCTTAGTCTGTCAATTCTCATCTTGTCATACCCCTTTAATATATGTATTGTATTAAGCGCTATATAAATAAAAGAATAATTAATAATAAATATGACTCTCTCATTGATTTCAATGTGAATGCTACCACTGATTGACTCTCATTCCGTCACACTATATGGCCACATATTGCTTAGTCGGCCACCACGCCAAAGTACCCCGAGTTTGGCGAGTCCTATCTAATTTCTCATGGCTATCTTGCTTACCAAGGAACTGAATCAGTGGATCTGCACTTCATTTAAACCCACTGAGACTCTATAGGTATAATTCAGTCTAACACATTTAAGGGGACCTATTTAGTATTGTTTTACATTAAATAGATTTATAGTGTCCTTCACGGAGTCCAGTAACTATGTCTGACATGAATCATATCCGTGTCTATCCCTGATTTATAGTGACTAATGACTAAGAACGGGTATCTTTGTGGCATCCTGGGTGCCTACCAAAATTGTGTCTGCCACCTGGCAATTATACGCTTATCAAAACAGATATCTGCCTGCTCTAATTAATTATGGGCAGGCAGGTACATTTTTGCTTTATGATACTTTATTCATAGACAATGCAAATGTTCTTTTTGTTGAAACTATAATAACCTTATTACTGTCAAGTCAACCAAGTCTGACATAGGTTTCTTACGTAATTAATACTTTTACAACAACAAACAAGGAATTAAAAAAAAAAATCATAACGCTCAGTTCCAGATATAATTAAATATTGTCCAGGGGCTAATATTTTGCTGTAGATGTTTTGATACTCTCCAACCAGCCATCACATGTCGCAGGACACACCTCCATTTAAAGGGGAAACGGGCAGGGTGTGGGGTGTGTCAGGACCCCACTCCTGCAACCCAGAGGATTCAAGTGTTGACCCAGAGAAATGACTTTCCCCTGAGTCTCTGGGCAAAACCCAGAGAGTTCCCAGGAATCATGATGGTGCTATATAAAACAATAAATAATAATAATTGGAATGTACTGGAAATACTTCCATCAATGCCTTTTGTATGGTGAAAATTAGTCTCACACATTTTGTGGTTAGTCTTACAAACAAATGGTGCCATACTAATTGCTTCTCTTGAAAATTTAATGAGGCTCAAATATGTGTTTGCTCATCATTGTGAGACAGATCTATTACATTACTTTACCTAATTTTAAGCATAATAATTGTATTCTTTACTTGGTGGTGAGGGTCTGAGGAGAGAATTTTCTCCCTCATGAAAAAGCCCGTGATGTAACATAACTTCATGACGTCATGCTTCTTTCCATATTAAAAGAAATAGTTTTTAGGCAGACAAAGGGTGGAATGTTAGACACATACACAGGTGGACTGAGACCATCCAGGGCACCGGGCAACAAAGAGTCATGGCCTCCATGGCGATTCCCTTCTCTTAGCTATGCCCTAACACAACTACAACTCTTACTAGTTAAGCCCCTCCCTTAGGGTTACACCCCCACATATCTAAATTTTCAGTATTTGTAGTAAAGAAAAAAAGATACTGTAACTCCTTGACTCCTGGCTTGTCATGAGGTTAAACGGGTTTAGAAAGCGATCAAAAATGGTGTCAACAACATTGGAAACTGCACCAAGGGCCCTGTTTGATCACTCCCCGGAGAGATGCTTGCTTTAAAAGAGGTTAGGAGACGATTAACGATCACAAGCACCATATCGATAGATCTTGCCTTTCGCAAGATGGGGACGCCCATTAAAAAATAAACAAGTTTCCAAGAGGGTCTTCACAGACTCTCCTGAGAACTCTGCAGATAGAATTTAGGTACTGCATTCAACCATACAAGTCATTGAAGCCCATAAAAATACATTTTAAAAAATAGTTAATAAAAATGTGGTAGCGTAAAAATAATCATCTGGTGATGTCACCATCAGGCGAACCATCCAGTTCCAACAAAATGTACAAAAAACATGTCTGTATATATATAAAAGTTTATTTTTATGAGCAAATCCTTAAAATTAGTGCTATATCTCCATTGCATTGAAGTAGTTAAAAAACTGACATTTAAATCCTAGCATTGAAGTAGTTAAAATACTGGCATTTTAAATACCCATGGGATGTCTAGTTTTCAAAAATGTATGGTTTGATGGGGTAAATCAAGTTCAAAGATTTCCAAAATATGACATGGACACAGACTGTCAAGATGTCAAAATTCCCCAATAAAATATACACCTCCTAAAGGTGTCCTTTTAGCACCCAGACAACCCAACAACTCTATGCATGGGTGGTATCGCTGTACTAAGGAGTTGTTGCTGAACACTTATTTGTGTGGTTAGCTGTGGCATATAGCAGGGGCTGTAAATTCATACCGGAATTGAAATGTGTGGGAGAAAAAACACAAACAGCTACTACCACAAATTTTGACAAAAAAATAGTGTATGGAAATGGTTAAAATACCAGCATTTGAAACACACTGGGGTGTCTAGTTTAAAAAAATAAATGGTTTGAGGGGGGTAAATTGAATTGGCCAGACATTAACAGTGGTACAGCATAACTCCTATCATTATATAGATAACGATAATTTATAATCAGATCATTATAGTGGTACAGCATAACTCCTATCACTATATACTGAGCCAGGCACTCATTGTGGTACACCTTATCTCCCATCACTCTATACTAAGCCAGACATTGACAGTGGTACACTTTACTCACATCAATACTTATTATTATTATTATCTTTTATTTATTAAGCACCAACAAATTATGCAGCATTTTACAATTTAAACAGGGCGGATAAGAAATATACATTACTACATACAGATACATCAGGCGTTGAGAACCCTGCCCATCTAGCCTTACGGTACGTTTACACAAAGTTCCTGGCGGGAATAGTGGGCATTTGAGGGCCATGCTCGTGAGCTTACAATCTAAGGGAGTAGTATGGGCAATTAAAACAAAAGGTGGGTGAAAAGAGGGAGAAGTATCTTTTTGTATCGTAATTAGGGCTAAGCGGTTTTAGGACGCAGAAGAGGATGTATAAATAAAATGAACAGGGGGTGGGCAGGTTAGTGCTTGGTTTCTGAAGGTGGCTAGCACAGCTTGGGAGGCAATAGAAAGGCTACAAGAAAGAGAGAGGTGAAATAAGAGAGCTTTTGTTAAGTAAAAAGGGGCAGAGTTATAACTTGTAGGAGGCCAGAGAGGGACGGGATCAGAACAAAGGAGTTTATATTTAAAAAGAAATCCAGGAGGGCGTGGCTTGCCTTGCTTAGAGATGGCAGCTTGATTCCTCTGCTCCGCGGTTAACTCACCTAGAATCCGCATCCATCCTTCGCCTTTTTGTCCATCTCAGCGCCAAGACACCCCCGACACGCAGACGAGGCAATCGGGGCAGTCGCTCCGGTCTTATTTTCATACACCGGCAGCCCTGGGCCCGCAACCACCTTCGCCTAACATGGCGCCCTCACCGGCCAGCACGGCCTCCTCGGATGATGCCCCCCGATCACCGCAACTCCGGGACCCGGCACCGTCCTCCTCCGACCTCCAGGAACTGTTTCGATCTCTGCCTACCAAGACGGACTTTAGCAACCTCGTGGCTGAGGTTAAACAGGCCCTTCACGAAGAAGTTGCGGCCCTGAGGGCAGATATCGCGGGAGTGGAGAGGCGCACCACGCAACTGGAAGCTTCCCATGCTCGCATCAACTCTATGATCTTCGTCGATCCTCTACACACTTAACCGGCCTGGCCTCGGATCTCCTCCGCTCGATTGAAGACCTCGAAAACAGAGGACTGCTCCGTGTGGCCTCGTGGCTGATGGCACCTCACGCAAATGGGGGATCCTTGCTCTCCATGGTCCCTTACTTACGCCTGGATGTTCCCTCTCGACGAGATTTGCACTTTTGGTGGGTTCGTCGCGTCCTCCTGTCTCGAAGAACTCAGCCCGGAGACCTGCTGATCGTCTACTCGCCGGCGGTATTGTGCCCATGATCCTGCTATCGCCGCCTGGTATATGGGGACTGTTGGTTTACGAGGCTGGGTTCGGGTTGGGTTGCTTATTTTCCGCTTTCATGCATTTACCTATGCATCTACACTCACTTTCACACCTCTCACTCTCTTGGTTCTGCTTATTCAAGCACCCCTGCCGTATGCACCTTTCTACACCTTCCATATATCCAGCCTCACACCCAAAAACGAACAAAGAATTATTTTTTATTTATTTATATTTTTTTTTTGTGTGGTCTCCTTATTGATGCGTTGGCAAGACTAGGTTCGCGTCGGGCGATCCGTTCCCTACGCCTATGGTGCGTGCACCTACTGGGTCATGCCAAGCCCTATTACACACTTCAAACACCCACAACTTAACACTATACATATCTACGGAGACAGGAGTGACCGGAAAGGGGAAAAGGTGGATTTTATTTTTTTATTTTTATTTTTTTTGCGGCCTCCTCCTCATTCAGCTTCTGGCGGGTCTCACTGCTCGGTGTGACACACTGCAATACATTGGTATGTTGACACGGCGAGGTTCGCGTCGGGCAACCCGTCTCCTACGCGTATGACTCGTGCGCCTATTGGGTCACACGCCCAGCCCTATCACGCGCCTCAGACACTCACAACCTGACACACTACATACCTACAAAACTTTATTTATTTATTTTTTTTTGTTGTCCTCACACACTCGGGACAGGTTAGCATCGTTCTCCGTTACGTGATGATACTCCATTGTATGTTCTATTGATTGTTGTGGATTATACGGGTGGGCTGTTGTTTGTTTTGTCTGCTCATTTTACACGGTTTAGCCTGAGAGGCTGGTTGGGTGTTTCTATGCCATACCTATGTTCTATGTTGGATGGTAATACAATTTATCTTATCTCTGTGAGTTTTCACCGCGCAGATACTGTGAATTTCCTCTTATTCTGGTGAGGTTTCCACTTCCCTTAGCAACTCGGGATTACCCTGGGCGTCGGACTTCGGATTCTATCCGGAGTTTACAGGGAATGCTCATCCCGGTTTTTGCTGTAGTGACCATCGTCGGGGGCCTCTGCCCTCTCGGTTCCCTGGAGTTTTAGGTTCCCCAGAATTCTCCTCCCTTTTCCTCCCCTCCCCCCTTTTTTTTTTTTCCTTCTTCTTCCCTTCTTCCCTCTCCTCCCCCTCTTCACCTCAGGGCCTTCCAGTATGCCTCGTTGTGACTCACCCTTCCGGCCCTCGCCCCTAACGGTCCTGAGCTACAATGTACGTGGCCTTAATATTCCGGAAAAGAGGTCCCGGTTGTTCCGAGAACTCCGTCTAGCTAAGGTATCTGTGGCCCTCTTGCAGGAGACCCACTTCAAGGAGTCTCACGCACCTGCTTTGCGGAACCCCGCTTTTCCTTTGATTTACACCAGCAACTTCCCGGCCTCGAGGTCTAGAGGCACAGCTATATTGTTTTCTCGTCACACTCCTTTCATCTTGTCTGAGATGAGGGGAGACCCCGAAGGTAGATACACTTTTGTTAGGGGTACCATACGGGACCAGACCTTTACGTTCGCTTCCATATACCTCCCCAATTCGGGACAGTGTGCCTCCCTCTCCCGCATTCTCCGCTCCCTTATGGAGTTTAAACAGGGTATCCTGGTTTTGTGAGGGGATTTCAACATGCCGCCCGCTCCCCGTGTGGACACCTCCTCCGGCTCCTCTCGCGCCCCGTCGTCTCAAACTCAACGTTTCAATTCTATCCTGCATAAACATAGATTGGTTAATTGCTGGGGGGCCTTCCATCTGGAAGACAGGGACTACACCTGTTTCTCCCCTCCGCATAGATCTTACTCCAGAATCGATCTCCTCTTAATGGAGTATTATCATTTAGACCTAGTGGTGGACTGCACCATTGGGACGGCGGGATTGTCGGATCACTCCCCGGTCGCTCTGCGCCTTCATGCCCACTTGTTCAAGCCGCATGTCACCTCCTGGCGCCTCAATGAGACGCTCCTGTCTGACGAGGACACGGCACAGGCAGTTAATGAACAGCTAGAACACTTTTTTCGGGAGAACGCGGGGTCTCGGGTAGGCCACTCCGCCTTGTGGGAGGCCCATAAATGTACTGTACGTGGAGTCTTCATTAGTAGAGCTGCCCACCTGAAACGTTTGCGGTCTGGGGAAATTACGTCCCTTTCGACTCAGATCGCCTCTTTGGAGCAACTTCATAAACAATCTTGTGATGAACGTACGTACTTAGAGTTGACGACGCTCAGGCGGAGGTTAAGCACCCTACTCAATTACAAAATTCAGCGCTCATTCCAACACACTAAATCGCTTTTTTATGAGCACGGCAAGAAGAGCGGGCACCTACTGGCTAACGCGCTACGAGCTAAACAACACTCGATTTACATAGGCACGATTTAAAACGCACCAAGGCTTCACCTCTTGTTCCCCTTCTGACATCTCCAACTCTTTCTGTCATTATTACCGATCGCTCTACGGCCTTCAAAGCGTCTATTCGGGGGAGCACCGGAACTCCCTTATCATATCTGGACACACATATCCGTCGCAAACTGTCAGGGGGAAATCTCCGACGAAGAAGTCTCGGCCTCCATGAAATCCATGGCCGCTGGAAAGGCACCGGGTCCAGACGGGTTCCCTCTTCGATACTACCGGGCCTTCTGGAATCACTTGCAGGGACCCTTCCTAGCCTTGCTCAATGCCATCAGGAGTGGTGAACCTCTGCACCCTCACTCACTTATGGCAACTATTTTGGTATTGCCTAAAGAAGGGAAAGACCCCTTGCTGTGTCAAAGTTACAGGCCGATCTCCCTCCTGAATACCGATTTAAAACTTTTTGGAAAGGTTTTGGCGACCAGGCTTCAGAGAGTTTTGGGGTTCTTGGTCCACCCTGATCAGACAGGCTTCCTCGCTGGTAGGGAAGGTCGGGATGGCACCTATAGAGCGCTCAACACTATCCATGTCGCACAGCACACCGGTCAGAGGATCCTTCTCCTGTCTACAGACGCGTTTGATCGGGTGGCCTGGGACTTCATGTTCCTAACTCTTCGGTCCATGGGTTTTGGCCACTCTTGGATGCATTGGGTCACATCTTTGTATTCGCTGCCCTCCGCCCGCATCCGCGTAAATGGAGCGCTAACAGCACCGTTCCAGATTTTTAACGGTACACGCCAGGGCTGCCCCCTGTCTCCCCTCCTGTTTACCCTCACCCTTGAACCCTTTTTGCAGGCTATCCGGCATAATCCTAACATCCACGGCCTGGCCTGCTCCGGTCGTACCATGAAAGTATCCGCCTGTGCGGATGATCTCCTATTCGCAGTATCACAGCCTCTCATTTCATTGCCGCACATCCATGAAGAGCTGCGAGTCTATGGCTCCCTCTCCAATTTCAAAATTAACACGGGTAAGTCCGAGGCCCTAGATGTTTCTTTGCCACCGGGAGAGGCGTGGACGATCCAGAGCTCATTTCCATACCGATGGTGCCACCTCAGCATTAAATACTTGGGGGTTTGGGTGCTGAGGGACCTCTCCACTGTGTTCACAGCTAACTTCCCCAATCTACTAACGCAAATCAGAAAAGATTTGCAGCGCTGGTCATTCCCCCACATTTCGTGGCACGGCAGAATTAATGTGCTCCCACGGGTTCTGTGCCTATTTCAGACTCTACCCATAGCCATATCGAGGGTCTTCTTTGCGGAGCTTCGCTCCTTAATGATTCGATATGTCTGGAGAGGTAGATCCCCCAGGCTACGATATGCCGTACTCACCCGCTCGAAAAACATGGGGGGACTTGCTCTGCCTGACTTTCTCACTTATTATCGTGCCTCCCACCTGCAACGAGTCATGGACTGGAATTATCACCCGCCCTCGAAATTATGGATAGCTCTGGAGCAGTCCACCACGCGTTTTCCTCTATCTACCTGCATGTGGCTTCGCCCTGAAGCCCTGTTGGGGTCGACCTGCACTAATCCGTTTGTTCGTGCCACTTTGGCTGTATGGAGATCCCGTCAGGTTGGGGGGCTCCTCTTTCCCCTCTCCGCTGACACCCATAGCAGGCAATTTGGACTTTCCTCCAGGCTTGGAAGAGGGATACCTACACTCTATGGGCTTAAATCCCAAGCCCCGTGCATCTGACTTCTGGGACAACGGTGTTCCCCTGGTCGCTGAGAAGGTCTTCCCGTCCCCCGGACCTAGCGTCCTCCACAGATACCGCTTTTCTCAACTCATACACTACATCAAATCGCTCCCGGGTAAACATCACCTCTCCGGGGACCTTACCGCCTTTGAAAGGCTTCTCCAATTGGAGAAGATGCCGAGGGGAGGGATCTCAACCTCGTACCAGCTTCTAAACACGGGCACTCCCGCTGCGCTGCCCCCTTTTATGGGTGCATGGGAGGAGATCCTTGGGGAATCACTCTCTGAGCAACAGTGGGAAAAGATCTGCATTCTCACACACAAGAGCTCTATTGCTTCCAAATTCCAGGAAACGGCCTATAAGATTCTCACTATGTGGTATAGGACCCCAATGTACATTAATAAGATATGCCCGGGGAGTGATCCGACTTGCTGGAGATGCGCAGAGGAGCCTGGTACGTTTTTGCACATATGGTGGGAATGTGGGAGGATCCGGCCTTTCTGGATCACCTTCACTATGACACTGGGTGGCTCAGGTGGGCAATGGAAGAATTGATCCACCTGTCTACTGACAGGATGGAAGCATATACTAAGGTCTGGGCTACTTGGCTCTCGTTCCAGTCGTCACCTGCACTGGCAGAGCTCCTGAGGTGATACCCCCTCCATGTCTCTTTTCCTCCACCTTTCCTTTTTCTCTTCCTCCCCCCCCTCTTTTTTTTTTTTTTTTTTCTTCTCCTGGGGCCCGGGAGGGCAGTGGCCTTCACCTGCGGCGATGCGAATCGGTGATCTTGATACCGAACCCCCCCCCCTTGTGTTCCTATAGTGATGTATTATCTGTTTCTCCACTCCCATCTCATGGTTCCCCCCTGATCTGGCGCAAGTGTGATATCATCATCTGTGGTCTCTGGCTCGTGAGACATACATATTGCTCTAAGTGTTTGGAAACATTTGTTTTCACTCGACGCCTGCAATTTTATTATCTGTATCTCTATGCATTCCGATATACACCGCGATTGTCATACTGCTCATTTTCTTCTGTATGCCTCCATCTGTTATCACTGCGATTTTTTGGTACGCTGTCTGACCTCTGTTGCAATAGATAGATTACGGAAATCGCATTTTTTTTTTTTGACCACCATTGTATCAATGTTCTTTTTGTCTTACCCTTTATTGTTGTACTCCTTCTTTGTCAATAAAAACGTTATTTACCTAAAAAGAAATCCAACTGTCGCTGAATACCTCTTGAAACCTGCAGGGGCCTGGTTTCAAAAGGTGGCTAGCACATAGCTTGAGATGTAATAGAAATGCTTTTGAACCTTGCAGGGCCACATCACTATAGATTGAGCTAAACATTGATGGTGGTACACTATAACCCCCATCATTTTATACTGAGCCAGGCACTGATTGTGGTACACTTTAACTGCCATCACTATATAAATATATATATATATATATATATATACGGAGCCAGACTTTGGAGGTGGTATAGCATAACTCCTATCACTAAATACTGAGCCAAACATGGGTGGTTGTACAGCATAACTCCCATGAGAGAATCCTGGATGTGTCCCATGTATCCCGGGAGGATACGTTTCGTTCACTCCATGAGATGGTTCACTTGACCCCTATGCCCTTCAGAGCATGCTTCCTTTCTCATCAAATTAAACATTTTGTCACTTCATTGATTCCAAATACTAATTTGGGTAGGTCACTTACACCATTCGAAACTATATGTGTGGATACTGCTTAAGAGTCTCATCTCCTTTCAAGACTATGTAAAATAGTATTGGCCCAGTGAACCGTTGTTAAACCATACTTTCCATATCAACTTGGCTTAAAGGGGTTCATTTTACGTGTCATATGGAATATTTGGTTATGGCTTCAAGAGGTCTAGCATATTAAAAATGGGCTGAAATAGAAGGCATTTCTTATTTCCACCTCTTCTCACATTGTTTTATGTGGGTTTGTGGGAGATCCTCCTGATCCTGGGCTCTGAATTTAGGTATGAAGCATGCGCATACCCCTTTCATGAAGTTAGTTGCAATACATGGAGGGACCTCATGCCATTTTTATGTTATCTACATGCTGTAATACTTTATTATGTACACATTGCTAATCCGGATACTTTTTGGCGGCGCACCATCCATCATTCTTTTTGTTTGGTTGTTCTGTATGATTATTCTCAATGTTATATCATACTTTGTAACCATATGTACTGGTACTGAATTTGGTTGTTGACCTACACTAAGATAGCACACTATGTAATAGATTCAACCAATCTGTTGTATATCATACAAGACTGAAGTATATGTTTTATATTGATGCTGACCATATATTTTGGGCCTGATGTATACTGTTAGAACCTTACACTGACCATTGTACCACTACGATATGATCCAAATTGAATGCAAACTGTCTATGTCATTACTCTTTTCAATAAATGGAGAATTGATTCAGCATAACTGCCATCATGTCACGGCCCCGTGCGCAGCATGTCTCCCGAGTACCTGCGACTAGCGGGTACCCGGGACTTACCTCCTACGTCCTCGATCCCCCTGACGAGCCGGATCGCTATGGCACCGATGCCTCACAGTGTCCGAGCACGGCGGTGCGTAACAACGAACTGCCACAGAAAGAAGGACGTTCATGGTGCTGCACGTCACGCCCCCCTTCCTCTCTCATTCCTCCATGGAGACGCCGGAATGTCCATTGGACACCAGCACTGCAGGGGGCGGGGTCTGGGGAAGCGGCACATTTAAAAGCCGAGCACTGACACTCATTCAGTGCTCGGTTGTTTTATCGGTTGAGCTCCCTGTGTTACCTTGTCCTTGATGATTACTTACTACCTGATACCTGTTGCCGGACCCTGCTTGTTACCTGATTACCCTTACCTGATACCTGTTGCCGAACCTTGCTTGCTACCTGACTACGCTTACCTGATACCTGTTGCCGGACCCTGCTTGTTACCTGACTACTCTTACCTGATACCTGTTGCCGAACCTTGCTTGCTACCTGACTACGCTTACCTGATACCTGTTGCCGGACCCTGCTTGTTACCTGATTACTCTTACCTGATACCTGTTGCCAAACCTTGCTTGCTACCTGACTACGCTTACCTGATACCTGTTGCCGGACCCTGCTTGTTACCTGATTACTCTTACCTGATACCTGTTGCCGAACCTTGCTTGCTACCTGGCTACGCTTACTTGATACCTGTTGCCGTATCCTGCCTGATACCTGGATACTCTGGACTTGATACCTGTTGCCAGACCTCGCTTGCTACCTGGCTGCTCTCGTTCTGGTACATGTTGTTGGACTTTGCCTATATTAGGCTATACACATCACCCCTATCCCTGCGTACTGGTTTCCTCACCTGACCCCATCATAATACATCACTATATACTGAACCACACATTGATGGTGGTACACTATAACCCCCTCAATTTATACTGAGCCAGGCACAGATTATGGTACACCTTAACTCCCATCACTTTTTACTGAGCCTGACACTCATAGTTTCTCAACTATTACAATGTCTTCCTAGCTTTCCCATGTCCCCATCTCTTTTCCTTTATCTGCTCTTTTTCTTTCTCCTCCTCCTCCTCCTGCTCTTCTCCTCTTCTTGTTCCGCCTTCCCTTCGGTGGCCGTGGCTTTAGTGCTGAACGACGGGATATAACATCATATTTCAGTGCTCAGCATCAGTAGCCAGCACGCATCGCAAGGTAGCAGGATACGGAGGTCTGTATGACTTACCGCTTCCTTGTGGCAGGTGGTTTTGTCCACTTAAGGAAGGGCGCCCATCAGTCCTCGATGGGTAAGTGCATCCCTGCACATAAAGAGGTCTTCCACAAGCCTAGAAAAGTACTTTATGTCTAATCCACCTTTCTCTTGGGGGCAGAAAAACAGACGCCGTTAATCAGGAGCCTGATTGAAAAATGAGAAGGTGTAACGATTTTCTGGCACTGTCCTGCTGTCCTGGGTAGCTCCCACTTTTGCAGGTAGTGAGGCCGGGTGGTGAGATCCAGTGATATTCCCTGATCACCCCAGGGAGGTGAAAAAGCAGTGCAATAGCATAGACCTCTTTTGCTGGTCCTATGACCATTTCCTAGGCTGGCCCTGCCCTGTCTCTTGCTACAGTATACCCCATAATACAGGCCTGAAAGGCTGCAGGGTATGTTAAGCTATATTTTGTGCTAGCCAATTGGGAACATTATAGGAAATATTTCAATTTTTTTATCCCCCTCATTACTATACTGGCATAGAGAAAAAACTAAGATTGCTGCTGAGTATGTGCTTCTATGTCATATCAGGATACCTTTAAAAGTACATTGTGTTGGTAATTTTTTTTTTAACACACAGTTTCTACATCTCCTGTAACAGTACAGTAAGAAGCATTGTATGCATTGTATATTTGTGTCGCATTCCTTTCTGTTGCTTTGCTGTAGTCACATGAAATCATGATTTTAGATGGTTAACTTCAGCTCTGTTCTCTGCAATAATTTCTCTGTGTCCTGTTTGTATGCATTATGCATTGTTTATATTGTACATTGTTTATTTGGGAATTTGCTAGAGAATAATCACTGAATGTTGTTATTTGAAGCGCTCTCTTTGGTAGCATTTATTATAAAATTTTATTGCATGAAACGTAAACACTTTTTATTAAAATCCTGAATCCCGATTCAATCCAGAAAATGAAAGCACAATAAAAGGGGAGTCATGTCCGATCTGGTTTTATATATATATATATATAAAAGCTACCTACAGATCTCCCTCTTCCAGCTCACCCAATGAAATGTCAGTTCTGCTAAGGATTATTGGCTTTACATGCTAGACGGTACTATTTAGTCTAAATTATTCTTTAATTACTACTAGAAACTAAACAATGTATTTTAAAATAATGGGAAGGAATAACTATGCAGGTCTAGACAAAAGGACGTTAAGTAACCGTGTTATAAAACAGGTCTGTATTTTATGAATCTTACCGTAATTATTGAATAACATTTACTGTATGATTATATATATATATATATATATATATATATATATATATATATAGCAGGACTTTATAAACACAATAGGTCTTCCTTCTGCTGGACACTTCCCTGGTAACCTATCTTCTCCAGTGACCCTTAGAGACCAAGGTGATAGAAAAGGGAAAGGACATTGCACTGGGGGAGGAAGTGGAAGTTGACCAATGGCCTTAACTGATTTGCCATGTGCTCTGCAGAGAAGAATCTCCATTAATGTTTGAGACCATTTTAAGGTCTTGTATAGAGAGGCTGTGCCCATTGGATTTCTGCATCAGAACGCCATTTGACTTCATTGGCATACAGTTGGTTGTCAATTATGCTTTCCTTTTTACAAACCTTTCCCATGGCATACACATAAAGTCGGCAATGAATATGCATATATTACTTATTTAAATTTGTAAACACCATTATATATATATATGTTTTTTTAGTATGCAGAACTGCGGAATGTAGGATTTGGGATAGTCCCTTAATGGGATTGAGATTATAGCACCATCTTCTGTCTACTTTTGTTATTGCATTTATGTTGGAAAAATGAATAATTAAAAGGCACAAGTCTCAAGCAAGAGCAAAGGCCTTTTACATTATAGCATTTTCACAACATCCTTGCTCTAACGCCTTTAACTCTTTCTAATTCAAAGAAACCACCACTACTATATATTGTTTTAAGTTTAACATACTGTATAGGGGTAGACAACAGGTACTTGTTAATGTGAAAGTAATACCCCTGTAATGATCATGATGCTTTGCTAGCCAATCAATAATTGTGAGGGGACTTTAATTCCTCAAAAGTGTGTTTTTCTTACAAAACTGACAGTGCAGCTGAGCTGGTAGTCTAGTTTGAGGAGGCAATCTCAAAACATACCCAAACATGCATATTGAAAAACACTAGAATGAACACTTGACACAACTTGAATGCTTTGTCATGTAACACAGGTGCAGCATAGTAGAACCTCAGTTTTTCAATGTCCTGCATCCAGGGCTTTGTGAAAAAGTTCGTAGCAACTATCCCAGTGCTTAACAGTGAAGCCGCGTGCACAGCGACAGAGCAGTGATACAGAGGCCTTCCTCTCCCACCACAAGGGGGGTGTGTGTGGATTGTGAGAAAGCAGATAGGTAGAGGTAGTGAGAAAGGGTACAAATAAATACCAAGAAAAGGGAGAGGTAGTAAGTAAATGGAGTGATAAAGAGAAACATAAAGGGGAGAGATATTGAGGAGGAGAAAGAAAGGAAGCCGAGAGAGAAGGAGGATAATAAGAAAAATGAGAGATGGGGAGAAGGAGGAGATTGATATGGGGGCAAAGGGGAGAGAAAAACAGGAAGGTGGGAGAATAGGAAAAAAGGGTGAGGTAAAGAGAGAGGAGGGGAAATTAAGAGAAAGGGGAGAGTTAGGGAGAAAACAGAGAGATAAAGAGAATCAAGAGCGATAACTAGTAGTGATGGGAAGTTCGGATCATTAAAGTGAATCGGATCATTTCGATTCGTTCACTGAAATGATCCGATTCATGATCCGGATCTTCGGATCACTCAGTGTGCCTGCACGGAGTTACTGTTTTCCAGTAACTCCGTGCAGGCACACTAACGATTGGCCCCGCCCCTTTCATTATGAATCCTCCCCCCTGCCTCCAGTGATGTCAATGAAGGCAGAGAGTCGTTCAAAGATTCGGATCTTACAGGGATCCGAATCTTACAGTGATCCGGATCATTGTAAGATCCGGATCTTTGAACGACTCTCTGCCTTCATTGGCATTCTAATCATTCAGAGAATGTCACCATACTGTTATAAATAATACATTAATAATCACTGCCCCCAGGATTTACATTCCCCTTTACCTGCAACTGCACCTTAAGCTAACTTTATTAAATTAATTAAATTAACCCTCACCATTAAATTAACCCTAAACACCCCATCAACCATGACTGCCCCTAAAATTAACCCTTAACACCCCATCAACCATGACTGCCCCTAAAAATAACCCTTAACACCCCATTAACCATAACTGCCCCCAAATTAACCCTAAACACCCCATTAAGCATAACTGCCCCTAAATTAACCCTAAACACCCCGTTAAGCATAACTGCCCCCAAATTAACCCTAAACACCCCATTAAGCATAACTGCCCCCAAATTAAACCTAAACACCTCATTAAGCATAAATGCCCCTAAATTAACACTAAAGACCCCATTAAGCATAACTACCCCCAAATTAACCCTAAACACCTCATTAAGCATAACTGCCCCTAAATTAACACTAAAGACCCCATTAAGCATAACTGCCCCCAAATTAACCCTAAACACCTCATTAAGCATAACTGCCCCTAAATTAACACTAAAGACCCCATTAAGCATAGCTGCCCCTAAATTATCCCTAAACACCCCATTAAGCATAACTGCCCCCAAATTAACACTAAAGACCCCATCAACCATACCAATTTATTAGGTAATTTATCTGGAGTACATGCAATTAATTTAGGGGCAGTTATGGTTAATGGAGTATTTAGGGTTAATTTCAGGGGCCGTAATGGTTAATGGAGTCTTTAGGGTTAATTTCAGGGGCCGTTATGGTTAATGGGATCTTTACGGTTAATTTCAGGGGCAGTTATGGTTGATGGGGTATAAGGGTTAATTTTATGCTGATGACTGAGGGTTAATTTAATTAATTTAATAAAGTTAACTGTAGGTGCAGTTATAGGTAAAGGGGGGCAAACTCAGGGGAATCTAAATCCTGGGGGCAGTGTGAACATTATTAATGTATTTATTTATAAAAGTATGGTATCAGTAATATTCTCTGAATGATTCGAATCTCTGTAAGATTCGGATCCTTGTAAGATCCGAATCCCTGTAAGATTCGAATCATTTGAATCTTCGGATCATTCGACTCTTCGGATCATTCGACTCATCCGAAGAGTCGACTCTTCGGATCATTCGACTCTTCGGATCATTCGACTCTTTGAACGACTCTCTGACTCTATGAGTCATCGTTCCTGTGTGAATTAATGAGCTGTAACCTGACCCCAGAGTCTGTGTCTGAGTGCTCTGCAGATGACTCACAGCTCTAGGATCAGGTTACAGCTGCATGATTCACAGACTGAACCGCTACAAATGAATCGTTCAGTCTAGTGAACCGATTCATCCGGATCACTAAAAAAAACCGGATCATGATCCGGACATCACTAATAACTAGAAATAGAATGAGTTAGAGAGATAAAGAGAAAAGGGAGAGATGAAATAAAGAGAGATGGTATAATGAGAAAGGGTAGATATACTGAGATAAATTACGAGAAATAGAAGAGAGAGTGTGTTTGTGTTTTGAAAGTGTTTGTTAGGGCAAGAATGTCTAAGAGAAATCAAGTGTGTGGATGCAAGGGCAAGTGTAAGACAGGATGTGTATGTGGAAGAGAAAGTATGACTGTGTGTGTATGGGTAGGCATTTGTAAGTGTAGTGTATTCTGACAGTCTATCCATTACTGTTACTGCTTTGGGCCTAAAGGGTATAGAATGAATAAAGGGTGCGGGTGAGCCTGACTAAAAAAATCCCTGACTTAAGAAGAGGCCACTGTGGGTGCAATCTTGGTGTTGGGCAAATCCTGTGGATGCAGTCTGCGTGGTGGGGCAAACAGAGCACAAAAAAACAACATAAAAACATTGGGTATTTCTAAACTCAGGACAAATTGTAGAATCTATTTAGCAGTTTTTTTCATTAGCTTTTGTAGACGAGTAAAAAAAATCAAATAAAAGTGAGAAAAAGTGCTTCAATTTTTTATTTTTTTATAGGAAATTTGATGATATGATCAAGAAAATCTGAAGAAAGCCCTCCCTGTCTTGAAAAAAAACAAAAACTTGTGAAGGTACACTAAATGGGAGAGCTGGTAAGCGAAAGGGTTCCTAATCGCAAAACACCAATCCACACAGGAAAAAATCCAGGCGAGGTACAATAGGGCACGAGCGGAGGCAGAGTCGAAGTTCAAGCAAGGGTTAAAGGCAGGCAGCAAATGGTCAATAGTCGGTAAGTGAGAATAGGGTCTGGTACACAAAGGGTCAAAACACAGAGAACGCTTCAGTATAGGAATCTAACTTAAACTGAAGCGTTCTCTGTGTTTTGACCCTTTGTGTACAAAAATAAAAACCAGCCGGATCCTTAAGGGGTTAATAACACAGCAGCGCGGATTGACTGCAGGCTTGGAGCAGGTCAAAAGTCAATCTGGACCTAAATAATATGTCCGTAACAAAGTTACCCACTCCATTATTTTTAATACTGTTAAAGTTGGCATTAGTCCGAGTAGTCACTATGATCAGTCATCACCATAATAATAACAGATTCTCGAAGGCTGATGAAACTCGCAGAAACCAGTGAAAGGTCAGAATCCGATGGTATACTTGTGATGGTGACTCATAGTCAGCTGACTCAGTTTTCACCTAGTGAAGGAAATGAGATTTTGTCAGTCTCCAAGCTGTTATACAAACCACACGTGCAATATTATGATGAAGTCATACACTTGAGGCCTAGAATGACACAGGTAACTTTAGAAGCCTACAGTGATATTGCACCTCTGGCAGATGACGTAGCAAAGCAATCAGTGAATCCGCAATTTTCATTCAGATGTCTGATTAGCTATTAGAAGGGTGACCAGGCATCAATGGGTTTAATGACCTCTGCATTCCAAGAATATTTTCAAATGTGTCCATTATAGTCACCCCTAGATTAACCCCCATAATTAAAAGGTCCATGCCATCAAGAAAAAGATTGAGGACTAAGAGGAGACTATGTGAAAACTGCTAAGTACTTGAACGGTTTATGTATAAAGTAACAGACAGGCTCTACGACCCCAGTTCTTAAGAATCCTTTGATTTTCATGTTCGGAGATATCCCCAAATTTGCAAACTTCTCTGCCCAAGGTACCACCTTGGCTATAGCTCCATTTATATCTATACAAAAGAAATCTGTGCCAGATACCACAATAGATAAAGCTGTGCAGCTGGACAAAATAAACATGAGCTCAACATATGAGCGTTAAACCAAAAAATGTGAAAGAAATGCACCACCACATAGGGCATTAGGTTTTCACCACCCAGTACTGGTATGTATCGGAGTCTTTTCCTTGCTTGATTATACCTATGCGACCTGGCTTCCAGACCTCATACCCCATGGCACCATGATATAAGGGACCATCCAATATCAACACCCTCCAGGATCAGCAACATCAGCCAAAACAGCCCTGTCCTAGGTAGTGGGCCATGAGGACCAATGAGGGGGGCTGTGATAAATCAGGGAATCTGGCCACCATGCTAGCCGGGGTCAATCAACAGGAATTTTTTTACCACCCTAATGGTGGCCCTGCTGGCAGTCAATAAACTAAATTAGCTGGTGGGGATTTTAATGGGACCCCTGACTATGGAAAATACCAATAATGTAATTTAAGAAGGTTGGTGAGGACAAAAAAGCCCACATTTATTTTTAAAAATATAAGTTCACCTGCATTTATTTTTTAGATCTCAAAGCCACTCCAAATCGCAGCTTAGTTAGAGAAAAATAAGATATAAAATAATCTTTTTTCCCAGAATTGCTATCGATTTGGAAATTGACAGAAGAATGTGTATTATAAATTACTGATAACCTTAAATGTGTTTATAAATGTTATAATAGAAACATGTTTTTAATTTAGTTAATATTTTTTAATATTGTTAAGGGTCACATGGTTCCAGTGACCGCATTATTATTATTTTGTACTTTCCAATCAAATCGAGAGACCCGGCTCATTTACATTCAGCGATCATGTTGGTTGTGACTCAGCACGGTATGTAATGTCAGAGGCATGCCTAATGGAATATAAGAGTACTGAGCCTCTCACACCCATAAGGCCAGCTACTGCTCTATATTCACTGTCTGAAGCATCATGTGACCTGTCAGCTGACTTTAACATTTCTAAAAGGGCCCTGCAAGGGGGGTTCTTGCATGAACTTGCAGGACAAGTATTATGTAGTTGCGTGTTATAGCCATGGAGTGACGTGACTCAGCAGAGAATGCCTCCTGGCTATTTTAGCACATACATAACTGTGGCATTCAATGGCACAACATCAGTACTTGCATCTTCTAAGGATTTCTAAATATTGAAATTATTTTTGTCCTCGGGGCCTTGGAGTGAACTAACAGATAAGCAGGGCATCCAGTTTTAAGATTATTCTTTCTTATTTATACCTGGATTAGGACAATTGATGTTGTTGTATTGGCCCAAGAGCAGATGGAGTCTTTTGCTGAAGGTGATGTTTGTTGGCCAATGTTTTCCATAACCGTAAACCCTTTCCACCTATAGCTGGGCAAGTTAACATCGGCTTAATCTAAACATTTGCCTCTTTTCAGCTTATCAAAAGGTGAGACCAATACAGGGTACAGTTGGTTTAAAAGCCTCCTCTAATTTAGTACATTGGTCATTCAGTTTACTGAGAGTGCTTCACAGGTGGGCAGCGTGGACCTCATGTAGAGCACAGATGCTCTTTGTAAGAATCTAAAATCTTTGTACTTTTCTTAACATGAAACATGGATATGTTGAGTGTCTAAATCGGTGCCTTCCTTGCTATCTTGTGGCAAACATTAATAATTGAATATAGGTGAACCGGTTAAGGATGTATTAATGGCCAGATTGGTTAGGGTTTTCCATAAGGAACCCGGTATGAGACTCATGCTGTTGCTACAATCTGGTAGAATCTTTGTGATATATATATATATTAGGGTGATATTTTGATGATGGTCATCAGAATGCCTTATTTACAGAAAGCAATTGAAGAGTACATTTGTAGTGTGGAGCAACGTCCAATGGTATGGTCCTGCTAATTCCCCAATTTCTTCAATTATCTTAGAAACATACAGAAATCAGCAGAGAGTTGGAACAATGATACTGGCATTGGTAACGATAAAGGAAATTGTTGGTGGTGACAGCTTAGCATGGTTTTAGGTAATTATATCATCCATGGTCTTCTGAGAAGAAGGTTATTATAACTGCGATTTTGCAGACACTGGTCTAGACTGATTAGGCCTAGGAATGCACTCCTTCTTCTGTAAAACAGGGGCTGATTGCCCTGTTGGTGAGCAACTGCTGAATGTACCACATACATAGGAGTGCTATGATGTCCCCAACCTGACCGTTTACAATATGACATCATAACTCAGTAAAGAGGATGGTGGTCTGGGTTTTGGGGACAGCTGGGGTGTTGCTTTAGGCTAATGACATCTCTGGTCAACACAGAAGAAGGTATGCATGTACATGTTATAATTGTTGGTACACAATATATCACATATATGTATTTAAGAGAAAAAAAACTTAGCCCAGACACTTTTTTTTTTTTAATATTTCCAGAACCCTCTTTAACCCCCTATCTGTTTTCGGAAAGCTCCTTTGTTTTGCTTTTTCATTGTGACATCACACTTCATGGAGGCGCGGTTACAGCGTTCAGGGATCAAGGAGCGTTCTTTGGCTCGCACCATCAGATGTCTGAGAAGGGGCGGGGTTTGGCTGTACCTTGTGAGGGGGGTGGGGATTTTCCCAGGACTCTCGTATATATACAGGGGCTGCCACTGTAGAGTGCCAGTCACGGGATACAAAGTGTCTGCGTCTTTCTGCTGTGCGCGCGCTGAGGGGCTGTAGCTGCGTCATTGTATCAGGAAGTGAGCTGTTGTTGTACTCTCGCCTGTAACAGCCATGTCGGTGACGGTGAAGGCTTATCTCCTGGGAAAAGATGACAGCCACAAGGAGATCCGCCGCTTTGCCTTTCGCTTACCGGCGGGTACGGAGAGGGCACCGGCTAATGCCACCTCTATGTGTGATGACCTGTCCAGAAAGGTGACAGAGATGTTCCAGGGGCTGAGAGGAGGGCCTTTCCAGATGTTCTACAGAGGTGAGCCGGGACCATTCTTCTTAATGACAGCAGCACCTTCCTGGGCCTGATCATCAGATTCTGTCATTCATAAATAATAAAGCAATATTTTTATCTGTAACCAAGAATGACCCAGGAGTAACTCTTTATCTGCCAATATTCTCAGCTGAGGGTTGTGGGAGTTGCCGTCTGGCTGAGGGTGATGTGAGTTGCCGCTGAGCAATAAATCGAATGGCACGCGGTTACTAGACCGCCACTGATATCATCTGACATATTTTAATTGGCTGCGTCTTAATGGCTGCGGCTGCTGCACAACCTCTTATGCTGAAACTGAACATCTGTGTCTTGGGAGCTGACCTATTGTTACAGTACGATCGTGATTGGCGCCGCGATTATTATATATATCTAACTATTTAAGTGCCGTGAAGAAGTGTTATAGAGAAGCGTAAGTGTTTCAGGGTAATTTGTAGAATGTCGGTGTCTCTCCACAAACCTTCTAATAAAGCCTGCAGATAGAAGGCGCAGCCTGTCGCTTCAATAATATGGCCTAAATTCTTGCTGCTGGGTTAGACTGTCAAAATAACATTTCTGACAATGTACAGTCTCATAATGGAGTTCTGAAGAGGAGACCACCGAGGTCCTGAAAGCTTACAAAACATTACATCTAGGTCCAATAAATGGCAGCTAATGACATCAGCCGTGTTTAGTGGTATGGGGGTCTTCCTTTTTGTCCTGTCTTCAGTATCCGCTCTTGTGCTAGTGTCATATACCACTTCGTTAGGGCCTGTAGTGATTTCGTATAAATGGTGCTATCGTTATAGAAACCCATTATTATTATTACTATTACTGCTGATGGCGATGAGACCACTTTTCAAAGTTTGCATCGCAGGGACTTTTTTTATTTGATAGATTGCTTTAACGCGATTAAATTCCTACCCAAATTGCACAGTCTGCCCGTACAGGACAAGTGGAAATTTCCTCTCAAGTGCCATAAAAACAAAATGTTCTCTTTTCAACAAGCTTAATGTTACGGCATAGCTGTTGTGACCTTTGGGAAGGTCGAGTCAGTTTTTTTGTTTTTTTTTTCTTTTTTTCCCTCCCCTTTTGGATTACTGAGAAATGGGCCAGTTCATTCCTGATTAGTGCAGTAGTTCATTGCGTCCACAGACAGTTAAGGGTTAATTGTAAGTTGCCAGGAATGCAAACAACGCAACCTTAATGCCCGTCGCCTGCCTCCTAAACCATCTACATCAGCTTCAACTGATCTCTGGTTGTGGGTCATCAGCTTAACAATGCTACGTTGGCATTTGCCGGCTACGTTTCTTAGTAGGTAGCTGCAGTCGGTGTATTCTGGCCTAAGCCTTGGTAGGGCAAGTTTGAGACGGGGGGGCACAAAACTGGGGGCAGATCTCCTGTTGGGCCGCCGTGACCCACGCACAGCCTGATGCCCGTTTACACAGCGGAGGCCTGTGCCTATCCGTGCCGGTCTCTACGGAGCTGAAGCCGGTGTCGCGTATGATGTCATATCCTGGTGATCAGCAGCGAGGAGAGCAGCTGGGTTACTGTAAAAATATTTGTTCATTTAGCGCAAACAGATGTATTTATTGCTTGACTGCATCACAACAAAGGTTGTCGAGGAGTGTACCTGCTCAGAATCTATAATGGGGACTATATAGGGATGTCTCTGGCCTAGCCATGTATCGGGCAAAGGCAGAAGTAACGTGACATCTTCTCCAGAACAGGAATAACCGGCTTACTAAATAAATGTATAGCGTTTCCAAAATGTTATTTTTCTCAGCAAGAAATTATAAGAATGATTGACACCCATCAGAAACCCCTCGCATCTGAAATGGTGGCCATCTTTTAAAATATATTATTTTGTTTAGATGAAGAAGGTGATCTGGTTGCTTTCTCCACTGATGAAGAACTGAATATGGCCTTGTCGGGGCTGAAAGAAGATGTCTTCCGGATCTACCTGAAAGGTATACAGTGTGTTTCGGGTTTATGGTCCGACGCTGTCCGTTGACGTAGCAAAGGACATCTAGTTTGTGTCTTGAGTTATAAAGTTCTCTGAAGAGAACCTGATACATCCAATAGCTAAAAGTTAAACATGTTTTTTGGTGAAAAACCCCCCTAAATCAAATGTGTACTAGAGAGTAGCAAGGCTAACTCTACAGTTGCAGTTTCAACTTCTGGCTTCATTGCGCATTATGTAAGGCCCAAATCTGAAACGTGCCTCCTGCTGGAACCAGCTGAGCTCGTCTAGAGCGATTCACACTTAAGGCCGTCGGACTCTCATGAGACGTTCACTGGGACTGGGCCTTCATAAAGTTGAAATGCCAGCTGTCCAGAAAAACTCCCGGTTTAGTGACAAAATGTAATTTTGTTAATGTATTTGTTCCCCCTCATTTTCTGCTCCAGAGAAGAAAGATGGCAAGCGTGAGCATCGTTCACATGCTGGACAGGAAAACATGCCAAACTTGGTTCATCCAAATGTGACTTGTGATGGATGTGATGGACCTGTGGTGGGGAACAGGTACAAGTGCCTGGTTTGTCCAGATTATGACCTGTGCAGCACCTGCGAGGCAAAGGGAATCCATAAGGAGCACAATATGATAATGTTCTCTACTCCTTTGGTAAGGTTTGGTTAGACTGCAAAACACAGACTTAGTTGGGTTTTTATTTTTTTTTACATGTGTTTGAAGAATAAAAATTTTTTTTGCAGGCGTTCCCACGTAATCGATGGTTCCGAAAAATGCACCATGGGGTTCCGCCCTGTTCATGGATGCCTGGCTGGGGTTTTCCTGGCAGGGCCTTCACCTGCCCAAACTCCCAGCAAGCTCATGGAAGCGCACCTTCTCAGAATCCGCCTGCTTCTGGGGCAGAAAAAGGTGAGATCATGTTTCAGTAGAAATTCCACTCAAAAAGCCATAGTTCGGGTTCATTATTGGACATTTAAAGGCTAAAGTGCAAGATTGTTCTGCATACCCAGATACTAATTCTCTGGACATGGTGGCTATCTCAAAGAATTGGTGTTTTTAAGAGCATCTCCATCGCACATGACTGAGAAACTCAGATGGCAAACAGAACCATACTTGCATCCTTCTTACAAAGACTGCCATTGAGAATCGGATGTATTTGGACGCAGGGTTAATGTTAAGGATGGTGTACCTTCGTCTTTATGAACCTCGCCTTTTTCTAGTGTGGCAGTTTCTAAAATACTGTTGCCATGTATCTTTTTTTTTTTCCTTAACCAAATAAAGCTGCTCCTTCAAGTCCCTCACAGCCATCCCAAGATTCCAATGTGAACTTCTTGAAGTCTGTGGGAGAGAGTGTTGCGGCTATGTTGAGTCCCCTGGGTGAGTGTCTTGTTATATTTCTTAGCGGTGGTGCTTGATGGGCAACCTCCTTCCGTCGTTCTAAATGTGCCCAAAGCTCCCTCTTCCATAGTGAAGCTGAAAAAGGACATAAAATCAGCCTTTGTATTATACTGTTTATTCTATTCAATTTAACTTTCTCTTGTATTTCTCCAGGTATTGATGTAGACATTGATGTTGAGCATGGTGGCAAACGAAGCAAAGTTTCAGAACCTAGTTCTCTGAACAAAGACTCCCAGCCGAGTACCTCATCCTCTCTTCAGAATCCTCAGGCCAAAGATGACAACCAGCAATCTGACCACATGGAAACTGACAATATTGCAGAACGGATGAAAGACATTGCTTTAAATTCTCAAGAACGTGTAAGTTCTCCATTTTGCCATATTTTATTATTTATTTATTTTTTTAACTGGAATTTGAGCTCTGGTTACCTGCCTACAACAGGAATTACCGTATTTGCTCGATTATAAGACAAGGTTTTTCAGAGCAAATGCTCTGAAAAATACCCCTCGTCTTATAATCGGGGTCGTCTTATAATCAGACCTCAAATAGGTCTGACTGTGAGATGACTAAGATCCAGATCCCCCGCAGCTGCAGGGGACCTGGATCCTCCTGTCTCCCCCCGCCCCACTTACCGGTAATTCTGAGTCCCCGGTGTGTAGCTGGGGCAGCGTGTAGATGTCTACGTGATTCGCGTACACAACTTCCGCTGCAGCAGGAAGGAGGCGTGGCTAGCAGCGGGGGTTGTCTGCATCCATCGCGCAGACCTTCCCCGGCTGTCAGAGATCAGAGTTCCCCGTGCCGGTGCATAAGGGGGGCATAAGGCATTTCTGGAGACAGAGTGCTCTGTGAAATGCCTTTTTACCCCCTTAATGCCACTCTGACTCCAGAAATGCCTTTTTAACCCTCTATACGCCACTCTGCCTCCTAAATGCCTTAAACCTCCCTATATTCCACTCTTCCCCATAATATGCCTTTTAACCCTCTAAATGCCAGTGGCTTATAGGGGTATAAGGCATTTCTGGAGGCAGAGTGGCACATAGGGGGTCAAAAGGCATATCATGGGGCACAGTGGCATTTAGAGGGTTAAAAGGCATATCATGGGGCACAGTGGCATGTAGGGGGTATAAGGCATTTTTGGGGCAGATGTGCATAACTGGGGGGCAGGTTGGAAAATAGAAGGAAATAAAACCAAAATATTTTTCTCAATCATAGCTTTTATTAAAAAAAAAAAATAGTTTAGATGAATTAACATTTACTGGTAAAACTTTTTTCCTATAGGGTCGTCTTATATTCAGGCTTTTTCTTTTTTTCCTAAATTAATATTCAGATTGGGGGGGGGGGTCGTCTTATAATCAGAATACAGTCTCTACTCAACACCCATTACATAGATGTACAGATGTAATTTTAAATTTTGAGATAAAAAGGATTTAGACTTTTCTCGAAAACGAGGTATAGGTAAAATAGTCCTATCATTGTCATGGGAGCGCAATTTAATGTATGTTTCTTTAACAGATTTTATGAAAGGGTTTTTAAATTGGTTCTTCTTTTACCAAAAGGAACAAGGTGAGAGCAGTGGCAGTGCTTCAGGGGGTGATGACGACTGGACTCATGTCTCCTCTAAAGAGGTCGACCCATCCACTGGTGAACTTCAGTCGCTTCAACATCTTGAGACAGATGAGCCGCTCTCCCTGGACCAAAGTCAAGCCATACATGCACCAACGGGGCTTAGGGAGGCCGCTCTGTACCCACATCTTCCAGCAGGTAAGCAATGCTTGGTTAACAGTGGCAATCCTGTAAAACCAGGTTTTCCTCAATGCTTAAAATCCCCTTTTTGAGGTCTGCCTTCTTTAACCCCTTGATGACAATTGATATACCAGGCACGTCATGAGGTTAAACAAGCGATGACGGTTTTCTTCGCTCAGCTGGTGTTGCTGCAATGCCTCAACAGAGGGTCTCTCAAAACGCTCCTGAAAATGTTACCACAGCCAGTGGAGCCCATCTTACTAATCTTTGTAAGATTTTTAAACTGCCAAATTCGATATATACGCGTGGGTACAGTAAATGAGAAGTAAACTACAGCAAAACACGGCGCATAAACAGTCCTGTCTGTATATTACATTGGGAGTTTTTTATTATGTATATACATGCATACATACAAGCAATATTTTTAAATAGGTAAATGTAGACAGAACTGATGTATGTAGTAACAGTTACTTACACAGCTATCAATATGCTTCTCTTATAGATGCGGATCCTCGTCTCATAGAATCCTTGTCCCAGATGCTTTCGATGGGCTTCACAGATGAGGGCGGCTGGCTTACTCGGCTCCTGCAGGCCAAACAGTACGACATAGGGTCTGCCCTGGATACCATGCAGTCTGTGCGGCATATTCCTCGCCCCTAACATCTGCACAAGTTTTCTTTTTTTTTTAATTTTATTTTAGATAACCTTTCATCCTTTATTTTCACGTCATATTGCTTGGCAAACACATTTATGATGTATTCTAACTACGCACTTTTGTGGCGCATCTTGTAGCAAGCCATGTCCCTCCTGATGTTATTATTGCAGGGACAATAAAATATTATAATCCTGCTTGGTTTTATGTTCTAATTTTATTTATGTAAACCTTAAATGTACACGCTAACCTAATTTCTGGTCTTAAAGTGTCAATTGTGGCAGAGTTCCAGAAGCACGCAACTACGTGCGGGCTGTCAAAGGATTTCTACGCCCGCATTACTAACAGGCATAGTGCTTTTGGGATAGGTAGTTCCTCAAGAGCTGGAGAGCTACTGATGGGCCATCTCTGTCCCTTAAACAAGACTGTAGTTGAGAGATGAGGGCAGCCATCCCACCTCCATCCATTCATTCTGGAACAGGCTCTGTTGGTTTATAATCCAAAAACACAGAGCTGGTATATCTGGTACAAATTAAGATCAAACAAGCACCCACAATGATTTACTGGCTGTATCACATTTCTAAAGAGAAATAAAAATCCCTAAATATCAATGGCCAGTAAGTTTCAAAGTATATTATGAGGTATTTTAATGTCAATGGTGTTCTGCTGACAGGTTGCAGTAATAATTTAGCATACGATACCAGTGCAGGTCCTTTTCGTGTCCATCAACAATATAAAATGCCAAATTAAAAGGATATAAGGTGACACAGCTTGATAGCAGGAGAGCAGAATATCACACATTTAACATTATGTATTAATGGGGCATGCTTGCTACAGTTCTATCCAGCATTATCTAATCTAATTAAAATCTGTTTTTGAAGCATCACTAATTCAACAAATCAGAGATAACCCCATAAATGTTACTTCCATATCAATGTTATACCAGAGGACTCTTCTTTGAGTCTGGCTTCAAATACAGTACAATGATGAGTGGAAAATGTAAAGTAACATGTATGAAAAATGGGAAACGGGTTCCTCGAGATACAATATCTTTATTGCGCTCCCTGCATGTGAGCATTTATCACAGATGGAGGCAGCTCTAACTATTTCACACACTCATGTAGACCCGAGTATGGAATAGCACCATATTACACACATATTATATATAAAGCTGCAAACTTACTTTGGATAACTGAACAGGAATGCA
This sequence comes from Sceloporus occidentalis, assembly GCA_023333645.1. Classification (NCBI taxonomy): domain Eukaryota; kingdom Metazoa; phylum Chordata; class Lepidosauria; order Squamata; family Phrynosomatidae; genus Sceloporus; species Sceloporus occidentalis. The sequence continues at coordinate 1,084,066 of JALMGF010000036.1, read as the reverse complement.
GAAGTGTCACAGATTCACAGCAGAGTGTGAGATTACAACAAGCAAAGGACGGTGGAAACAGAATAGCTTGTATGGTTACAGTGCAGTGATAGAACATATTCACTAAAACACCAGTTTGTCCTATACTGCTAGACTTGTGGGAGACTTCTATATGAACAATAGCTGCTCTACAGTTAAACATTGCGATTCAACTTAACTAGCATACTTTCCCCGCAAAGGAAAAGTGGTGTCTACCCCCCATACTTTATAGGAATTACCCAAGGAGGCATCACAGAAAGCCAGGGCATTTGTTTTGGTGAGCAGACATGACAATCAAAACCAGCTTGGAGTCTGCAGGTGTTCTGCTGACAGGTTGCAGTAATAATTTAGCATACGATACCAGTGTGGTTTTTAAACCTTTAAGGTAAATACTCATTAGAAAGTTTTATTTTTCCCTATGCAGAGAAAGCAAAGAACAATACAGAACGGTACTCAATAATTATCATCAAAGTCTTCATCGGTCTGAAACATGTTAGTAGAGGCAGAAGTCTTGGTGAGAGATGGGGAGAAGTTGAATTGGGTCAGTTGCTTGGCACAATGTTCTCCTGTGTGGGCATTCAGGGACCTGTTATCTCCATGAGTCTTCCACGCACCTTGTAAATCACTCAGGGTGTTTAGACGGGTTGTAGTTGAGGCTTTGCTAAGCACAGTCCCATCCGTTCTAGTTTTAGGGATGGGTAATCCTGCTTCAACAAGCTCTTCGGTTTCCTCCTCTTTTTGCCGTAACTTTGACACACTAGATTCTTCCTTGTCAACGTTTGCCAACCTGCAGGTACCACCGTCATTTATTTCGGCGGCAGGAGAGGTAGAAAGAAACTTCCCCCATTTAGACTTACCAGACACAAACTGGTTTGCGGAGGCAGAATGTTGGTTTTCTATGGATGTGGACCTTCCCCTGCCCTATGAAAGAGAAATTAGAAGTTATTTTACTTGGTCCACAAAAGTGTTTTTTCCCGTGTTCTTTTCTTAGCTTAGAAATCAGTTTTCACAATACAAAAACTATACAGTCCTAAACTAAAATGTATTTAATGGCATTCAATATCAGACATTTTCTTACATGTGATTTATATTACTATTATTGGACAGCGGTGTTTGCACATTTTCTAAACATTTTCACGTGTCGCTGCATATGGTAAAAATATGAAAAAAAGCTCATTTATAAATGGATACAAAAAAGTAGTGTTATTTTTCCTTTCGTGAAACTCTAGCAGGTTCCAAGTAGGTTTGTATCAAGGTAGCTCAAAAATATAGCAATAAGAAGAATTTTGGGCACTCTACAGCAAATATACCCTACTTTCTACACAGTTTCAGAACCAGTTCCAGTCCAGGAGCTCACGGACAATAAGAAGCAGCTATACAAACCATCCAGGGAACCTACACAAAATCTCCAAGACATTTTTTGACAATACAAACCTCACACATCTTGAATCTTTTTGCTTTGTTTGTGGAGTATATTTGTTCTTGGTCCTCAAATCCACAGTCCTTGGACACACTTTCTTTTTGTTTTCTAAAATAAAAGACGCAGATTTTTTTTTTTTACTATTAGAATTACTTCTAAATCATCACAAATTGTATTTTAGCAGATGAAAAAAAAAAGAATGGTGCTGTCGGAGAAATTAAATGTGGATACCCATATAATTTCTGACAGCACCATTCTTTTTTTTTTTCATCTGCTAAAATACAATTTATGATGATTTAGAAGTAATTCTAATAGTAAAAAAAAAAATTACTTCTAAATCATCATAAATTGTATTTTAGCAGATGAAAAAAAAGAATGGTGCTGTCAGAAATTATATGGGTATCCACATTTAATTTCTCCAAGCATTAGTATTAACCGAGAATATTACACTGCCCAGTGCTGGCCCTTACATGGGTCCCAGTGGGTCTATGGGAACAATGCAGTACTTTGATAGGGGAGGCAATTTGCAACCACAAGAATCTGTATTATTTGGCCTCTCGGTCACTTCTGCAAAAAAGGCGGAGCCACAGGGACAGCCTCTAACCTGTTCTTCCAATCAGGGGAAGAGGGGGTGCCCAGAAGCTCCACCCTTTTGCAGAAGTGCACCAGAAGAAGAGGCACACTGCTGGGGAACCAAGGAGGCAGGAAGGTAGCGGGGTCCTGTAACGTCTGTGCAAATGTGTGTCAGTTACCAGGGTTTATGTGTAAGCATGACTGTGTATGTCTAAGTGTGTGTGTGAAAGGGAGTTTGTGTGTTAGCCTGAGTGTGTAAAATTGTGTGTGGGGGCACGCAAAGGGTCGATGGGGTGGCACACAGAGGATTAAGAAAGACATGGGGAAAAGCGGGCAAAGAAAGAAGACAGAAGACAAAATAACAAGAGGCAAGAGAAGAAGCAGAGCTGTGCTAAAGGAGACAGGACGCAGAAGCAGTCGGTGGAGATGGTATAAAGGTATTGTGAGACAGTGTGAGAGCACGAGTGAATGCGAAAGAGCATAACATAGTGAATTTATTAATCCTGATAAAACATGATTATTGATCTAATAGTTATATTTGGTTGGTTCCCATTTTCTTATCCAAGATAAACTTAGGAAGAACCACAAACCTGGGCTTTAATGCCATTTCTGTCTGAGATAAAAACAACTCTTTGTCTGTGTAAGTGTGGTTCTTTTCTTCACTTTCTTGTGTCACATACTCTCGTTCCTCTTCATGTTGAACCAGATATTTACTCCAGCGGCTCACAGAATTTCCTTTTTCCTGCAGGAACCAAATCAATGCAATCAATTTGTAAAAAATATATATGCACTAATACATGTTGTAACGGGTTCACCAAGAGAGCTGTAGTAACTCCCAGAGATCACCCAGATGTATCCTCCTGTTGTCCCCGGAATCACTTCCAGCACCTGCCAGCATGCGCACCTTGGAACCCTGCTATGTGTACCCAATAAGCAGACACAACTACCTTGAATTGAGTACAGCAGGAATTAACAGTTTATTGTTGTAAAACATAGACTCATATAGCCACAGAACTTCATTAACATAAATTAACATTGATAAACAGGTAGACAACCCAACCTTTAATCCCCTGGCAGCAATCCTATTGATGGGATTAATTAAACAATGGAGTTCCTGCCTGTGCTATCTTTGTTTGACAGCCAGGCTGGAGCCATTTCTGAGTACCTTGGGGCCTTGTATGACAGGTCATTCTGTCACACATGTCAACTCACTGACTTCACTGTGCATCATGTGGCCCAGCCTGGTGAGTTTCTCCTGTAAGAAGGGCTAAATTAGTCCAGAATTATACATAATTATACCTGCAAGACAACATTACTAAAATATAAACGCTCTGTCTATGCATTGCGCAGAGCAAAATGTGGGGAAAATGACAGATCCATATTTAGGTGCGTGTTTTTATGCTAGCCCAGGGGTGTCCAAGTTTTTTCTGCAGTGGGCCACTTCATCAGAAATGTATGTGTGCGTGGACTGCACTCATTTTTCACTGAGAGAAAATATGGCCTTTTAGCTTTATAATGCATATTAACACAGGGTTAATTTGGCGATAATGAAAAAAACAGAGGAAAAGTATTTTGATCAACTTTTGTATGTCATTCTATTAATACTGAATTACTTAAACAGTAAAACAAAGTCAGTCCCCAAACCATTTAAAAGAAGTTTAGCCAAATAAAACTGCACAAGGCTGGAGCACATTGTGGGTACAAGCTGGATTTAAGATGGCTGATGCACACTGGAGGCAGGGCCAGACACCCAAACACACAGACCAGGACAGGCTCTGCCACACCAACACCCAAACACACACGGACACCAGGACAGGCTCTGCCACACCGACACCCAAGCACACACACACACACACACCAGGACAGGCTCTGCCACACTGACACCCAAACACACACACACACACCAGGACAGGCTCTGTCACACCGACACCCAAACACACACACACACATCAGGAAAGGCTCTCCCACACTGACACCCAAACACACACACACACACAAGGACAGGCTCTGTCACACTGACACACCAGGACAGGCTCTGTCACGCTGACACGCAAACACACACACCAGGACAGGCTCTGTCACACTGACACCCAAACACACACACATCAGGAAAGGCTCTGCCACACTGACACACCAAACACACACACCAGGACAGGCTCTGTCACACTGACACACACCAGGACAGGCTCTGCCCCACCGACACCCAAACACACACACCAGGACAGGCTCTGCCCCACCGACACCCAAACACACACACCAGGACAGGCTCTGCCGCACCAACACCCAAACACACACCAGGATGGGCTCTGCCACACTGCCACACCAAACACACACACCAGGACAGGCTCTGCCCCACCAACACCCAAACACACATCAGGAAAGGCTCTGCCACACTGACACCCAAACACACACACCAGGACAGGCTCTGTCACACTGACACCAAACACACACACATATCACTGTTTTTTTTAAGGAACACTTGAAATTATGCATTTATTTTTTTCATACTAAGATACATGTGCTCGGTTTAAAGACCAATAGCTCACCTGAGAAAAACTTGTTCCTACTGGTGTATCTTCAACAGGTTCATATTCTTCTTTGATTTCTTCTTGCCAATCAAACCTTCAGTGGGAGGAACAATTTATAACAAGTATAAGAATATATTCTCTCTGAGCTACCTTGTCTTTGTTTACCCATCCAATGACCACACAGACGTGCTGTATGTTTCAGCTGTGCATGGAAGCAAGACTGCAGAGTGATTAATTAGAGATGATTTAGGAGGTAATCTGAAGCCAAGCCCATACTATAATGTTATTATAAATGAAAACAAAGTTCTTACCCGACAGCTTTCTCAGCTGCCTGCTGCACTTCACCTTGAAGGAGATTCAGTTTCTGCACATGCTGTCTGCAGTCTGCTCCAGAACCTTGTCCATACACCTATATTAATAAAATATTTAACTCTATTACTTTCCAACACTAGACTGCCAACGACGACATATTCTGGTTTAAAACATTACATTTTGAACACAATCCATGGCTCTTAAAATGTAACTGCTAGGTATTTCACTATCTTACACAGCAGCCGACCACACTGAATTTCTCTGGACAGTCATGACAACAGATCAGGGACATCATCAGGAGATACAACCAGTATTCGTGTAGCCCAGGTCCTGATCTGTTGCAGATCTTCCCACTGGCCCCTTATGGCAGACTATGGGGCGAGGCAGTGGTAGGATCATGGGATTTAGGTTTGTACTGGGCACAAATAAATACGGCAGCGCTGCCAGCAGGTGGGCATACACAGAGACACAATTCCTACACTATTCCTCCCAACAGGTCAAATAACCAGAGGCGAAAACATATTATTATTGATTTATATAGCACCATAGTCTGTAGCATTGTACAATGGCATGCCAGGTAGTGCATAACAAGACAATCTGGACTCAGAGTCCGGGGACACTTGGGAGGTATACACCACACATGTACACGAGGGGACAGAACATGCCACAATGTCATACTGCTGTCTATGTAATGTGGGTAGGTTGTGATGACATCATTTGTATCTATGTTGTGATGACATCATTTGGTCTTGGGTCCCCCAGAAAGAAAACCGTATTATTGGTCAGTATGTATCCTATATGGATGTTTATTAGTATACCTCTAGCTGCTAAACAATATTTTCTATCTGGCTCCTAAATTCTACACATATTATCCAGCCCTAAAAGCATATTCATATTATTATTATTAATTATTATTATTATATTAATTTATCTAATAAATGCATATTCTAATGTAGATTGTATTCAAACATGACTGTGATACTTTACATCTCATTGCAATAAAAGAGGTACATATATTAATAATTACTATTCATAATAATAATAATAAACAGGCTTCCTCATACTTCTACCTTCTCCCATAATCACCCACCTTTAGCAGCGACTGCTTCTCTCCACACAGTTTGCAATTCCATTTTTTGCTCTTTTTTACCTAAAAATAGAACCTTCATAAAATATGAAAACGCATTTAAGTCCCGGTCTACCGTTTTATGTCCGGGAATAATAAAATAATACGTGTTTGTTTGTTTGTTTTTTACATATTATTATGGAGGGACGTTATGAGATGTTACCTGATGCACTTGAAAAGTTTGGCAGGAGAAGCACCTAAGAACCTGGAATTCCTGCACCATGCTTTTTAGGACATGTACAATGTCCGCAGACTCTGTGCCAGAGACGGAGAGAGACTTATTCACAAACAAGAATCAAGTATTTATCGCGATTTAATTCCCCGGATGCCGTAGAACTACAAGTTCCATGAGCCTCTTCAATCATAAAGCCTACGGAGCGTCACGGGACGTGTAGTTCCAACATACTTCTGCTGATTGGCTGCGGTATTGAGACGCTTCCGGTTTATTCTTCCCGCCTTTTCATTCCCTAGTGCGCATGAAAGAGACCGGCGAATAGGTTAAATTAATTGGCTATTGTTATAAAATACTTAAATACCACGCCCCCCCCATCAATAGAATTCCTTACACACTGTTACAGTGTCATTTAATGAGGTGTCTGGGAGGAACAGTTCCTCTTAAGGACTCAAATCCACCTGTGCCCTCTTTCATCCCAACGTGTGCATCACTGTTATATTAACAGAAAAGAAAACATTCATACCTCAACCCCCCACGCCGTTGTGGGCGAATAAAATGTCTTTGGGGCATAGGTTTCAACTATACCGGTCCCACACTCTCATGCCAATCCCTTACCCCTCATTCCCCCATCTCACACCACAGTAAATATTCACTAAGGCATAAAACTTATTGGGGTGAGCTGGGCGTTTACCCCAACATCCTTTGGAATGCAAGAGATTCATGTGATCTGTAGGGTGCTTAGAGTATGGGCAGTGAAAATCATTGTGTGTCCTCCTGGCACTGAAACGGTGCAACTTGTGGTGAAAAATGTTGTAAAACTTACCTTAACCCTTTGGAGCAAAATATACTGTATATACGTCTTATGATGTTCATTATATATGTACATTCAAGCCAATGGAGTATCTATTACTATTATCTTTGTACCTTTAGCTATACCGCCCGTCCCTCTTCTTGCATGTATTGTGAGGGGGGTCTTGATCAGTGCTGGGAGAATGCTGGGCGCCACAAGTGAGCAAGACTTTTACAGAAGGCGATCGCTAAATTATTTCAACGTGTTCGTCAATTAACATTAATTAGCCAATGCATGGGCCAGCATATAATGAAATGGTAACAGAGGGCAGAGTAAATAAATAAATAAATTACAACTGTTAATCATTGTTTTGTTTTTTTATTGAATACACAAACAAATCAAAAGGATGACTAAAACCATATGGTTTAACATGTTTAAGATTTAAAAAAATGAAATAAATTATGGTACGATCAGCGCGGGCCATCGGCAGCGTACACAAGTGCAAACCAATGGGGGCTTTGATACATCCTACAGTAACATTAACACAAAAGGGAACTCCGGGGTCCTTATACACAATTGTCCATCAGGAAACTGCACATAGGTTTTTTTAAGATTTAAGAGGTGAGAAACACAGTAAATTACGTTATTCTTAAAGCCAGCGGCTCACTAGAAGAATACAGGGACATTGTTTTTTTGTTTTTTTTAATAGCACGTTATGTTTAAATGCATAATACAAGTTACTCGTAAAATGTAGTTGTAATACTTTCCAGATATATTTTATGGCAGTAGAGAAATGGGATAAAGCACAACAAAAAATAAATATATTGGTAAATTTACAATGAACAGTTAAACCTAATAACTGCCCCATGGTAAATGTTTACAGGGCATCTTCAAAACATAATACCGTCAATCTGGGGTCTAACTCCAGAGAAATATCGACTCGACCAGTATAAACCAGAAACCGGCAATGCTGGCTTAGGCCATTGGGTTCGTGCTCACCGGCTCTCAACCGAAGCCTGTTTACAGTAATAATTCTGCAGCTCTGGTAAACACCTCTGGTACAATGACCGGTGCCACCAGGGTAACAATTATTGTGGTACTGTAGTTTCGTAACCTGTGATTATAACCACAGTTTGGGTTACCCAGGTGAGCCCCGTGTAACAATGGTGATTCCCGTGGCTGAAACAGGCAGAACATGGTGGCCGCTCAATCTGTAATAGGCACAGTTAATGTAAGGGTTAACCTAGTAGTCGTGGAGGTTCTTGAACCTGAAGCAACAGCAAGAGCCAACCCCCTCCTCTTAGTAGTTATTTCCTTATAATATAGATATAGATATATATATATATAGAGAGAGAGAGAGAGATATGAGATAGAGATAGAAAAAGAGAGAGGGAGATGAGATAGAGAGGGAGATGAGATAGAGAGATGAGATAGAGATGAGAGAGAGAAAAAAAAGAGAGAGAGGTGAGAGAGAAGAGAGACTATATATTAACTACTGAAGTCCACAAAGATCTTTTTCTTACCTGGCTCCTACAATGATTTATTTATTAATGCACTATTGTGAAGAATTGTGATTAAACAATAAAGAAAAGTTTCTCCTTACACAGGTCACTTTCCACGTTCACTGTTTTGTAGTCGATTACAAACACCGTTTAAGCCCAGTGTCACCGATCTTCTGGGACCTGTTATGTCTATCAGATTCAATGTGTCAGGGGCTATTCTATGAAGCTGGAAGGCAGTGAAAATAAAAACACGCTGGAAGTTTAGTAGTTGAAATGGTCAGAGGCAGCAGCATACTGTTATAAACCAAGGATAAGGTTGTCTAGCGTACTCGTGGTAATATTTTTCACAATCCAAATAAAAGATAGAATTCTAACTGGTTCTGGGTACCAGTAACAAAATAGTATATTCCAAAGTGCGAGATGAATGAAGAGATGTACGACAATGAACAGAGAGAAAAACGAACGACAAATTGCATGGGTACTACTATGTATACCAAAATATTGCACATAAGCAACAAGCCTATTTACAGTATTTGTTAAGCAATGCTAGTGTCCTGGGATTCTACATCGCTTGGGCACAAGACTAACACCGATAGGCTAGGAGCTACCAGAAACCTGATAGAAAAAGGCAACTAATACTCAGTTTTAATATTCTGAGGCTGTCACTCACTTCTATGACACTCGCGGGGTTTAATGCGGGGTGGCTGAGAGAAGAAGCATTTCTCCCAATCAACAGCCAAAGCAAGTGCCCAGTGATACATATACGGCTGGACAAGGTGCGGGTGCATATGCATATAAAAAGGTCCATTAAAAAGAATATAATCAGAAGAAACGCATGCATCGTTGGCGGCCGTGATTAAAAGCTTGAGATAACATTTCAATTTAAAGTAGTTTCTTCAAAGTGCAAGATGATTCCAATTTGCCTTCCTCACGTTGTCAGCATGAATTAGATATTGGTAAACACATAATACACTGAGCTCCGTAAAGAGGACAGGGAAGAAATGGTTTATGAAAACTTTGATTTCTTCAAAAGGAGGCTATGCCAGATGGCTTTTATTTGCCCTCCAATCTTCCTTTGCCACACCATCAGCCAGAGACGGAGGAAAGCTCATGTTCGCTCGAAGAGCTAATCTGCCTTTCAATTTTCTTCTGCTTGATCTTTTGAATAATATCTACCTTCTTCTCAAAGTAGCTGACCAGGGCGGCCTCTGTCAGCATGGAGGCCAGAATCTGTTCAAAGGAGATTGACCATTCTGTGTCAATGGTGCTACCATACTTAGGTACTGCGTTGGCAATATCACTACCAACTAAAACCGTATCATCCGCTATATCCTCGCATTGCAGCGAGCTGGCACTGACCATGGAATATGAGGATACCGATGTGTCATCCTTAGTTTCGTCATCCGAGCCTGTTTGAGTAGGGGGGCTGCTTCCTTCTGCTCCTCGTGTTTTGTCTCGGAGTTTTTGAATCTCCTCTTGGGAAAGTGCCGTGTGTGTGTTGCATGGCACTGGGATGCCTCCCTCGGCCTGCTCTAGCTGCTCCACAGTCGCCGGCTGCACCGTCTCCAGTCCTAAGCTCTGCTCTTCTTCTTCTTCACTAGACGGCTCCCTGTTCATATCTGCTTGCTTTTTCTCCGCGTTTCTGAGGGGAGGGTTGCTGAACTTTTTGCCCACCTCTCCGATACGCAACAGGAGGCTGGCAACTGTGGCAATAGCATGATATAGCTCTTGTTCAACAGGGTCTTCGCTGAACATATTATAGAGTGTCTTGCACAACTCAATAAACTGCTCCTTTGAGAAGGAAAAACAACAGGGGTGAGTTGCAAGTTCATCAATGTCGATCCTGTTAATTGTACTCCTCAAAAGGTTGGAGATTATCGACACCAATATGGGCCATATACAGCAAACTCCCAGGCGTAATATGCACTCACGTACACCACCCATGCTTAATTTAGAAGAAAACTTTTAGGAAAGCATTACAAAGAAATGATGTCCGTTTTAAGGAGGAACTACCACTTTCACATTTTAGTGGCTGCTATCACTACATATATGGTGGATTTCTGATACACATAAAATGATTATTTAAACTTGTAAACACCATTCTCTCTATCAACACATATACGTATTCTAGCCTAGGTCGACTAGGCATGGCCTAGGGTGGCAGGTCCAAGGAAGCGACAGTCCTGCTGCCAAACCCGGGGGTGATCAGGCCCCCAGTTTCCCCCTGCTCAATGGGCCAGTTACAAAGAAGATGTTATATATCCTCAACTGGCCCATTTCAACTACCGTGTTTCCCCGAAAGTAAGACAGCGTCTTACTTTCTTTTTATCCCTAAAAGCCCCACTATGTCTTACTTTCGGGGTATGTCTTATATTGGGAAAAATTTTTCGAATTTAATGCTTTCCTACCTTTCCTTTCTTCTTTCAGCTTCTTTTCCTCCTCTTCGCCAGTTCTTGTCTCCTTCCGGGTCAGAGGGCACGGACAGCGGTGGGCGCGGCTTCAGTGTTGTGCGCCGGGATCTGACAAGAAACCCCGGCGCACAACAGCTGTTGCCGCGCAGATCACAAGGGAGCGGTATCGGAGGTCATTAACAGACCTCCGGCTCCCTTGAGTGATTTTAAGCCGGGTTGAACCCGGCTTAAAATCACTCAAGGGAGCCGGAGGTCTGTTAAAGACCTCCGATACCGCTCCCTTGCGAGCCTGCTCCTCCAGCGGCGGACATTACTGTCCGTCTCTGGAGGGGTGCCGGGTGCCGCAGGTTGGCACCCCCTGGAGTGTGGCGCCCTGTGCGGTCGCACACCCCAAAGGTCGGCCCTGCTCTAAGGGGCCGGCCTTAGGGGTCTGCGGCCGCACAGGGTTTAAATAAAAACATCGGGGGTTTTTTTCAACTTTATTTAACATCCTCCATGTTAAATAAAGTTAAAAAAACTTTATTTAACATCCTCCATGTTAAATAAAGTTTTTTTTAACTTTATTTAACATGGAGGATGTTAAATAAAGTTAAAAAAAAAACCCCGATGTTTTAATTTAAATCCTGTGCGGCCGCAGACACGTAAGGCCGGCCTTGGTGGGGACTTCCCGGCCCCTTAGAGTGGCGGACCCGGTCGCAGGTGCGGCGGGCCTAAGGGGCAGGCGCCCCTTATGCCCTGCGTTAATGCGGCCGTAGGCCGTAGGCAAATCCCCCGTACTTTCGGGGTACGGCTTATATTAGCTGACCCCTCTGAAACTCCCGATACGTCTTACTATCGGGGGTGTCTTACTATCGGGGAAACACGGTATGAAGGCTGTGCCGACTCAACACAGACCCCATAGTCTGCATTAGAAGGTACTGTGCAAGGTCCCTAGGTTGGGCCAAGGGCAGCACTGAAAGTAAATGCATCGCTGTATATACACTTTGATAAGTGTAAAGAAGTTAATAAAAAATACGTTTGTGTAAGAAAGGCTGAATTGCATGGGAAGACATCACATGTATTATTCATTACTTGGTGGTGTCTTTGTAAGTAATTTGTGACATTGAAGCGATCTTCAACTGCTGCTGACCCTAGAAGGAATGGTCTCAGAAACCTGTTATGATCTGCTTTTACCTGATTCATTTTTGGCAAGTCCTTAATAGTCTCCTTCTTCTGCTCCGTCTCACTAGCCCACATCCGCAGGTAGTACTTGTAGTCTGGAGCAGTGCTTGTTTTCTCGTCTGGAAAGTAAAAAAAGGCATTTGTGGACTTTTCAATTGCTTTTAAGATCTCTCCCCACCCTGTCGCAGAAAAACCTGGACTATTTGTTACGCAAAAGATAGATTAACATTTGTAGACATCATTATACATATACAATTAATATTATAAAACAATCATTATTATCCAAAGCCCAACCATAATGCAGTGTGATTGTTACAGAAATGCAACATCATAAAGTTAGTATTTAGACACGGTATGGCATAATAAGCGATTAGGTTTAAAACAGAGTGGTCATATTGGTTAATAGTCAAAACAGCCTGTCTGATAGCAATAAATGTATTTATTGTGTTCGTCCCTGAAAAAAGTATTCCAATGGAAATATATTATTACAGAATAAACTCACCTGGATACTGTGTATATTATTCACAGTTGTTCTTATTTGAAAACATTTAAAGGATGAATGTTATTATACTTATTTACAAATGTTTGTAACGTTGGGCTTTAAAAAGCTAGACCTTTAAGGGAAATGCCATTTTAAAACAGACCAGTGGCCAATACCTTTCTTATCTTGGGAGTCCCCAGGAACGGCTGTAGATCCATTTCCTTGGCCTTCAGAATCTATTAGGAAAATATGTACTTAACATTTTTCACAAAAACATTCCAGACAAAGTAACATAATTATATGTCAATGTAGTGTTGTACCCGTTTGATTCTGAAACCTAGTACAAATGTCTAAAAAATAATCTTAAAAACGGTTCTAGAAGTGTGAGGATATGTCATCATGACTGTTTGGTAGGTTGGTTTATGTATTCACCGAAACCCAACTATTTCAACGCATATTTTAAACTGACCTGGGAACTCACACTGCAGAATAAGATCCAGTTCGGACAGAAAAGGAGATACTGCAGTCAGAAAAAAAGGGGGAAAAAGTTGAAGATGCAAGAAAGAAAGAAAGAAAGACAAGATGCAGAAAGAAAGTAGAGAACAGGTAGGAGTTAAAGGTCCGTGCAAAGGAGAGGGATGCCTTTATTTGAGGCAGAGGTAGGCAACTTGCAGCTCTCTTGTGATTAATGGAAAACACCCACGATCCTTCATCAGTGGCTGAAGAACTACAGTCCTCATGATCCTCCTCCCATCAATAAACGAGGACGATCATAACAGTCGTAGTTCATCTGCCAGAGAGCGGCGGGTTACGTAGCCCTGAATCGAGAACTCAAATATACACATATATATGAGGCTGATTCTATTATCTTTTATCACAGATTGTATTTCAAAAGCTCTAAGAAAAGCAATAGATAGATACATTTCAAATTTAACAAAATCCTACCGATACAAAGTAGATGCTATTCACACTGTTTGCAAAATAGTTTGTTTTTCCCCCCATTTTAAAAAACAGTCAAGGAGCCCGCCCAAGAAAGAATCAATTTACCTTCAGGGGTTAGGTCCTCAGTGAAATAATTTGTTGCTTCCAGAGCAGATTCTGTTTCTTCAGGGCCAAGAGCTATAGTAAAATAAAAAAAGGAAACAATGTAAGGTATGTGCTAGTAAAACACGCAACATCAGCAAAATCACTGTGCGCCGGGAACTTCATGAAATGGGTTTCCATGGCCGAGCAGCTGCACACAAGCCAAAGATCACTATGTACAATGGGAAGCACTGGCTGGAGAGGCGTAAAGCGCACCCCCCACTGGACTACGGAGCAGGGGAAACATGTTTTCTGGGTTGACAAATCCCACTTTACTTTCTGAAAGTCTGACGGACGAATTTGTGTTTAGCGAATGCCAGGAGAACTCTACAGTAGGCAGGGCCGGCCCAAGGCAAAATGCCGCCTGGGGCGAATTTTAAAATGCCGCCCCCCCCCCTTATCTACCCTTCCTCTCCCTCCGTCCCTGCCGCCCCCCCCCCCTTGTACTTACCTTTCAGCAGTCCTGCAGCGAGTCTCCCTGTTCGGTCTCGGTGCCGGCTTGTAATGCTGAGCACCGGAAATCTTCCGGCACTCAGCATTACAAGCCGGCACCGAGACCGAAAAAGGAAGACTCGCCGCAGAGGAGAGAGCGAGGGGCGCCAAGCGGGTACTGACAGCTTGGTAAGCGAAAACCACTCGGCGCCCCTTTCTCTCTCTTTCGCTTTAAAAAAAAAAAAAAAAAAAAAAGTGCTGCCTGGAGCGGTTGCCCCACTCGGCTCCATTGTCCGGTAGGTAAAGTTTGGTGGAGGAGGGATAAAGGTCTAGGACTGTTTTTCAGATTTTGGGGTAGGCCCCTGAGTTCCAGTGAAGGATAAGGTTAATGCTACAGCATAGAAATACATTTTTGACAATTCTATGCTTCAAACTTTGTGGCACCAGTATGGGGAAGCCCCTTTCTTGTTCCAGCATGTCTTTGCCCCCACACACAAAACAAGGTCCATAAAGACATGGTTGGATGAGTTCGGTGTGGATGAACTTGACTGACTTCCACAGAGCCCCAAACTTTACCCCACTGAACAGGAACAATTTTCCACAGAAGCAACCCACCTTGTGGAAAGCCTTTCTAGATGAGCGGAGGCTGTTATAGCTGCATAAAGGGAGTGGGGTGTTCAGCAAGCTCATGTAGGTGTGATGGTCAGGCGTCCACATACTTAATGTAGCAATTAGGTTAGTTTCTACTTTATTGGATGAATAGTTTCTGCAGACATTATTTAATAATCATGTTCTACTTACCTGGGGTAAGATGCAGCTTATAGAGAAATTTGAGTTTCTCTGTCATGTCTCCATGATACATTCCCCCTAACAAAAATAATTCAGACTTTGAATAATTCTGATAATAATGCATGCTCATGAGACTAGTGTTTATTAAAGTGCTACTAAAACTATTTTCTTTTACTCATAAGAAAAGTTACTGCTTTATGGACATAGTTGAGACCAGCTTCTGCAGAGAAAAGCAGGGAGAAGGTGCGCTAGCTGGAAAAGAGCATTGCCTCTAAAACTTTTAAGGAAATGATTGTGCAAACACGCCTTTTAATATACATAATATATACATATAAGTTTGCTTAATTCTTTTTTTAGGAGTGAATAAAATCTTAGCGGCACATCAACTTTACAAACAATAGGGTATAACACGTAGCAATATATCAGTATAAATACTTAATATAAATTAAGGATAATTGCTAAATTACTTCTTTTGATGACCTATCATGCTGCAGTGATTTTCCAGACACCTCTTTTATTTTGTTTTTAATATAGCCAAGCTGCTCAAAAATGAAATTAGGTTATAAGAAGAAGGTTACATCCCATGGATCCTCACATGCAGAGGATCAGTGAAATTGTGGTCCACACAGACTGGTCAACATATACTGCTAAAGGATACTACATAGGCTTCAATTTACAAAAAAAATATATACCGTATTGGCTCGGATATAGGCCGCCCCCGTATATAGGCCGCACCCTAAAAGTTTGGTGCTTTAAAAAAAGTTTTTTTCTTTAAAAAAGCACCAAAAAAACATGCTGCCACTCTGTCTCCCCCCCCGAGATATGCTGCCACTCTGTCTCCCCCCCCGAGATATGCTGCCACTGTCCTCCTCCCCCCCGAGATATGCTGCCACTGTCCTCCTCCCCCCTCGAGATATGCTGCCACTCTGCCCCCCCCGACTTACCAGAGGAGACTCCCGGGTGTCTTGCGGGGCTGGCGGGGGACATCTACGCAATACGCGTACACAACTTCCGGTGCCGCTTAGACAACCTCCCGTGCCGGCACCCTCCCCCGTGGAAAGTGCTGGCAGGGGAGGCTGTCTGAGCGTATCGGAGAGTAGGATGCAGGTCCCCTGCACCGCTGCGGGCGATCTGTATCCTAACCCTGCCCGGCGCCCGGGACTGCATGTCCTGGGCGTCGGGCGCTAGACTTAAAGTGGGGGAAAAAAGTGCGGCCTATATTGGAGCCAATACGGTAAATACAATTTTCCAAATTATGTTGATAAGATCAAAGTAATAAAACTAAAATATTGAGCTTCTGAAATAATTTGCAGCTAAAAATGCCACTAACAATCTCAGCCAATGGATCAAATGTATGGAGGGTTAGATAAACCAGCAACGGCAACGTGTGTATAGTACCTATCAAATATGTTACGGTGAGAGACCGATGCGAATCATCAGTGTAAAACCTACCAAGTCCTGTTACAAATTCCTTGAAGTTTATCAGAGAGTCCTTGTTGCTGTCTAGCAAGCGGAAGATTCGGGCTGCTAGGATGGTGGAGTGTTGGCCACAGGACCACGGGGTCAGTTGAATAAAAAGCTCCTGAAATTGTTCCAAGTCGATACGATATTGCTCCAGATAAGGCAGACTGGGGTCATGCCGACTGCTGGAAGTTCTGTTCCCTCCCCAGTAACAGCTCATTAAGTGTTGTGTCTAAGAAGTTCACGGAAAATAATTTTTAGCATTATTAACAGTGAAGAAGAAAAAAAATAAATAAAAACAAACAAACAAACAAACACACAATCCTGGGATCTGATCGTTACAATGAATCAACCTGCAGTTCCAGTATGGATAATAGCACTAAACAGAATTGGTGTCACCATTATAGTCACAGTCCATACTCCTTAGATTGTTTAAAAGGAAAATAAATAGAAACAAGTAGGGAAAAGAACATTGCTGTTGGAGCTTGGGTCTGGTGCATACAATTGTGCATCGCTCACTGTTACAGGCATTTATGTGCTGCTATGAAGGAATAAATCATCATATGTTGTCTTTATTCAAGGGAACATAAAATACCTATAGAGATCCTTTACAAATCAATACTGGTGTAATTTTAACCGTTACATAAAAATAATAAAAAGTTACATAGAACATTATACCATAAAACATACCAACCTTAAACAACACATATAAATCCTCAAGTTCTTCCATAGAAAAGCCAAGATCAGTGGCGACAGCTCTGACCTAACGATAAATAAAAAAAGACTGACACGTGCAGGCTTCCTCATCAACTGCGTAGGGTAACAATGGAAAGATTGCTAAACTGTATGTTTGTGTTGCTTTGTGTATAAACACAACACAGTAGTTGTAGACACTAGTTAGTTACTGGGGTCACCAATGTGACAATGTTTACCTGTGTAAATGGACATCTTTAACCCCTTCGTGACAAAGGCTGATTTTACTTTTTGTACCCTTCGTGACAATGGCCTTTTTAACATTTCTGCGCTGCTTGTGTTTAGCTGTAATTTTCTTCTTTCCCGTTTACTGAACCCACACACATTAGATATTGTTTTTTTCAGGACAAGAAGGGCTTTCTTTAGATGACATTGTTTTGATTGTATCATATTATTTACTATTAAAAAAATTATAAAATATGGTGAAAAATTTAGAAAAAAAATGACTGTTTCTAACTTTTAGTTGAAAAATCTTTTACTCATCTATAAAAGGTAATGAAAAAACCTGCTAAATAGATTCTACTATTTGTCCTGAGTTTAGAAATACCCAATGTTTTTATGTTTTTTTGCTTTTTTCTACCCATTATGGGGCAATAAGTACAGGTAGCGTTTTGCTATTTCAAAGCCATTTTTTCCAAATCTGGTAATTCTTCCCCCCATGTGCCATTTCGGGTATCTTTGAACCCGGCCAATGCAATTTACCCCATCAAGTCATATATTTTTGAAAACTAGACAGCCCAGGGTATTCCAAATGCTAGTATTTTAACTCTTTCCATGCACCATATCTACCACCAGTCTTTGTCAAACTTTATGGTAGTCATTTTTTGCATTTGTTTTGTCATACACATTTTACTTCAGGTATGAATTAAAATGTTCTAGTTTATGTCACTATCACAAAACACCCCAATATGTGTTCAGCAACATCTCCTGAGCGCAGCGATACCCCACATGAATGATTTTGCCTGGCTGTTTGGGGGCAAAAGGGCCACATTTGGGGCATGCGCATTTTTCAATGTTGAACTTTGGCATTTGGGGATCCACTGCCCATGCCCTATTTGGTACATCTTTGAGCCGGGCCATTTCAGTGTGCCCAATAAACCCATATATTTTTGAAAACTAGACACCCCAGGGTATTTCAAATGCTAGTATTTTAACTCTTTCCATGCACCATATCTACCACCAGTCTTTGTCAAACTTTGTGGTAGTCATTTTTTTGCATTTGGTTTTCCACACACATTTTAATTCAGGTATGAATTAAAATGTTCTCGTATATGTCACTATCACAAAACACCCCAATATGTGTTCAGCAACATCTCCTGAGTACAGCGATACCTCACATGAATGATTTTGCCTGGCTGTTTTGGGGCAAAAGGGCCACATTTGGGGCATGCGCTTTTTTCAATGTTGAACTTTGGCATTTGGGATCCACTGCCCATGCCCTATTTGGTACATCTTTGAGCCAGGCCATTTCAGTGTGCCCAACAAAACCATATATTTTTCAAAACTAGACACCACAGGGTATTTTAAATGCTGGTATTTTAACTCTTTGCATGCACATATTTTACCACCAGCATTTTTTCAAAGTTTGCAGTAATATTTTTGTGTGTGTATTTTTCCCACACACACCTACTTTATGTATGAATTTACAGCTCCTGGTATATGCCGCTGTCACACGACACCCCATAATGTGTTCAGCAACATCTCCTGAGTGCAGTGATACCCCACATGCATGGGTGTGTCATTTTTTGGGGGAACTAAAAGGCCACATTTGGTACGTGTGCATTTTTCTAATTGGAAATTAGATGTGTGGCCATCCTTCCCCCCGTGTTAATTGGGACGTTGTTGAACCTGGCCCATTCAATTTACCCCATCAAATCATACATTTTTTAAAAGTAGACACCCCACGGGCATTTAATATGCCAGTATTTTAACTCTTTCCATGCGAGAATTGTTTTAAGCTAATATGCTAATTTTAGGACTTGCTCACAAAAATATATTTTTTATATATATATATATATATTTTTATTTTATTTTTTTTTTTAAAAAAATGTAACATTTTTTTTCAACTTGGAGGTTCCCCTGATAGTGACATCAGTGGGAAATGATTTTTACATTTTACTGTTTTTTTACTATTTTTTTCTAATTATTATTAATTTTATTTTATTTTTTAATTTATTTTTACTAATCACACTGTGATTAGAAAGCTGGGCTCCATTGACTTGCATGGTGAATGCAGTACCTGTATTCAACCTGCAAGTGGAGCCAAAGTTCTCTAGATGGTCTGGACTATCTAGCGAACTTAAAATTTGTGGTTCCTGTTACAGGACGGCGGCCATCTTCCTTGATGGCGAAGATTGCCGGCAGCTGCGGCTGTGACCGCTCTCCGGAGCGGTCACAGCCCATCAAAAGGTTAGTGTTTGGTGTCGCTGGATGCCTCCTGATCGAGGCATTCCAGCGACACCATTTAAGTTTAGGAGGCGATCGTCGATCGCCTCCTAAACGCTTTTAAAACGGGCGTCCGCCGCCATACAAAGTATGGCGGATGTTGACGCCCCGTGGAGGGGCCAGAGATGGCCCCTTCGTGCCGATCGCGGCGTTGCTGAATGCCTCGAGGTCGAGGCATTCAGCAACGCTTTTTGGGTGCAGAAAGCGATAGTAGATCGCTTTCTGCACCCGTTTAAAGACGTGCCGGTCCTGGCACGTCAATTGTCGTAAAGCACATGCTTTTCCGTGCCGTGCCAGGACCGGCAATTGTCATTAAGGGGTTAAAACTACATTGTGATGTTAAGCGTTTCAATTGAGCCTTAAATAGTTTGCAAATCCTTGAGATAGATGTTTGCAAGTCTATAAGAAAATGGCCGGGTGATACACTATTTATGCTAATTTACAGAACTCTAATATGGGGGAAAAATACTATATATAATTTTGCTACTAACTAACAGCATCTCCAGTTTCTTACCACACTCCTTTTCGCTGTATCCTCCAAAGACTGGATTACTTTCAGTCTCTGCTTAAACCGCATCTGCTCAATGTCATCAGCTTTCAAGTTAACAAATTTCTAAAACAGAAGAGTTAAGAAATTTAATAATATAATAAATATATTTTATAATAAACAAACAGATTAAAGGGTGAACATCTGTGTAGTCATTTAGGAATGTAACAGGAATTGGTATATGTACTAAATATCCAAATTTGTAGTAGAATTGTGAAATAGCAAAACCGATAAAACATTATTACACACAACAAGATAGCTGAAAAGGTATTATTAAAAAATTTGTAACATTTTAAATGTACTTTCACAACACAGCCTAGGATTTGTCCTACTGGCCATGCACATTGGCAGCGCTTTACATTCGCTGATCAGCAACATGTAAAATGTATGCATGTCCTTAAAGAAACAATGTATGGAATGACTATGTGCTGTATACAATGCTCTTTTTCACACAGACATTCTATATACAGCTCTTCAATACATTCTCAAAGAAGCAAATTAAATGTTATAGTATATTACCTCATATGATGCTTTGATGAGATCAAATATATCAACCTCAACAGGGGGTTCATCCCCGCTAGTCAGCAATGCATGCAAGTGTGGAATCGGAGGAGACACACTCTGCCTGTTTACCACATTGTCCAAGTACCTGACAAAAAAAAGCAAGACTGTGTCAAAAGTATATGGGACTGGGCAAAGTTGAGACTTGGTGAAAGCCCTGTAGCAATCTAGGGACACACGGAAATGGTAGGTTATTCATTTTCAGGCAAATTAAAACATGTAGAGTAAAATAGGAGGGGGCATCTGGCCAAAATATTTTTTAGTCAAGGTCTATATTTGTTTGCCACAGAGTATCATAACCACCACATCCTAGCACACAGTTTGCAGGAACATGAATGAAATGAGTCTCAACAACCATTGTATTCCTTACTACCTCCCAAGGATAGTCATGGCTTCCCCTTCATCACTGGCGTTTAGCAGGCTCTCCATGTTGGCTTCTAAGACGGCTAATGACAATTGCAAAACCAGTTTGATTCCTTCATAGAAAAAGCAGTCCACCGCCACCACTGCACTCTCAAATGGCATGACACTCAGAAACAAGGTGAGAAACCAGGAGAGGGAAATTGTAGAGATCACTCCTAGCTCTTGCATCTTTTCTGACAGCTGGGGCAGGCACTCCCGAGTCAATTCCTCAAACACGCCTTGATCTACTAGTGCTCCTGCACAAACCATAGAAAAAAAGTTACATCAAATCACATTCATATTGTGAACGTAAAAGGCATAATCTCATGCTTTAAAAGTAACTGATCCGCCAGTTGTTCCTTTGCAAAAACAGAGATGCTACAAGGCATTCCTCATAAATGAAACACACAGAGTTCTAACATGTCCAGATTGGCGTCAAAGCTACACCAGCCACATTTCAGCATGCCAGTCAAGTCAATGAATGCCTTAGGACATCCTATCTTGCTTACATCAGTTAAAATTCACTTCACATGGTTTTTTACGTGAACTTACCCACCACCCTTGTATTGTAGTAGTCAGGGAGCATGCGCTCACACAGCGCCACCAAAAGCCAAAACGCTTCCTCCTCATTACAGTAGAGTAGCAGGACTGAGGTTACAATATTCATGGCCTACAAAAGAAGCAAGGCAATAATCTGTTTCAGGTCACAGACCTCAACGTAATACTGCAACCTGGTCACAACAACAAACTTCACTGAGCTAGATAATATGGTCTCAATCTGAAAGTTAATGCAAAGCCTGCATGTTTATCAGTTCTTACACCAACATATGCAACTGTTACCTGGCAGTACCCAATGCTGGGGTTTCGGAAAGCATATGCTGTAAGGACCCGTCTCAGGGCAGCTATGCCCAACTCATTTTGAAAGGCTGGGTGTTCTGGCATAGAGCGGTGGAGATCTCTTTCTATCTCGTCTGTTGCAAGGTTACATTTTCCCATGGACTTCTCCACCAAATCAGCATAATAACCAGGATGGGTCACCATCTCATTTGATGCCCCTGGAAAAAAAATAAATAAATTCTTAAATGCATTTTCACTTTGATGAAATTTCCCCAAAACTACAAGGCACAGCCTACCATTCCATCCTCTAGTACCATCCAACAGAGGGTTGCAGATCAACACATATAAACATTATTGGGTGCTTGGCCAGGTTATTAACTCTGCCTTATTTAATAAGTAGCTGGACATCTGAAACAGCACACGACAAAAACAGGGAAGGACCATATCTGCCAACCTTCCTAAGGAAATCATAGGAGCATGGTGTGCTTGTGTCCAGATCTGCTGCTACTGGCCACCTAGATCCTGGTTTACGAGTTTACCTTACACAGCTGGTTCTCAAGATAGGATTCATTATTTACTATTGGTTATTATAAACACAATTGCAAAACCTACCAATGTAGATTAACCCCTTAAGGACCAGGCTGTGTTTTACCTTTTGTACCATTGGGACCGAGGCTGTTTTAACACTTTTGCGGTGTTCGTGTTTAGATGTAATTTTCTCTTCACTCATTTAGTGAACCCCCACAAATTTTATGTTGTTTTTTTCAGGACAAGAAGGGCTTTCTTCAGATACCATTGTTTTAATCATATTATCTAATTTCCCATAAAAATAATAATAAAATATGATGAAAAATGTAAAAAACCCCCACATTTTCTGACTTTTACCCCAAAAATCTTTTACTCATCCAAAAAAGCTAATGAAAAAACCTACTAAATATATTCTACTATTTGTCCTGAGTTTAGAAATACCCAATGTTTTTATGTTTTTTTGCTTTTTTCTGCACGTTATGGAGCATTAAGTACAGGTAGCATTTTGCCATTTCAAAACCATTTTTTCCAAATCTGGTAATTCTTCCCCCCATGTGCCATTTCGGGTATCTTTGAAGCCGGCCAATACAATTTACCCCATCAAATCATATATTTTTGAAAACTAGACACCCCAAGGTATTTCAAATGCTAGAATTTTAACTCTTTCCATGCACTAATTCTACCACTAGTCTTTGTCAAACTTTGTGGTAGTCATTTATTTTGTGTTTTTTATCGCTAAAATTGCTCTTCGGGTATGGATTTACAGCTCCTGGTATACATCACTTTCAAACAACACCCCAATATGTGTTCAGCAACATCTCCCGAGTACAGTCATACCCCCCATGCATGGGTTTGTTGGGTTGTTTGGGAGGTAAAACGCCACATTTAGGAAGTGCACATTTTTTAACTTGGAACTTTTACATCTGGTCATTCTGCCCCCATGTCCTAATAGGACCATCTTTGAAGCCGGCTAATTCAATTTACCCCATATATTTTTCAAAACTAGACACCCCAAGGTATTTCAAATGCTAGTATTTTAACCCTTTCCATGCATGAGATTCTAGCACCAGCCTTTGCCACACTTCGTGTTAGTATTTTTTATTTTTTTCACAAATTGTACTTTGGGTATACATTTATAGCTCCAGGTATACGTCACTATCAAACAACACCCTAATATGTGTTCAACAACATCTCTCGAGTACAGTGATACCACCCATGCATGGGTTTGACTGCTGTTTGGCGTTAAAAGGCCACATTTGGGAAGTGCGCTTTTTTCCCCCCCTATTTTGGTCAGTCTGTGCCTATGCCCTATCTTTGAGCCCGGCCACTCCAATTTACCCCATCAAACCATTCATTTTTTTAAATTAGACACCCCTTGGGTATTTGAAATGCTTTTATTAAAATTTTTCCACGTCAGGATTTTTGGGAAGATACAGCGCTAATTTTAGCACTTGCTCATAATAATAAACTTTATTTTTTTTATTTTATTTTTTTTACATTTTGCTGGAACTGGATAGTTCCTCTAAAGCATAATAATTTTTAAATGTTACCATCTTTTTTTTAAGCTTTTTTTTTTTTTGAAATTTTTTTTATTTTACTAATCACATAGTGATTAGAAAGCTGGGCTCCATTGACTTGTATGGTTGAATGCAGTACCTGTATTCAACCTGCAAGTGGAGCCAGAGGTCTCTAGAGGGTCTGGAGACCCTCTAGCGAACTTTTTCAACTTTATTATTTTTTTTCCCGGGCCGCCGCCATCTTGCGGATGGCGAAGACTGCGTGCAGCTGCGGCTGTGACCGCTCTCCGGAGCGGTCACAGCCTGCCCTGGGGTAAGTATTTGGTGTCGCTGGATGCCTCCTGATCGAGGCATTCCAGCGACACCATTGAAGTTTAGGAGGTGATCGGTGATCGCCTCCTAAACGCTTTTAAAACGGGCGTCCGCCGCTATACAATGTATGGCGGATGTTGACGCCCCGGGGAGGGGCCGGACATGTCCCATCATGCCGTTCTCGGTGTTGCTGAATGCCTCGACATCGAGGCATTACAGCAACACCGTTTAAGCTTAGAAAGTGATTGTTGATCACTCTCTAAGCTTGTTTAAGTCTCATGACGTGTCAGGCACGTCATAGGTCGTTAAGTGACCGTTTTGCATGACGTGCCTGACCCGGCAATGGACGTTAAGGGGTTAACAGACCATTAACTATGAGAAGCCCACCTGAGAACAGGAGCCAGAGTTCTCCCCTCAGATTCTCTGGAATGCCCTTTAACACCAGCTCCCGCGTCTTCGACGTGCGATACATGCACATGCCGCGTCCATACTCAAAGAAATGAATATTCCAAGACTCCTCCTTCATTTTCTCCTTTGCCTAAAAAGAATACAAAAAGCTGAGATTGCATACATGGAGAGTAAAACCCTACGATAAATAAACTCTGAAGTCAAATACTGTATTGGAGCAGTTATGTCTTTAAATGCCATTCAACCTGCTAGTATAGCTAAAATTATCTTCCACATAATTTCACAGACAAGAGTTAGTACAGCATTTAAGTAAAACATACAAAAGAATTATACGATACATATTATTTTTGGGCATTTTCACTTGACAGACAGCATGATAAATAAGTGGAACAGGCTCCCAGCTGCAGTGGTATATATAGGGAATATGCATGGGAGAATATGACTATCCTGAAGATGAGACCAGGGACTGATTTAGGATTAAGTCTTTACCATCAGCAAAAATGGGCAGACTAGATTAGCCGTATTGGTTCTAAATGGCCATGGCCGTCATAGCCACTGATCACCTTTCTTTAAAAAGTAAAGTATGGAATGAGGAAGTAAAACATGTTTTTTTTAGGCATATCACAAATACTGCACTGAACAGCACCTACCCACTTTGGACCCATTTCTTCTGTACATTCTCGGGGAAACAACTTCAGGAGGCCTTGAGAAGTGGTGGGAGCATTCATGGTGACATAACTTTGGGGAATGGAGTGGGTAGAACCAACATCAGTTGGACTGCTCGGAGAGAGCTTTGTAGCGTCCTAATAAATGCAAAACAAGGTGTTTTAATTACAGATAAATCCTATTGTCAAAGGTCTGAAGTCAGTGTAGGATGCCTGGATTATACCCTGGGTTAATTCTGGAGTCTGTTTACCAGGGACATAATACACTCATCCTGCACTGACTAGGGCCGAGGGAGAAAGAAGGGTCAGGATCAAAAATCATAAACGGATAACTGATCTTGCAAATTTTAGAACATCCAATGAAATAATGTCACCTAAATACGTAAAAAGACATTTGGTATTTGGAATATCACAGGCTGTTGGATTCATGTTTGGAACCTTTCCATATTAGAAGGTACTGGCTCACCTCATATCCATTGTTTCCACTGCTTTCTTTACGGCCAGGGGCCTTCTGCTCCCCACCATTGTCCCCTCCAGCCCTTTTTGAGGAAGTCATCTGCAGGAAGTCAGAAATGCGCTGAACCAGGAAGTTCCGATCTTTGAGATTAGCAAAAAGGAAGGTCATTTTGCCCTTTGTGCTGATTGAGAGTGGGCTGGGGAGCACACTGGAACTATCGGCCCTTTCAACTATGGTAACCTGAAGATAGAATAGAGACAACGTTACAAGGAAACACATCACAACTCTGACTACCAACTTCACAATAGCAGCAAAACTCTAACGTTACCACTATCCATTTCAATAAAAAAAAAATGATAAAATAAACATATAGAGATGGTATAGTTTTAAGCTTGCATGTTATGGCATAATTATTATTATAAGTAGTACAGTGTATTATTTTATAGAGCACCAGTGGATTCTGTAGTGCTGTTACAATAACGTAATAGACAATTACAAATGGTAATAATTTACAATATGAATACGTATGATATACAGGCACAGAAGAATATGAGGGCCCTGCTCTTGCAAGCTTACAGTCTATTACAAGGCTGTCCAGTTCTAATTCCAGAGGGCCCCAAACAAGCCAGGAATTGTCTGTACATTCGTCTGATTTCATGACTTTGTAATTGTCTGCGCTCAAAGCTAGGATATCGAAAAAACGTGGCCTACTTGTGGCCCACAAAAGACCACATTGGTGCACTCCAGGTCTTTTAGTGTATACCAACCAGCACAACTGCGATAGCACAAAGATTGATCATGCTACTGAAAACCTGTCCCAATGGAACTGGTGGAGTGCAGAATGGGGACAAGATACACAAGAGATCATTATTTAACTGCAAAAACCAATGACTAAATCACACCTCGATATTATGCATTATCACCGAACCAATACTTTCTCCCGACCGTTTAGTATGGATTAGATCAATCTGAATTTACTATATAAAATTACCATGACTAACCATGTTTATTGTGTTTAAATGCACTTTGACCTTCTCAGACCACAGCAATCACAGTTAATGCAGCAAGACTCCATAAAGTGTAGGTACGACTTCCATACCTCAATAACACAAGGACAATTTGTCTCTATGATAAGGCGAGATTGGTTTGTTTTGTAGTTTGAAATATGTCACAGAAAATATATTAATATCACCTGAAGTAAGGTGTATTCCTATGTTTTTTGTGATAAGTGCATTTTAGAACATGAAATTACGTTCTATGGAGTACAAGAATGATGACAAGTAAGGAAATCTGGTTAATGTGAGGAAATGTACACATGCATACACTCAATCCAGATTATATGACAAAGCCAGAGACCAAATAATGTTTGGGGTTTTGAAACAGGCAGAAAAGGGGGCCAATTAGGTGGTCCTTGTATGCTTACAAACTCAACACTTACCTCACGGAGGGGAATAATCAGCAGGCAAGCTTCCTCTTCTTTGCTAGCAAAGCATATGTAGTTATTGGAAACAAACATCTGACCAGGGATGTGCATCTTGGCAAACGGAATCCATAATGTGCAGTCTGTGTGCCCATCCAGCCGTTCATCTTTGGGTAGTCGGAAAGTTGCTCTGTACCGTTCATTCTTTGCTCGGGCATCTAGGTCTCTGGTGACAGAGAAATGAAGGAAAGTTGGGTAAGATCTTCATCAAGCGGAGAGGACATGCACATGATCCAAACAGTTTCATCAGGTCTCAATTTAAAATTCTACCCGCTATTGTCAGTCTATTTCTAGGCTAAAGTGGTCAGTTAGCTACTGTAGACCTACTTCATAAAAAAAGGTCCAACAAGATTATAGATAAAACCTGTTATCCTCTTTCAAATGAAGTGTGGATGTTTTGAAAAAAAATACATATTATAATAATAATAAATAATAATAATACACACACATTTATTTTTGGAATGCATCAAAGTAAGGCTCTTAAAATGGTAGACAGGGAATGTAAAACTAGCAGTTAAACAACATGACAAAATCTGATACTACTAGTAGCTGTGTTGTATGAGCTGTGTTGTATGAGCTGTGTTGTATGAGCTGTGTTGTATGAGCTGTGTTGTATGAGCTGTGTTGTATGAGCTGTGTTGTATGAGCTGTGTTGTATGTTCCCCTTGAATTTTAAGCTAAAAATGCAAATGATTTCTGAATGCGCTAAAAAAACAAAATAAAATAATTCAACAACAAAATGTTGCATCCACACCATGATAATATTACTATTTTAAGGAAAACAAGCAAATAGATAATTCAGACCTTTTGAGGGCAGAGATGTTTTTGAGGGAACGGGTAGGTTTTGGAAGATTTCTATCCTCCGAGAACCCCTCGTTGTCCAGGAGCTGCCTCATTGCGATATTTGCCAGCTGTTCCATGAGTTTGAAGGTCTCATTGATGTTGAGGAACATTGAGAAGAAATATTCACTGTCCCGTGTGCTGACCTTAATGCATTCGGGAAACAGCAGTGTAGCATTTTTCTCAAGCTGGGTAACATCGAGCCACTGGATAACTAGGGTAACTGCCGGATGAAAATGGGGTTTGTGAATAGAATGCTCAGAAACAAAAGAAACACATATACATCTGGGAACACAAGGGACTGAGCACAAGTTAACATATATGCCTGTATCACAGGGTCATACCTTCTTTGCCCAGCAAGAACGAGTAGAAGCAGAGGTGATTGACAGTAAGGTACAGCCAGCCTTGCCTGGGAACTCGCCCCTTCCAGTAGCTGCAAGAGTAATAGTTGACCAGCTTCTCAACCTCTGGCATTCCAAACTGCTTCCTCATCTTCAGCTCGGCCTCTTTAAACTTGCCTGGGTCCTCCTCATCTTTAGGCTGTAAGCTCTTGTTTTCTTCTGCAATGATGCCCTATGAATGATGAAAAGTTGACAAGTTTTATAGTCGTAGGCAGAAGTTCTGAAGCGCTTCAGGAAGGGTTATTACCTTACCTAACAAATTTGGGACCAACTGACCTTAGTTTTAAAGTTCTCGAAGCAGTTAACTATACAGAGCATTTGACAGTGATTTGATAGAATTGTCCAAGAAGGGCAATGAAAACAGTAAGTGTATGGATAATGACTTGTTTGGCCGTGTGCAGCTGTAACAGTATAGAAGTGTATCTATGTAAGGCCACCTGGGGAAAGGTTAGTGTTCATGAAAACACCATTCGAGGTATATTTCTGCATCTAGAACACATGAGTAAGGCGCAGCCAAAAACAGGAACAGAGTGATGAAGACCTTTGCTTCCTATAAAAACGGACACTAAATAAACACAATGTAAACACAAGATCCTCCTACATGGTGACTCACGCCACTTGCATGTAACATTAGTGTTAAAGAACGATACCGATAACAAAAAACATTCTTAACAGGTCCCGTGTTACACGATGGCTATCGTTTCCCTTGGAACTCTGAGAGAAATTTATTAAGGATATTGTGAAATATCCTGTTTAGCAGATTGAGGTATCATAAAAATACAATAGTAAAAAAACAAGTAACAGCAGCTTCCTGAACATTAGCTCTATCCTACATACTAACACGTACCTAAAATATATAACCGAGACCTGACCTAGGAACGCATACTACTTGTTATGATTTGAACATTTAAATCGCTGATCATCATTCCGTTTAGAGAATTGTAAGGAATATTTCCAAAGCAACAATGACAGAAACGAAGAACTGAAATACAAAACGAAAAGAGGCAGATAAACTTTGTGTTTTTTTTAATGTCCTACATGAATTTTGCCTTTGACAAAAGTGGTGATATCTTCCTCATTGTCAAATATAGATAGAGTCTGAAGCAGATTACTTTCCAGCCACTCCCAGTGCCCTGTGATCTCCTTCCGAGTGGATCCTGAAGAAGGGGAAAAATATACATACAATAACTTCATATCTCTAGAAATTTGACAACTGAAATGACCGTGCAAATATTAAAGGCGAGGTGGGGAGTGCAAGAGGAAAAAAGGTCTAATGATGCTAGGCAATCATTTTGGCAAAGGGATCACCATGCAAGTGTGTGCACTGAAAGCAGCGGGAGCTCGTTCTGTACATGGGGGTCTAAACAGATCCCCCGCCCGCAGTGTTCTCCGAGTCAAGACTGGAGGCAAGTATATCACGAGCAAGGACATATGTTCGGCCAAACACATCGACTTCATAAAAAGCAGCTGGGAGTTGGGGAAAGGGGTAAATGGCGACGGAGGGGCATGTTACGATGTATAGAAGGGGTGAATAGATGTCTTTCATTAAAATATTGATGTATTGTTGAATAATAACAAAATGCAAGTAATCCGAGTATTTAGAATCTGCACATTTCCACTGAATTAAAGTTATATTGATTCTGAAGGTTTCTAAAACCACCATCCTGTTGGGCACAGAGGTGGGAGGAGGGGCATTTTTTTTAATTTATTTTTTTAATATACATAAACACCCGCTGTGTTTCTGGCCTCACTTACCACAAGCTACTGTCCAGTATATTTGAGATTCCTGGGTTTGATGCAGTATTCTGTATGGAGCCACTCGAGCACTCGAGTCCAACACAACATCCAGCGTTCCCACTAACAGACCTACAGGGCATAGAAACAAAAAGCCATTATGAAAACGGGGAACAAAATGTGCAAAGTGATCCAATATTTATTTATACCTCTCATTTAGTTGAAGTACAGGCTAAATCCAACTGCTTCACTGAGTATAAAGGACTCATATCTTACACTGTTAGATACCATACAATGACCTGCTAGTCCTCAAGGTGATCAATGGGTTAACAGAAAAAATAAGCTTTTAGACCCTCAGAGGTCTTTTCTTCTGCCTATTGTAACCGGTTTTGATAACCTCCTATCAGAACATATAAATGATATATAAATGTATATAAATTATGCCAGATCCATGAGTGGTTACTTTGCTCATAGGAAGGAATAAAAATTTTAGAAAAAGAAAAAAAAAATTCACAATAGATATGTTGATAAACAGGCATGTAAAAAATGCAACAGTACATTTTTTGTGTTACGTTTTCTATTAAAACTGCTGGTTACACATCTCATTGTACGGTGTATCCACAATTCTATACACAGTAGTGCATTTTGTTACTGTCACATTTTACAATTAATCTGCGATACAAAAAGTACAAACACGTTCTTTAAATGCTAGGGACTTCTGCTTTTGAATAGATCATAGGCACGTGACCGAAAACATGCTGCTTAATGCAGAATCTCAGGAATTTTGTCTCTGTCCATGCCACGGGTCACTCAGACTAATCTACTGAATACGCTACGTCCTCGGGCTGTACTTAATACTCGGGGAAACTTAAAACTCGCAAGACATATAGAACAATTAGCGTAATGAACGGTTTTCCTATACAGCATAATCTACAGCGCGCTCCCTACTCCAGCGGATCACGTGACGTGTTCGTAACGCCCGGTAATCCAAGAACAGCGTATGTGAACTAGTCACAAACGGGAGCCAGCTTAATAATCACCCCGCACCATAAAGGTAGGGAAGAACAGATATCCAGTGTGTTCTTATCTTAATCCTATGCTTCACGTATTCACGCTGCTTCTTCAAATCCCTTATTCAGTTCAATGTAAAGGGACATCTGATGCACTTTAATGCATGTGCCAGCTGAGAGGTCCCTTCATGTTTGCATAGGGCCCCTCCTCACAAAATACTTCCATATACGTTATTTGTTAAGGGGGAGTATCCCTTTAAAAGAGTCCGAGAGTGGGTAATATTGAAGATGAAACTGGCTCTGTGAGTACCTTAATATCCATAAAAAATAAAGAATTCCGTGAGCCGCAGATACCCTCCCCCTCCCTCTCTTGGAAACGATTGGCTGCCTGAAGCAGACAATCAGCGGCAGGAAAGCGCTCCCATTGAAAGCAGCGGGAGCTCTTTCTGTTGATGGGGGGCTGGCCGGAGGGAAGTATATCACATGCATAGAGATGTGTTGGGCCCCTAAACGTAAAAAGCCCCCATGTATTTGAAAGGGGGACACCATGAAAATTTAAAAAGGGACCACACGCTGAATCTTGTTGCTGTGGAACAGAATTGATAATCCCCGATCAGCGGGGTAACAGATTAAAGATTAAATATATAATATAAATATCTATAAATCCTGCCATAAGGGAATATCTACCCAGAGACACTACAGCCAGCTCTATACAGACTACTAACAGCCACTGTGGACACCATGACAGCGGCACACACTGACACACGTATAACACACCAAACAACAAAATCACAACATGGGCAGAACACACTAACACAAAAGCAATGTCACCCACACTACCTTACAGCGCAATACACTAAGGCGAGGCGTGCACAACAATAACACAAAAGCGCAGCTGTGTAAACAATAACACAACGTGTGCAGCTCCGTAGACAATAACAGGAGGTGCCCGTGGCCCCCAGTCGGGTTCACTGCTCCGTGATTGTGGCCCCTGTCACCTGTCAGGCCGCCGCCTTTGCCGTGGCCCCTCCGTCGCTGCAGAATGAAGAAAGGGTTGGCTCGCTCGGTCACCCATAGCGCGTTCGCCAAGAGCACCTCTTCCGGGTTCAGCCACATCCTGAGCGGACCCAGGGACCCCCCGGGGGTCAGCGGATGAGAACAGCTGGATGACGGCCGGCCAACAGCGCCTATGAGGCCCGCGGATCTGGCACTGGTCGCGGCTGCCGCCCCTGACTGTACTGCATAAACCGCAGGCCTCGGACGCCGCTCATCACAAACAGTGCCACCTGCTGGAGAAACGCGACGACTACAAGCATCTCCTTCTCATAGATTTTATAGCAGAACTTACACTAAAGACAAAAACAATAAGGTGTGTTAATAAGGGGTTAATGTCTCCATGTATGTAACATGTTCTGGACCCACATAGCTGTGTGCTCTGTAATGTTACTGCACGTGTTCAAACTGGTATTATATTATATGGTACAAATATATTCAAGGTGTCACTTTTACACAAAAACAAGCCCATGATATGGTCATAAGTAGTAGGAATAGTCTGGTATACTTGGACGCCTTTTTTTTCCATTTGTTTTTCTTTTCATGTATATTCACAAAAACCCGTATTTTGATGAAAACGTATTGGGATGTAACCCTACCCCATTGCAATTGTTGGATGATTTCACTGTGCATAGGTAACAACGGCTTGGACACAACCTTTTCCTGTAATGCTCATTCCAAAGAGTATGTTTGTGCTTTCCGACAATTGTGAAAACCTTGCAATTAACAGAATATGAGAATATACACTTTGTGAACAATGGTGGTTAAAGTAAGTATCACATCATTTTGTATCTTAACAGTAAGTCAATGCATTTGCTTCTTAAAGCCCAGCGGGAAGGGCAGTGCTTCAAATCCTGGTCCCCCAGAGGTTTCCTCTAAAGGGGGTTTTCCTCTCCTAAATGCTCTGGAATAACTTTGTGGGTCCAGAAGTAGCTCAAATTGTGGTTGTCTTTCCAGTCTAGTCTGTAAGAATATTGAAGCAACAGCTTGGTCTCTTAGTTCTCTTATCCTTTATCCTAATACTGTAATTTACTTTCGGCCTTTAACCCTTAGAGTGCCAGCTATGTAAGTAGACATAGCTGGCAAAGTGGACCTCCATGGCCAACAATGTGTGTTGTACACAGAGACCCTTTTCACTCTCCCCAACCGATAAGCAGATCTTAGCCACTGAAAATGCTTGCTTACATAGCAGGGGATTTTTTTCCCTGGAAAAAAAGTTTCAGAACTGCTTCATAGGCAGTTTCAGGGATGAGGTTAATGTTATCTTCGGTCCCCGATCTTCCCCTGCTGCACGATCTCCCCATGAGGCAGAAGTTCGCTGGGGGGGTTGTACAAAGAGATATGGACAAAGAAAGAAGAGAGAACAAGTGAATGAAGAACAATAAGATGCATTTTTCGACCGAATTGATGCAATAGGCAAATTTTGTTAAATTTGCAATTCGTATCAATCCGAATGCACGAGTCTAGCAGATACACATGACATTTGTGTCCAATCTGCACAACTACAAGCTAACATATTTAAGGATTCAACTATGTCATTGGACTGTATCTACCATACCTCCAAAGTGTCACTGGCCAGATCAAAATCGTTTTGCCCCAAGGCTGGATTAAGGAGCCTTGGTCCTTGAAGGGCTTCATCTCTGGAGTTCCTGGTTTTAGCAGCCTGTTTCTACCTCTTTTCTCTCTGCTTTCTGCCTATCTTTGGCATCTTTTTCCCTATTTATTAATTTACTCATTCACAAACATTCTTTCCCCTAATTCATGTACTCATTTATTCACTCATTAACAGATACTCATTCATTTCCTCAATCACGCATACTTGTTCATACACCCACCCCCTTACTTGAAGTGCAGGACTCTCGGTGCCGCTCACAGACTTCCGCAGGGGCCACTGCTTCCCTCTGCGTTGCTTGCACTCTGTGCGAACAGCTTCTCTAGTCCTGCCCAGGGAAAGCAGGAATGGAGCAGTGTCATGTGACATGATGTAAATTCAAGTGACTCCACTGTGTTCCTGCTTCCCCTGGGCAGCACAAGGGACGTTGCTCGCACAGTGTGTGTACAGGTAAGTAATGCACAGGTAAGTAGAAGGAACCCTGCAATCGCATGAGGGCCCTGGCGGTCGTGCGGCTGCAACGGCCACTTCAGTCCTGACTGGGCCTATTTTCAGGTAGGGACCTGGAGCTGCAGCCCCTACGTTAATCCGGCCCTGTGTAGCGGCTGTTTAGTTTAGATTTAGGGCAACCTGGGGGGCAATTGCCCCACAGCCCAGCCTGCCCCTACCTGTCTGTCCCTTTTTTCTAGGAGCTAAGAATGTTTGCTGGGTATAAGGGTATCGCAGTGTCCTACGGTCATACCCACCAAAGTCCTGTATTTGCTGCGCATTTACTGTGTTTTTTAGTGTCCTGTTCCATCAAATTCGGTTCTGTCCCAGGACAAAAATACTGCCTTTCCACATTGCATTACAGGAAGCATTGTGTTTAATCCATGTATGTCTGAGAGACACACAGCCTAAACGCTGGTAAATGAGCTTCAGACCCCAAGGGACAGAAGGGGTGGAGCCAAAGTAGGTGGAGTCACGTAGCACCACATAATATTGTCTACTTTAGGCCCCTCCCCCTTTATGACCTGGGACACCAGGAGGAAACGTTGTTAAGTATGCCTATGGTAGGAGGTAAAATACATAAACACTGGAGTAGTTAGGGAAATGTAATGAATAAAACATAAAATGCAACAAGATTCTTTGAATTGCCTTTTAACATGGGATTATTTTTGTTATTACCGTAATATTTCCTTAACCTTCTGGATATATGTTAGTTACTGAACTGATCATGATTCAGTGTACCCAGTCCAATGTCTTTAGGTGATGCAATGCATAAATATATGTGTGGGGAAGAATGTATGAAACAAATGGGAAGATTTATCCATATTGCCCCCCCTCCTCCTTTGCATGCTAATGCTTCCTTGCAAATGGGTTCAGTGATGATGAACCTGGTGGGGAACCATCTGCAGTACCATACCATCAGGAAACTAGAGGAGACTGTATCTCTTCAGATTGTTCTCTACAGATGTGTCTAGATCTTTCAAAATACGATGGACCTAGTAAGAATCCATCCAAAGTGTGAATGTCTAGCAATGATCAGATCACGGCCAATATATTCCTGTGTTTTTGTGAATAGTTGAGTTGCTTGGCCTTGTGTCCATTTTGGAGGTATGGCTGTTAAGCCAAAAGCCTTCCATGAAGACTACTTCTGACCAGATTTTCCGGACAGTAGATCAGGGTGTATCAGGGTCCCACTGTTTTCTGCCAATGCTGAGCTGATGGCGCTGCTGGACATCTTCCCATTGTGAAGGTAAGAGGCTTACCCAGTTTTATTCTTCCTACACAGCTGGTTCTGTTTCAATTAATGATTGTGTTCCAACCTACATATTACATTGATGATTAGCACCTGTTTTTATCATGTGCCCTGTACTCTCAGTGAACTGACATATTCTATTTCCAATTTTTACAAAAGCACAAGAAGATGTGAGGATGTATGTCTGCATTTAAGAATGATCCCTTTACACCAACAGAGGGTACTCTAAGCCCTGTTTATATACAGCTGCTGGTTAACTCAAGAAATGACTAAAATACAGTTAAAAACAACATTGCATTTAAAAGACCTGCCTTTCTATTTCATATTTTAATTAGAGGTATTATTAACGGTTTTAAGGCAAAAACTTAAATGTCACAGCGTTCCTTTCTTTCATGTTGCCTTTAATGGTCACACTTTTAATTAGTGTGATAAAAGCGATGACCTAGTTTTAGACAAAGGGTTTAATACATACTAATCTTTGAAACCACCATATGTGAGGTGAAAGGAGTAATTTAATAGGTGGTCTGGATGCCAATACTAAGTTACTAATAGGGATATCAGGGACTTAAAAAAAAAAAAAAATGAGATGACCCTGAATGCATGAAGAATATTAACACTTAGATAGCCCTTGTTAAGGGTACATGTGGTGAACCAATAAGATTTTGTTACACCACAGCTGGGTTATCTGTTAGGCCCACTGGGCACATACCTAGGTTCCCCTTAGTTCTGTGGGCTAAGGTGACTAAGCCAGCCACCAGTAAGACACTGGCAGTAACCTTACCGCAGGGTCTCCTTTTTCTGGCTGTCAGCGAGATCAAGTAAAGTAAATGTTTTATGACCCTGCCCTAATAGCCTCCAAAGGGTCCTAATCTATGACAGAACTGCACACGTGAAGTGTTGGAAGAACTCACAAGGTCACAAAAAGAATCAATTAAACATGGCAGTTCCAATGAGCTCCCCGGCCCATGATCAATTAATTAGTTGATCTCATCTTTTATACCTATATATATATATATATATATATATACCTTCTAAAGTGCATCACACAAAATCATGCAGGGTTCAAGAAGAATATCCACAGTAGCAGAATTGAAACTACAGTATCATTTTTGCTTATGAAAGACTCCAGGCTTCTACTACGCATCGTTACATAAAGTTACATAGTTACATAGTTCATAAGGTTGAAAAAAGACGTAAGTCCATCAAGTTCAACCCTTCTACGTAACCTTCCTAGTCTTGATCCAAAAGAAGGGAAAAAACCCTAAAAAAGGTACTTCGAATTCTGCCATCAGGGGAAAAAAATTCCTTCTTCACTCCAAGAGGCAATCGGATTTCTCCTTGGATCAAGAAGCCTACTCACTACCCAAACAGGCTCCACTTCTCGCACTCCCAAACTCTGCAGATTAATGAATCTTAGAATGGGAGCGGAAAATTCTTATATACCTAGTGCAAAGATGGGGACACCTAAACTTGAGCCTTATGACCAGGACAGGACTGCTAATATGGCAAAATCTGAAATCCAGAACTGAATCTACGTGATTTTGTCACAGATAAATTTCCTGTTTCTGTGCTTTCTATTTTTATCACAAAAATACAAAGCACAGGGTAAGAGGAGCTCTGTTTTCTGAGCTCCTGCCAGCATGCAATGGAAAGGACTCACTCAAAGCATTCTCCATGCGTTGAACGGAATGCATTTTAGCAGCAGTGCTGAGGTGATGCAATAAAGGCATCAAAAAATAATAGTTATCCTTGAATTTATAGATTTGGTAGCTGATTTGGCTACAACGTGTAGACCAAAGTAAAACTGTCCTTTCTAAATTATTAATTATTGGTGTAAGAAAATCAATCTCAAATTAGTTTGAAAAACTCATTCTTTCCCAGGTGTAACTAAATTGGAAAATGACTTATGTTCAAGCAGTAAGGCCAGGTTCATTTTAAAAAATATTGGGCCCTGCTAAGAAGAATAATTACTTCATGGACAGCAGAGCTTTGGCATGAGAAAGGAGCAGGTTTTGGCAAAGGCTCGGACAGTCTGCCCATCTGCCCGGGTCTGGATCTGAGCCTAGTATAATTACATTTGAGCAACGGGAGCCTTTCATAAGCTCTTCACAATCTTGGAAAGAACTGCAAATGCAGAATTCACATTATGGAAAACTGCCCTTGCAATCAAACCCAAATCATCCTGTTTGTGATTTACATGTGTAACACCTGGGTTTCAGTGGGATTCTTTGTTTGTTTTTCCTGTTATAGGAAAAGGCACTTCACCCAACTATGAATCTCCTTTGCCAGAGAGTTAACCTCAATGTTCTGCGTATTGTTTAGGTCAGTCATGTTTCTGGACAAAATGGCTCCAGTAGCCAGACTTGCACGTGTGTCTGTCTGCCTCTTAGTTTTTTAGCACTGTTATTGAAAGCAGGGTGAGATGGACATCAGGAGAGGAAAGAGAGACAGGGAGATTTAGAAAACAATGAAGAACTTTCTCTACTTAGAAGGACACTTGGCTGGTGTGCAGAAGGGACTCCAAACTGTATAATAACTGTGAATCCTGTGAGACACAAAGCAGAACTCACATTGGACCACTCCCTTGAAAAGCACCAAACGTTCCTCTCGGTAATAACATGAATTAATTAAATGATGAAAAAAGGAATTGACTCTTGCTTGACTATAAAGGAGGCTCCAAACTAAAGACCTATATCAGTTATAAAAGAAACATGGAAGGTCTGGATTAATATACATATACTGTATAAGCATTGGGACTATATACTGGCAATATTTTGTAGAGCGAAAGAGTTTCTATAATTGACATTGGAGTTTACAAAGTGATTCAACATTCTCTAAATATTGCTTAATGGGGTCTGGAACACACCTTGATATTTAAGACGGATCTTTTTTTGGAACAAATTCATGTTTAATATAACATACCCTCATTTTGTTAAATGAATGTAAATATAATATAAGTTATATAAGATATGTTTTTATTTAAAATGCATTTCTATAAAAAAAAAGCATGGATGAAAGTGGTTATTAATGAATGCTCTGCACTCCTTCTGGTTTGTGGGATGCTTATACCACAATATAAGTGCCTATGTTTCTGTATGTATCCCGTTTGTAGATCTGAATTCTGTCTCTTATATGAGGACATTTAAAATCTACATTGATTTGTGTTTGTTAAACTAAACTATGTAATTTCTGCATTGAATTATTTAACATTGTGATGAACTATAGCATAGTAATAATCATATGACTAATTACCTTTTTGTAACAAAGCTTATTAGTTAGACACTATCATTAGTCCCTAAGAACATCCTAGGGGTACATTCTCTATGAATACGTTTAGACCTCCTCATTTGTACCTTTTCAGATTTATTATATTATCCATTTATTTATTGAGACTTTTTTAAATATCATGCAAAATGGAAGTGTATAATACCGAAAATTGCTCTGCATCAACATTGAAACATAAATCCAGAATATTCAGCATTTTAATGACAGATTCCCATTAAGAAATGCACTATGATAAAGCATATCGATTTTCAACATAGAAATCTGTTTAGTATTTTTCTTAAATTATTAAAAATGCTTTTTAGCAAAAGAAAAAAGGTGCAGCCTACTCCCATTGAACTCGAAGTGTTCTTGGGGGCACTGCTTGTCCACACCCCCACTTTCTGAAAACCTGGCATTTGCAGGGTTAATACCTGCGTCACAGGCAGATTGTGAATCCCTGATGAACTACAGCAATCATGGATAATTTACTTTCAAAGCAATTACATTAGCTTTAAAACAAGTCAATATTGTTTACAAAATCTTACCGTTCGATCTGTAAAAGAAACACTAATGTTGCTTTGTCTCCTTTAGTGTGTGAGTTCTTTTTCAGTTGAGCTGTAATTAAGTAAAAGTCACAGTTTTTGGATATTACCGTTTGCATACAGACAAATCAATGAAACATTCTTTAGACCAGGGGTCCCCAACCACTGGGCCGAGGACCGGTCCGGTGGTTTATAAGCCAGGGGTCCCCAACCACTGGACTTTGGATCGGTACTGGTCCGTGGCTTATAAGCTACTGGGCCACATGGCAGTTCCGGGCGCCGGCCAGTGTTTTTTTTTCTTTTTGATTTAGCCCATGCTGCAGGCAAACAGCAGGGTGAGGATCCAGATCGCCCGCAGCGCTGCAGAGGACCTGGATCCTCCTTTCCGGCAGCTGTGGACTTCTGTGCGATGCAGACAACCCTGCTGCTGTTGGCACTGCCGCCGGGGCTTCTATGAAGGAGCGTCGGTGTTACATGACCTTCCGGTGCTCCACCATACAAGTCCCAGTCGAGGTTGTCTGAGCGCATCGCAAAGACTTCCCCCGGCTGCCAGAGATGAGGATCCCCCTGCAAGGGACCTGTATCCTCCTCTCTGGCAACCGGAGAAGGTCTAAGCAATGCCCGCAGACAACTTCCGATGCTGCCGGCACTTCCGCTGGGGGTTCTATGACGGAGCGCCGGCATAGAAGCCTGGCGGATGTGACGAGCAGCAGCAGAGTTTGTCTACGCGGATCACGCAGACTACATCGGCTGCCCCCACTAGGCACCAGGGAGTCTGGGGGTGAATTTGTAAGTCGGGGGTGGCAGAATGGCATATCTAGCGGGGCATAAAACATATCAGGGGAGCAGAGTGACATATATATAGGGGGCAGAGTGGCATATCTAGAGGGGCAGAGTGGCATATCAGGGGAGCAGAGTGGCATATGAAGAGGCAGAGTGGCAAATCTAGTGGGGCAAGGGGCATAAAGGATATCAGGAGGCAGAGTGGCATATCTGGGGGGCAGAGTGGCATATCTGGGGAGCATACAGCATATCAAGGGGGGCATAAAGTATATCAGAGGGAGATTTATGATTTCCCATACTGGCCCTGCTCCTTCAGTGGTGGGCAGTATAGTCCGTCTCTGGAGGGGCTCATACACAGGGCCGGCCCTAGTGACCCTCAATTGATTAGTGGCACTTGGAGTGCAACACCACCACTAAGTACACCACTGGTGGATGGGGGCCTGATTCTCCTTTGCCCTCAGTCCATGCCTGAGAGCCCCGTGGGTCTGTCTGGGGCTATGTCATCTATGTGAATATCCCAAGTTGTGTTCTAGTTCAGTGACATATGGCAAATTTAGGGAGACATGTTAGTTGTAGGTTGGAACACCATCTGTCCCTAGCATGATGGGGTTAATAGCCTAGATGTATCATTTTAAAGGTGAGACTAATTACCCTGCCCTGCAAGGTATAAAGTGCAGCCTCTGAAGTCATCTGGTGCTGAAATTAGGGAGAAAATGTAGTCCTCTGAATGTTAAACTGGAGTAGAATAAATTTTCTTGTTTGTTTATTTTATATTATCTAATCAATTTCCTTTTGTAAAATATTGTGCCAATAAAGAGCAGTAATTTAATAACAGGGGAAAAATAATGAAAATAATTTTGCAGATCCTGTTAACAGACAGCTAAGACAACTGTTCTCTTGGTCAGTAGTTTATTTAATTTGGCCATCAGTCTAGGCCTGACCCAGAGCAGTGCATTTAATAGCCACCCAGGGCCTTCTTCCTTGTCTGTTAAATCTCAGTGCTGTGCTTTTGAAAGATTTTTAGTGTTTGTTATTTAATACTCAGGAGGCTATGCTAGCAAGGCTCAAATTTCCAGAAAGTAACCTTAGAACTGGCCGACTGGGCAACAGCTAACCAGGTAAGGAAATTGTCCCAAGTTTTGTAATATAGGGCTACCATCTCGCCAGGTCTGACACCCTAGGCCTTGTTGTCTTGGGCCAGTATACAACTCTGGAGAAATGTATTTTTGGAACTAGTTAATCAATAACTATGTACAATGTAAAGTAGTGAGTATACATTCTGTATAACAGTGTAAATTTGGTTTTCCCATCAAAATAACTCAATACACAGTTACTAATGTCTAAACCTTGGCAACAAAAGTGAGTACACCCATAAGGAAATGTCCAAATTGGGCCCAATTATCCATTTCCCTTCCCCGGTGTCATGTGACTCATTAGTGTTACAAGATCTCAGGTGTGAATGGGGAGCAGGTGTGTTAAATTTGGTGTTATCGCTCTCACACTTTCTCATACTGGTCACTGGAAGTTCAACATGGCAGCTCATGGCAAAGAACTCTCTGAGGATCTGAAAAAAATAATTGTTGCTCTACATAAAGATGGCCTAGGCTATAAGAAGATTGCCAAGACCCTGAAACTGAGCTGCAGCATGGTGGGCAAGACCATACAGCGGTTTCAAAGGGCAAGTTCCACTCAGAACAGGCTTTGCCGGGGTTGAATGCATGTGCTCAGCGTCATATCCAGAGGTTGTCTTTGGGAAATAGATGAATGCGTGCTGCCAGCATTGCTGCAGAGGTTGAAGGGGTGGGGGGGTCAGCCTGTCAGTGCTCAGACCATACACCGCACACTGCATCAAATTGGTCTGCATGGCTGTCGTTCCTGAAGGAAGCCTCTTATAAAGATGATGCACAAGAAAGTATTCCAACATGATAACGATCCCAAACACACCTCCAGGATGACCACTGCCTTGAGGGTAAAGGTGATGGCCTGGCCAAGGATGTCTCCAGACCTAAACCCTGTTGAGCATCTGTAGGAAACTCCACCAGCTCTGTGATGTCATGATGGAGGAGTGGAAGAGGACTGCAGTGGCAACCTGTGAAGGTCTGATAAACTCCATGCCCAAGGAGTTAAGGCAGTGCTGGAAAATAATGACACTTTGGGCCCAATTTGGATATTTCCACTTAGGGGTGTACTCACTTTTGTTGCCAAGGTTTAGACATTAATGGCTGTGTATTGAGTTATATTTAAGGGAACAGCAAATTTACACTGTTATACAGGCTGTACACTCACTACTTTACATTGTAGCAGAGTGTAATTTCCTCAGTGTTGTCACATGAAAAGATATAATGAAATATTTACAAAAATGTGAGGGGTGTACTCGC
Organism: Sceloporus occidentalis; assembly: GCA_023333645.1. Lineage (NCBI taxonomy): Eukaryota > Metazoa > Chordata > Lepidosauria > Squamata > Phrynosomatidae > Sceloporus > Sceloporus occidentalis. Next base: position 1,041,534 of record JALMGF010000036.1, on the reverse strand, counting down.
TTTTGTGAGATACTGTATATTGAAATGAGGATAATTTCAGGGTTTGATTTTGTATTACATATCACTTTCAGCAAGCAAAATAAATACACCGTATGCCAATATGGACTTGTTTAAGACATATACTCTTTTTGGTTTTCTACCCATAGTTTACACAGACTCTCGAGTAATTTGAATATCAAAAAGAAAGGAGTGTAATGAAGGGTATTGTGTATGAGACAACTGTCCTGTTTCTTGGCTGAATCAGCAGAGTACAAAGCCTGTTGGTACTGTGGTAATGAGGTACCTGATATAATACTACAACCCCAACCACTGATGAGAACATGGGACAGAATATTGGCAGACATTACATTGTGTATTTGGCGAAACCACAGTGTATGTACCACACTTAGAGCCCCTTGGCCATCCCTAAATCATCAACATTTAACAAGCATTTTCAGCATAGTCTCAAACTACATGGAACCTCTGGTAACTGTGAAATCTCAACTATTTCATAAACCAGTAGATAATTTAAGTATTAACACTGAGGCTTTGCCTTTCTTTACTTTCAATAATATTTCTTTCTGTAGGTGGATATGATAACAGGGGTCAAGAATGAGAAGAAAAAACCGAGTAAGGCTTAATGCTTTACCAGCCCCTCTGTGCACATATATTGTATTGCTTTTTTTTCCCCATGATGACATTTAACAAAAAGGAAAAATTATTTCAATTATAGAACACATTACACAATGTTGCTGACATAATTGAAAGCTTTCTGCCTTTTCCAGAACACCTTTATAATGAGACTATTGAATAACTGACAGGTAATTGCTGAATGTGTGACCTGCAGCAGCTGTCTCTGGTAAACACTAGATTTGTGTATTCGGATTCGTACAATATTTTTTAACAAAATCTGCCAAACCAAAGAAAGTGAATGGCAAGGTCTCTGAAATTTTGTTAAGATCTGTTAATTCATTTGCTACATTTTGCCACCATTATGACCCGCTTTGGCGCTCTTTGATGAGGTAAAGTGGGAATGGTCAATCAGCATTTTCAAGAGGAAGGGACAAGCATTCGATACATAAGTGTGCAGACACCATTTTGTAACAGTTGTAGCAGTTACAGACGGATGAGAGTTGGAGTGTAAGACAGTAGCAGTTACATTGTCGAAGCTGAGATTGGTGCTCATCTACCATACTGCACTGCTTCGTTCTCTATGATTGAGGGGGAGCCCTTAAGGTATTTGCTAAAGGCCTTCACCCCTGTCTACCACCTCCTCTATCACACCACCTTCAACAGGACTGTAGTGCTCTCCCTTTACCAGTCTAGTGGCCCCTGGAGTCCTTGGTGCCACTAGTGCACAGCATGCCTTTCTTTCTCTAACGGCACACTGGTGGCTGCCCAAGTATTTGTAGGACAGGATCACTGTAGCTGTGTAGGCACAGAGAATGACAGGAGGGGTGGAAATGGGGCAGAAGGGCAGCAGAGAGGTCTTTTCTACTCCATGCTGAGGTAATGGATGAGCAGCACTGTTACAGGGTCACCGTACCCAAGGCTGGGTACCCCTGTTTGAGGGCTGAGGAATCACCAGTCAGTCCCTCATACGGATCGCACTCAGCTATCCACGGATCATCCAGACCACCATTCGTAGTAAACCAAGAAGAACTCTCTTTATTACAAACACACAGAACTTATATACAATCTCAATGCAATGTGTACCGAACCCAACCCCCAATCCCATCAGCCACATCCCATCACAAATCCCATCAGTATACAGGGGATGTATCAGGTGAGGGGATTACAGAATACAATGGGTTCCCCCACCTGTGTTATCCCCCCCTGTAGTGCGGGTGCCGGCTGGGCAGACAGGGCTGTGTTGGCTGATTAAGAGCCCCAGCCAGATTATAGGATCGTCTCTTTGAAGGCTGGGGCTGAATCCACATCAGTCTCTGGGCCGGTTACACAATAAACACAATATAATATATTACCGGGTCACGGGATACGGAACCGGACACAAAAGCGCTCCGTGACCCGGCTAAACTTCATATGACACATGAGCCAGCTAGCCTGGCCCTGTCACAAGCACACATCATCTCACAATTTTGGCAGCTCTTAGGAAGGAGAGGCTCTGCCCATATGCAGAAGCTCTCTGGAAGGCCTGGTCAACAGAGCTCAAAGAGGAGAAAAGCAGGGCTGCAGGAAACAAGACAGGGAGATGGAAGCGGTCAGCAGAGAAGGTATCGAGACATTGAAAGGGTGAGAGCATTTGAGAGAGCAAGAGAAAGTATGAGAAAGCGTAAGTGTGAGAGTGTGTCAGAGAGCGTAAGAGTGAGTGTGAAAGACTGTAAGAGTGTGTGAGAGTGAAAAAGCAATGAAAATTATGATGGGAGATGGGAGTTTACTGTGCAACCATCAATGTCTGGCTCAGTGTATAGTAATGGGAGTTATGCTGTACCACCTTCAATATCTGGCTCAGTATAGAGTGATGGAAGTTATGCTGTACCACCGTCAGTGCCTGGGTCAGTATATAGTTATGGGAGTTATGCTGTACAACCTTCTGTGTCTGGCTTGCTATATAATTATATGAGTCATGCTATACCACTGTCTGTGTCTGGCCCACTACATAATGAAAGAAGTCATGCTGCACCACCATCTTTGTCTGGATCACTGTATAATGATAGGAGTGAAATACTGTGGAAATTCAGTCCTGTCCCATGTGATTGGATGATCAGTCTGGGAGCGCCTGCCCAGGCTTAGTGTCCTAATGTGGCTGCTCCTCAGTCTCCTCTAGGGAAAGTTCTTCTGGAAGTTACGTCCTACACCGAGCATCTGACAGTGCCTGCCCAAGTCACATGGCTCACTACTACAGCTCTTCTATTTCCTCACTCTGGGGTGGTCAATTCTTGTTTTTTTTTCTAATATTGAAGAAAATTCAGTGTTGTACAATATGGCTGGATACGTCAGCCAGTGCCTGCCCCCCGCCTTGCCTTGCTGCTGTGGCTCAATCTCCTTCTTACTCTGAGGGATCAATGTTTTCAATATATTTATAATTTTTGGGGGAAATTCAGTGTCCTGTACTATGGGTCTGGATGTGTGTATCTGCCAGTGTCTACCCGATACCTCACTTCTACTGCTGCCTTTTTACCTTCCTTACTCTGAGGGATCGTCATCAAAATGGTCACATTTTTAAAAAAAATCATATAGCATGCTGCTGGATGTGCAAAATCCAGTCTGGATCTCTTCCTAAACTTGATTAAAGATGAGTGACAGGGACATCACCCTTTGACAACGCCCTGTGAATTCCTTTTCTAAATAAAAAAAGGCCTTCGATTTTCGTCTGAACCAAACTGTTGGAAAATGCAATTCATTCCCTGAAAACGAATGCAGCAAAAACAAAACTTTTGTCCGAATTGATTTTGCTTGCCTGTGCAAGTAAAGACTCCCACCCATCTTTCAAATCTATCTAACAGCTTACAGGCTGTGCTGCAAATTGCAAGAATCCTTTCTGGGTGATTTTGGAAAGCAGGTCAGAAAAGTTTAGACCTGTAATTATTAAGGCCTGTATCTTTCTCACAGTTGTTACCAATGTCCGTGTTAATATGAAATTAATAATAATATCGCCCTTCCATTATGAAACCCAGTAATTGTATCAGCTTCTAATTTCTCACTAATAACAGCACAACTTAAGTTGGGCCATGTTGGCAAAACTTCCTCCCTCTCAAGTAAGAAGAGAACAAAAATGGTAATTTTTATCCCCAATATTGTTAGTGTAGTATTCATCAACTTCAGCAGGCATGGGATTGGCTAAGGCGAGTTGAAGACATAAGTGTGTCAGCTATGGAAATTGATAGCAGTAAACCACTTGGCTCCTGTAGTCTGTTGAAGTATATCCTAAACACCCACAATTATTATTCCCTAATCTATCCTTATATATTTTCTCTGCAATAAATGACAATTCATCAATGAAGTGTATCAATGAAGGCTGGCAAATTTCACCCCATAGGAAAAAGCAAGACAAACGGCCCAATTCTATATCATCTCAAAGTACAATTAGTCAGCATAATGCTTCAAAACTTCATAGATAATCCTTAATACAAACACAAAGTGTACCCAGTGAGCAGTGCAGCCTAGAGGGCAATTTACCAGCTTTCCCTTACCAATGATCCACAAAAAATTTGAGAAAGAAAAGCATTTTCTATGAAATTTTCTTCTACGTTATTGGTGAAATTTCTGTATATCATTGAAAGTTTTTACTGTACCATATCACCTAATTGGAGCTTCTTCTACCAATGATACAAGATAGTCAAGCTATTTACAAGCCACCAAATCTCCGCATCTCCAGGCATTTTGAGAGTAGTTGTTTCAATCGCCACCAGGCAGCTGTAGAACTTAACTAAGGTTTATTCACTGGGTTTAGGTACCCTGCAGCAATTAAGCTATATTGCCATGACACCCATAGAAAAAGCTGGAAGTCGCCTTAGCCAACTAATAGCTGCCTACATTCCTAAATACAGTCCCCTGTAACCAATGAACTATGGGTGGATCTGTGCATGATGTCACAAGCCCTCATGTGTCCTAGTAAAGGAAAAGTCAGAAGTTGGTAAGTTATGCTGTGTTCATCTATAATCACAAATGTTCCAGGGTATGTAAAAAATTGAGCTATTGTGGCATTAAATATTCAAAATCAACACAAGAAAAAGAATGCATTGTCAGCGTATATTTTCCATGTTCTAAAATTAGCAGCTTCATGGTGTCAGATGTGGACGATTTAATTCTTAGCATGTAAACCAGAATGTGAAGAGTACAGGTACTTAAACGGGAATATTTGTGTCTGCAGGAATGATATTACAATATTTTGGATTGCACTGGACAATGACAATGTCTTCATAATTAGTGACTAATCACTAGCTGGCTGCAAAGAAAATATTGCTACGTCTTGGAGAGCATGAAATTAAAAAAACATATACAATAAATCGTTGCTGCGCTATACCACAAAATAATCTTTAGGCAAAGCTTACACCTAGACACAAGGCAAATGATCAATTCTAATAATGTCCAGAGTCTGAATTGCCCTAGAATGTATCACAAATATGCCCATATATTCTATATTTCCAGTGTTGCCACCACATCACAGTCATAAGGGCAAAAGCAGAAGCATTTGACTCCCAGGATTAGATTTGTTTTTAAACTAGGTACAAGGATGCTGAAGCCCCGGTTATAAAGGGAATTCTTACATCTCAGGTAGAACTATGTAAATAACATCTCCCCCCATTTCCAGCACTAGTACTGTATAAATCCGAAAAACAGTGTTAATACATCCATTTAAAACTGACGAAACAGCATGTTTGTTAATAGTCCATAAAAGTTTTCCATGATTTATAACTCTCTTTCCTTTTTTTTTGCATAAATTGTCATTCTATATTAGTGTTTTCCAAGAACAACCACATTTTCTGCTTCAGAGGATTCCCAGTTCCACATACATTAGGGCTTAAAATGTTATTATTCCGGATGGTGTTTATTTTTTAATTGAGATTGATATTGTTTCTGTAAATGTAACTGATGTAACAAAACTAGGGATGTCTTCTGTGTTGTTGTGCTTCTTCATGTAGCATATGAATAAAAACTCCAGACCTTCCACTGTTGTTGTTTTGAAGCATCCAAAATGTTGATGGGAGAGATGGGATACTGTGCTTTCATATTCTGTTAAGTTCTTCGTTTAATACACAAAACACACAACAGGGCATTAAAAATGATTAATGAAGTGTTGAGAGAAAGGAACTGACTATAAGAGTAACAGAGTAGGATCTGTGGGCTGAAGACAACTCAAGTTTTGTTCTCTTCGAACATGTCAAGTGAAGGTTCGATGGTTGATAGTTCTGTCTCATAACCAAGGCTCCTCGGAGATAGAGAATTGCGATGAAAGAAGAGGCTACCTGGAACAACCAAAAATGAAAATATAATTAGCTTATGGATTTCCCATTGCAATGCCTAATCAAATACACATTTCCAAAGCCATCAAAGTGCTTCAGGTCACCACTGCCAGTAGAATGCTAGCACTTCTATAGGGAAGTTTCTGACTGGCCAGCACACAGTATTAAACAAGATGCTATACAATACTTATAACATTTTAAAATGTCAAAAGCCTCTGCAAGTGTCAAAGTAAAAATGCACATGTACCAGTCAGTATCCAGATAATCTAAAGTGAAGACTAAAATTGACAAAGAAACAAAGAGTGGAATACAGCACTCAGTTGTGAAATGGTGCACGAGCCAGGGTACCACCAAGTCCTTCAATAAATCCAAAATAAAGAAGCAGAGGCGCAGCCCTCAAATGGTAAGGTGAGTTGCTTTCACACAGGCAACGTTAAGGAAATGTGACCAAAACTTTAAATATAGCACAATAAAATTGAGTAGGGAAATAGTTGGCTCCAACTACAGCCAAACCAAATTTGTTGCTAGGAACCAGTGTAAAGTACCACTGACAATTCCATTGGTTGCTTTGGTGATAAGACATAATTAATAAAGCTTGCACCAGAATTACATTTTTTTACACCCCAAAGTCAGGCTGAACTGTATTAATAAACCACTTACGTATTGTAACAGTTAATTTTAAAATAAAAAAAATACAGACATATTAAAAACCTCTAAAAGGATTTAATCTAAGTGTGAAAAAGGCAGTGCTTTATTAAGCACAGTGTCAGCCACTGAAGAAATGTACATTGCTTTTCCCACATTCAGTGACAGCTCCGTCTAAATTTAACACTGATATGTGATACTGGTTCAGAGTAAAGGTGATTATATATTTAGTGATGACTATGAGACAAAACAGAATATCTCAGACTTTAAGAACTAAAGTGTTATGTGTGGCTGCGCATTTCCAGCTGTCAGCCACACCTACAACATTGCAAAAAACCCAAGTTACATCTCAGACTCTACAGGCCTCAGTTACCATGTTAAGTGTGAAAGTTCATGACAGTACAATTAGAAAAGGACTGAACAAGAACTCTTTGGAAGGGTCGCCAGGAGCAAGCATCTTCTCTCTAAAAAAAAGACATAGCAGCACGGTTTGCAAAGTTGCATCTGAACAAACCACAAGACTTCTGGAACAATGTCCTTTGGACAGATGAGACCAAGCTTTGGCCATAATGCACAGCGCCACGTTTGTCGAAAACCAAACACAGCATATCAACACAAACACCTCATACCAATTGTGAACCAAGGTGGTGGAGGGGGTGATGATTTGGGATTGTTTTGCAGCCTTACTTGAGTCGACCATGAACACCTGAGTATACTAAAGAATTTTAGAATCAAATATGAGGCTATCTTTACAACAGCTAAACATTGGCGAAAGTTGGATCATGCAACAGAATGGTTGATTCTGAGCCAATGATCCCAAGCACACCAGCAAATCTACAACAGAATGGCTGAAAAGGAAAATAATCGAGGTATTGTCCAGGCCTCAACCCCATTGAAATGCTGTGGCAGGTCCTTAACAGAGATGTGCATAAACCAATGCCCAAAAACTTCAGTGAACTGAAGCAACATTGCAAAGAAGAATGGGCCAACATTCCTACATACATGACATTCCTAAGTCATACAGAAAATGATTACTACAGTAAAACAGTTATTTCTGCTAAAGGTGGTTCTACAATCTATTGAACCATAAGGTGTATTTAGTTTTTCACACATGGCTTCTCCATATTGGCTTTATTTTTGTTGAATAAATCATGACACATTCTTGATCATCTGAGGTTGTATTAACCTATTTTTTTACCTGCTAAGGAAGAGATGATTGTTATTATGTCGTGATATGTTAAACCCTAGAATTCAAAGAGGGTGTACTTTCTTTTTCACACAACTGTATACACTATATGAACAAAAGTATTGGGATACCTGACTATTACACCAAGGAGGACTTTTATGACATTCCATTCTAAATACATAGACACTAACATTTGCTACAACAGTTTCCACTCTTCTGGAAAGGCTTTTCAAAAGATGTTTCTGTGGGAGTTTTTGCCCATTTATCCATTAGAGCATTTATGAGGTCAGGCACTGATGTTGGACGAGAAGGGCTGGGCTCGCAATCTCTGCTCCAATTCATTCCAAAGGCGCTTGATGGGGTTCAGGTCAGGGCTCTGTGCGGGCCAGTCAAGTTCGTCCACACCAATCTCATCCAACCATGTCTTTATGGAACTTGCTTTGTGCACTGGAGCACAGTCATGCTGGAAAATATAAATATATGGTCCTCCCAAACTGTTCCCACAAAATATAGCATTGTCCAAAATGTCTTGGCATGCTAAAGCATTAAGATTTCCCTTCACTGGAAGTAACGGCCCCATACCATTATCCCTCCTTCACCAAGCTTTACATTTGGCACAATACAATCAGGCAGGTAATGTTCTCCTGGCATCCACCAAACCCAGACTCCCCATCAAACTGCTGAACAAAGAAGTGGGATTCCTTACTCTACAGAACACGTTTCCACTGCTCCAGAGTCCAGTTGCGGTGTGCTTTATATCACTCGATCCGACGCTTAAAATTGTACTCAGTGATGTGAGGCTTGCATGCAGCTGCTCGGAAATGGAAACCCATTCCATGAAGCCCTGGCACACAGTTTTTGTGCTGATATTAATGTCAGGAGAAGCTGGGAACTCTGCTGTTTTTGAAGGGAAAAGGTGGTCACACCTTTAGATTATTTTTCCGTTCACTTACTTTGGATTTTGTTAAATCATAAAAATAAACATTACTTTACAGCATTTTTCCATATCTGCCTGAAGCTTTTTCAGAGTACTATATATACACATATCCAAGTGGGCTTGCAAAATAAATACATTAAACTTTTTTTTTTTTAGTAATTTTGAATATGATTTTAACACCACCATACATCCTACCTGTCATGGAAATTATTACAATATTTGACAAGTGTTGAACATTAGAACGAGGGACACTCCAGTCATCATATGTATGTTAATACATAGGATAGCCCTTGTCTGCCCTTTAGATTAACACTTTCCCACTTACAAAGGCATAGAGGGATACAGCAGAACCCCCTCGAGCCACTTTCCTCACCCCCAGCTCCTTGGCTTGCAGAAGATGTCTTCCTGTTTGCCACTGCACACATACATTATACTGACCACCTGCCAGCTCCAGTCCTGGCTTGTGTAAGAGTTCCAGGAGGGCTAGTTTTTATTTAACTCAAAGCTAATTCTGACACATGGACCCAAATGCCCAAATCCTTCCCAGAAATAATACTTTAGTCATGTAAAAAAAAAATTTGTTATTGGAACAGCACCTTTAAAACATAGATAATTTGTGGTTTTTCTTAACAAAAAAATATATTGTTAATTAGTGAATGAAAAACTTAACCTCATATGTTTTGTAACTTACAGTCTGTAAAAGAACAAGAACACTAGAGAAACCCAGGCAGAAATAAGTCTGTGACAAGTAACCTTTAATTCCACAGAGGGAGCTCTCGTTACACAGTACAAGGCTATAAAAGATAGCCTTGTATAAAAGATTGGATTACAAACCCATCAGCATTTATTTGATCAGGATCTTAATGCAGTAATATTTAAGCTGGATATTGTTCACTCCATTACATCATTACACTTCCATTAGAGATCATAGGAATTAAAACCATCAGCTAAGTATGTCATCTGTACATAAATTGCGTACATGTCCCTAATGAAATTCAGATGTCTAGAACAGGGCAAGAAACCAGGGGCACTCTGTCAGTTTGGAACTATACAACCGTCATCAATTTGCCAGAATTATGTGAAACAGAACGAGGCAATGCCTCATCCTGTATATCCACCGGTGTTATATGTTGAGGGCCCTTGCACCCAATGTTTTGAGGGTGCATATTGGCCAAAGGGAACCATTAAATCACATTTCAGGAGCAACTTTATCAGATATTAAAAATCATTAGATTAGATCATGTATGGCCAGTGTGTCCTCTAGTACATTCTTTAGAATATTACAGATCACAGCGAGTAGGGCGGATAGTACAACTACTACTCCAATATATGTGACTATTGCTAGTTGGGACCAGAGGTCTTGAAGCCCCTGGTGGACAGGGATGTACAGTTGATGTGAATCTGGTGGTTGTGTCCCAAAATATATAACAGTGGTACATTATGTCTCATTCACCTCAAACAACATATCTTGCTTTCTAATATCATGCCTTATTTTGGTGGAAACTGCAAATTATTTTAGCTATAAAACAATTAAAAGTATTGCTTTAAAAATATATCCACCGTTACCATTACCAACTCGCACTGCTGGCTCTGTAGAGAAGTTAATTTCTGTGGCGCATTCTCACACTGTGTCATCAGGAATTTAATTAGAAAATTGTTCTGCGGTGTTTTTCTTATAATTTGTAATGTCATTAGTGGTATAATGAGAGGAATGCTTAAGTCTAGATTTTAGGAAATATATGGGCTCCCTGTATTAAATCCCTGCTGTGTGATATTTTGTACATTTTTGTCATTAGTTTGAGGTTCCCTCTTCAAAAAAAGGTATTAGCCCAAGAGAAAATGTTGATATCTTTTAGTTAGCCAACAAAGAAAAATATGTTAAGTCACACAAGCTTTCAAGTTAGAGGTCTCTTCTCCAGATAGGAGTCTGCATGTCATCTATCAATAGAGGCTACCCAAACCATACTCCACAGATATGGACTGGATTAAAAAGCTATTCATTAGTGCAATTTAATCACACTTTAGTGTGTCATTCAATCTGAAGAACGGACCTAAGTGGTGTCAAAAAGTTACGTGACTCTTTATATTTTTCTATGTTACGGTGTCACTTTCCACATAAGAGAACAATAAAACATGTGTCTATGTCACCAGGGCTTCTTTATCATTATGGTAGACATCAAAGGTGTTTCCTTCAACAACGGGATCCTAACCTCAAAGTTACATATATTTATCTGAGACATAAAAAGTATATATGGCATTAACACTCCTGCCATCATATGTTCTCATGATAGTTGAGAGGTCCCATTACATTTTTGTGATGTCCCCCCTTGCAAATGCATGAGCGGGATTCTTGCCTCTTTGTTTAAACTTATCAACTAGGGACAAATCATGACCCTAGTCCAAGTGTAACACTTATTTCCAAATCACACCACTTGGAGTCTAATGCAAAGAGGCATGAAATATCAGGAAAAAATCCACCCAAACACCATTTACAGAAAATTCCTTTAATTATAGCTTTACATATTTATTGGTGATTTGGCACTATTGGCGTGCAAATTAAGAAAAATAGACGTATTTAAGCAACTTGTAAAAATAATTTTCCTTATCTTCTCGTTTCAGGTAAAGCCACTTCAGGACCATTCCACTCTATAAAATAAGCAGAAAAACACATAAGAAAAAAAGATGGATAATAGACAAATCTAATCCATTTAATGGCTCGGCCAGTAGACGCTCATCTTCGATGACAATAGTCTAACTTTTCTGAATAAATTCATGAGGGCTTATTAGTGATTTTTCTGTCTAAAAGATGGGTTATGATAAACAATACACCCTCTGCTCCCCACAGAAATAAAACATGTTTGGTTATATTGACTGACTTATACACAGTATCAGGTATGGTTACGTTGTAGACTTATTTGATAAGATTTTGACCTAATTATGTAAACAGAACCCTAAATGTCTTTTACCAGAAAAAATTGCTAAGCATAATATGAATACATGGGGAAAATTAATATTTTTACCACAAGTTCATGGTCACAAGGCGAATGAATTACATAATCTGGAGCTGAGTCCTCCATATTCTACTCTGCAGGGGTGGCTCCTGGGTACAGTATTTCTTCAGCCTCCTCCCATCTCCTTACTTCCTCTTCCTCCCACCACTAAAACCCCTAGAACCACACCCTGGCACACACACAATACAATTACACATACACACAGTTTCCAACACCATACACTAACACACAAACTCACTCTAACACCGTACAACTACACATATATACTTACACACACTCTCCCCACCTTGTGAGGAGTCCTGTCTTCCATGTGAGTCACCCTACTACCAGAGGGTGACATAATGCATGTTAACTGACCCCCTCTTGGCATGGTGCCATGCAGACTAACCAAGCCCCTAACTGAGCATCTCATCTTTATTCATTGGTATATCACCTTTGAAATCCCTTCTTATATAAAGTGAGTTAATTCGCAATATCTTTGACAAAACAAACATTTCTTGCTGGACTGTTATTGCTGCTGCTGTCCATTACAAGGTTAATGCTTTGGGATTCTCAGGGTATTCCAGGTATTATAATACCACAATAGATAATAGGCACATGTAATTTAGACTATTATTTTGCACATTTATGCTAATCTTACAGTCCTTTTTTCTTCTAAATGAAATGTGTAGTATTTAAGCCTGTAACTACATCAGTGGCTTTATCACATAGCAGTGTTATATCTGTACATGTTGTTATGAATTGAAATAGGACATCATTAAGCTGGCTATCCCACAGGCAGGCATATTAAATAATCAGTAAGCTGCAGTGAGGTAGTTGGGAATAGTAAATGGGGTGACCGGCTAGGTCCGTTCCTATGGACACCCAGCCCTGCTGCCTTACCACAGGCACACATAGAATTTGACAGCAGATAAAAACCCTTCGGCCCAACTAGTTTGCCTATTACCGTATTTGCTCGATTATAAGATGAGGTTTTTTCCAGAGCAAATGCTCTGAAAAATACCCCTCGTCTTATAATCGGGGTCGTCTTATAATCAGACCTCAAATAGGTCTGACTATGAGACTAAGATCCAGATCCCCCGCAGCGATGCAGGGGACCTGGAACCTCCTGTGTTATGCCCCCCCCCCAACTTACCGGTGCTTCTGAGTCCCCGGTGCTTAGTCCGTGCAGCGTGTAGAGCTCTATGCGATTCGCGTAGAGCGGAAGTTGTCTACGCGAATTACGTAGAGCTCTACACACTGCCCGGACTAAGCACCAGGGGACTCAGAAGCACTGGTAAGTTTGGATGAGGGAGGGGAAGGCAGAGTGCTTTGCGAAATGCCTTTTAACCCCCTTAATGCCACTCTGCCTCCAGAAATGCCTTTTAACCCTCTATACGCCACTCTGCCTCCTGAAATGCCTTATACCTCCCTATATGCCACTCTGCCCCATAATATGCCTTTTAACCCCCTAAATACCAGAGTGGCACATAGGGGGTCAAAAGGCATATCATGGGGCACAGTGGAATTTAGAGGGTTAAAAGGCATATCATGGGGCACAGTGGCATATATATGGGGTATAAGGCATTTCTGGGGCAGAGTGACAAGCCTGGAGGCAGATGTGCATAACTGGGGGGGCAGGTTGAAAAAAAAGGAAATAAAAACAAAATATTTTTCTCAATCGTAGCTTTTATTAAAAAACAATGGTTCACATAGTTTACATGAATTAACATTTACTGGTAAAACTTTTTTCCTATATGGTCGTCTTATATTCAGGCTTTTTCTTTTTTTCATAAATTAATATTCAGATTTTGGGGGGTCGTCTTATAATCAGGGTCGTCTTATAATCGAGCAAATACGGTATTTGTACTGTAAAGACTCAAACCTTAACGGGTCCTTGGTCTTATATTAATGGTACCCATATGCTTATCCCATGCGTGTTTAAATCCCTTCACTGTGTTAACCTCTACTACCTATGCTGGGAGACTGTTTCACTTATACATCAATTTGTTTTTAGGGGAAGGCAAGCTGAGGGTAGCAAACCCTGGCAATGTATGCTAACCAGGCATCCAGAAATTATTTTAGAAAGCAAGACCTTCTGTGTCTTCCAAAATAAGCCATAAATTTCACAGGCGCACGTTTCAAAGGGAGCTAGAGGGGTCTCTGATCACTGAAATCAGTATCTATAACACTATGCTCAGTATAATTACATGAAAGCTGCATTGTCCACTTGAAGCTTATACAGTATATCCGTCCATCAACTTACTATCCTAAATACACCAAAGTAAAACAACCCCCTTCTGAAAAATAAAATAACCTTTTTAACAGCCAGAGACGTAAGTGACGTTTGATCCTATTTTTCACACGACTAATTCCATTAGAGCGCGAGCCTCTTGCGTTTGTACACAGGAGTAAATGCACCTTAAAATAACCTGTGACATTTATTGCGACGATGCAAGGAACATGCACATTATGCCCAGTGCTATTCACGATCTTTAAGGTCCATGATGTTAGTCTGAAAAACTGACCAAATGGCTTTTATCTCTATGGACAGCTCATTTCATTAGTGTATATGCACTCAGAACAAGGACTCGTTCAGTACAGCTTATTGATCCTCTAATATAATAACTCTGATGGACTTGCTTTAGTTTATCATTATAGCGTATGGACAGCATGGGTTATAATTCATAAATGACAAACTCTAGTAAGTGAAGCCACACGGCTGACACTACAGAAAGTGCACTGTTATAGACAACGTATGTGCATTCATTTGAATGACAGCTCCTCTTACTTACTCTCAAACAGCTGGTCTAAAAAGGTCTTCTAGCAGTCTAGTCTCACTGCACGCTACGTTAAATACATTATATATTATACATACATGACATAAAGTTATATATAGGTAAATCTATGTGTCGACTAGTACACAGTATTATATCGACTAACATCTTAACAGCTGCACTCATGGGTCCATATAGGATGAATTAGTGACCCCAACTTTGCCCCCTTACAATCACTGGGGGATCACAACAAGTTGTCATGGCCATATGTTGTTTACCAAGGCCACTGGCAGACTCCCCCACATTTAAATATTTTGATATCAAAATAATATTAAATTATACAATACAGACAAGATGCAAACCTATGTATTGCCGACAACATAAACATAGCTATACAATACTGAGTTGTCTCAAGAATATAGAATTAAAGGGTTCGAAGGTCAGGGGTCACACTCATTTACACTAAATCTATTATAGTAAAGAATATAAAAAAACAAAAGTCAAATAAAGTTAAATAAAATGTTGCACATATATAGAAAATAGTACTCTCCCAAATACTTAGAAACTTTGCCGGTATATGGAATCTGACTTATGGAGAGTTAAGCTTGCAACTACGATCCACAAGCAAGTGTTTATACAGATATGCTCCGTTTACACTATTTTGACTACTACTATTAGGGGCCAGTAAATGATATACTTTTACAATATCACGCCCGTTATCCGTTACGTCTGTTTATCCTGACGTTTGTTTTTAATAGCCATTGCTAAATTATCTTTTGATGGTTTTTATATTGGGAGATGTGCTGGTTTTTCAGTGGCTCTAGCACATGTGAGTGTAATCTCAATGGCTTCCATATACATTATTGCATTTAAAATCACACATTTATGTGTGCGTGTGGGGGTGTTTATTATTTTTTATTGCATGTTTATATGCTGAAATAAGCCACTCAAAGTATTTGGAGAATGTTTTCTATATATGCGCCACACTTCATTTCACCTATTACAGGGTGCAGTATTTTTTCCCTTGACTAAGCTTCCAACAGTAATAAGACTTTCCTATAATGGAACAATACAACATCGGGATTCCTGAAATAAGTTGCGCAAAGTATACTTTCCATTACATGCTGTAAAAGCGTAGATCCCACTGAAATAAACAAGGAGGTGATGGAACAGAAAAGTCATAGTTACTTACTCTGTGGCATACAAGCTGGCGGTGGCTTTGATGACCATGTAGCACAGTGTAAGGGCACTGAGAAGGCCGAAGCTGGCAATAATAAACCATTCTTCTGTTGACAAAGGAAATGGGGGGAAGTCACACTCTGTAGCAATTTCAGCAGCGAAGCCAACAATTTTTTTCACTCGCATGCCCAAGAGATGAAGGGGCAAAGAACAAGGTGGCAGAAAGGGCCGCACTCACAGACCTGGCCTGATCGACCAGGATGGAAAGCAAAGATTAGTAGCATTACTTGTCGGAGAAAGAGAACAAGAAAATTAGAGAGAAGATGATAATATACACGTCAAGGAGAAGCGATAGGAGCTGAGGCAGAATTCTAAGGCACGTCAAAGAGTTAGCAACTTGGAAGCATGAAGTGGTGCCGCAGAGAACATGGAAGAGTAGGTTACAGATTCAGCTGTCATAAGATTAAATACGCATTCATCATTCGCTAATTAAACATTTATATTCATATTGTATGTCATAAGCAAGAACAAGTTATGCTTCCATAAACAAATTGTCCAGTTGCTAACAGATCAATCAACCTACGATCAATATGTCAAGTCAGTGTCATAAGTGTTCCCTATTCAGCAAACATGCAACCAATGAGAAACTAGCACACAGATTCCATCTCCCATTGGCTGCGTATGGACTGACATTCTACAAATTAAGTAAGTTTGATTTAAGAAGGAAAGGGTATAAAAAGGAACTGGGGGTGCAAGATTTAAAAAGTAGCTTTATCACCATAGCAACACATGGAATGGCCCAATTAGCATGAACCTTCAATTGGTTTCTATAGTGATTATTTTAAAACTTTGCAAAAGAACTGCTCTTTATAAATAGCTGCAAAAAACTCAAAATAAATGCAAATATAAATCAAATCTGATGATTAGTGTGTAACAGCCACATATAATGAACTGAAAGGTACAACATATATGACAGTTTTTCTAGGGTTAATGGTTTTACAAAGTATGTTACAGGGGCTTTTCCTTATAAACGTTCTAATTGCTAAAATAAGGTTTTATAACGATTTTTGAATGAACACACCTAGACCCCAAAGTTAGCGTTTAATATAGAAATTCTGGCATAGGTACAATAAAGAGGAGAATTGTGGCATTGAGGATATTGGTATAGCTCTATGGTATAGCTCTATACTGATGCAGGCGCAGCTGCAAGTTCTTGATAGCTTTATAAACAATGTTTTCCTCTATTGATTGTCTTTTCCAGCATGGAATGCTTTTCTTATGGGTCCTATGAGGTCCAGATTTTTATTGTATAGGTTTAGGTGGCATTTCCAGCCTACTTGGGTCTTGACCACATCAGCCATTTTTTCCCAGGATACATATACATGTCGGTGACTAGTACATACATGCATGTGGTATCTGTAAATATTTTTCGCTTTGAGTTAATCCATTACATGTATTCCACAGATAACACTTTACATCTGCTTGGCAACAATTTGTGATTTGTCTTTTTGTGGTGGAAAAAAGGGCTGATGTGTTTGGTCAACCTTATGTTGGAGACAACCCTTGGGAACCCACCTTAATCTGCCTTTGCATGTTTATCCTCTAAGGGACTTGTTTATGTAGAAGCATTAAGTTAATTAGAACAAATATTAATATATGTATTGTTGTTTGTTTGATGTGGAAGGACAAAGGCGTATAAGTCTGGAAGACTTACCTCCATGGACACTAGGGAGGTATGTTACAACCTAGTTGCCCCTAGACACATATTGCTTGCATTAAGCAGGTATAAAACTAGTCTCGAAGGAGAAAAGCAATAAGTGCATATATTTGCTGATATCAGTCTCCAAATAAGTTCCCGAACATTATTTAACAAATGTAGCTAGCTTTAATTCCTGAAAAATGGATGTCGCTGCTCTGTTAACCACAAACAATGCTAAAGCCTTCCATTTAGCTCTTATTAAGTTAGGTGCCATGAAGGAAATATAAAGAAGACATTGAACCTTTAAATCACAGTTTATTGTTCCTTCACAAACAAAATAAATTCAACAATATCACATAAATCTTGTGAACTACTAGCCTTTTATTTCCTTACTATTATAAAAGATCCAAACCAGGAACTGAATTGACTTAATTCTGGAAGAATCGCTCATTAATTCAATTTAGAATTTATTTATATGTAACCACTTGGAAGATCATATATGAACAGCTCTGCTGCACAAACAAAATGTAGCAAATATCCTTATGTCTTTTAGTAGTCAAATGTTTCAGTTTTTTGGTATTAATATTTGGTATTTTAGTTTTCCGAAAATATCTTAGGTATGCTGCAATATCTTATCTGTAAGGAGTTTGCACAAAAAACCCAAGTTAATAATAGACACAAATCGATTTTCACGTCCTCCCGCACCTGAGTACTATACAGTGATACCAGGGCATTAAATTTAGAGAAAACATGTGCGCATGTTTGATTTCCGCACAGATGTATGGGAGCCATGTCATCAAGAGGGGCTGATGAGGTGTTCTAGAAGGCTTAGAAATTTGATTGTGAAGTAGAACGAAGAATGGCTCACTGGTCCTTCAGCCATAATGCATTGAGTGCTAGGGGGCACATGAGACAAATTAACTACAGTTACTGCACACTCATGTGATACTCAAAGCGGCTTACAAGTGAATTTATGTGTGATAAACGCCCCTCGTTTAGAAGAAGGGCCTGCACCATTGGGCTTCTGACGTTCACAGCTTATTCAACTGTACCAACACCATTGGCCACGGCCCATTTGGCATTTGTGCAGTTTGCTAGCCTGGGCACTCACAATGTGATGCTGGGTAATTTGAATATCTTTTAAATATCATAATCATCAAATATTAATAACATAATTAGAACACAAATAGTAGATGATTTTCAGCAATGGATTTAATTACAGAACCCACAGGTAGATGTAGTCAATAATTTAGTTATGGTAAATTCTTTGAAGCTGGCAGATCCTTTTAAGTGTTGATCACTGGTGGTTCACTGGGGTGGCATCTTTACCTTTCTCCCAGTGGAGAGTATTTGGAGAGGACAAAGGGTGATGAAAAGCCAAATGGGAGACTGAAGTTGACGGTCTGATAGGTGGTCTAAAAAGCCTCAGAAGCTCGGCCGTCAGCTGGTGAATCTGGAAGGGCGAATCCCACTGTTCTGTTACCCATGGGTCATCCAGGTTTTTTTAAAACACACATTACTTTGTGACACTGCAGTGATGCAATTAATTCAGTCCATATAACTGAAATGTGCTGCACAACGAGAACCCCATGGGGCACTTTGAGTTTCACACATTTAACCCACAAATTTAATTCATGAGTAAATATGTGAAGACTCTTGAAATATATATATATATATATATTTTTTTTTTTAAAGAACAAATTCCACTAACTAGGGGTAGATTTTACAAATAAAAACACAACATTGAACATGTAACTATTTTTTTATTGTTCTTGTATTGCAACTATTTAAGCTAGTTAAAGGTAAACTGTAACTAAAGGTTTATTCTGTATAAAAAGTGTATTTTTTCAGCATTCATACGCAGACACATACATGTATATATACATCACGCACATACATACATATACATACATGAGTTATGTTCTGATCCTTACGGATTGTGTGAGCAATGTGTATATTTTAAGAGGAGCTGTCACATCCTAGATAAAACCACAAATCATGTCAGAACGCGCAAGTTTAGTTTAAATGATCTTGCCCTGTATTAGTATGCAAATTTCCCATGATTTCCCCAAATTCCTCAGTTCACTTATATCTGAATCCTATTGAACAGGCTGTGTATAAATCTGGTTATAACCTCTGTAAAGCTATTAACAGAATTATCTTAGGTCAACCTAAGTTAGAGCAGCATGATGGCAGCTAACATACAGAAGACGACATACAAAACAACAGAACGTAACAGAAATTCATTTTATATTAACTTAATTGAAAAAAAAAATATATAAATGTCAGAATTAGGACCAGAAATAATCCAGTGCGTGACAGCCCCCCTTTTTCGCAAGCGTGTTCTGTTATTTGGCCGGCCAGGGGAGGCCAAGGTCTGATTTTTCACGTAATATGGTTACACAGCTCGGGTACTGTTAAAACATGACAGCCTGGACATAAAACAAAATTATTTTACATACAATAAAATATTTTAATTAGTTTCCATGTAACTTTTCATCTTTCACTTACATGTGCTATAAACTTTGGCATAGTCAAAACCGTGTGTACTGACAATAGTAAACATCCAACGCGCGTAAACTTATCAGCTACCAATAAAATTGCAATTTGCTTTAAATAACAAAATTATGGCCAAATTGTTCTAGGTCCATTATAAATAAAACGTATCATGGGCCGACATCAAGGTGGTGTTGAATCCTTTTAATCAGAGAAAATAGATGTGGTCTCTGCGTTTTTTACCTTTCTTGAGTTCGGAAGCAGGTTGGTAGACAAAAGAATCCACTGAGTGAAATGTTATTAAATAACTTAGAACATTGAGGAATAGCTTTCATTATTTTAGCTACAAGATACAAGCAAGAGAAAGTAGAGTCACTCTGTCTGGCAGAATCGTGTGGGCTCCCATTTAATCAAATATAAAGCATTGACAATGTAGGTCTGAAAATGTTTTTTTTTGTTTGTGAAAAAATATTTCTGAAAATCACATTTAGGGAAGTAGCCATCTTTAGAAGCGTGTGAACGGGTGAAATTCTATATAATTATGTGATCTCTTCTGTTACCAGACTCACTTGTCACAGCGATGTTAATTTCTCCTGTCCTTGGAGTGACCTCTCCATCCTGAGGAAGTACTACGGAGGACCTTAGAGATTCCAAGATCAGAGTTCCTTCTTCCGTTGGATCGCTGGGTGCTGATCGGCGGGTCGTGGGCTGCCCCCTGGTGAGTCTTTCCATGTCGAATGCTACATTGTCTGTGCATGGCACGTTAGTCTGGAAATATATGCACAGAAGGAAACATTTCTCAATTTAAACCATAATGTGCAATGCACAGAAGGAAACATTTCTCAATTTAATTCATAATGGGGAACTAAACTTAATATATGCATATAGCCAGTCTTTTCTTGATATAAATCATTTTAGTGGATATAAAAAACAATACACTCAATAAAACAAAATTGAACAATAGCTTTTTTTAATGTGACACGTTGGTAGCCAGAACCTAATATGTTGCCTTTCTATTGGATAGGATTCTACTGGATTTAGAATGGATCCCTTCTGCCAGGTGATCTGTGAGCATATATAAAGGCTTATTCCGTGAACCTGTGACATCCCAACAGGGAGGGCAAAATAAGTCTTCTAGCTGGGTATGAGTGTATCAAAGTGTTCTACAGCCCTAATAGTCACAATAAAAAGAAACATCAGAAAATGTATTTGTAAATCAAATTGTATAAATAAAATGCACAATCATTCTTCCAAACGCCTTAGTCAAGTACATGAATATCTATACTAGATATATCAATACTTGAAAAGGTGTCAAGATCCCACACACGGACACAGTCTATTGGTGGAGCTCACGTACAAAGAATGAATATCATAGCGCTATATAAAACAATTAATATTAATAATACGTTTGCATACATGCACAGAAAAATATCCTTTATTTGTTGCACCGTTTAGTCAGCCTGGGGTTAGGATGGCTGGGCTTATGCTATGGTCGTGAGAAATTGGCAGATGGAAAAACCTTTGGTACAGCTTTGGTATATTTCTAGAACCAAACTGATTGTAATGGGAAGTGTGCAAATCGCAGAAATGTACAATAAGGCGTTCGGAAAGAGATCGGTTTTAGAATGCTTCGGGTTCCAAATATGAAAATAAAGCACATGACCATCTGTCTGGGAGAACTCTCCCACTCTGGACCTCAAATGATCTTCTGTCCAGCCCAGGTGTCCTCCTTTTCTACTAGTGCAGAATATTTTGTGTGTGAGTTCATCACAGTGATAACACTAGCCCTAATATGTTTGTTTCAATTGTAGAAAATTAGTTTAGAAATTGTTTTTGTTCTTGAGAGGTCTATCTGAAGTCCTGCCTCTTGGCTTTGCCTCCAGCTATACCCCCCTAAAAGAAAATTGTCCCTTTTGGGCAATTTGGTGCAATGGGAGGTATGGCCTTCTAATTCAAGGAACAGGTATGTATGTGTATACAGAATTATTATATGTGCAAAAAAACATCTGTAAACTTTAAAGGAAATATAATATATTAATAATAATATAAGTAATGTGTGCTTAATGGCTTTTATAATGTTTTAAACATTTTTTTTTAGTTGTGCTGTCCCCATAGACTAATTTCCCTCATTGTGGTACCCGGCACTAATACATTCCTGCTGCCTTCACCAGCTTTGATGTTTAGGATAGCTTAAGTACTCTTATCTTTAAAATAATCCAGATTCTCTAGATTTGGTAGTAGGAGGATAGCAACTTTATACTGGATTTGAAAGTTGTTTACTTCAGAAAAAATCAATAGCTGTAAGTGGCTGATAATATTTGGATTCTAAATGTGAATTCAAGAATTGCTTAGCTGCTTTCGAGCATGATAAAACTAGAGATGGCGGATGAGCCAGATCCCATCCTCGAGTGCCTGCTCTGTGGCAAGCGGAGCCAGACTCACCCAAGCTATACACAGGGTTCCCCCTATTGTCTTTCTAGGGGCAGTTCTCCGAGCTATGGACGGGCATCTGTCTTCTTAACCACCAAGAGAGAAAAGTTTAAATTAAAAAATATCATTGCAACAGAATATATGGGCATTTATTTTATCAGGATATTTATTTTATCAAGATGCCTTGCTGATACGGCCATTTCCGATTTTGAATAAGGGTCCTGTGCAATGTCATCAGTTCACTTGGCATACTTTTACATGAACTCAAATAATACATTAACATGCCCGATGCCAGACACGTTGCTGTGATAGTCTTAGGACTGAGCCAGGATTTGTCCCATCAATTGGATCAATATATCGCCTGGGGCAGGCATTTCTGAATGATAAATTAACAGAAAAAAACAGCTAATCTAGCAGACAGGGTTACATGAAAAAAGCCAGGTTATTTATATGGTGGGGGGAAATAGTGTGATGGAGGGCAAGCCCCGGGGGGAGGGGTTGGGAGAAGTGAGTTGGTGGGGTCATTAAGATAATAAGCTTTCTGCCGGGTAAGTGTGGCGATCATCCTTTCTTACTTAAGCATATTTATTTCCTTAAAATATATAGGTGTTTCCAAGACAACACAATTCAGTTTCATTTGTTTTGTCACTGGATAAAGTTACACTAACAAAACAAGACAAACTATTGCACAAAGCCGCTGTCAAACGTCTTCGATTTTCTTTTAAAAGATACCGAGTCTCAGGACATGCCAAGCTGCCAGTGGTTTTGTAGGAACAGAGCTGTCTTGAGGCAGACGCAGGGACTGGGTATTCAGCTGTGAGCCAGCAAACAGTTCACAGCATCGGTGGCAGCTGCAATTTGTCATGGGGAGAAAAAACAGGGCGATAATAGATCCTGTAGGGTGTTGACTGTTTGATGCCCTGATAAGGTAAAGAACACTGGAACCCAACCTGTGTTCTCTGTCTGGCACACAAAGCATGCTTGAATCCCAAAATAAATGTAAAATTACAAGGGAATGACACACAGCCTACACTTTGTAGACAGAGTGGGAGATAGCGTTCCCCGGTTCCAAGGTCTGACAATACACATGACAAAAACAGTGTTGGACAAGTCATTCTTTCAAGGCATTTGATGGGTAACCTGCACCCTATTTGGTGCAGTCTACAACCTCCTTTACATTACAGACTACAGGCAACATCATAGCAACCAACAAGCAATTTCAAATCTGTTGGGATTGCCTTAACAACTTGGCTAATGCTCTGTATCTTGTGGGTAGAACATCCTGTAAGGTCATGAGTTGTGTTTGATATCACAACACCGGGTCCGGAACACTCTAAAATTGATATGTACACAATTTGAGTTTCAGCCAGAAAACGTTAGTTGGGTTAGATTGGTCATAGGCAGGATATTATCAGAATTGTATAACTTACCGCAATTCCCAAGGCCTTCAAAATATTCAGTTTGCACATGGGACAGGTGCAGTGCTCACTTAACCACGGATCCACACACAGCTTGTGGAAAACATGCCTTAAAAATAAAACAATAGCAACGACAATTCATAACTGTGAGATGTAATTATCATCCAATATCTATCCATCCATCCATCCATTCATCAATCCATCCAAACACATGTATACGTTGCTGGTAAATAAATGGTTACTTGATGTGAACCAATTCAGCTCTCCTTTTATACTCGCGCCATAGCTGGATTTCAGACACAAGAATTTTTTGACACAACATGTTTTCCTTCCCATGTGAGCTGCTCTGACACAGACCTTTCCCTGTCTGTGTATTTAATGTTGGCAAACCGTTTAGTTTGTAAGAGGACATGATTAACACAGCTTCTATTCCACTTCAACACAGTCTTGTCTATTGCATTTATTTATCTTGGGAACATTAAGATTGCTGCCAATAATCTAATCCTGGGTCGTGGGAATGTTCTGACAGCAAAAGCAGTATGATTTAAATGAGAGTTTGGGCATGCTTTTCATGTATTGTACAGACGGGAGGGGTAACTATACATATACTAAACATACTATACTAGTATAAACATACTATACTAAACATAGTTCCAACAGACTCCCCACACTTCCAGTTTGTAATATTGTTATACTTTTCTATTAACAGTTTTGATTTTCAGCAGATTGAACTCGATGTGAAAGATCACTACTCTTGCTCTATGAATGATGAGCCAAATGTCAATGTTCATTTAACATCAATGATGTTACCATTAAACCAATCGCTTCTATCCAGGTCGGCTCCAAGGTCATGGGGACCACCCAAAGTACCTTGTTAAAAAGAGTGGGCTACTTTGGTACCTACAGAGCTGCACACACAATGACCCAATAAACTATTCAAGACACATTTAAATAGTTTCTTTGAAAGAATGTTGAACATTTAATAATTGGCATGACTGCGCTGTGGTGTGTTAGTAGAGATGCTAAAACTTTATACACAAATAAACTCCCCCTCCACTCAGTGGCCAGTGCGGACCCCTGATCAGCTTTGCCACATGGACCACTGAGTGGAGTTGCAGGCAAGTACTGTAGGAGATGGAGTGGCTACACTGGATTATATACTACAATTGAAAGCTAAAACTTTAGCCTGAAGAACAAAGATTTTTCACATTCTTCTAAGCCATAAACTCTCTCACAAAATGTAAACAAGAGTAAATAAAGAGATCTAATATATAATTTATAAATGGACTTTGCAGATGGACTTTGCACAGCTAGATGACCCAAACAAGAAGAGAATGGCATCGATTCATAAAATACCTTTTCAAATCACTGGAATTTAAAAATACACTATCATGAAAATAAAAAAAATGGTTTACTTGTGCTTCTAGTTCAGTGTTTATAAATATAGTTTCCTATTTTTACACTCCAAATTTTTATTTGCAGTCAAACCAGTTGTGTTACATAGTACCCCTTCTGAAAAGATATCATGTTGCCATCCCTAAACTTTGTAAACTTCTTTTTACTAGATTATTTGACATGGTTGCATAAAACTTACAAGACAGATGGCACGCTATAAATAAAATGTAATAAGTAGAGTCCGGCATTTAACCAGCTACCCTAACGGGATATCTGTGTTGGGGTATTTGGATAGAGATGGACAGGATGTGTAGTTGGACCCATGGTGATGGCCAGACCGGGTACGGGGCATGGTAAGGATGAGATTACCTTCTCACCTAATCTGGAAAGCCGTCTCATGGCACTTACCTTCAGAGTGTTGCGACATGGTCACGTGTCCATTTATTTTACTGATCCCTAGGCTGGTCAATGGAGATCTCCTCCACTGGTTCTTGATCCCTACTACCTGCAAAAGTGCAACAGTTGTGCAGCTACATGGGACAGCAGGACACTGAGAAAATTGTGTTTGTCCTGCAAAAACCAGGATACTTGGAAGGTATGATTTATGTCAAACCATATACCGTATTTCCCCATGTATAAGACGCACCTTTTTTTTTTTTTTTTTAAGAAAAGTTTGGGGTCTAAATATTGGGTGCGTTTTATACAGTGGTGGTAGATTTTTTATTTATTTATTAATTTTTTTACCCGAAAGGGTACCTGCTGTTTACCTGTGTTGCTCATCAGCGTCTCAGCACAGGAACCCAGTGGAGTCAGTTGAATGCACATTGCATCACATGACTCCGTTCCGTTCCTGTTCGAACAACGCAGAGGGAAACAGCGGCCCCCATGGAAGTCTGCGATCTTCAGTTCAGGTAAGGTGGGGGAGTAAATGAATGAATATGTGTGTGTGTGATAGCATGGATGCGTGTGTAGGGGGCACAGGGAAGGGGCGCAGGGAGGCTGAAAGTGATGTGCATGTACTGGCTGCCTGAGCATGATAGGAGTGCGATTGCTAACAATTGCTAGCAGCTAACATCAATCACACTCATATCATGCCCAGGCAGCCAGTACAATAACTTTATGTAATATATATTTTTTAAAATTTCGGCCCCCAAAATTAAGGAGCGTCTTATACTTGGGGAAATACGGTATGTAGTGGTTAGACAAGAATGGCATTTTTCTATTGGCAAGAACTTTTGACATGCCAATCGCGAAGGTTCCTGTGGGTGTCATACACATGTGCACTGTGCATAATTATTGACGTGTATGACAAAGTAATAGCTATCAGCATAATGCAAAACTAAGTTCACTCCACATACGATAATTACTTCTGCATGGTCACTGCTCTGCTAATTATTAACTATTGGGCTACATACAATGTCTGAGATAAATATATCACAAGTAATCGAATAGCAATCCTAAAGTAGGTTGCAATGGAAAAAAAATGATCGGCTGGATTTAATGCCCGTGACAACTCTATTACAATTAGCTAAACAACAATCCGTAGAGCACAATGGAACACAAATGATAAAACTAGTGATACATTTTATCTCAATTAATCCAGGCAAATATATAAATCGTTTTTTGTTTTGTTACAGTCGCTTGGGATTTTTCTATTATGTTATTTGTAATAGAGTTGTCTCTGGCATTAAATCCAACCCACTAACTCGGATAAACATATCACTGTTTTGATCTCATTTTTTTCCCATTGCAATATATGCATGAATCGCCATTCAAATACTAGTGATAGATTTATCTCGAGCATTGAATATAGCCCGTTGTGTCTGTATTATTTTGTCTGAACTACAATTCAATGCCTCCCAGCCTGTCATTACCATGATATCATAACAAAGTGTGGATCAAAGCAAAAATGCTTTAGCTGTTTCATATTACACTCTTAGACTGACAAATTAATGTTAAAACACCCTTTTCCACACTTTGTTACAGCTATTCAACTCATGTCATGCTTAATTACCACGAGCTTGCTACAGATGATGGAACTTTTAGTGTTAAAAATTCTGTTTTTTTTCTTACAGATTTTCTCGGCTTGTTTGAAAAATCCATTCCAGGCCTGATGTCGATAATTTTGTGCCAAGGGAAGATCCCCTCACAGTGACAACAACAAGTACCAAATGACTGTTATGATTACTCTTGAAATAAACTAAAGGAATTAAGGATTGATGGGGCATTCTCCTATAGATCTCATAATTGCCTGATACCATGCCTCAAGTGATGGACAGATACAGACACAGCATTCATCATTGACATCCATATCAGCAGTGCTGCTGTCTTAGTGTTTCAGTATCCACAGATAATTGAATAGAACCAGGCATAAAATCATTACTGTGGAGAGCACAGCATCTCCGAACCCCATTACTGAATGCTCGGAGAGAGGCTTAGACTTCGGTACACACAAGCTTTGTTCATGCAACGGCACAGAATGTGCAGACTGGCTGATGAGTTTATTTGAAGCTAGAACAAATATTTCGTAGAAAAGAAAAGAAGAACAAAATGGAAATAGAAAACCAGAGAGAGAAAAGAGGAAGGAGTAAACTAGATGGAGACAGAAAGAACAATATAATACTATAAGACTAAACGAGAAAACAGAACAAAAAAATGTGTCACCAGGGCTTCTTTATCACGTTGGTAGGTTTTGATAAACCTGTCCCCGTCATACAAATCCCAGCTATATTTAGGCAAAATTAGACCTAAATTTATTCTTGAAAAACACAAATGTTGGAATGTTGACTGCTGGTAATGGTTACCTAATCTGACCTAGTGCTGTGAGTATTTGCCCCTTTCCAATTACTATTTTTGCTTATTTGTCACAATGTGAGTTAACACAAAATGCAGCTTTTAAATGATCATTTCATTTATCGAAGGTAAAGAGTTAATCAAAACCTATATCACCCATGTGAAAAAGTAATTGTCCTCTATACCTAATAGCTGGTTGGGAACACCTGCAATCAAAGATTTGCGATAACCGGCAATGAGTCTTTTACATCACTGTGGGTGTCCCGCTCTTCTTGGCAGAACGGTTTTAATTCAGCCACACTGGAGGGTTTTCGAGAATGAACTGCCTTTTTAAGCTCATAACTCAGCATCACAATCAAATTAAAGTTAGGACTTTGACTGGGCCACTAACTAATGTAAAAAAAAAACTATTTTGGGATGTGGCATCTTACCCTACTATGGGCATCTACCACTTAATTTAATTACCAGCACTAACTGCATTTATAAGCTATGGAGCTGCACATACTACTAATGTATGCTTACTAATGCCAGAAGTCTGACCAATAAAACTGACGAACTGGAGTTAATAATGTCTGAAGAAAATTATGACATAGTGGGTATAACAGAGACATGGTTGGATGATAGCTATGACTGGGCGGTTAACATACAGGGGTATAGTCTATTCAGGAAGGATCGGAAAAAACGAAAAGGGGGAGGAGTTTGCCTTTATGTAAAGTCCAGCCTAAAGGCCACACTGCGGGAGAATATATGTGAGGGAAATGATAATGTGGAGTCATTATGGGTAGAAATATATGGAAAGAAAAATAATAAAATACTGATCGGGGTTTGCTATAAGCCACCAAATATAATGGAAGCAGCAGAAGATCAATTATTAAAGCAAATAAACAA
The DNA here is from genome assembly GCA_023333645.1 of Sceloporus occidentalis. Classification (NCBI taxonomy): domain Eukaryota; kingdom Metazoa; phylum Chordata; class Lepidosauria; order Squamata; family Phrynosomatidae; genus Sceloporus; species Sceloporus occidentalis. The sequence continues at coordinate 1,012,795 of JALMGF010000036.1, read as the reverse complement.
GGCAGCTAATCACAATGAGGTGGTTATTATGGGGGACTTTAACTATCCCGACATAAACTGGGAAACAGAGACCTGTGAATCTCATAAAGGAAACCGGTTTCTGACTATAAGTAAGGATAATTATCTGTCCCAAATGGTACAGGACCCGACCAGAGGGGGCGCCATACTGGACTTAATATTAACCAACAGACCTGACAGAGTAACTAATGTGCAGGTCAGGGGACATCTAGGAAATAGTGATCACAATATGATACATTATAACTTGTCCTTCAATAAGGGAACTCTTAGAGGAGCCACAAGAACTATGCACTTTAGGAGGGCAAAGTTTGATCAACTAAGAGAAGCCCTTAACACTGTAAATTGGGAAAATGTCCTCAAAAACAAGAGTACAGACGCTCAATGGGAGATTTTTAAGAATATCTTAAATTCTCACTGTGAAAGGTACATACCGTATGGGAATAAAAGAGTCAGGAACAAGAGAAAACCAATGTGGATAAATAAAAATGTAAAGGGGGCAATAAATGGCAAAAAAAGGCATTTAAGCTACTAAAACAGGAAGGCAGTGAGGAAGCACTAAAAAGCTATCGGGAAAAAAATAAAATATGTAAAAATCAGATAAAAGCAGCAAAATTGGAGACAGAAAGACTCATTGCCAAAGAGAGTAAAACAAACCCCAAAATGTTCTTTAACTATATAAATAGTAAAAAGGTTAACAATGAAAGCGTTGGCCCCTTAAAAAGTAATGAGGGAGAAGTTATAGACGGGGATCAGGAAAAAGCTAATCTATTAAATATATTCTTCTCTGCTGTATTCACAGAGGAAAATGAAATGCCAGGTAATATACAGCAGGATGAGATAAATGCCCCAGTACATGTCGCCTGTCTAACCCAGGAAGAAGTGCAGTACCGCCTAAAAAAAATCAAAATAGACAAATCACCAGGTCCAGATGGCATTCACCCCTGCGTTCTAAGGGAGTTAAGTAATGTAATAGACAGACCCCTATTTCTAATATTCAAGGACTCTATAGTGACAGGGTCTGTTCCCCAGGACTGGCGCATAGCAAATGTTGTGCCAATATTCAAAAAGGGGACAAAAAGTGACCCGGGGAATTATAGGCCTGTTAGTTTAACTTCTGTTGTGTGTAAACTGTTTGAGGGTTTCCTAAGAGATGCTATTTTGGAGTATCTCAATGAAAATAAGTGTATGACTCCATATCAGCATGGGTTTACAAGGGATCGGTCCTGTCAAACTAACCTGATCAGCTTTTATGAGGAGGTGAGCTCAAGACTGGATCGGGGTGAATCGCTGGATGTCGTATATCTTGATTTTTCCAAAGCATTTGATACGGTGCCACATAAAAAGCTCGTACATAAAATGAGAATGCTTGGGCTGGGGGAGAATGTGTGTATGTGGGTAAGTAACTGGCTCAGTGATAGGAAACAGAGGGTGGTTATTAATGGTACATACTCTGAGTGGGTGACTGTTGCTAGTGGGGTACCACAGGGGTCAGTTTTGGGTCCTATTCTTTTTAATATATTTATTAATGACCTTGTAGAGGGATTGCATAGTAAAGTATCAATCTTTGCAGACGATACTAAGCTCTGTAACGTGGTTAACACAATAGAGGACAGCGCACGATTACAAATGGATCTGCATAGGTTGGAGGCTTGGGCTGGGATGTGGCAGATGAGGTTCAACACAGATAAATGTAAGGTTATGCACATGGGGAAGAAAAATCCAGGCTGGGAATATGTATTAAATGGGAAAACACTGGGGACGACTGACATGGAAAAGGACTTAGGAGTTTTAGTTAACAGTAAATTTACCTGTAGCGACCAGTGTCAGGCAGCTGCTGCTAAGGCAAATAAAATCATGGGGTGCATCAAAAGGGGCATAGATGCCCACGACAAGGAAATAATTCTACCCCTGTACAAGTCACTAGTCAGACCACACATGGAATACTGTGTACAGTACTGGGCACCAGTGTACAAGAAAGATATAGTGGAGCTGGAGAGGGTTCAAAGACGGGCAACCAGAGTAATAAGGGGAATGGGAGGACTACAGTACCCAGAAAGATTATCAGAATTGGGGTTATTTAGTTTGGAAAAAAGACGGCTTAGGGGGGACTTAATAACTATGTATAAATATATAAGGGGACAGTACAGAGATCACTCCCAGGACCTATTTATACCCAGGACTGTATCTATAACAAGGGGACATCCTCTACGGCTGGAGGAAAGAAGGTTTCTACACCAGCACAGACGGGGGTTCTTTACAGTAAGAGCGGTGAGATTATGGAACTCTCTGCCAGAGGAAGTGGTTATGGCAAACTCAATAAAAGAGTTCAAAAGGAGCCTGGACGTGTTTCTTGAAAGCAATAATATTACAAGTTATGGATATTAGATTAATAGGGACAGAACGTTGATCCAGGGATTTATTCTGATTGCCATATTTGGAGTCGGGAAGGAATTTTCCCCCTGGTATGGGGCAATTGGCATCTGCTTCATAAGGGTTTTTTGCCTTCCTCTGGATCAACACAGTAGGGACACAATATGTATATAGGTTGAACTTGATGGACTTTGGTCTTTTTTCAACCTTATGAACTATGTTACTATGTTACTATGTTACATAACAGAAACAAATTTGGATTTGGATTTAATCAAGAGCAGATTTAATAAACATCTCTTAGTTTTTATCATTCACAAGATGACATTACTCACAGTGGCATAGCAATGCTATTCAAAGGTGAATAATAACTTAGCACCAAAAGGAAGCATTAGGCTATATCTAGTTCTGAGCTGTAGGAATGTACTCATTTTACTGTAGGTTTATCAAGGTTGGTTTGGGGGGGAGGAACATGGCCACATGCGAGACCCAGATTAAAATTTAACTATATCCCCTTTTACAGAAAATATATTTCCATGTTGTAACTCATCCCATTAGGCACTGATTTTCAATTCTCTCTTGTAGAGATGAGATCTGTTTATTGATTGACTGAAATTCATTGGCAATACTGTAAAATATCTGGGAGCAATCATTAGGAGAGCGTATAAAACCATGCCTGAGAATTTCATTAGCGGAATGTGGAATAATCATACTGTGTCACATAATTCCGGATACTGGGCGCTGAGCATCCTAACCCATTAAGTCAGCAATAAGCAATATACAAGGCAATATTTTCAGAAAGCTGTGTATTTGTCATGTGTTGTAGCTCTGTCATCTTGGCCCCTGATTCCTTATCACACTGCCTGAAGTAAACAACAAAATGCATACCCCCAACATTTCAGGTGTCCGAATCAGGACACCCGTGTTAGGGGCTGTGATAAGAAGCAGGGAGAATGGAGCCGGCCTCGGAAACTGTATGGACTGAAAAGGAGGTCTGTGCTGCAACAGCACAGAGCTTCATAGACATTTGACCTTCTTGTGTTGGTAATGGGAGATCATAGGATCTCCCCAACTGGCCCAAGCTACCCTGGACAACAGACTGTTGGGACTGTTGGGAGGTTTGGATTACCATCCAACCTGACATTCTCACTAATGAAAGAGTCTATAGAAGAAAGGACTTTATCAGCATTGCCGTAAAGAATCAGCTAAGTATGGTGTATGAGCAGGAAAATATCACATTAGTGACAAATATGGCAGACTCCATGTCTGCAGATAAAGTTTATTGGAACCAAAAAAAAAAAAGCATTTTCTTCAGTACTAAACTACATTACTGGATGCTGCACTGTATGTATTGCTTAAAGAAAAAAGATGTATTTTTCTATGGGACTTCCCCTTTAATACCTGTACGCTAACGCTTGCTATATAACACACACACACATGCTGACCCAAACAATGGAACAGTGAGAATAGCTTGTATTGTAGTGCATTTACTTTGTCTCCTACTGCTTGCAAAATCCCAGTTTATTTTAATCTTCTCATTCATCCCATATCAGAGTTACAGCTTCAAAACAGATACCTGTGATGTATTATTTTTACAATTCAAAGAACTCAGATTATTTCACAATCATAGCAACTCCTATGTCTCGACATTGTTTAGAAAATCCCTCCAAATCCTTTCATTGTGTAATTCTATTTTCAACCAATTTATCAAGCAAGAATTTTATGTACAAATTTATTTTACACTCAACAGTTGTTTAATATAAATGGGTTTATATATGAGAGAGAGAGAAGTTCAAAAGCGTATGGCGTGACTAGGCGGCCTAGAATGAGTAAGACAAGCAGGGTTTGCCCTCTTGATGCTGTTCATTCAATAAAATAAAAGGTATTTCTATCTTAAATACTACTTCCCGTTAGACAAGTATTTAGGCCTAATGGCCACTGGCCAAGCGGGCATTTGCCTTTTCCCTGTTTTTGTTCTTTTAAAAAATCTATCTAAAAATATATTATGCAGGGGAAAAAATGAGTCATATAATGGAAGAATTCTCATGTTTCAAGCAGATTTATGAGCAGGAGGTGGAAGATTCTGAAATTTCATAGCAGATCCCGTTACACTGATTTATAATGCTTGGGTATTATCTGCAATCCTATTACAGTACAGCTGGCATAAACAGGTAAGAGTTGAGAACATGCATTCCAATATTTTAAAACAGAAGGAAAAGAAGGAAGGATATATTAAAGCGTTAAAATAATAATAAATAAATATATATATATATATATTTCTTGCTAAAAGTCTTCTTTCCTGAGTGTTAATTCAGCTACCATTAACGCGTATTCTGTGTGATCATTAATGCATTTCCACTAAATAAAGAAAAATAGAAATGAGCCGTATTGATCCAAGAGTAGAACTTTTAGTCAAAGCTGACACCTTTTATTGGGCCAACATAGATGTAAAAAATAATTATTAAGGACATCAGAGGACTTTTCTTCAGATGGCACGCTGGCTTTTGGTTACACTGATCCATCGTGCCTACAGGGTCAGGCTAACTCTGTGTATGTTATACAATAGACAGAATAGAGTAGACAAAACCAAGTACCTCTGCCTCCACTCATGGATCAAAGGATCCCCAAATATTGGGTAAGTAACTGTGTTTAATGGTCTCACTATTTTGGGAAGCAGTGTTCCTTTAATGAATAACAGATGCTACCAGCATCTACCGGTTTGAATGTCCAAAAACAGCCCATGGGGCACACAGTACAGCTTTCTCTTATCTATGTTGCAACTTACTTGCATGGCAGGATGCGAACTATGTCATTGTGTTTGTAGCTCTCGATGCAGACGGCACAGTGGTCAAAGTCCGGGTCTGTTTCCTAAATAGAGCAAAAAATAACATATATGCAGTTAATTCACAAGTACAGTGTGCCATTATTCTGCTTGCATTGCCTGTCTATTTTTATGCACAGTGGATTTTCCCCGACTGTCAGAGAGAATTCACCGCATCGGTGAACTCTGATCTCTGACAGCTGGGGAAGGTCTGCGCGATGGACGCAGACAACCCCCGCTGCAAGCTGCACCTCCTTCCGTCTGCAACGGAAGTTGTGTACGCGAATCGCGTAGACATCTACACGCTACCCTGGCTACACACCGGGGACTCAGAAGCACCGGTAAGTGGGGCGGGGGAGACAGGAGGATCCAGGTCCCCTGCAGCTCTGCGGGGGATCTGGATCTTAGTCGTCTCATAGTCAGACCTATTTAAGGTCTGATTATAAAACGACACCGATTATAAGACGAGGGGTATTTTTCAGAGCATTTGCGCCGAAAAAAACCTTGTCTTATAATCGAGCAAATACGGTAAAAGTTAATAAAAGTAATAATTCGACCCAGCACTGAATGTATCAGTTTTATTTATTGTTCCAACTTCATGTTTTACCTGTTTAGGCTTTTCACTGAGCATTCACATATTCCATCATTGCTTACGATCCTTCAATTCTATCAACATTATTTTAGCAGACCGTGTACGAGCCACATAGTCTGGAACGGAATATTTCATATTCTCATCTGATTTACTCATCATTCACTGGAACTTTCTAAATGAGAGATGCTTTATATGTTACATACTCTAAATATGTGTTGGGGTGAGGTCAGAGGCAGGGAGGTTGTTAACTGCACCCAGGAGGGGTCATAGTCAGGGGAAGGACCACCCGACCACTATGGCCAAAGAGCCACTTTGCACAAAATTGTAACTGTCCTGTGAAACAAACAGACACTTGGGAGTTGTGCTTTTATAGTCTATTTCTTTTAGCTTAACCATTTTTAGAACCAACTGGCAGACATCACTTCTGACTTCACAGCAACAAACATCTTCAAGATAGACAACTAAAGCTTAACCCAAATGCTTTAAGCTGTCTAACTAGGGTAGGAAAGAGAGGCGGACAGATATAGCTCCTAAAGAGATATTATCGCTCCCCGTGAAATGCAACCTGCTGAGTAAACGTTGGCTATTTCGTGATACAACTCTCCAAGACTGCAACTTACAGCAGCTGATTGCACGTGCGCATCAGACATGATCTCTGAATCCTAACTAAAAGCTCTCCATTGAAATTAGGTGGCGTTATTGACAAATGTGAAGTACAAAAGGCAAGGGCATTAGAAACCACAGCAGGAACTAAATTAGCAGGCGGTCAATATCACATGTAGACATGTCTGATGTGTCTGTAGGGATGAATGATGGGTGTGAGCTACGATGTTTTTTCAAGTTTGCTTGAATGGATTTAGCGAAATTGCTGAAAACAAGCATGGATCAAAATACATTACACTCGATGCTTTCTAGGATTATGAATAGGGCTTTGTGGATGTCCACTCCTGTCACATAAACAGTTACTTTTTATCTATACTTGGTTGTACACACACTGTAATCTTAGATTTTAGGGAAAGCTTACCAACATTGGCTCTGGTAGCTTTGTAGGGCCATTCCCACAGGACCTGAGAAGGATCACGGCTTAAGACCCCTGGTTCCCATGACGTAAGATGAAATCATACACTAAATGAATTAAATTAGGCCTTTATATAAATTCCACAAACTTATGGGCTTGTACTTGTCAAAGAGTGCATAATTCATGTCTGTCTGATAACCCTAGTAAAGGTTTTAATGCCACTGGAAAGCCACCCCAGGTTCTAGATTCTACTTGTTCTGGAAAGGAGTGGGGTGCATACAAAATTCCATGAGAGCTACAACCAATCCACAGGCCTCCAGGTAGACAACAATATTCTATAGCTTTTCAAATGGCGTTTGCTACATAAAACATATTCCAGAAGTCTGAGCAGCTGGTAGGTAGTAGCATCATCTGATCGTATTTAAATATACAGTGTTTCTAGTTTACCTTGTTGCTAAAAGCTACAGTGACCAAATTTCCCTTTAAAACATCTGACATAAACTTGGCTTTGGTGGAAGTAACACTCGTTATTTACACACATTTCTGTTGTTGTGATATGGCTGCCACAGTCCTGTAGAGCATCTAGCGTTCTTTTGGTGCCTGAGGCAAAGGGAGATTTGGCACAAATATAAGATGCATACCAGGTGTCCCTTTCACAGCGTGCCTTAGTAAGACTGCTAAAGATCAGATTTTTTATTTGAGAAATACTTCTAGGAAATTATCCCTATTGACCAGTTTACGTGTTTCTCTCCTTAAGCATTAACTCTTGAATACTTATAGAAGCATATGCAAGTTATTTATTTCTACATAAAGAAGGTTTGCACAGAGCTATATGTTTGGAGTACTTCACCTCATGCCCCACACAAGTGATTTCACAGCTAGGTATGTTTTTGACATGTTTCAGATGGAATACATTGGCTACAGCTCTTCCCATAAAAAAACTGGTCCATCTAGTCTGCTCATTTTTTTTCGGTTGTTGGTCTTTTCCTATACTCAGGGTAGCTATACGTCCAACCTGTCACCCCCTCACCTTCATCCTCTGCTGCTGTGACCTCTAGGTCACAGCAGCCCTCGAAGGGAAGGGACCCTTCTGGTAGCAGCAGTGGAACTACGCTCCGCCATCTTCTCAGTATTCTGCTGCATCCAAAAGGGCTGCGGGATACAGTCAGCGGCTTACCGCACATGCACGTATCATGTTTAAAAATCAACACTAGCTACTAGTGAAGAATTACACATAATCTACATTCCCTAGAGAAGATAATGCAACCTAAGCAAAGTTGATGTGTTATATCAGTAACACAGACGTACAGGACCAGAGCAATTTTTCTTATGTCCTTTCCAACCATTATTTACCTCTTTCACATTTAGTGCACCCACACAAATTATATTTTTTTTTCAGGAAAACTAGGGCTTTTTAAAAACCATATTCATATATGTAAGACATTATTTTGCCCCAATAAAATAAAATAAAATGATAAAACATTTATTCATACTTCTACTTGTATTTAAATTACAGTATATTGTTATTACAAATGGGAAAAATTCATTCTAATCTTTTATATATTTTTTAACCCCTACCTAACATATTAGTTTGCATGACAGTCAGCGTTTCTGTTTTTATGTGATTAAACCTTCCTCAGTTCAAGTGCAATTAATGTTTTGTCTAAAGGAACAGTACTGGTGAGCAGCCACAATCTTGTCAACATAGAACTTGAACTCAGGCATAGTTATGAAGTATGACCATCTCAATAAACTGAATCATAAGTTCTATGTAGTTTTGAAGGCATTTACCTTATCTCCCTTCTTGACTGTTCTTGTTGTCAGTTTCCCGATGGCTTTCTTAGCTGCGTCCCCGAGGCGACGCTGTAGGAAAAAAGATAAAATCAGAAAAATAAATAATATGAAAGACTAGGCAGAAGAAACTGGACAAGTTCAAAAAGACAAAAAGAAAACATGGATCTCCTCAAACATGAAGCACGTTTGACAGCATGAAATGTTACTGGATTAATGTGAAACAGAGTGCAGTAAAAACTGAAATAGAAATTCTTCATATGTTGTAATGACATCACAGAACTAATATGGAGAAGCATTTCTTATAAGGAAACCTCTTCACATCCTAATTGAAGGACACACTTTATCAAAGAGAAACATTGTGTTAATTCATATATTAACCTCATACAAAAGCACATCTTAATTTCTTTGATGAGCCCAAAGTACTTAGCTGTACTTGTAATATTAGATCACGTGGATTGTCGCAGCTTTGAAAATGATTGCAATAATGGGATTTTTAAGGAGGAAATATTATCTTACTGGAAGTTGCATCAATTAAATGTGCTAGGACTCGTAGGAAAGGCAGCCCCATTGGACTGCTATCTAGACCACTTTGTATCTATTAGGCATGGTCACTTACACTAACAAGTATACTTGGGGGCATTCTAAATGAGATGATCCAGAGATGCTTCATATATCAACCCATCATAAATACTGTATGCATTAACTCACTGTAAGCAGTGGACAATTTTCTTCATATAATAATAGATTCGGAAAAGGTAAAGTCATTGTGATTTAGGTCGCCTGTATTTATTAGGGATTTTAGTAGTGTTGTACCAGTAACTGAATCACAAATTGAAACAGAATATGAGAACAGAACAGGGAATGTAAATGGTTTCACCTGGATTGTCCGGTTTCGCTGGCCACCTGGTTTGAAGCCAGAGAGGGGAGTGGTGTTTAGGGCCCCTCTGGGTCTAGCGCCACCCCCTGATTGCCGCCGCCCCCCCAAAATAGGTGGGGGTTCTGGGCAGCCAACCACAGAAATTTCTCATGTATGAATATATGTCAACCCCAGGCTGGTAAATACATACTATTTCACTAAAGACCTACATCTTCTGCATATTTCCAGTTTAGGCAATGGCTCTATTAGCTTTCATTAGCCTACCAGGCATTACTAGGAGACATTTGATAAGCATGTGGCCCTTTTGTGTGATCAGGCCCCCTGTGTGCTGATGCTCAATGGGCCGGTTACAGGAGAGACCTCTGATCTCCCCAACTGGCTAATTTACACTATGGATAGACTGCATCAAAAGGAGATGTCCCCCTCACTACCACAGAGTGCCGTGATATGACATCACGTCGTGGAGCTCCATGTCTTAAAGGCGCATTTTAATGCAGTAAGGATGGTGGCCATGGACGGGGAGGCTATGGGCGCTGCCTGGGTCGGGCCTCGGGCGGAACCAAAGGTAAATCCACTGCTGCTGAGAACATTTAATAATACTAGCTGGGACTAGTTACTTGTCACTATTACTGATGCTTCTAGTGTAACCGTGTTTATTTGCTGAACCCATAGCCAGCACTTGTTTGTCAGTTTATTTGTAAGGGGCTATTCTGCATCATGTAAGCTGGAAGGTTGTAGAAATATCAAATTATTTCCAGTCCTGATGTCTCCCTCTCTTGTCTCTAACCTTCTTAAAGTGTCTTTTAATAAATCTTTATGTAACTATGTAACAGACCAGTTGCAGTGAATGTTCCACTTTTACGTTTTTAAAACGTATATAATTTTACAGTATAAAAAACATGTTAAATAAAGATCTGGAGAGCAAGACTTTTAAGTGTCTCTCTTTAATAAATAATAAGTTACTATATATATATATATATCTATATATATCTATATATATCTATATATATATATATATATATATATATATATATGAAGGTAGCATTTTAGATCACCCTGACATTCAGACCAAGAGCAGTAGACCCCAGGGTGCACAGAACAAAGTAGAAATGTCCTATTCCTTTGAAAAATATATTTTAAATAAAAAGAGTTGCACCATTTAAAAAGAGCCAAAAAAGATCAATCCCGAGACCAGATATCAATCCAGTCCAAGCTGCACACAACAGGAGAGAAAAGGTCAAGCCTAATGTTTCCCATCTAAACTGATGAAGGTCAGCCTTTAATTAGCTTGTTGCCTCCAGTCCCTTAAAGAAGGAAACATTCTTCTTTTAGTGAAATCTTACTTAATTTACATCAATTAGCCCTTTCCCAAACGCTACGTTTTGTAGCTCGGCGCCTTATGTTAACCTGTGTTGTTTACCAATTAAACCATAAATGCATTAAAAACTGAGCTTATGCAGTAGCGTACCTAGCGGGGGGCGCCAACTTGCCGGCACCCCTCCAGAGACGGACAGCAATGTCCGCCGCTGGAGGAGCAGGCTCGTAAGGGAGCGGTATCGGAGGTCTTTAGCAGACCTCCGGCTCCCTTGAGTGATTTTAAGCCGGGTTCAACCCTTGAACCCGGCTTAAAACCACTCAAGGGAGCCGGAGGTCTGTTAAAGACCTCCGATATCGCTCTCTTGCGATCCGCGCGGCAACAGCTGCTGTGCGCTGGGATTTGTTGTCAGATCCCGGCGCACAACACTGAAGCCGCGCCCCACTGCCGTCCGTGCCCTCTGACCCGGAAGAAGACAGAAGAACTGAAGAAGAGGAGCGAAGAGGAGGAAAAGAAGCTGTAAGGAGAAAAGAGGAAAGGTAGGAAAGCATTCAGTGAGTGAGAGTTGATTGGTATATGTGTGGATTGGTATGTGTGGATTGGTATGTGTGGATTGGTATGTGTGTGGATTGGTGTATGTGTGGATTGGTGTATGTGTGGATTGGTATGTGTGTGGATTGGTATGTGTGTGGATTGGTATGTGTGTGGATTGGTATGTGTGGATTGGTGTATGTGTGTGGATTGGTGTATGTGTGTGGATTGGTGTATGTGTGTGGATTGGTGTGTGTGTGGATTGGTATGTGTGTGGATTGGTATATGTGGATTGGTGTATGTGTGTGGATTGGTGTATGTGTGTGGATTGGTGTATGTGTGGATTGGTATGTGTGTGGATTGGTATGTGTGTGGATTGGTATGTGTGGATTGGTGTATGTGTGTGGATTGGTGTATGTGTGTGGATTGGTGTATGTGTGTGGATTGGTGTATGTGTGGATTGGTATATGTGTGGATTGGTATATGTGTGGATTGGTATACGTGTGGATTGGTGTGCGTGTGGATTGGTGTGCGTGTGGATTGGTGTGCGTGTGGATTGGTGTGCGTGTGGATTGGTGTGCGTGTGGATTGGTGTGCGTGTGGATTGGTGTGCGTGTGTGGATTGGTGTGTGTGTGGATTGGTATATATGCGGATTGGTATATGTGCGGATTGGTATATGTGAGGATTGGTATATGTGCGGATTGGTATATGTGCGGATTGGTATATGTGCGGATTGGTATATGTGCGGATTGGTAAGTGTGTGAGAGTGATGGGTGTTATGCTGTACCATTTCCAATGTATTTTTCATTATATAATTATGCTCTAGTACATCATAACTCCCATCACTCTATACTGTTCCATACAGTGGCAGAGCTGGGAGACAGAGGCCTTGCACCCCCACCGCAGGACTCCTGAAAGGTAAGTGAACTTCAAAGTGGGAGAGGGTAGAAGTTAGGAGGGGGTAGATAGGGAGAAGGGAGTGAGACGGGGGGATAGGGGGTAGATAGGGAGAAGGGAGTGAGAAGGGGTAGGTAGGACAAAAGGGAGTGAGAAGGGGTAGATAGGGCAATCATACTCCTATCATGCCAAGTCTGCGAGTACATCCTGGAATCTGGGTATGCCTGGGCATGACAGAAATGTGATTCCTGTTAACAATCATATATATATATATATATATATATATATATATATATATATATATATATATATATATATATATATTAATATTGTTATTTAATTGTTTTGTCCTATTTTGGTGTGTTACTTACTTGAAATAAAAGTGTTAGATTTTTTTTTATGGTGTGGGGGGGCCCATATTCGGTTTCGGCCAGGTAAATGCTGCATTTTCCGTTTCAGTCCAGAATTCGTTTCGGTGCATCCCTACTACTAATGAAGTGGTAGGCCTACACCACATCAATGTTTGGCTTAGTATATAGTGATAGGAGTTATGCTGCACTATTGTCAATGTCTGGCTCAATGTATAGTGATAGGGATTACGCTGTACCACCGTCAATGTGTGCCTCAGTATATAGTGATAGGTGTTATGTTGTACCACCCTCATTGTCTGCCTCAGTATATATTGGTAGGTGTTATGCTGTACCACCGTCAATGTCTGCCTCAGTATATAGTGATAGGTGTTATGCTGTACCACCGTCAATGTCTGCCTCAGTATATAATGATAACAGTAAGTGTTATGCTGTACCACCTTCAGTGTCTGCGCCGGTATATAACGGTAGAAGCTATGCAGTTTTAAAGTGTGTGGGGGGGGGTGCCACATACAGGATCCGCCCCAGGTGCCAAATACTCTAGGTACGCCCCTGAGCTTATGTATATATCAAGGCAGCAGCCCAGGATTAGTATGGTTATTCTTATTTATTGTATTTCATATATATTTTTTTTCATTAGGTAAAAATGGACTTTAGGTTTTGACCGCCTTGATAAGGGTGGAGCGCAAAGAAGCTGTCACTGTTTCGCTGGACTATTAAGGAAGGTCGTCCCCGCAGAAGTTCTTCCGCCCAAACTACCGCTACTGAGAGGGGAATTCCCAGCAGCAGCAGTCCAGGACTTAGATGATCCCAACAGTGGACAACCTCCCACCAGCTGGAGATAGACTCTGAGCGGCAGCAGCCGCGGCAAGGCACAGCACGAGACAGGAGCACAAAGCAGGATAGTCGGACGAGCCAGGGGTCTGATACACGGAGCGGGTAGTCGGACGAGCCAGGGGTCTGATACACGGAGCAGGTAGTCGGACGAGCCAGGGGTCAAAACCAGAGATAACAAGCAAAGGTACCGAATCGTGGAGCAAGGGAGAGTCAGGCAAGCCGAAGGTCAAAACAGGAAACAAGATGCACGAGCTAGATACACGAACTGAAGACCACAACAGGGTGCTTGTGAAAGGCACAGCCGGCTTTTAAAACTGGCGCCATTCCACAAGCCCCTCCCAGACCAGGACCCAAACCACGCCCCCCAGCCGTCCATCAATCCTCCTGCAACGTGCAGCGTGCCCGGGAGGCGGACCGACGACCGGAGGACGGGTAAGTATACTGGCTCCGGGAACTACTGTTCCCGGGGCCGAAGCCTCCCCGTGTCCTACTACCTTGGGCGGAGGGTCGTCCGCTGTCCGGGAGGATGTTTTCCCGGGACCCGCGGACAACCCTTCGCCCGCTACTAGTGCCGCGGGCGGAGGACCGACCTCCGTCCCGAACGGCCGGCGTACGGGACCCGCGGCCAGACCTCCTCCCGGCGGCGTCCGGAGCCGTGACGGAGACACTCCCGGCTGCGTCCGGAGCCGGGACGGAGACACTCCCGGCTGCGTCCGGAGCCGGGACGGAGACACTCCCGGCTGCGTCCGGAGCCGGGACAGTGACAGAAGCACAGGGATTTCTGTGTGCCTTTTAAACGAAATTGCTCCAAAAAAAATGTGTAACTAGCTACAGATAGTTTCGATAAATCAATGAAGTCATGGTTAATGCTGTGAAGTGCTGAAAAGTTCCCCTTTAAGAGGTTTGCACACAACAGAATAGAATCCCGATCAGTTACAAGCTTTTTCCTTAAGTGAGTTAAGGATACATAAGTTATTTCTAAGACACATTCTATGCTCGTTAGCAAGTTGATGGAAACCAGGCCCCCTCTGTGCATTGGACTGGGCTACAATTTCCTTTTCCTGCTTACTGTGTCCTATTGTTTTGTCAATACTGCAAAAAACAGACTATGAAGAATCACGAAGGTTAAGGAACGGTTCCTTGGCAGCCAACGGTAAGGATCAATAAGGAAAGAGAGGTTCGGATTTCTGCTTTGAAAAAGCATAAAATCTAAAATCAGACTTCCAAGTCCTAAGCAGGTGAACTTCACACTTGGATTGGGTTTAGGTTCAATTAATAAGTGATGTAAGTGTTCCAGGCCTAATGCGTATGAACATGGTTATAATGGAAATAGGTATAAAAGGTGTATTGTACACAATTCTTCAGAATACTAGAGATTTTCCTATTACCATGGTTGTAGATCTACTTCGGTGTTTAGGGTCATTGTCCTACTGCATCACCCAACTTCAGCTGCCAGACAGCCACCCTGACATTATATTACATGATACCATGTTCTCTTCCCCCGTATTTTACCATTGGGATGATGTTTTCATGTGGTGCCCATTTTACGCCTTATGTAGTACTGAGTGTTCTTCCCGGACAATTCAAATTTAGTTTCATCAGTCCACAAAACATTTTCCCAGTAGCATTGTGTACTGTCAAGGTGCTCTTTGGCAAACTTCAGACGTGCAGCTGCTTCCTCTGTGGTGTCCTGCCATGGACTCCATGCATTTTGCAATATTTTGTGTATGGTAGACTCATGTACAGAATTTTTAACCAGTTCCAATGATTCCTTCAAACCTTTAGCTCTGTTGTGCCCTTGGAATTAGCTGGGCGCTCACTTCTTGGAAGAGTTACTATATTGTCTCCATTTATAAACAATTTGTCTAACTGTGGACTGATGAGTATGTAAACTCTTTGAGATTACTTTGTAACCTTTTCTAGCTTTATGTAAATCAACAACTCTTGATTGTAGGTCTTGTGAGATTTCTTTTTTGCGAGGCATGGTTTACATCAGAAGATGCTTCTTTAGAATAGCAAACTTAAAATGTTTGAGTGTTTTTTTATGTCAAAGTAGCTCTAAAACACACCTCCAATTCTGTTTCATTGATTGGATTCCAGGTTTGCTAACTCCTGACTGCAACTAGCTTTTGTTGAAGTGATTAGCCTAGGAGTTCACATACTTTTTACTAACCCACACTGTGACTATTTGAATGATGTATTCAAAATAGTCAAGAACAATATAACAATTTGTGTTATTAGTTAAAACAGATTATGTTTGTTCATTATTGTGACTTAAATGTAGATCATATCATATTCTAAGACAAATTCATACATAAATGCTGGTAATTCTAAAGGGTCAACTTACTTGCTTTATCCTTTTAATGTCATCAGCTCAATAACTTGCATGCGCATCTTTTAATACACAGATCATAATCTAAATTTATTTATTTTGGGAAGAATAAAGGCGGAAGAAAGTTTTTTTTAAAAAAAATCAACAATTTAGTGGCAATAGACATTAAGTAGTGATGCCGGTGAATGCTTGATGTACTGGCACTCCAATAGACATGGCAGTAAAATGCTTTACAGAGTACTTTTAGAGAAAAGCTTTCTGAAAAGCACAGTTTCTATTTACACGCAGATAAAAAAAAATGAAAGGAAAAGAAAAAAAAATGTTTGCCGGGATCGGGTTTTAAATACGCCAAATGGAGCTCTCATAGCTAATAGCTCCGTCTTCTCCTTTACAACATCTGAGAATTTCAAACAGAGATTTTTAAGCACTGTCACCTTCTCATTAAACATTCATTGGCTGAAGCTTTTTCAGCACATAAAAATTTCATCAAGTTTCGCCTGACCTTTAGAAAACAGTCAGGAAAAAAGAAAGGTCGTTTCTTACATGGCAATTCGTCTAATGCGTGAGACTTATTTCATTTCTTGAGGGTTGGTGTGTGTGTGTGCGCCAGTGTTTCTTTGTGTTGTGTTGTACATATGTTGCAATTTCCCTGCTGTTCTTTTGAGATTTTCCATCTGATGGAAACAAGGAATAATAATAATGCATCTACAGGACTGATTTCCCTTTAAAGAAAAGTGCAAATGTATAGAAATGCTTTTAATATATTTTCTGCAAAATCAAGCATAATTATAACAAATGAAATTTTATGTATATCAATTATTTTGCACTTATCTTTAATCATGCATTTTAGTTGAGCTCTATATGAAAGGGGGGCTGAATAGGTAGTTGTAACTTAACTTGGAAATGTTACGTTTCCGAAAAATTACGTTTTACAGCTGAATACACATAATAATCCCATGTGATCTTGTTTACAGAACAAAAGTTTGTGAGAGTAGCAACCGTAACTTCTTAATCACAGGAACTTGATGACTATTTCTCCCCATGACAGGGCAGAGATAATACCTCCGGTGAGGGCCGGACAGTGCAGGAAATCCAAAGCCACCGATCTAAGATTCCATAATGTACAATATCCCCATGTTTTTAGGTAAATTTCTCCAAACTAATTACCGTATTTGCTCGATTATAAGACAAGGTTTTTTTCAGAGCAAATGCTCTGAAAAATACCCCTCGTCTTCTAATCGGGGTCGTCTTCTAATCAGACCTCAAATAGAGGTCTGATTATGAGACTAAGATCCAGATCCCCCGCACCGCTGCAGGGGACCTGGATCCTCCTGTCCCCCCCCCATTTAACACCCCCCCACACACACTTACCGGTGCTTCCTGCTGTATTGCCGGGGCAGTGGGTTGACGTCTATGCGATCCGCGTAGACAACGTCCGCTGCAGCCGGAAGGAGGTGTGGCTAGCAGCGGGGGTTGTCTGCGTCTGTCGTGCATACCTTCCCCGACTGTCAGAGATCAGAGTTCGCCGCACCGGTGCGGGGAACTCTGATCTCTGACAGCCGGGGAAGGTATGCGCGACGGACGCAGACAACCCCCGCTGCCAACTCCACCTCCTTCCGGCTGCAGCGGAAGGAGACGTCAACCCGCTGCCCCGGCAATACAGCAGGAAATTGGAAGCACCGGTAAGTGTGTGTGTGTGTGCGTGTGTGTGTTAAATGGGGGCATAGGGCATTTCTGGAATGCCTTATACCCCTATATGCCACTCTGGCACTTAGGGGGTTAAAAGGCATATTATGGGGCAGTGGCATATAGGGAGGTATAAGGCATTTCAGGAGGCAGAGTGGCGTTAAGGGGGCATTTAATAGAGCACTCTGCCTCCTGAAATGCCTTATACCTCCCTATATGCCACTCTGCCCCATAATATGCCTTTTAACCCCCTAAATGCCAGAGTGGCATATAGGGGTATAAGGCATTTCTGGAGGCAGAGTGCTCTATACAATGCCTTTTAACTCCCTTAATGCCACTGCCTCCTGGAATGCCTTATACCTCTCTATATGCCACTCTGCCCCATAATATGCATTTTAACCCCCTAAATGCCAGAATGGGATATAGGTGTATAAGGCATTTTTGGAGGCAGAGTGGCACATAGGGGGTCAAAAGGCATACCATGGGGCACAGTGGCATATAGAGGGTTAAAAGGCATATCATGGGCCACAGTGCCATATTGGTGTGGCAAGCCTGGGGGCAGATGTGCGTAACTGGGGGACAAGTTGGAAAATACAAGGAAATAAAAACAAAAAAAATATTTTTCTCAATCATAGCTTTTATTTAAAAAAATAGTTTACATGAATTAACATTTACTGGTAAAACTTTTTTCCTTTAGGGTCGTCTTATATTCAGGCTTTTTCTTTTTTTCCTAAGTTAATATTCAGATTTAGGGGGGTCGTCTTATAATCAGGGTCGTCTTATAATCGAGCAAATACGGTATATGTTAAGTAGAAGACCAAAAACAAAACCTGTGACTGTGTCAGTTTACTTTAAGAATCATAGACATAATGGAGCATCTCTACTTTTTTTTTTTGCTTTGAAGATGCAATGCTCCCAAAAGGGGATTGTTAATAGCTGTTCCACATAGGGAGCCTCATAAAATATTGGCCACATAAGTTTTTCATCATGTAGAGAGAAGTAAAAGAAAGCTATCTGTCATTTTGTTTTTCTCTTTAATGTCTCTTAAAAGCTGTGATTAAAATGTATTTAAATACAGTTGCCTAGAAACTGCCTTTAGAGCCCTGTCATTCTTCTAAAGCCAGCCTTTCCTAGAAATATACACACTTTAGGCATGAATGCAACGAGCGCCAGGATCATGTGTTTTCACTCACGTGACGTAACTGTTAGAGGGCGCTCTTTGGAATGCCAGTGTATCATATGAAAGGTCCAATAGGATTCCTAAAATCCACATATTGCCCATATAAAGTAGAACTGTTAACGTAAAGGGGTATAAAAACTCATGCTTAGAAGGGCAAGGTCTCCTTCTTCTCCATCTTTTCAAGAATACAGAACCTACAGTACCTACAACAATTGTCTCACTACTTTCTTCAATGAGTGCTTTAGTGCTATATGTATATTACTTTGTTCTAACAGATAAACCTATTTATGGAGACATAGAAGTTGTGGTCTTGATTGCTCTTTGGTCCCAGAAATGTTTAGATGTTTAAAAAAAACCCACAGGTATCTAATGCTTCCCATATGTATTACACCACAACAGTCCAACCACCAGCAGCTGCTCCCACCTGCCATTTTGTACTCATGTCAAACTGTATGACCCAAGCGGCCCATGACAGATCTCTATCTCCGCTTAACAATATCCATGCCAGCCGTAGTACACAATCATTAATGGTAACATAAAACAGTGTAAGAACATATGTGAGGTGCAATCTGCAGCTTTCCTGTAGCACAGGGCCTTAAAGGGACATTCAAGCCATCGTATGTACTTTAATGCACATGAAAGCTTTTTGCTAAACTTTTTGCATCCATATACATAGAGGTATCCAGCAGAAACATATACAATAACATTCAGACAATGTTTTCATAACATTTTGAACAATATATTTTTTTTATGGCAGGTCTACTTTAGTAGGGCGAATGTTGTGTTTCTTTCACATAAGTACTTCTATGGAGAGGTGGCTTATAAAGCGTTAATGGCTTACCTGGTTCCGATCACGAGCACTTGTGTACCTGATCTTCTGTATAAAGTAAAATATCAACCAGGCCGATGAAATAATCATAAGGACTATGAAAGAGATGGAAACGAAGACCAGCGATCCTCGGCTGAAATTCTTAGGAGGATTACGTGGCCCAACTGCGATGGCCATAAGAACAGATATATTCCTCTCGACATAGCTCAAGATATCTCGACCTGTTGACTCGGAGATTATTATGGCAACTATATCTCCCGTTCCTTAAAAAAATGAAAACATTTCTGATGAAGAAGACAAATAATATACCAACATTTTATGGATGCAAAAATGCCATTTTTTTTTAACACATACAAAGGGGTCATTCTCACTTTAAAATTGAAGCAATGAGTTGGGATATATTTTAAAAACAATATATCTCCTAAATGCATGGATTTTTTTTTTCTTTCACACATTTGATGTATCTCGTAATCATTTTAGTGTCATATTCTGAAAAAACTGTAAATGTGCATAATTTTATACATAGAAACATTGCATATAGAGGTTGGGGAATTTGGTATTTAGCTATCCTTTTATTATGTAAAAGTTATGTTTTTCCTTTTTCTCTCTCTCTGCACACATTAGTAAGGAAATTCTAATAAAGATACACATTATTTCTGTTTCATGTTCAGGCTCTTTAACGGTGTCCGGTTTCTATTTCATTCGTATTTGTGCTTAAGAGCTCATAATTCACTAGTCTGTATTCATGTGAAAATCAAGCTTATAAAAGAAAGGCCCCGTCGCCATAGTGGCAGAAAGAAGCTGCAAAAGGTTTCTTATGGAAGTTTTTTTTTTTAAATATTTAATCCTTTCATGGAAAAAAGTGACAGATATACGAATATAACAGATATGGTCAAGTCGTTGGGGTTTGGTGGCCACGCAGCATTAACTCGGCTTAGAATATAGTAAATTACCCTGCTCACAATATATATAAAAAAAGATAGGACCATTTACGCTATGAAGACAAATATATCTTCAAAAATATTTTAGTCAAATACCTACTCATTTCTAAAATACTTTTGAATGCTTTCTCCTTAAAAAAGTTATGAAAGAAACTGCTTGGCGTCCCTACAGTATTTGTATTTTACTGAAATGCCTGTTGATGACCCCATCTCATCAGCTCTACCAAGTTTATGAAGGTTAACATTTCCAAAAACATCTTCCAAAAATGAATGTCCTTTTCTTTAGCCAACATAAGACAAGTATCGATATAAGAAAGGCGTTCTACTGCGATCATAAGTGCAGCTGACGTTATACTACTTGGTAGGGATTAGTTGATGAATTGATGGGGTGTTTTTTTACTAAGTGAACATGAGGTCACAGATCTCCAGAGCTTGCACTAATCTGCCGCTGAAGACTTACGGAATTATTACCAGGCATCTGTGTTATCGTGCCACTGAGTTATTGTTGCTGTAAACATCTGGTCCGTCTATATTTTTGCTCAATATAACCTTTCACAAGTGAGTACCAATTTCACATTGTGATCCACAAAGCTGCGAGAGCACAAAATACAGACGATGAGCAGGAACAGACAGAGATGTACTGTGCATGAAAGGTGACCTTGGAGCTATTCTCTGTGTAATATAAAATGAAAGCCCTATGCTGTTTGACCTCTTGTGAACTAATGTCCACACTCACACCCAAAATCCTACAATGTATTCACACTCTAAATAAACCATGTAAACCATGTGTTTCAACAGTAAACACAATTGTAATTATGTGATTTTTCTTCCACAGTAAATTAGCTCAACCCTACTGTTGCTGATTATTGTTAATTCAGGCGGCCTTTGTAAGGGCGAGTGGGAAGGGTAATAATTTGATTCATTTGATTTCATTAGATAATACTGGTCCTGCCACAGACTGCCACTTATTTCAGTTTCCATGAGGTAGACTATTATATCCCAAAAAGCATTTACACTTATTGACAAGCAAATAACACAAGCTACAGGTAGGTCCAACAGACGAACATACTTATGCTGAGAGCTGTTATGGTGACAGACACACAGAGTTTGATGCCAGCATATTATCTGGAGTCCACTCTTCCCTACCTTGCTTCTGAGACTCTCTGAAGCCAACGGTTTCGATAATCAGTCAACGACATGCCTTGAGAGACTGGATCAGTGTGTGGTCCTACAGACATAGCTCAAAAATAAACCTTATGAAACTGAGGCTTACAATCCAGATCAGTGATTCTGAAACAAGGTGTTATACACATCCCCTCAAGGCAAAACTGAGCAATTCTGTAATCCAGGACCATTCGTGATCCTGGGGATAGGTTTTAAAATTAACCTGGACGCATACTGGCTAAATAATATATAAAGTGAAAGTTCTTCCACTCAGCAGGAGACCTAATCAACCTCCCCCCAGCCTTACCCAGACAGTATATCGGGGGGGGGGGGGGTAAAATCTTAATTAAGAAAATGAATCTTTGCATCACAATTATTATGGCAGATGATTGCTGCACACAAAATCGCTGAAAAGAAAATATCTTCATTGCGAATTAAGGAGTCCTATCATAGATTTTTACAACCCATACAAAATTCTATTTCACCAATTAAGATAGTGTGCATAAACATATATCATCTGCCAGAAACCGCCTAAGTGCAGTGCATGCCAGGCATGAATATTGCACACTTAATCCTATTTAGATCAATATGAATAACTGTTTGATTTGCATGCATCACTGATAACGTTTCCACAAAGATATGGGTTTTAGTGTAGCATTTAAAATGGATTCATTTTTCTCTATGCTGGCCAAAACTATTCTTAAAGAACCGGAAGAACCAAATTCATTCTTCCACAAATTTGAGATGTGGCCTGTGGTTTTTTTTACCTTTTGACGGTTGATCCCTAAAATAAACTAACCAAGGATATTTTTAATTGTATAATTATATGTTTCCAAGAAGTTACACGCAACGGAGCAGGAAACGTGCACTATATTGGGTAGGACATAAATATATACAGTTCGGTCTGGAAATATTTGGACACTGACACAATTTTCATAATTTTGGCTCTGTACGCCCCCACAATGGATTTGAAATGAAACAACCGAGATGCAATTAAAGTGCATTTTTTCTTTTTTTGCAGCCTAAGGATGGTCTGATTCACTTGCATTGAGAGCTCCTTGGACCGCATGTTGTGGGTTCACAGCAACAGCTTCCATATACTAATGTCACACCTCGAATCAACTCCAAACCTTTCACCTGCTAAATTGATGAATAAATAACAAAAAAAAGTCAAATTCCTTTTGGTCCCTTTAAAAAGAGGGGGCTGCATATTAAAGCGCTGTAATTCCTAAACCCTTCCTCCAATTTGGAAGTGAATACCTTCAAATTAAGACTGAGATAACACACTTTAAGCCCATATTCATTATTTAACTGTAAATTTATTTTGGTAAAAAGCCGAAATACCAAAACTTCTGTCAGTGTCCAAATGTTTCCGGACCTAACTGTGCGTAGACGCATGTTGGATATGAGTACATTGCAACGAGCCCTAAAAATCACAATAATGTAAACAGAAACATCAGAAAACGTGTATTTAAAATGTTGGGAGGTAGGCAGTGAAAATGCCTGCAGATATAAACCATTGCCTGATATGTAAAATATATTAATCACATTGAGTATTCTCTCCATGGCTGAGTGGGCGTTCCACGCTGAGTTCATTCTTTATGGCAATGCATGTGCTGTTACTTGTATGTTTTATGCGCTGCGCAGCCCTCTTTTTTAGTCTACTTTAGTCTCACTCAGCATTTGACAGTTTTGCTAATAAGTATAACGGGACTAGACAGGAACGTGGACACGTGGCTGGCATAATCAAAATGTAAATTTGTGAACGATTCATTAGCGTTTTAGTCTCTCTCAATGATACCTCTGCAAACTTGACTTCACATCTGTTTAATTGGCAAAACTGACGGTAAAAAAACCGGGGATTTTATTAAACTCCGAGACATGTTTAAATGTACTAAAAAATTATAGCATTCTATAGACCTTACCCTTAAACGGTTAATCTAAAACACCGTTTTACACCGTTGAACATTAAAAATAACCCTGTCTTGAGCTGCCTCCATAGTAGTAACTCGCCAAACACCACTGGCCGTAACCAAACCCCAACAGGTAGGTCGGGCACTACCCACCAGAATTTCACAACTATCGTCCCTCTCCATAGTACCTGCTCCAATCAACCTCACATCTTGGTTCCCTCCAGCCCAGGTGGGTTAACATGACCCCCCAAAACTCCTTCTCACAAAGGCAGGAGCTCAACGCTAACACTTGTGCCTAAGTGAAGCCAATAAATTGGGAGTGTGGGTGCAATAACTCTATTAGTGAATAATAAATGAAAAGGAAGTAGCCCCTGACTAGCTAACTATCAAATTCCAAACCAGCCGAGCCCACAAGCCAGCCCTCTCTATTTTTGCCCCCCACAGGCTCGATCATGCCCTCTTTATGCTTAGACATCTCCAAAGGGGTTATCCTCAGTAATGCCCTGAGAAGTATGACTCCAATAAAATGTAACAATAGTTAATTGACTGTTGGACGACATCCGAGAAAATGTAACTAGATTATATTGACTGTTGGCTGACGTCCAAGAAAATCTGGGACAAGGGTAAAAGGGCCAAAACTGACGTCAGAGCTGGATAATACAAATGTGAGTAACTAGAACAATTGAGTGTTTACCCAATCCGCTGGTTTGTCTTAGTCTGTCTATTCTAGTTTTGTCATCCCCTCTGTATGTATGTACTGTAAGAAGCGCTGCATAAATTGTTTAGCGCTGCATAAATAAAATATAATAATAACAATATTAATATTAAATAAAGATAATAATAATAACACAAACGATAGGTTAGTTTCAGTTTCTTCTCAGGCATGACATATGCCCTTTAATATTTGTTAATTTTACATTTCTTTCAATGGGTATATTTAACTCAAAAACTCTGTATGGAATTTTGGCAGTTTAAATGTATTTTTTTAATGATTCATTTTCATCAATTGTACATTCAATGCACGTTTTGAAATATATGTATATATTTAAAAAATAACTAACA
Source organism: Sceloporus occidentalis (assembly GCA_023333645.1). Taxonomy (NCBI): domain Eukaryota; kingdom Metazoa; phylum Chordata; class Lepidosauria; order Squamata; family Phrynosomatidae; genus Sceloporus; species Sceloporus occidentalis. The sequence continues at coordinate 988,252 of JALMGF010000036.1, read as the reverse complement.
ATTTAGGTAAAGTATAACACATATAATTTTGCATTAATGCCAATGGTTATATTTATCTCCAAGTACTCTGTACTTTTATAATACATTTCCATTACCTGAACATTCTGTGGACAATAATGTTTTATAATTCTGAATTGGAGACACAAGTTTAGGTATGCTCCCCATCCTGAACTGCTTAAGATTGTCTATTTACAATTTAGAAGATATATGCGTAATTGGATGCTAGGAATATAGTTTTTCTTAAATTCCTTCCAGGAAGTAAGTATTAAAGGACCCTATTTTTCCCCATGTGACTTGATATTCTATTACAGTAATTGTCTTGTCCCATATTATTCCCAGTAAATCATTACAAAGGCTTGTTCTGTAAATGTAAGAGGAAACAGACAGACGTTGTCTTGTGTGCTGTGGTGCCGGCAAGAAGAGACCGCACCATGATGAGTTTGTGGGCAGCCATTAGTGTGACTCTTGCAGAGAAGTCAACTTCTGGACATTGATTACTTGAGTGATGCCGAGAAACATAATTAGTACGTTTCATCTCAAGGCAGCCATTTTATTACACAAAGCTTGGTAGACTAAATGCAGCAGACCTGGAATTTACTCATTCTGCAATGGCTGTAACATATTTAATCATGATTAGTAAAACTTGAGATACGTCCATTGCTTAACTACTACATTTTCAATTCAAGATATATTGTAATGCTTTCTGGGAGGTGATATTTAATTACAATATTAGGTATAAGGGAATTCCAGAGCTTTTCGAATGGCCCATGGTTAAGAGGTGGACTGCAGAACCTGATTGCCCCATACGACCCTCTGCCCTAGGCCTTGACTACTATGGCCAGTATATGCTGTAGTGTCCATGCCCATAGCCACATAACAGCTGATCTGTAATCCTGGCAATAGGGGAAATATTTGGCTGCCGGCCTGTGTTTTAATATCAAAATCTGCATGTTAAGCTTTCTCAAAATTTACCGGCCCGTGGCTTAAAAATTCCCATGAGTGTTACAATGTCTTACATATTTTAAGAAAGTAAAACTTATGTGTTCAACCAAGTGTTTAACGAAATTATCATTATTCTGGGTTCTTGAACCATACCTTCCCGTTGTTCCAAAGTCATTTGATATGGCTGTGCAATTGTTCTTTTTAAAGTAGATATTATATATTCTGTAAAGTGCTTGACTCCCTCCAGGAGAAAGTGCAGGGTAAGTAAATGATATTATTACTCAAGGGTTCTTATTCAGTTAATCTGCTCTTTAGACTTTTTAAATATTTAAAATAGTGTTATTTATGTTTAATGCTCCAGTCCTTCTATATGTGTTTACATCTCACAAATTGTGAAAATCAAAACATCCATGCAGCCTTTTTAGAGACGACATTATCTGCCAAGATCATAAATCATAGGGAAACCATAAAATGTGTAATTTGTGGCATCAGAATCATACTCCTTCAGAAAAATTGGGCATTATTGAGAACAGATCTCTATTAATGCCCCCTGGATAAACACCACACTGCATCACAGTCAGAGCTCTTAAAGGTCCACCAAGGACAAGCCTAGACAGTGAAATATTTGTGCTGAAGCTTCATTTATAGGTGGGACAACTGCTCTTTGCAATAACATGTTAGTGATGCATAGAGAACCCCCCCACCCCGAGTTATATTATGTTATTATGTTAATAGAATAAAGCAAGAACTGGGGGGGGGGTCTTTTATGAAAGAGGAATGGAACAAAGTAGTAGTGAGTCTGGTAAAAGCATCAGTCTGTACCAAGCATTTAGAGCTAACAAACCAGTTCTATTCCATTGGTATTTATGCCCTACTAGAATACGTAATCTCTTTCCAAAGGTGTCCCATATATGGTGGACATGCATCCTAATTTAACCTGAAGTGGAAGAAATTAGGGTCCTTACTCTCTTCTGTTTTTTACTGATTACTGTTATCCTTTGGGAAGAGCACGTTTTTAGCATTTTGCCTGGTAAACAACATAAACTCTTTAGCTATATCAGTGTGGCAGACCAGATTAGTACTGCCAAGTATTAGATGGATTTATTAGATGAAATTACAATATGGATGTTATTAACAACCTCTATTTAGAAAATCATGCTGTTCTGATTTTATTTAGGAAAATGAATCCCACTATCAAATAGTATGATAGTACAAAACCATATTTTGTGGTCTAGGTCTCTCTAGCATAGGTGACTGCATCTACCACTTTTATTACGTATGTTCCTTGCACGATTTCTCTATGACCAGTCTTTTACTGAAGACATTTTCAAGCTCACACATTATGTGGTTACAGACACCATAAAGTTACCCAATTCTCCACCAACAGACATCAATGGTCAATTGCTGCATTGACCCAATGCACAGGTTCTGTTCCACTTACACAAAACATTGAATTCTGTAGCATGTTCTATGAAGGTTTGATCACATTAAAACACAATCTTTAAGGAGTTTCTATTTTAGTTGCAATGATGGAAGTGCACGTATTTGTGTCATATGATAATTATGAATGAACATTATAAACACATGTCCACACTAACATACCCTGTCACACAAACAATAACATACCCAGACACACACAAAGACGTCTGCTTCAACACTCCCCCATTGAGAGTGCGGCTCCCATGCTGAGCGCTGGAACATGACGTCATATCCCAGCGCTCATGATCAATTGCCGGAACACATTGTTAAGGAGTGCTGAAGCAGAGGTCTGAAGGAACAGACCTCAGGCTCCCTTAATTTTGGGCAGGTACGAGAGATATTCGTGATCTCCCCAACCGGCCCTGCTCCCACCACCTTCAACTGCCTTTTTCCCGGGATTTGTTCCAGGACACTTAAGTACAGGGACAAGCTCACAAACCAAGTATGCCAACTCTAACTAAACTAGGGCTTTTTATTCAAATGTCCCTTTATTTCCCATGATGCCCTGGAGCCAACTGCATTAGACTCCTAGAAACATCCCAAGTAGGAACCAGTAAACAAGCAGACTGCACATGAGAGTGAAGTAGTAGATATTGTTTACAAATATATAGTTCCTATGTAAAACCATTATTATTATTAATAATTAACAACACTGATTTATATGCACAGGGCTGTACAATGGGTAAACAAGATCCAGCAATTACTGCATCATAGAACAACCAACTAAAACAAAAAGGTATGGAGGGGTCAGCGATCGTAGTTAGGATCATGGATTTTTGGAACTTGCCAGTTCTACTTTACATATATTCAAGAAGAACAAAATGTTTGTGTGCGCAATTGTGTAAGCATCATCATTATAAAGATAAAGTCTTATGTATTTGTGTGTTTCAAGTAGCTTCTCCCCAGTGACAATGTTTGGAACATTGGTTTCTCCCTGAAGCCAGTGATCTGACGATTTCTATTAGCTGGTGACCCTTTAACAACCTGTATGCATACATACTTACACATTATTGATACTGTTTCTCTGGTGCTTAATGGTTTGTATGATAATAACGTAAAACTTAAACCATGTAGCAGGTAGGAACAAAGCTATACTGTGTCTGAAATGCAGCCCTGACAAGTTTCAAAACAGAACAAGAAAATCTAAATCATTGTATTCAATACATGACTGATTTATGGCTTGTGTATTATATTGTGAAATATGTTGACATACACTAAAGACTTCTCAAGATGCTCTAAGAGGTAGGTCAGACTTGATATGAAGCTGTCATGTTATTAAAAGAAAAGCTTCCTCATGGTTAGAGTATAAAAGCAATCATACCTACAATGAAAATGTTGCAGAAGAAATAAAAAAAAAATGATGGTTCTAATGTTCATAAATGAACGAGCTTCACATGGAGTCTCCAAGATAAGCACTGCTTTTCCCAGGCTACTGGTTAGTATCTTTAGTTTAGCTTTATTTCAGTTCTTAATTCGTTTGGGGCAACCTGAAGATATTTGTTACGCTCCACCCATTATTGGTTCCAAATCATCAGGGTAGAGGTGGACCTGCAATCTGAAAATCTCATGGCCTGGGTGTAAAGAAACATTTTCTGTTCCTCTCCGAGATACACATTCCACGTGCTTTATGGACTTATACAGACAGGTTCATTCATCCGTAAACCACATCATGGTCCAGACCTGTAACCGTACCACTAGAACATGTGTCCTGCTTTGTCCCCTTAAAATGTGGATTCATAAACAAGTACAGGGGGGGGGGCGACTGTCTTATTAAAATAAACAGGAACAGCAAAAACTACATTTCATTGTCAAAAAACATACAGTAACAGAGAAACCTAGGAATTCGTAGCTTAGGTCCCTACTCCTTACATTGTATATAACAGGTTTTGAACACTACCAAGGTATGCATTACACCAACCTGTTTGGAAATTACCAAATGGCAAAAACAGAGAAAAGAATACATTTTATTTTAATTATTCAGATATTTTTTTAACTGTTGTTGCAGTATATTTTCTAAGAGATGCTGAAGGTCCATGAAGTGACCTTCTTTCACATAACATTTTTTTTTAGGCTATGTACTGAGTCGTTGACACAAGATGGATGCATGGAACTGTACGGTATTATTACTTGTGCTTTTTTTCTTCCCTGTAGCTCACATTTTATTTTAAAATATGAAAAGGGTTCTTGTCTGAGACATGGCTGAAATCCCTCTCGTGTACAGTATATTTTTATCTACATCATGTCGGCCTCTATTTCCAGCGCACATTCCCTCCCACACACCTCCTCTACATCTGGAAACAAAAGAACCAAATTCAATTAATGTCATCTTATTATAGTCCCAGCTGGAGTCCATGGATAGGGATGCAGGATTTAAGGCGCGGTAAAATGTCCACGCAAGTTACAGGATGACCAGCGATTACTTGTGGAGCCAGTAAACGTCAAAGGTAACCAGTTCTATTTGCTTAAAGTAACGCAATCTAATTTATAACCCAGAGGTCGGGGAAAGAGTTCTATTTCAACAACTTCACTAATAATGTTTAAAGCAAGCAAAACAAAACAGGCAGCCAATCAAGAAGAATGGGCATTCTATGCACAAGTAACAATAATGCAAACGCTATTGAAATATATGTAAGCCATTAGGTAATAATAATAAAAAAACAAACTTCTGCTATACTGATGCGGTCCCAAGGACTGCATTGGGAGGCGGGTCTCGCAGGACCCGCCAAAAAACTTGCGGGTGCGGGCGGTCAGGCACTTTACCTGTGGGTCCCGGTAATCCCGCGCAGTCCCGCAAGGCTGCCTTCTCGCTGCTCCATTACAGTGTGTCCTATCTTGCTCCGCCCAGGAACAAGGCGGAGTCACGTGATGTGATGTAACTTCCTGTGACTCCTTGTTCCTGGGCGGAGCAAGAGAAGAGACGCTGTGAGGGAACAACTCGAGGGCAGCCTTGCGGGACTGCGCGGGAAATCAGGTAAGGAGACGGGCGTGATTGGCCACAAATGTGGGATCGCAACACCCACATGGCGGGATGGGGATTAAAAACAGCGGGAGCGGGATTAAAAAAGCAGTCCTGCGTAGGGCTCTACTGTGTTCCCTGGTTACATCTCTAACCACATGTTCTCTGGTTATTTGAAATGTCGGAAGATATGGTATAAGGTCTTCTTCATAACCTTAAAAAAAAATTTTAAACACTGGCTAGAGTTGGGTTGCTTGTTGATTACGTGTTGATTATGTGTTCTGAGGTCTACATGGTGTATAGAGACAGGTTTTCAGGAGATGGGATGAGGAACCTAGTATGGAGGATGCTTCACAAACAGGCAGGGACCGATCAGCTAAACAGAGCGGTGTCTGATACCGAAAACCAAGCAGGTCACGGTAGAGAGAGCAGCAAAGTCCAGTAATCAACCGCCAGGGGTCAAGATTGGAGAGAGCAACGTAGTCAATAATCAAAAGCCAGGGGTCAGTAACAGGAATCAGATAAGTAGCAATAGCAAACGTAGAATAGTGATACTCAGTGCTGGTTTTTAAATCTACCGCCGTGGGTTGTCCCGCCCCCGTCTGTGGCGTTGTTGGCGCACATACCCTGCCTTCTGCACTCAGGGATGGGGCAGGGGCGCGCACGCTCATAGATTCCACCACGAGGACAACCGGTGCAGTAGGAGCGGGAGCAGCGGAGTGGGAGCTGGTACCCGCGGTCAGCGAGAACTCGGGTGAGTAGCTCAATCGGGGTCTCTGCTCTGGACCCTGACACAGGTATAAAAGGAAGACACTTTAATTCATATGATAGTTGAGAGCTCCCTTTAAATGGGATCCCATTTGCAAAATGTTTGTCTTATTCTGCCAAGCTCTGTCATACCCTTTCAATGTAGGTATTTTCATAATCGATTAGTTGGCCAATTGTTTTTTTTGATGAATCAGATTTTTTTTTTTCCGTTTATTCAAAATAATTTAATGAGGGGACTGGGAACGGGATCAGAACAAAGGGTGAGAGGGAGTTTATCTCATTTCCAGACCGAATGGTGAGAGGGGGTTAATGAGGGGACCAGGGGAGTTAATGATGGGAGTCAGAAAGACTGGGGAGTTAATGATGGGAGTCAGAAAGACTGGGGCCCGGATCAGACCGAAGTATGGGAGGGATACATACCTTACAGCAGCCTGCAGTCTGGCACATCTTCTCCACTCAGCTCCGAAGTAGCATCTGTCTGAAGTGAGTTCAACTTTAACTATACCCAGACCAACTATTCAAGCTATTAACTAATAGATAATGAAAATCAATGAGAACTATTTTCGTTATGAATTATTATCGATTCCGTCGATTAGTTGTGTAGCCCTAAAGCACTCAGTAAATTGTTGCTGGTATATAAATGAAAGATAATAACAATAATACTAAAATGTTAAAATGTTACAAGATATACTCTGCAAAGTGCCCAAACCATTCAGGGGTTCTGATGTAAGAGAAAATGCATCAGTAGATGCGGAATAATGGCGATGGCTGTGGGAAGATGCACCAGACACAGTAGAAGTGTTTGCATTTATACAGCACTAGCACTTTTTGGAGTGTACTGCACTATTATTGTATTGTTCTCTATGTAACTGATGGATATTTGTGAATGCTGGAGAGATTGTTCATGTTGTGGATGCAGACCTTGGAAGCTTTTAACTGTAATCACTTGTCCTTTTGCTTAACAGAAAATTAATCTGAAGGAGTGTGAAAATGAAATGTCGCGTCCCACAGTCATATTAGCACACGTCTCAACATTGTATGTATGAAGATCAAGACACATGTGCTGGGGCGGTGTGACAAGAAGTGGAGAGGGTGGGCACCAGCCCTGGAAGCAGATGAGAGTGACCACTGCTGGCCTTATAGCCCCCACGAGACGGCACAGCCTCCGTTGATTTTACAGTTCCCTGGGCCAGTCAGGGGAGATCAGAAATCCTTTCAACCATGAGCTACCTGAAAATTGGGACAGTCCTATGAAAACAAAGACTGTTGGGAGGTATGTATTAAGCAATGATGAGCCGGTAGTGGCTGTCTCCATCACATGATCGTGGTTCTTCTATATACCAGATCTTTGCATGTTAGAAGTAAAACACATTAAACACTAAATAATGCCCAAGAGCGGGCTTGTTGTCTTCTCACATGCTCCTCAGCATCAATAAGTGGTTCTTGACTTTGAGTTTTTTGTAGTTATTCATTATCACAAAGACCCACAAGGTGAGTATCTTAGCAACATGAAGTAGAATGGTGAATTGTGTTTTCTTCTTCTTTTTGTGTTTTTTAATTAAAAAAATGCTATATATATAATGGATCATATTTATTTAAAACAATCCCAGGACTATCTACCAGCATGAACATTCCACTGGTTTCTATAGTGACTTTTCCACATTCAGCACTGTGCCTTAGTGCAATTTCAATGTGATGGAGCAGCAAGGTGGCGGGTGGGGAATCTCTGTAATTAGGCCCATGGTGTAGTCAAGCCAAAAATCTGACGTGACTGTTCCTTTAGAAAACTTGTTTTTTTTATGACTACCATTAATGCATGTATACATTTATGTATTTATCTGAGCTTTCATTCCAGAGAATTTATGTTAAAGGACATTTATGAGCTTTGTGGTTATAAAGCAAACAATGTGGGTAAAGGGGAACTCCCACCCAATTTCTTGTTACTAGTATTAGATTAAAAATGGTTTTAAAAATACTGTCAAACTAGTTTTTTTGTGTTATGTAATGTTTTCAGACAGCTGAATATTTGTACATGTTCTAGCTCTGTATCTTAGCCCAAGCTACTAGATACCCGGGCCCCTTATCATACTGCCTTGTGGTAAACTAAACAATGGCTCAGTCTTAATCCCCCAGCTGGACACTCTGAATAATGAAAGACTATGGAGCAACACACTTCATTAGCAAAGCCATATAGAATCAGTTCAGTGTGTTGTTTGAGCAAGAAATGTGTCAAAAGTTTCATCTGACTGACGACAGCCTCCAGGTTTGAAGATTACATTTTTTTTGTAACAAAATGGAATAAAACCAAATTTCCTGTATTTTAAGCTCAATTGAATTATTTTTCCAATGGGACTTTGCCTTTAAGGTATTTGATTAAATAGTAGAAATTCTGGAACACTGTCTTCAGACCTTTACTCTGTGTCAATAGACCTTTGATCCTTTTGACGTCAGTGGATATTTGGGAGTGATTACAGTTGATACTTCTGGAAAAATCAGAGGGACATTAAATTCGGTGAGATGACTGTGCCATTTATGCAGATGCAATAGCAAGAAAGAACAGCATCATCTTAAAGATGAAGCATCAGTAGTAGAATGTTTCATAAATTGTATTCTATCTTAAAAGTTACTATTTGTTTATGTGACAGGACAGTATCTGCAATGTTTGATGACATCATGTTCATGATACTGCCGCCATTGGAATTATTTTGAATTTAAGGGGTGAATTGTCTGCATTTCTGTTTCGCCCAGTGTTCACATGCTTTGCTTTCCTCACATATACCAGTCTGATAAATAAAAGGCGAGTGTATGCAAGTTGGCAGTCACGATGAGCTTGAGCAGAAAATTCGTACACATTGAACAACATTTGCAACTAGTATAGTCTCTTAGGCCAACTTGCAATTACATTCAGATGAAAACTTGACTTGCGTCAACTTGTCAGCAACTCAGAAGTTTCCATTAACTCATGTCAACTCAAAACTAGCAGCTATATTAATGAACATGCTAGCTGTTTTACGAGTTGTTGCATGCAACTTAAGTTATGTCAGCTGGGTTAACCTTAATCATATCACAAAAAATGTAGGTGTGCAAACACCTCTGTTGCCAGTGTAACCGGAGACTATAGCGCAAACTTCCAAACTGTGAATCCCCATTGTGGAGGAGATCATCGGGACAATGTGGCAAATGGGGCAGCTGAGTGGTATGGACACTCCAGCCATCATATGCACTTTAAGGCGTATGAGTCGTTCCATTCCATTTTTGTGATGTCCTCCGAGCTAGTCAGCCAGACACATCTACTGGCACGTAATATACTTACAATCAGCCAGCTCCAGTGTGGGGAGGGGGACCCCCTGTGAGCGTTTGATTTCAAGAGAAGCGCTTCCATGCCAAAATCATCGGACCATGGGGGAGGCTGGGAGCTGCCATTTCTGTTTGACATTTCTAACGGAAATTAGAAGACTCGTAGTGAAAGTTATTTTTTCTCGCAGCTCTGTTGGCTTTCCAGCTCTGCTGGTAACTACTTAGAATTCTCTCTTTAAAAAACAAACTTTAAGATGTATTATTCTTTGGAATAGCTCCCTAGGACATTTTCTAAATAGGACCCTGACACAGCTGCTACAACATTAAAATGCTGGTATTGGAACATCCCTTTTAATACATTGTATTTTTCAGCACTAAAGGCTGGTACGAGTTAATATTTCCTTGGGACTAATCTAGGGAATCATACTTCTACTGCACCTTTAAAACTATTTTATGCACTATTAATGGGTAGCCATGTAACGCTTGCCGGATGTTCCTTTTCAGGAGCGCTTTTATTCTGCCAGCTACTGTGAATCTAAAATACATAATCACTTTTGCAAATAAACTGTAGGCCTTGGAACGGCTTCAAGATCAATGTATTCCCGTTTATTTTCAGTTGTGCAAATAAACTGCATGAACAGCTAAGAAAAAACATATGCACGTCCATGTACTGGGAAAAACGCTACTGAAGTACAAGCTGAAATTTGCCAAGCGTCTCATAAGATGCTTTTTAAAACGTTATCTTTATTTGTTCTTGCTGTCTTGTTTTCTGGCCAAAGAGAGAATTCTGGGTGGTTGCCACCATCGCTGGAAAGCCGACAAAGCTGCGAGAAAAAAAATAACTTTTGCTATTGAAATGAGTCTTCTAATTTCTGTCAGAAATGTCAAACATTGTGGCGACATGTTTACCAAACAAGAACAATTGAATTGCATTTTGGAAGACGTCTTCTCATTAATACCGTTTCCTGGGAAAATAAATATGTTCTAGATCCAAAATCTGCAGTGAACATAGACCACAGTCGCAATAATGTTTATGTCGAATCTCTGTGGCAATTATGTGGAAAAATCAGAATGTGCATTATTGTTAGTGTTGAGTGTCTGTGTGTTATTATTATTAGTAAGTGTCTGCGTGTGTGTTAGTGTTGAATGCCTAGTTGTGTTAGTGTGAGTGTAAGGGCACAGGAAATACAACAGGGAGGAATAATCATGCAGATCCTCACAACAGGAAGTTATAGTGGCTGCCCCCATGCTATATACCGTATTGGCTCGAATATAGGCCGCACTTTTTCCCCCCACTTTAAGTCTTTAAAGTGGGGGTGCGGTCTATATTCGCAGTCCCGGGCGCCGGGCAGGGTTAGGATACAGATCCCCCGCAGCGGTGCAGGGGACCTGCATCCTACTCCCCGATACGCTCACACAGCCTCCCCTGCCAGCACTTTCCACGGGGGGGGGGAGGGGTGCCGGCACGAGAGGTTGTCTAAGCTTTACCTCTGCCCCCAAGACTTACCAGAGGAGACTCCCGGGTGTCTTGCGGGGCCGGCGGGGGACATCTACGCAATACGCGTACACAACTTCCGGTGCCGGCACATCAGCTGAGTGCCGGCACTGGAAGTTGTGTACGCGTATTGCGTAGATGTCCCCCGCCAGCCCCGCAAGACACCCGGGAGTCTCCTCTGGTAAGTCGGGGGGGGGGCAGAGTGGCAGCATATCTCGGGGGGGGGGGGACAGTGGCAGCATATCTCGAGGGGGGAGGAGGACAGTGGCAGCATTTCTCGAGGGGGGAGGAGGACAGTGGCAGCATATCTCGGGGGGGGGGAGAGACAGAGTGGCAGCATATCTCGGGGGGGGGAGACAGAGTGGCAGCATGTTTTTTTGGTGCTTTTATAAAGAAAAAAACTTTTTCTTTAAAAAAGCACCAAACTTTTAGGGTGCGGCCTATATACGGGGCGGCCTATATCCGAGCCAATACGGTACATAAAGATCTAATAAATGACTGGTGTAAAGTAATACAATTATTTTGTTAGTAACACTTTTGTGTCAGAGTTAAAACCTGCATTGATAACATTAAGTATTTCTAATTTAGAACCACAATTAATATTAAGATATTAACATTTAATATCTTAAGTACCTAAATATCTCCAAAACACTGATTGACAAAAAACACTACAAAACTATAAGTAGATTTAATTATGTAATTTATTTAGGTTAAAAGCGGTGGTAGTCCACCTATAAAGGGACACTCCAGCCATCATATGCACTTTAACAGTCGCTTTAAATGTTCATGTAGTCCCCGTTGGAATTGCACACAAGGTTTCTGCAGAAATCCCCATAAGCATTTGGCAGTTTCCCCATGCTCCAGCTATTTGGCATTAATTATACTTACTCGCATGATGCAATTATTGCAGCTCCAGCGCTGGCTCGGAGAGTGCTCCGGGTGAATGGAATACCCTTCTGTGCACACATGCACATAGAATAGCCCCAGATTTAAGAATCGATGCCACTACCCACACGAGTTTTATATAGTTTTTTTTCTCAGAACAAGAAGGGCTTTCTTCAGATACCATTTTTTTGATCTGCCACAGAGTTTTGTAATAGAAGGACTGCCGCCAAGCTAGATCTGCCCTCCTAGCCTGGATACATCACTGGCATTGACAAATCTCATATGATATCTTGAGTGACTTTCCCTGCTTAAACACCACACTGAGCTGTTTCTTTATGGCAATGCTAATGAAGTCCCCCCCCCCTTGGACATTCATCAGACAATGTCCGGGCCTATGTATTAACAATGAACAATTCTGTTGTTTACCACAAGGGATTATGCTAATATGCTGCTGTCTGGAAACATTATATCATGCAAAACCTACAATTGTTATTTAAAAGAAAGAAGATGTTTTCTGATACTAGTTGTAAAACAATTTGATGAGAGCTTAAATATCATCATCCCATCACCAAGAGCTAGTCTTAGCTAAAGAGTGAGACAGTCCCACAAGGATGGGGCAGCAGAACCATTACATTGGTTTATTTAATATACAAAACTATCACTAAACAGAACAAAAACACAGGGTTTTGGGGAAAAAATGTGACACTTTAACCCCTTCGTGACAAAGGCTGATTTTACTTTTTGTACCTTTCGTGACAATGGCCATTTTAACATTTCTGCGCTGCTCGTGTTTAGCTGTAATTTTCTTCTTTCCCGTTTACTGAACCCACACACATTAGATATTGTTTTTTTCAGGACAAGAAGGGCTTTCTTTAGATGACATTGTTTTGATTGTATCATATTATTTACTATTAAAAAAAGTATAAGATATGGTGAAAAATGTAGAAAAAAAATGACTGTTTCTAACTTTTAGTTGAAAAATCTTTTACTCATCTATAAAAGGTAATAAAAAAACCTGCTAAATAGATTCTACTATTTGTCTTGAGTTTAGAAATACCCAATGTTTTTATGTTTTTTTGCTTTTTTCTGCACGTTATGGAGCAATAAGTACAGGTAGCGTTTTGCTATTTCAAAGCCATTTTTTCCAAATCTGGTAATTCTTCCCCCCATGTGCCATTTCGGGTATCTTTGAAGCCGGCCAATGCAATTTACCCCATCAAATCATATATTTTTGAAAACTAGACAGCCCAGGGTATTCCAAATGCTGGTATTTTAACCCTTTCCAAGCACTTATTCTACCATCAGCCTTTGTCAAACTTTATGGTAGTAATTTTTTTTTATTTGTTTTTTCACACACATTTTACTTTAGGTATGAATAAACAGGTTCTGGTATATGTCACTATCAAAAAACACTCCAATATGTGTTTAGCAACATCTCCTGAGTACAGCGATACCTCACATGAATGATTTTGCCTGGCTGTTTGGGGGCAAAAGGGCCACATTTGGGGCATGCACATTTTTTAATGTTGAACTTTGGCATTTGGGGATCCACTGCCCATGCCCTATTTGGTACATCTTTGAGCCGTGCCATTTCAGTGTGCCCAACAAAACCATATATTTTTGAAAACTAGACACCCCAGGGTATTTTAAATGCTGGTATTTTAACTCTTTGCATGCACACATTTTACCACCAGCATTTTTTCAGAGTTTGCAGTAGTATTTTTGTGTGTGTATTTTTCCCACACACACCTACTTTATGTATGAATTTACAGCTCCTGGTATATGCCGCTGTCACACGACACCCCAATATGTGTTCAGCAACATCTCCTGAGTACAGTGATACCCCATGGGTATTGTCATTTTTGGGGGGAACTAAAAGGCCACATTTGGTACGTGTGCATTTTTCTAATTGGAAATTAGATGTGTGGCCATCCTTCCCCCCGTGTTAATTGGGACCTTGTTGAACCCGGCCAATTCAATTTACCCCATCAAATCATACATTTTTTAAAAGTAGACACCCCATGGGCATTTAATATGCCAGTATTTTAACTCTTTCCATGCGAGAATTGTTTTAAGCTAATATGCTAATTTTAGGACTTGCTCACAAAAATATATTTTTTATATATATATTATTTTTTTTTGCCTTTTTTTAAAAAAAATTTAAAATTTTTTTTCAACTTGAAGGTTCCCCTGATAGTGACATCAGTGGGAAATTATTTTTACATTTTACTGGTTTTTTACAATTTTTTTTCTAATTATTATTAATTTTATTTTATTTTTAATTTATTTTTTCTAATCACACTGTGATTAGAAAGCTGAGCTCCATTGACTTGCATGGTTGAATGCAGTACCTATATTTAGGGCTGCAACAACTAAATCGATAAAATCGATAATAATCGATAATGAAAATCGTTGCCAACGAATTTCATTATCGATTAGTTGAATCGATTTTTATCGATTATAAAATGAGGGTTTTTTCAGAGCAAACGCTCTGAAAAATACCCCTCATTATATAATCCGTTTAGTCTGACTCACAGCAGCAGCTCCTACTTACCAGTCCCTCCCTGTAATCACTGTGACAACTGGCCCCGCCCCCTTCCTTCTTCCAGAAGGCCAGAACCACATGGCTGTGACACTCATTTAACTGTAAGTATAAAATTAATATTTGGGCTACTGAAAGTTAGGGGAGGTGGGAGTTAATTTAGGGGCAGTTATGGTTAATGGGGTGTTTAGGGTTAATTTAGGGGAAGTTATGGTTAATGGGGTGTTTAGGGGCAGCTATGGTTAATGGGGTGTTTAGGGTTAATTTAGGGGCAGCTATGGTTAATGGGGTGTTTAGGGTTAATTTAGGGGCAGTTATGGTTAATGGGGTGTTATAAACGCTTTTAAAACGGGCGTCCGCCGCCATACAAAGTATGGCGGATGTTGACGCCCCGGGGAGGGGCAAGAGATGGCCCCTTTGTGCCGATAATGGCGTTGCTGAATGCCTCGAGGTCGAGGCATTACAGCAACGCCGTTTCGGTGCAGAAAGCGAAAATAGATCGCTTTCTGCACCCGTTTAATGACGTGCCGGTCCTGGCACGTCATTTGTCGTTATCGACTTGAATTTCCGTGACGTGCCCGGACCGGCAATTGTCATCAAGGGGTTACATTTTTTACAACACAAAGAAAAATAGTCACGCTAAAATGGCCAGATTGCATCTGATGGCAGATAAGAACTATGTATAAAGGTTCCTCAAGACCAAAGTGTAGGAATTTTGCAACTGTTACTTTATAAAGCACTTTTTTGAAAAACACGTCAAAAGATTAGCTCTGTGAAAGAAAAGATACAAAATCCCACCTTAAATGCAGAGCACATTAAGTATATATATTGGTTTTTTTTTCTCCCTAATTAACTTTCATATTCTAAGAGACGTTACCACATTCTTCACATGACTGAACCTGCATAAAGGCTGGTAGATCTGTATACAAATCATTATGTCGCAACAACTTCATACATAGCCTCTACATTTCTAGATATAGCATTACTATTAGCAGAACCTGGATCTAGAATCCACTAGTAGAGAGCCACTGATGACATAGTGAAAGCCAGAGATGAAGACCTCCAGAGAACCTTCCCTTTTCCCAGCTCACATTAAGTGTGTAGCCCTTCCAGATTGAAGGTCTGCCAGAGGTCACATGCAGAAAAACCATGAAAATCCTACCCCCGTCGTGGGCTCCCTTTAGTCTCTGTGCCTTGCACAACAAATACACAACTCCACAGGGAACCGTCTGAAAGCTCTTTAAAACCGCTTTACCAAAAAACCGCTATACATTTTTTTTAGTACTTTCTGCATCCCACCGTGTAAGATGATCCGTCGCACTTAAAGATGGATAAAAAGGTATGGTCTCCATGTGTTTATATCCTAGTAGCAGACAAGATTAGGGTTAATATAAATTCATGTTGTGCTGAGGTTGCGAATTATGCTCCAGGCCACCAGAAGATAGATTAACCCTTGTATAAAAATGCATCACTTACACCAAAGTATTGTGTGTCGCAGTATGTTCAGTGAACACACCCTAGCAGATCTGTCATTTTAGTGCTTCCTCTATAGGTTTAATCGGTTAAAATCAGAATCTGGTTCAGTTCCTATGGCAACACTGTATCTGTGCCAGCTTTTCTGTCACATGACAATTCAAACATTCCATGAAAAATGATAAATGAGACTACATTTGACATGATTAAGGGATTCATTCTGTAAAGGTTTTGGGGATTCCACAGCCCCGGGAGTAGTGTTTCGAATGCCATATTTATAAATGTGTTAAATTTGGGTAGAGTAGGTGGAACAGCACCTTTACTTCCCAGACCGCTCTTGGGGAAATTAAAGAGAAAACATGTTAGCTAAATAACTAACGCATTTGATACTTTTTAACAGACATAAAGTCATTTGTTTAATCGTTAACCAACCTAGCTTCTATGTCCAAGGTCTTGTCTGCGGGTCATGGCTGAATTTTTTTTACTTCTGCGGTTGTACACATTTTCAGACTAATCGTTTTTCCTTTAGTCTTTTAGACATCACAAAGAATAACTGTATATGTTTATAATTTCCTATTTTGGTTTGTATGTCATAAGCAGGAGTTCTTTTTATTCCCTAAAAATGCAGGTGCCTATAGAAGCTTTAAGGTTAAACATGGGGCACCAACCTCAAGTATAAACACTAAAAAACCTTTTGAAATAGGTCTTTCTGGGGATTCTTAGAAAAAAGTGTATCAGGAGAGGTCAGATGCCTTGTGTTGACAGTTTTATTGCTATGCTTTGGGGCAATTAGTAGGCTGGCCAGTTGATAGCCAGCAGCCATGCTTTGTCCCCACTGCTGTCCATGGTACTGATAGAAGGCCTCCCTCGTATAATGGTTCACATTAACCCTTTTGGAAACAGATGGTTTTATTGTTAACCCAAGGAAGTCATAACAATTGCATTGTTTTCCAGCAGCATATGTGGGACTCAGCATGCAAAATCCCTCCTACTGCTTTACTCCATCAGGAATTAAAAGCAAATCCCTACATATGGTGCCCAGTGAAGGAGAGCTAAATCATTATTAATTCAGACCTTGTCAGTGAGTAACTCATTATATTCTCCAAATTGGGCCCATGGTATAACACCTGGGGCCTCCTATTATTACGGCCATAAAGAAATAGTGTGGTACGGAAGTCAAACCCAAGCCCACAACAATATCTCACTGAATATCGATTCATGTGTCTATACTCTTGCACCTTATCAATTCCTACATTCATTCACATTACAGTGCACATGTTCACACTATTGTTTTTTTAAAGGGCCAGCCACACCGCTTTTACCAAGTATCAATCAAAGAAGCAAAGCAAAACTAAGCTTCTACTACTGTAGATTGTAAATCCAGCATAATATAGCACAAACTAGCTGTTTGAAGTGAGATTAGGCAAAAAAAAGTGTTTAGAGTACAGATTAAGAATGCCGAATAGCATCTTCCATTAATTTTTTTTATTTTTGTTCACCTTTTTTAACTTTAATGCCCAAATTCACGGAGCATGTAGACAAATATACTGATGAGCAATTAAACTTAAAATAAAAAGAGGGACATAAAAGATTCAATGTAGCAAATTATAAAAATACCTCCCATTTTAACATTATTTCCTGAAAATAACTGCCTTCTTTTTTGAATGCCCCATTGGGGATAAAGAAATCTTCAATTAAATTTCACGCCTAGAGAGGTACTCTGATTCAGAAGTGAAAGGCATCCTACAGAGCTGCCTCTTAACCTGCAGGCTCCAAGTTAGTAACTTCTTAACAGTCAATATAAATCACTTATTCCTTTGTGATTTTACCCAAAATTATGTTCAACAGTTTTTTTTATGTCGCAAAGAGATTTTACTTTTCTTTATTTTTTTTCCTGCAGCGCTAAGCAAATGCAGGAGCCGTAACACAGACCTGCAAAACCTTCAAAATGAATAGCAACCATCTACATGATGCCGATAACACGTTTACAAGTCATTTTGCTGTGACGCTGGATGAATAACTACTGCTGTATATCAATGTAATGCTTCAAATAAAAATCTTCATTGTTTCCTCCATACCTGCAGGTCTAGAGGAAGAAGTCTATCTCCTGGTATCAACTATACATTATAAAGGGCCGACACCTGTGGGTTTCTCTGTAGGAAGCTCTTCATAATACGTGGTTAAGGTGGTGGAAATGTTTATTCACCACAACTTTAGTGCATAAACCTCAAAATTCTACAACAGTTTTCAGGCTTGGTGTCTTCCTGATGACAAATGCAATTCCCTACACAACTTACCTGCATGGGTCATTGTCACGTGTTCTTCCTTGGAATTGTTGTTATAGATGACAACTGCTGAAGCATTGTGAGAGGCAGCACGTAGGATCTTTTCCTTGAACGTACAATTCCCTCGCTGTAGAAATGCGATCCAATGCTTAGTGTTTGGGGGCACGTGGAAACGGGTTTGAGGGTCACAGCCTTGTCGATCTATCACTAGAAGACAAGAGAGAGAAATGAACATTAACTGAGATATTTTCAAAATCCATGAAATTTAGGGCAACCCAAAGTGAGTTTGCAGAAGAGTTGTGGGTCAACCTATACAGGCTGCTTCATACCTACCAGGTAAAAGTAAGTCAATTAAGTCAAATGTGGAATACTTAGATTTAGTATGGGACGAGGAACTCAGACTGGCCATCAGGCACACTGGGTGGTTGTCTATTAAGGTGGTGCCCATTAGCCTCCAACCCATTGTCACTGCCCCTCTGGCAGCCACACACTGCACTTCTAGGCAATATAAAAGTGTAGCATGCAGTCAAATGGCTTAAAAGTGATGGGGACAATTTTACACCCCAGTCTGGTCCTGGGTGAGCTGGAAAGTCTTCTTGCCACAGAGATCTGAAAAGCCATCTGCTAGTGTACAAGTGCACTCGCTGCACACATTCTGTGGTTTGTATACACAAACATATTAATGAGATACTCAGGAACGATGTTTGAAAACTCATATTAGCCCCTGGCTAAAAATCATGGCATGAGACAGCTACCGGCAGAGTGGTTTCAAGTCAGAGTTCTGCGCACCAATAAACTACCCAACGCTGTGAATCGAAGGCCCCATTCGTGCGTTATTAAAGCAATAGATTTATCTGAAAACTAATTCCATCCCCGCGAACATAAACAAACACGTCGCCGCAAGTATTGAAACCCCTTTTGTTCCTACGACCTGCCGACGCTCCATCGTCTTACGCAAAATGAACAAAATATCTAAAATCACTTTACAAGCATGTCGTGCTGTTTCGGTGACAAAAATAAAAGAGAAGAAAGGCTTTCTTTCTCCCTTTGTAGCAGTGCTTTTATAGTGATTAAATTAATTCAATGTTTGGGGCAGCGGCGACAAAGAGAACGCTTGTTTGTGATTTCACATGTGTTTATTCGGTTAACTGTCAAATGACAGCATATTCACTAACGAAATGAAACTTCTGTACTTTCATTGAACGTTTATCTCATATTAAATGTAATGAGGAAAAAAAAGGAAATTAACATGCAAGGCTATGAAATTAGCAAATTAAAAAAATGGTTTAATGATCTGAAATGTTTGATTACAGACTTACATATGACTTGGTTTCACGATATAGAGCTGTGTCTCTCCCTCCAAAAAAAGAATTCATGTTTTGTGATGGCTTTGCTATTTTATGAAGACTTAGTGTTCTAAGAATTCTCGCCGCTGTAGCTGAGAACTTAAAACTCTCTTGTGCGTCTACTCCCTAGGTGTTTGGAAGCAAGTGTCCTTGACTTGTCCTTGACGAGTACAGAAATACCATACAGTAAGCCTCAGTGAAAAATAAAGTAATCTTTATGGTAGCCGTGAAGACTCTGCTAACTACAGACCAGCAAGCCTGACATCATTAGAAGGAAACCAAGTTAAAGGAAAGGATTAACAGCAAGGAGATTTTTGTCTAACTAACCTACTTCATTTTTTGATTACCGCATGCATTACAAATATACATTAATACATAGACACATCAGGAGATGAGGAGCTTGCCATCTAGCCTTATGGTACTTTTGTTCTAGGTGGGCTTATGAGGGCCCCACTGATGAGTTTACAGCCTATATTAGGATTTCAGTAAGATGTTTGTCACCCATTAATGACAAGAGAGAGGAGGTTGTATCTAACGGTATGTTCAAAGGAAAATCTTCTCGTGGGGTACCTCAGGGATTTGTATTTGGACACTTTCTTTTTACTATTTTTATTAGCCATATTACAAACGGTCTGGAAGGTGAGGTATGTATTTTCAACAATCATCCAAAAGTGTGCAAACGGGAAGACATTCCTGGTCAAATAAGCCGAACGACTAACGGTTTAAGTAAATTAGAAGAATTGTCAAGAGTGTGGCAGTTAGGTCTTTAAAGTGGGGGTGCGGCCTATATTTGGGGTTTTGCGCAGGGATGCGCAGTTCGTGTCGCCCGATACATGCATGGATATCAGGGGGGCAGAGTGGCACATCTAGGGGGCAGGTGGCCATTTCTAGTGGTCATAAAGCATATCTGGGGGGGCAGGTGGGCATTTCTAGGGGGCATAAAGCATATCAGGGGGGCAGAGTGGCATATCTGGGGGGCAGAGGGGCATATCTATAAGTAAGGTGCATTATGAATTAAAGGGGGACCTTAAAATGGCTGTTGGTTTTCTGTTTGTATATAACATATGCTGACAAACTGATAGATATAAAAAATGTTAAAATACATGTATTCCTGTTCATTCATTAGACAAAATACTGTTTTACCATTCCACTAATGTGTATTTTTTCTTTAAAAATATTTTTTTTCTCTAAAATAGCACCAAACTTTAAGGGTGCGGCGTATATTTGAGCCAATACGGTACGTCACCGTTTTGAAGTTACTCCTCTATGGTTTCTTTTAGGTTAGGAATTGGCTCCACAGACCAGATAAACTATGACTCCCCTTCATAGAGGAAACAGAAGCTTATAATGTATCTGTTATTCTATAAGAATGTGATCAGAAGAGGCAACTGCTCCCATGGTACAATATAACTGCCGCTTTTAATGATCTATTGCAATTCAGCTGATTTATTCTTTATACATTTAAAAAAAAATCAAATTGTATTATTTATGTTTATGGCTTTTCTACTTACATTTGTATACAACATAGAATATATGAAAAGGCAGCTATCAATTATTTACTACAGATCATGGAAAGAGGGTAAAATGAACCATGTTTGAGAAAAACAACTGTAAATCCCTGTAATAGAATATGAAAAAGCATAGCATAGTCTCATCAGAAAATACAAAGTTCAATAATAGCCAAAATATAAAAGTGTTTTTAAAAAAATCTTCTTTTGGCGTTTAGGGAGTTAACAACACCCAGGACTCTCCAAATGATGTCCAGAGGCTGCAGGTCTTCAGGTCAATGTATATAATGTGGGAAAACAGGGGACTGGACTTACCATACCTCGCTCAGCCCCCTTCAGTTCTTTTGAGAGCCAGAAATATTCCCTTTCTAGGTATGTTAGCGGTATTACCTAGGACCCGGTTCCCCAGACTGGGCATGATGCTTAATGGGTCTCGCAGTAGACAAAGTAGGGTAACAGACATGTTTTATTGGGCCACAGTGGGGGGCGACAGTAGTAATTATGCCTATAATATGGTGGTCACTGCTAAGCAGCACATATATCGTACTACCATGCAGTATGACAGTGTACAGTGGTGTTTTCTGGCTTAGGTCAACTACGCCTTGGACAACAGGACTGCTGAGATCAGACCCACCGGTGAACAACTGCTCAAAAGTAAATATGGTAAATATACATTCACCGGACATTATTCAGTAACTGATCCTCTTTTGTGTGCCTAAAAACCGCCACTAGGGCAGCACTTTATTCATGCAGGTCAGCCGCATGTGAAGAATATTTGTGCCCTGGAAGAAATGGCTGATGTTGATCCTAGTGAATAGTGTTGCCTGGGATGTAAATCCAACCCATGTAACACCAACGTCAGTGAATGATCTTGACTGGTGGTTTTGATGAATTATCCTTCTGGACCACTGTTCAATGGTTTTGAATTCTACTGACAGATGTTCAGTACTCCTCTAGCTCCTCATTATTTATTAGGGATCTCAATATGTATAGCTGGGAGAAGGAAAAGATCTCAAGAGAGCTCATCATCTAAAACTAGAGGATCAGAGGCTTAGAAGTAATGTAAGGAGGTTTACTGTATCGAGAGGTTGATTAGTGGAAGAGCCTCCTGGCAGAGGCGGCAGAGGTTAATATAGTAACGTGACATGGGATAGGCATATGACTGTCCTGAATCTAATAGGGGAATGATTAAGGTTGTTACAGCAGGTAAAATAAGCAGAATAGATGGGTGAAATAGTTCTGCCTACAAATTTTGCATTTCTATGTTTCTATTTCACTTCTACAGAGGTTACCAGGCCCAATCAGCCAAGAGGAAGAATTGACTAAACAAATGGGGATAGATGATGGGGAGGAATTATCCTGCGGATGCAGACAATGGGGAGTTTATGCTGCATTGGGTTCCCAGTGCCTAACTGTATTATTTTAGTCTTAAAACACCATGCCATAGGTTTAGTTTCGTTTATACTGTAACATTTTGGGTTTGGCAAAAGTGACTGAGCAGCACAGCATAAAAATGAAAAGAAATAAATTAGGAATTCCATGCAAGCAATTCTTCTAGTCTAGATCTCACACGCGAAGCGCGTCGGGACAGATAAGAATAAAAGAAACACATTAAGACCCGGATCATGCTCAGCCTATGGCTGCTGCTTGTTCTCTCTCACCACGTAATTTCTCATTTTCAGGCTGAACGCTGGAGTTCACACGCACTGATTCCGCTGGTTTTCTCTCAGCATTTCTGCGAAACAAATTAGTCCTGGCCTGTAAGGTACCCATTTCTTTCCCTTTGTTTTTGCGTGCGCTTTTAAAAATATTATTGTTCCTGCGGAAAAACTGATGCTTAAGAGATTTTCGGCAGGAGAATTTGACCCTCTTATATCTTTTGTGACCACGTGTCCAAAATTGCTAGGAACGTGTTACCTTCCAATTGTCCCAAAACCCTTTTTTTTTTTTTTTAGAGCGGGGCGCAATAATGGGCAGAGAAACGGCAGAGAATGTGTTGATAACTTAAACTGTGTAAATAAATACATTACTTTGTTTCTAAAAGTTAAATATCAAAAGGTCCAAATGTCCGTTTTAAATGTTGGGTGCAACAGGGTATGGAAAATCCACAAATTTGGATTCTCAAGGGATTTCTTCTCGGCCACATTTTTATTATTATTACTATTATTATTATTATTATGTTATTATTATCTTTTATTTATTTAGTAGCACCCATCTACACAACACTTTTTACAATAAATATAATATATATATATATACATATATATAAAGTAGAGTTGTCTAAGACAAACCAATACATTAAGTTTACAAGCTTATACTCTACAGATATATAATATGGGTGATTTACAAGCATTTAGAAGACTTGACGG
This sequence comes from Sceloporus occidentalis, assembly GCA_023333645.1. NCBI lineage: Eukaryota > Metazoa > Chordata > Lepidosauria > Squamata > Phrynosomatidae > Sceloporus > Sceloporus occidentalis. The sequence goes on along the minus strand of JALMGF010000036.1, from coordinate 964,907 downwards.
GGAATTCCTTCACGTCTCCTTTCCCACAGTCGGTTGTGGTATGTTTACTAGTTCCCATTTTCATATAAATGATAAGAATCTCCCTTCCTCCCACCCACATCCTCACTCATTTCAATGCAACGTATGTTTTAAACCATTGGTTTTACAACGTGTGTAAAAGGCTCTGAAGACCTATGATCTACCTTTTGAGTGCGTCATATGATCCTGAAGACTACCTTGAATTATTCTGGGGACCACAAATAATCTGTGGACCATCATTATCAACTACAGAAGTAGCTTCAATGCACATGACTAAATTAAATAATACAAAAATACTGGTGGTTAATTATATCAAAATATTCTTAATTCTTCGCGTTACAAACCTCGTAGCTCCCCTTTCACTTCCTCGCTGCCAACGTATCTGTCTTGCTTCACTTCTTTAAATTATCTGAGAAACAACTTGTGGATTTTTCTAGGTTACGTTATCCTCATAATTCCAAAAATATCATTGTCACTTTGTTATTTGCGTTGCTCAAATTTATGAGCACACTTTGTTCTTTCCACAGTTTTTGCCCCATTTTTAGATTTTTAGACTTTAAGCGAGGCTGTGAAATGTATATATAACTTGGAAAAATGTCACAAGGAGTTATAAGGCAGCTCTCAATCCAGTTAACCTACTCTATAAACATATGATAAACAGTGTTTATTAAATAATATGTATTAATAGGTATCCATTAAATATTTTGTACATATAATCCAAATGTTTACTGGGGGACAGAGCTTTATCTGTCACTTGCTGATGTAACAGACAATTAGACACAAAATAACGTATTTACAGAATGTAATTCTATAAACATAATTACATTATTACATACAGATCAAGAAAAGAAAGACAGAGGGTTCAAGAGAGCGATATAGCGTGAGAGTGAGAGAGTTTCATATATAAACCGAGCAATCAGACATCGATGTTAATTGGCAGCCATCATAATTGGACGTTATGACCTCATGCAATGCATTTCATCACAAACACATCACTATGGGTTGGAAAGTACACGTAACATTTAAGTGACCCATTCAGTGCCCTTGAGTGGCTAATTCCTGGAGTGCACCCCGTTCAAAAGAAGCAAAAAGCAAAAGAAAGATAACACAGGTGGGGAACTCTGTTGTACAAGATAATCCCCTTTCCTGGACTGTACTCCCAGAGTTAAAGGGATTTGGGGTTGGGTTGTATACGTATTTACTACATGCCTCTGTTAGCTGTGTTAGGGAACTTAGTTGATGTCTATCCCAATGAGGGTTTTTCAGATTTTACCATACAAATTGTGATCTGTCTTTTCTTTGGGTAGCAGGAGTTATCCGTATGAGGGTCCTGACTGGTGATTCCTTAGCCCTCAAACAGGGATACCCAGCCTTGGGTATGGTGACCCTGTAACACACCAGAACCAATGCTGGAGATGACTGGAGGTGAGCACATCACATGCATGGAGATGTATTTAGCTGGGGGTTGGGTGGGAAAAGGACAAATGCATTTGGAGTGATTGTACAAAATCCCACAACACATTTCCAAAATAGACCACCCAAAAATTTAAAGGGACCACGCAATTTAGGAATTAAAGTAAATATGATGGCTGGAGTGTCCCTTTAATCTGTATTGACATATACATGTTTTCCTTTCAAACATGACAGATGTCCAACCTGCTGGTCATTGGGCTGAGTAACCAACATGATGTCATATTACCCCCAACCTAAAACCAGGTTCCCCTATTACTTTGAAGGAGTGTGTCAAGCTGATGCTGTGGAGGATGCGATAAAAAGCAGTGAGGATGGAGGCTGCCGAATGGGCAGCTGGGGGTGCTGCTCAGCGCCAAAAGTAAATACATCACTGGCACTAGTGTATGGCAAGTAATTTAAAAATTGTATGTAGTTATGAAATACACATTAGCTATGGCATTTGATATTTCATTTTTGCACCAATTTTCTATGGAGTGGAAAATTATACCGGTCATTTAAAGTTTAACTGATGAAAAAAGATTATTACAATAAATATTTATACAGGAATGATTCCTCTACCCTTGTAATTGTTTAACCATGTTCTCTTCTGAGAACCTTCAGATGTATGTGATCAGTGCAACTGATTAACTGGAGAGCGTACTGTAAACATAAGACTTAGTCTAGGAGCTATTACTCTTCTGCACCATATCGAAGGCAGGAAGAGATAGTGTGGTGGGCTACCCATTGGAGACATGAAAGGGATGGGGACTTGACAGAACAGAGGTGAGATGGGTACTACTGCCAACACCCCCTGTCCACAGATGAAATGGTTCCTGGAGTGACAGTAATGTGCTCTAACCCTCGGCAGCATGGCAATAACACTCTATCATGTTAAAGGTTCACAGGGCGACTGTCCTTACACATGACATGGATGTTTGACCTTGCAAAACTAGTGTTTGCTGGATCAAATCCAGTTGGGTTTCCTCATTGTTTGTTTAAAGGTCTGACCCCTTAAAGAATGGGCTGTTTATGCAAGAGTATATGAGGGATGGACTATGCCTTGTATGCATTAATTATTGAGCTGAGGGTATTGCTTGCACACGTTTAGTAGACCCACTGCCAGGAGATAGGCAGCAAATGGCGAAGAAAGGGAACATATTGTGTCTGACTTATGAAAGAAGAAACCCACCAGTATATAATGTATATATTATGTGTATTCCATGAGAGGAACCATGTCCACTTCCTCTAGAGATCATCACTCCCCATTAAGTTAACATGTTTTTTTGTTAAAAAGGAGAAGAAAACATTACGAGACTGGCCTTCATTGTTTTGGATTGATTTCAGAAATATACCATTAAACTATTAGAAAATTCTACATAGCACAAATATAATTACTTATTTAAACAGTTTGGAGCATTCTACATTTTCCACAAGATGAGGATCCGGTTGAGAGAGTCTTGAAAATCTTCTTTGTTTTGCCATAAGGGAAACTAGATAAACATGTCAAGATGTAAATGAACAGTCAAGGCAAGTTGCTTCATGTTTAAATACTACACGCACTGCCTGGGTATGTGATCAGTACTATGCAATATTCCAGTCTGTCAGGTTTTAAACTGGGATTGTTACACCTTATACTGAATTTCCAGCACAGATTACAATGGAGGTTATATATATATTATATATATATATATATATATATATATATATATATATATATATATAAGGATTCTGGTGCAGATTTTAAAAGAGGTCTCATCACCATACAAATGACTTTCCATACATAACCCCCAATGTGCTTAAGGGGACTAACAATGATAAAGATTATAGGATAATTACGTTAATCTATTACAATTATTCATGGTATTTTGATTATGAACATATATTTCCACACCAGTAAATTTAAAAAAACCTTAGTTCTTGTAGATAGATTATTTTGGGAACATGAGAAATTGCTAAACCTGCTAGACTTCTTTATGTCAAATGATCTTTCTACAGAACAGCAGGAAGGAAAAACACATATTGGGTACTCAACGTGCACAGCTCAGAAAACGCACGACTTCCATCATCTTACTCCTGAGCTGTTACTGCATGGTATACGGATAATGTTATTTTGATGTGTGGGGAAAGGTGAAGGCAATGCCGTTTGTGAACTTTTTCAATTAACGCTAAATCTTAGTTTTGTACAGTACCCAAATGTCCATCTTATAAGAGGAGAGTGATCTCATGAAGACATCTGCCCCTAGCAATTATTTGCCCTAAGAAGCCATCTGGAGCCTAATTCAAAATGAACGTGGTATTCTGCTTTTGCAGTCATCAAAGGGTATGTAGTATAGTTATTGCCATTATAGCAATCCCAACTAGTCAATTTATTACATACCGCACGGTCTATATAATGTACTATAATCTACACTATATATCTCCAATGTCTCAGGAGCCAAAATACCCCCCCCCCCGCAAATACATGGAGGGATTCTGCAGATACTCCCACCTCCTATGCACTCCCTCCACCAGCTTCTAGGGTTGCGGGAGATATGTTCGGTGGAACACATCTACTTGCCAAAGAACACGCATGTTACGCTCACCGCCAGCCAGCTCCATAGCCGGCTCACAAGAGTGTTCCAGAAGTCCCACTGTACAGCGCTGCAGAATATAAAGGCGTTAATTGGTGTACCCTGTGCAATGTATAGCACAAGAATCTGAGTGCCAGCATTAACGTTAGTAATCACTACCTTGTTATAAGACAGATTTAAATAATAGGTTTTTAACTAGGGCTGCAACAACTAATCGATAAAATCGATAATAATCGATAATGAAATTCGTTGCCGACGAATTTCATTATCGATTAGTTGAATCGATTATTATCGATTATAAAATGAGGGTTTTTTCAGAGCAAACGCTCTGAAAAATACCCCTCATTATATAATCCGTTTAGTCTGACTCACAGCAGCAGCTCCTACTTACCAGCCCCTCCCTGTAATCACTGTGACAACTGGCCCCGCCCCCTTCCTTCTCCCAGAAGGCCAGAACCACATGGCTGTGACACTCATCTAACTGTAAGTATAAAATTAATATTTGGGCTGCTGAAAGTTAGGGTAAGTGGGAGTTAATTTAGGGGCAGTTATGGTTAATGGGGTGTTTAGGGTTAATTTAGGGGAAGTTATGGTTAATGGGGTGTTTAGGGGCAGCTATGGTTAATGGGGTGTTTAGGGTTAATTTAGGAGCAGCTGTGGTTAATGGGGTGTTTGGGGTTAATTTGAGGCAGTTGTGGTTAATGGTATGTTTAAGGTTAATTTAGGGGCTGTTGTGGTTGACAGGGTCTTTAGGGTTAATTTAGGGGATGCTGTGGTTAATGGGGTGTTTAGGGTTAATTTAGGGGCAGTTATGGTTAATGGGGTGTTTAGGGTTAATTTAGGGGCAGTTATGGTTAATGGGGTGTTTAGGGTTAATTTAGGGTAGTTGTTTTGATGGGGTATTTAGAGTTAATTTAGGGGTAGTTATGGTTAATGGGGTGTTTAGGGTTAATTTAATGATGAGGACTGAGGGTTAATTTGATTAATTTAATAAAGTTAACTTAAGGTGCAGTTAGAGATAAAGGGGGGCCAAACTAAGGGGAATCTAAATCCTGGGGCAGTGAAGATTAACCCAGTACTTATTTAAAAAAGTATGATGTCAGTGTGATGTGAACGGGTCTGTGACTCTATGAGGGCACCATGAGATATCTGGGGGGTATAAGGCATATCAGGGGAGGACGGAGAGACATATCCGGGGGTATAAGGCATATACGGTATATAAGGCATATGTGGGGAGGGCAGTGTGGCATGTCTGGGGAGGACGGAGTGGTGTATCAGGGTGTATAAGGCATATCTGGGGCCACAGTGGCATATCTGGGGGTAGACTGGAGTGGCATATGTGGGGAGGGCAGCGTGGCATGTCTGGGAGGTAGTGTGGCATGTCTGGGGAGGATGGAGTGGTGTATCAGGGGGTATAAGGCGTATCAGGCACAGTGGCATATGTGGGGGTGGAGTGGCATATGTGGGAGGCAGCGTGCAGTGGCATATGTGGGATGCAGCGTGGAATGGCATATGTGGGAGGCAGTGTGGCATATGTGGGAGGCAGCGTGGCGTGGCATATGTGGGATGCAGCGTGGAATGGTATATGTGGGAGGCAGCGTGGCATATGTGGGAGGCAGCGTGGCGTGGCATATGTGGGGGGCAGCGTGGAGTGGAATATGTGGGAGGCAGCGTGGAGTGGCATATGTGGGAGGCAGCGTGGAGTGGCATATGTGGGAGGCAGCGTGGCGTGGCATATGTGGGAGGCAGCGTGGCGTGGCATATGTGGGAGGCAGCGTGGAGTGGCATATGTGGGAGGCAGCGTGGCGTGGCATATGTGGGAGGCAGCGTGGCAAGCCTGGGCTCAAACGTGCATAAATTGGGGGGGGCTGGTTGGGAAATAAAGACAAGAAATTTATTTTATCAAAGTTTTTTTTTATTCTGATGTTTGTATTTAACAATTTGTTTATTAAATTATTTTAAATAAATGAAAAATTTACATTCATTTTTTTATCCGATTAATCGATTAATCGAAAAAATAATCGGCCAACTAATCGATTATGAAAATAATCGTTAGTTGCAGCCCTATTTTTAACATTTACACGATTTGAAACATTTATTTTGTGTGTGTATGACAACATATGTACATGTCGTTAAATATGCACTTAAACATACACTTTCAATACAGAGGACTTTTGATTTCTGCTTCAAACCCTGTAATTAGCAGAGTCATCACATACTTGGGAGTCAGTAAACAAGGGTGTTTTGCCAATATAGATAAGCGAGAGCTCCCAGTGACTGGAATGACTAAGCCTTTTAACAGAGTAAAAGGCACAGGCAATCTGCTTTAATATTACACACGTGAAACATAACATTCAGTGAACCAACGTGCCAAAGGACATGTCAAGAGAAATGCGACTTCTCAAGAGTCACGGTGTTAGGTGGAAAAGTCCCTTCTTGGGACCCCAATCCCTATATCCTTCCTTTATCCCCTGATGCAGCACGTGTAGGAGTTCAGATTTTTTGCTTGGTACAGATAGTTGATATATCAGTGGTTTTGTATGCGTTTAATTTGCTGGGAGATTGGTTGATATATCCGGGATATATATATCCTGAAAGTGGATTGTTATTTCTGTGCCCTAACATTAGAAACCAATTCCATCATGTGGCCATTCCATATCCAGTAAAACAGCTATTTTAAGAACAACCTTGTCTGTTTTGTGTGTTGTTTCCCTGTCATATTGACAGGGGGGATTAGAATCTGTAATATGATGAGTACAATATCTATCTGAAATAATGAAAAGTTTAGAGATGTAGAGATGAAAAACCTAGCCTCCTATGGTCGATATACAGATAAGCACACTAGCCAACATAAGATAATAATGGTTCCCTAGCGTTTAGCGCCAGGCATGGTATATAACCACAATCTTACAGTTCTCTCTAAAGCCCCTGCCACAAATAATTTAGGGTAAGTTTAAAGGAGCAGCCACATGGAAAGAAATATTCTTCTTGAGCATAACATGCAGTGCTATATGTATATAGTAATGTAGGGTAGTATAGACAAATACCTGGTTTTACCTATGTTGTGATATTTTGGGTGATTTTCCTTCTTAAACACCAATGAGCTGATAATGCTAATGAAGTCTGCTCCTTAATAGAATTTCATTAGTGACAAAGTCCAGCTGGATGATAAAGACTGAGCCATTCTATCGGTCACCACAAGGCAGTGTGATAAAGAAACAGGGTGTTTGTCTAGTACACTCGGCTGATAACCTACAAATGATTTTTTTTATGTTGTTGCATGAAAACATTTTATACAAAAACTACATCTGTTTTTTTTAAAAAGAAAGATTTGTTAAAATATATTTTTATTCTGGTATTAATATTACAAAATGGTAGATAAAAGCATTTAATTTTTTTATAGGCAGAATGGGAGAGAGCCTCTTAAATAAAATATAGAGTGTCAAGATAGTTAAATTTATCTGACCACAGTGACTGATAAACAGCCCCATTAAATTTGTATCTAGCAAAGATAGATAGACCTCAAAGATGTATCTTTAAACATAATTCAATTATTTTCTCATACAAGTTGATTGATTTAAACAGTTGTTTCTTTTTTTTCTGCCAAGGTTCTGGGAATAAAGATTTACGCCTATAAGAAAAGCAAAAAGAAAAATGATGTTCTCTAGAGATAAGACTTCTCAGTCTTTCAGCAAAGATAAAATGTTCTTTGTTAACTAATTACAATGAGGGATCACAGGGATAAACAGAGCTGTTATGCGTTTAACTATACAAGATTCGGAAAAGCTGAAAATCTGCACAAATAACACTTTTATTTTTCAAAGGAAGCTAACCACACTAAAATTACCTGCATCTCTGACACTTCATAAATTTGCTTTTTTTTCCACAAAAAAGTACAAAATATAAAGTGCTGCTCCCTTACCGATTTCTTCTACTTTTGCATATTTGACATCAGATTCATTCACATCCTCAATCTAATTGTAATATATTAAAGACAATGTGAGTAGACACAAGATGAAGCTTTAAAATCATTAATTCATTTATTGAATCAAAACCTGTATCACTCATGTGAAAAAGTAATTGCCCCCCTAAACCTAATAACTGGTTGTGCAACCCTTGACGGCGACAACAAATACTTATTTCACTGAGTAAAATGCAAATCAATTTATAACTTATTTGAAATCTGGATTTTTTTTTGTTGTTATTCTGTCTCTCACAGTTTAAAATTAAAGACTGATCATGTCTTTGTCAGTGGGCAAACATACAAAATCACCATCCATCGTCTTATATTCAAGGACATTTTCCAAAAAGACCTCAAATAGAGGTCTGACTACAAGACTAAGATCCAGATCCCCCGAAGCGAAGCAGGGGACCTGGATCCTCCTCTCCGGCAGCCTCTGCTGCTACTGGCACTTCCTCTGGGGGCTTCTCTGACTGAGCGTCGGCGTCACATGACCTTCCAGTGCTCATTCATAGAAGCCCCAGTGGAGGTGCCGGCAGCAGCAACAGCAGCGGAGGTTGTCTGCGCCCATTGCACTGACCTTAACCGGCTGCCACCACTACATGCCAAGGAATCTGAAGCATGGGGAAAAGTCTAGGGAAGCACTGGTAAGTCGGGGGGGGGGGTAAGAGTGGCATATGGGGGGGTATAAGGGCTTTCTGGAGGCAAAGTGGCATATAGGGGATTAAAAGAATATCAGGGAAGCAGAGAGGCATATAGGGGTTAAAAGGAATATCAGGGAGGCAGAGTGACATACAGGGGGTGTATACAGAGTGGTATATAGGGGTGTAAGGCATTTCCTTTTATTTTCCAACCTGCCTCCAGTTATGCACATCGGCCCCCCAGATATGCCTTATACCCCTTTTAATGCCACTGTGGCCCCCAGAAATGCCTGACACCCCCCTATATGCCACTTTGCCTCCCATATATAATATAATGCAGAAATAAGCTAATAGGCAAAGAAATCATTAGTACCTTTTAAAGCACAAGGTATGTAATGACTGCAAAGAAATATATTGATTACATATAATGCAATGGGAATCTGACATGCAGATTGGGTGCTGAAGTGCTGGCTGGGTATGCCTGGCCGCACGCTACACAAGCATTAAAACTTAACTATGCATATTCAGCCGGTGGCTGCACTTATTGGATTAGGTTGCTGCTGACCTTAAAGTGCCAGGGCCATCGTCCCCTGTCCAGCCCTGTTGATATATATTTATTATATATTTTGGACATGTTTCCTATTCTCCCTCCCCCCTACTGTTTTTCTTTGTATACCTTGTGGTTTTGATTTTAAAAGTCTTGTAGTCTGCATTAGAGTGTTCACAAGGAAATGTCTCCATTCTGTCAGGAAATTACGCAAAGTTTTCATGCCCAAAGGACAGCCAAGTATTACAAAAAAGTGGTCCCATCTCAATAAGAACACATAGGTTTCTTTGAAATATGCAAGTTCACAAACAAAGCTAGAAAACCTATTCAACTACCATTAAAACACTTTTATACATGTATATTTCATGGCCTGCTTTATAGAGAAACTATATAGTCCAAAAGAATAAAGCACAATGAATGTGAGCCAGAACAAGGACAGACGGTAATTGGTTTAAAAGGGCTGATATAGTAAAAACTCAAGCTAATGCAGGGACTGACAGCCTTAAAAATCCATGTTACGGAAAGATCCTTACAAGTTCTTCTTAACTAGGATCGCAAGCAGATCCCACTGAACAAAGAAGGGACTCATCATAGTGTTTTACACACCCTTCACCATAGGCATTGAAGAAATGACACTCTGCTACAATGTAAAGTAGTGAGTCTAAAGCCTGTATTACAGTGTAAATTTGGTTTTTCCCTCAAAATAACTCAACACACAGTCATTAATGTGTAAACCTTGGCAACAAAAGTGAGTACACTCCTAAGTGGAAATCGAAGACTAAAGAAATCCAAAAACTGATAAGAAACAAATTCATTGAGATCTCTCAGTTTGGAAAGAGTAAGAGAGTGTAATTCCTAAGGCTCTGGGATTCTTGTGAACAACGGTTAGAGTCATTATATACAAATGGAGAAAACTTGGAACGGTGGAAAACCTTCCCATGAGTGGCTGGCTGACAACTCATCCAGGACAAAAGAACCAGACTAACATATAAAGAACTGCAGGCCTCTATTGCCTCAGTTAAGGTCAGTGTCAGTGATTCCACAATAAGAAATAGGCTATGGAAAAATGACCCCATGGGAGAGCTGCAAGGCAAAAACCACTGCTCACCAAAAAGAGAACAAAGTGTCTTCTCACATTCGCACATCTTGGTGACTCCCAAGACATTTTAGATAATATTATGTAAACTGTGGGGCCAAAAGTGAAACTTTTTGGAAGACATGGGTCAACAACACAGCATTCTATGATAAGAACATCATACAAACAGTCAAACACGGTGATGGGAGTGTGATGGTTGGGGGTTGCTTGCCATAATTGAGGGAAGCATGAATTCTTGTCACTACCGAAAAACCCTGAATGATAATGTCCGGCCATCAATTTGTGAGCTAAAACTCAATCGCAGCCGTGTTCTGAAGGACAATGATGTGAAACATGCCACTAAATGGCTCAAAAGAAACAGAATTAATGTTGTGAAGTGGCTTTAATTTGTCCTGATTTTAATTTAATTTAGATCCTGTGGTATGACCTTAAAAAAAAGCAGTTCATGCTCGAAAACCCTCCAATGAAGCTGAATTAAAACAATGGTGAACAGGAAAAAAGAGAAGGACGAGCTACCCAGTAAGGTCTCCAATGTGGACAATATATGCCTCCTAAGCTTAAACAGTAACACTCAAATGCCTCCATAGCGAGGGATTCAGCGACACCGGAAAACCGGATGCACCGTGACCCTTCCAGAGAGCAGTCACAAGCACCACTGCGAGAGAGTTTGCCCGCTTCAACGATGTTCCAAGGAGAACATGGGGACAGGATTACCAAATTTTGAAAAAATGGTTTAGAAATAGCAAAACACTACTTGTACTTATTGCCCTAGAATTTTGGGAATTTCTAAACTCAGGACAAATGGTACAATCTATTTAGCAGGTTTTTTTTTATTATGTTTTGTAGATGAGTAAAAGATTTTTCAAATAAAAGTGAAAAAAGTAGCTTTTTTTATCAAAATCAATTCCATATAATTATTCAAAAACGGGACATGCTGTTCAGAATGTATTTATTGTAACACTGGAAATGTTAACATGTAAGAGTAGTTGAACTAAAACTGCATGTTTATGGTGAATGCTGGAAATTCCCGTAAGCCTCTGCTTGACCAAATGTTTTGCTAAGCACTTAGATTTAGCAAGATGTAGACGACTGGGCTTTCCGTGAAGGTGGAATGATTTAACGTGCAAACTGGGACAGATAAGGGAGCCTCTTCAGATAGTGGCTGTGCCAGGTCTCAGTAACCTCCACTTAATCCACATTGTCACTTGTTACAAATGCAGTAAGTGCAGTGATCTTATTCTCTAATTGATAAGCGTTTGCTCACATTTCCGCCAAGCTATTTTTCAACCCATATGTCATGTTGTGGTTTAGCTTTTCCTGTATCTATGTTAAACCCACCATCCCTTTCCCAACTTCCCAAAGCCAAGCCCTGCCCAGAGCCTACTCTCTATCTACCCTTGTAATGCTATCTTCACCCTCCACATTCTAGTTTTCTTCCCTAATGTCCCTCTTTCCTATAATTACAAAATGTTTGTTGAGTATCCCAGTGTTCTACATCCCTAAAATAATGTCTATGTCTAAAAATGTGTTTGTAAATAAATTACATTATTCCTCTTCTAAATGCTCTATTCTGTTTCATTTATCAGTATATACAGGCCAACAATTCTCTAAGAGTCTTGGAAAAGCTTTGCCCCTGGGCATACATCTAACAACACCCCTCTTTGGGCATTTCAAATGTTAGGCGATGTTGTTATCATCATCATCATCATAATCATCATCATCAGGAACTGGCAAGCGTCTCCGTTACTTAGCAAGTGTACAAAGCTAAGTAAAGGAGACAACCTGCATTTCAGCAGTTGTGGTTTCACTAGATAACCAAGAGGCGATGAACATCTGGACCACTATGGGGTAACTCATCATCTACGTAGGATTGGCCAAAGTACAATGTCAACAAGGTGGAGATAAAATCTGCCTCGCCTGAGACATAGCTTAACCCAGAATGACATTCCTGCTGCAGACTTACATGCACAAGCAATTGATTGTAACCCATTTAATCCTATTTAAAGCCCATTTAACTCAGGTGTAGCAGCACCACCTATTCTGTTAGGAGGATTTATAAACACTTAAGGGTGGAGAAAACAAATCATTAAGTGCTTATTAAGGTGCAATAAACATCCACTATAATTTTCTTAGGATGAAAAAAAAAAATCTACTTTCCTACTCCATTACCTTAATTACCAGCTCGGCCATCCTAAGCAACACCATCGCGGTCCTAGTTACTAAATTAACATTTTTGGAAACAGTTCAGCTATTTTATGCCCTAACAAAACATCTACTTGTTAAAAAAAATCGAATTTATTCTGTACCTTTGTAAATATTTATTTGATTGATGGTAGAGAGTAGAGGGTGGAGGACTGGACTTGGGTATGGTGAAACATTTATTCTAATGGGGTCCACGCCATTACGATAAAAGCACCTACACTACAGATATGGTCCTTCGGTGTGTGGCCGCCAGCTGGATATAAATGCATAGCTGGGAACTCTCCTGGTTTTGCCCAGAGACTCTGGGTGAAGAGTTGCTTTTCAGGGACACCACCAACTCCGTGCAGGGCGATGTGAAGGGTATTTAGCTGGGGCGCCTGGAAACGGGCAAATGCATTTGCAAGATGGACAACCCACAAATGTATAAGGACCGTGCATTAATGTGTATATGGTGGCTGGAGTATACCTTTAACATCCTAGAACATTTAGTAGTTAGCCTAAATTGGACAGTACATTTAAACTTTGATGTAACATCAAACAAGAAATGTAATGCGGGGAACACTTTATTCATATTTTTCCCCACCGAAAACAAAAAGAACCGAGAAGATGACAAACATAATCTGCACATACATGGTTTTACGGCATGCAAACCTACTAGAGATTCACTGTATTACTGAATAATTTAGCAGCAAATGCTGAACTGGTATCGCTTTTAACAGAAGCTGCTACATGACACTGATCTCATATTTTAAGCTGTATTCGCAACCCAAAAATAAACTGAACACCTTGGCTTTGGCATATAAAATGTGTTTTCGCACGTCTGCAAGAGGAAGCCAGATAAGTTTTCATAAAGAAAAACAGATACAGCCTGCTTGGCTGCTATACGTTAAGGCATTCCTGAGATATACGTATGCACCCCCATTTAAAGGGAAACATGCTACCCTAAAGCAGGGTGGTCAAACTGGAGGCCATGAGTTCTTTCGCTCCCTGCGACAACCAGCAGTATAAGCAGCAGGGGTGGTCCAAAGTTATTTAGACAGAGCCAGTCCAAATTGGACCAGTCCACACATGTTGGCAGGAGCACAGCGGGGTCATGTAATGTGATATTTCGTGACCCCTCAATAATATTGCAGTTCAAGCAGCCATAAGGAAAGTCTCCAGACAAGGTAAGGCTGTGGAGGTGTGATGATGTATTAGTGTGAGCGTGCATTAGTGTGAGTTTTATGTGTTTGAATGTAAATTAATGTAAACGTATTTGTGTGTGTGAATTAGTGTAAATGTGTAAGTCTGTGTGTGTAAGCATGTGTATGTATGCATTACGTGTAAGTACGCAAATCATTGAAATTGTTTTGGGGATACTAGGTTTGAAAGAAAAGAATAATTGTATCTCAGGGAAGCTGGGATCTGTGGCAAAAGATGACAGGACTTGAATATTAATGATTCTCCTGTTCTCGAATGCCTTAACACATAAAGATGGTTTATTTTAATCTAGAAATATCATGACATAGGTTCCTGCAAAATGTAACATTGATAAAATTGGCAAATTCATTTTAAATTTTATGAATATCAAGCATGCCTTTTTAGATGGGACAGAAAACCATTATATCACTTCTTTTATTATACATTGGTTACAATAAGCATAGAAATTAATAAAAAATGATGTACATACATTGTGGGATTGTGCACACTAGTTTGCAATCAATTTCAGAGATGTTTGAGCTTTTGAGTATCCACAGAGAGGGTACTTTTTACTTTGTCTTCGATGTTAAGTCACAGATGGACCGACTTAAGTAGTTTCAACATACGATCTAGTGTTATGTAAAAAAAATTCCGATATGTGCAAAAACTGTGCTGAATTTACGGAACAAACTGGTAATGTAAGGTACAGTATATAATAAAAGAACAAACAAATAGTGTAATACAATTTTAAAAAAGGAGCAATATGGGAGTATATTTATGCACTCACAAAAATATTTCATCAAGAAGGGTCATCATTTGTACAACTTCGAAATTCTTCGATTTTAAAAGAGAAATAAAAAGCCACTGGCTTCCAAAACATTCATGTAAGTCCAGCACACGGTGCAGCTGCCAAAACAAATCCACTACGCGTTTCGCTGGGGCCTGCCCAGCTTCTATATAAAGTTTTATATTGCACCTGTCCAATACCTAAAGTCCGTGTCTCCATAGGATTCCTTAGGATTCTGTTTGGCAGCCAAAGTTTTTGCAGGACTTTACTGATTGTTTGGGCAGCTATACTGTATGGAATCATTAGCGGTTTGTCACATTTTCATATTGCGCCATCACTTCTTGTGTTTCTTTCCATGTTTGCACCTTTGGATTGCGATACTGTGCCGTTGGCTTTCCATTTCTCTTTTCAAACCGTGGAGTTTGCAGCTGTACAAGTGATGAGCCGGCTTGATTAAAAAATACATAAGCTTTTAAGAAGCAATTATTTGGGTCAGATGGATATGTATTAATGATTACAATATTATGTATGAGAGTGGGCTTTGCTTTGAAGTTGCTGCAATTTGGTATATCGGCGTTCCATTTATGAGACTAGGTGTTTAAAGGGTGTCACCGCTACAGGTTTATGTGAGCACCAGATCAGGGTTCCAATCTCAAAGACATTATATACTTTTGATGGTATCACTGCTAAACGGTCTTATCTCTTATTTGCTAATATACTTACATAACCCTTCTGACTTATGTACACTTTAACCACGCAAATAGAAAACCAGTTACTCAGGACACACAGGCCTATCCATTCACGGAACAAAAATTCCCTAATGTTATCGTGGGACGAGCTAAACAAACCGAGCTTCATTACGCTTAAACAACACTCAATCGTCAAACTTGTTTTGAACTCTAAAGGTTTAATCGCTTAAAGAAAACGCTGAAACGGTTAATGAGCCTTTCAGCTTCCACGGCAAGAATCTATCGGTGCCCACATCAGCATCACACGATATTTGTTTTTACCAGCCAAAAATATCAATGACGTAAAATTTTACATGATACAAAGAATTATCTCTGGGAAAGGCATTAGGAATGCTGTTTCTAATGCTACATTTAGTTACAAAAAGTATTTCATTCAGCAGGGTAGGTGGCACTGCATCTTTAATAAGATGTTTTGGAGAGCATTTTAGATATCAACTTTGCGGGTCAAAAAAGGCATAGAAGCATTAAGCATGATTCATAGTAACCAAAGGAATGTTGCAGTTAGTATATATATATATATATATATATTGGTTGCTACATTTCAAAATTTGTGCCACCTTTCCGTTACTTTATATTACTGATGTCAGTCCAGAAGTCTACGTAGTGGACTACAAAGGGTTGGCATCCAAACATATCATTAATTATATTTATGACATTTGGGTGTCATTAACCTCTACCACTTCGGATCGGAGGCTGTTCCATTCAGTGGACTTGAACACAACAGATGTATATTGTACAGTATTTACAAAGGAAGCTGCAAAACGTGATACAGGGAAATGACTTGCTATAACTAGAAGTGCATCTGCTTAGGTAAGATCACATTCTTGGACCGCACTGAACATGCCAAATACCAAGAACCCAGGAGGAAAATGGCATTATGTAAAATGCTGCAGTCGTACAGTCATCGTGTCAACAAACAAGTTTCAAGAAAGATATTCTGGCGTAGGATCTTGTTTTTGTTTATGCAGGAGCAATAAAATGTGCCCCAAATAAATGCAGTCTAGAAAGGTCCACATTCATGTGGATATTAATGGGTCAACAACCTAGAATCCTTTTCTCCACGATAATGGTGTCATAGAGGTGCAGGACTTAAGCATTTACCAAATAGACGTTCATAAATCTTCTTTATTCGACTATGCGACTGGTACAATGCCGTGTTGCTATATATTTATATCTTATGGCTTCCTTCTGACAATGACTTGTAAGAAGAGTTCTCCAGGCCAAACCCAGAGAATTCCCAGGTGAGGAATTCACTTAATAGGGTTACTGAAAACAGGAATTGTCTGTTCCCGATGCGCACACCCAAAAATCAGTTTTTTCATACTGGTTATATCAATCTTAAAGCACCATTAAGTAGGATTTTTTATGTATAAGACCATGAAGCATAGGCTTTAGGAAAAGTCACAGGCCTGCTTTGAAGGAACAAGGTTAGTAGAGAGATTTGAGCCAAATCTACTAAACATTTTTCTGAGATAAAAAATCTGGTCATTCACAGGAGTCAATGTAAAATATGAAAAACAGAAAGCCTAAACATACAGTGTATCTTACCAGAGTCTGCATCTAACAATCATACTTTAGCCAAAATTAGTACGTGATATATCAACACGAGAGCCCTTAGCGTTGCAATGGAGCCAATAAAGGAAAATAGAAGCCCAACAGGATACACGCAAACAAGCAAAATATGAACTGCTGTCCTGAGGAAGATCTTAAGAAAATTACCTCCTAAAGAACCCAACAGAAATATTCAACCAAGCAGCTATAAGTGTATTTAAGGCAGAAACAGGTAAGAACAACAAGCATTTTATCGATAGAGCAGAAGCAGATTCCATAGTCCTTATACAATAGTGGAGAGTCAAAGTTAACAATACCATTAAAACAATATAAACGTATCAATAACGCATACAATTGCCAGAGACATTAACACACATTAAGACGCGCTGGTACTTTGGGCATGTTCTTGCCTCACTCTTGACATTTGCTGTCCAATAGTGCTTGAGGTGGCCCCGATGTAATTACTTTGATTCTTTGGTTATATTAACTTAATTTGAAGGTGCAATTTTCTCCCAAAATAAATTACAAAACTGTTCTTGCGATAATAATATTTCTGTTACAGTATATTATCCGTTCCGGATTCCAGAGGAGAAATGATCCAGACCATGTTCCTCCGGTGCAGGGATGTTCAATTCCATCTTAGGTCTGCAAGCAGACCAGGAGTTCTGTGTCTCCCTGTTTGAACACACGTGTTGTAATCCATTTGAAACATGTTGATTGAGCTGTCTCTGCTCCAGTCAAGACATCCAAAAATCCAGACCTGCTCGAGGTCCTGCTTAGTGTCAAAGACATTTGAAGCATTTTAAGCATTAGCTTTCAGGGGTCGACAAGAAAGCTATTTTTTCTAGTAAGCAGATCACAGAGAATGCACTGTACGCTTACCAATGCCTGTCTCCCATGCATGATTACCCTGTGTCAAAACAAAGCCTTCTGCAGAGATACACATGCGATTTAAGGAAATCAAATTATGGGTTCCCTAGACACATGTGCTTTTCAGATTATGTTCTTCCTTCCTCACTGCACATCCGTGTCTCACACTTATATACACGTGTGTCATTGTATGGGAGGGGGAACTGACAGAATGGAGATTTGACATTATATTTATAAAAACAAAAGCATAAACTAAGGAAAAAACTAAAAAACCAGTAGGAAAATAACAGAAAATGTTGGGGATATATCTTTGTAACCTTTTCCGTATAGACACAGTGTTTACAGATTAAATAAATGTAATGGAAACCCACCTAATTTGTATGCCTCGGGGGCAGCCATGTTAACTTCCTGTTCTATGGTTCTGCATGTTCTTTCTCCCCATTCTAAACAACCTATGGCAACAACCAATCACTGCCTGCTTTTATGTCATAGGACAGATAAAGTGTTCCTGGCAAAACACTGTGAATGTAGCAACATTTTACTCGATTGAAGAATTATTTCTTAGACAGGTTTAAGCATCCAACAGTAGGAGTGATTTTTCATTTTGCAAAACATGTTAGAATGGGTTAAACAGCACTTTTTCTTATCTCCTTAATAGGTTTGCGTGAACATTGATGTGTTATATCTATACCTTTCTGTCTCAGTTGAATAATAACTGATCACGTTGCCTTGAAAATCATACTTCCTACATATACCCGAAAGACCTTGACAACATTTCGACAACACACGAATAATTCCACAAACTGTTAGCGCGAGGTACTTATGTGACACCAATTACGATAGAATTGTGATTTAAAAGGTGTCTTGGAAGTCCCCTAAAAATCACACACATAACAAAACCTGCAGTTTACCACGAGGGAATATGATAAGGAGTCACTGTGTTTGTCTAGCAGATCGGGCAAAGATAACAGAGCTAGAACACATGTTATAATGCAAAAAAACACAACATATATAATTGTTCACATTTTTTTTATCTTAAGCTAAAGAATATTTTATCCCATAGGTTTCAGTGCCTATTGATAAGAAGATGATATCTTCTAGCTGGAAAACAAAATGTTGAAGAAATGCTTAAAGTTCTTTTTTGATATTACATGGTGGGCTTGGAGACTTTTCAGATATAGATGAATAAAAGAAGAAGACAATCATCTGCGCTAAAGTTCTTTGCAGACACTCAAGAGAGAACAGTCAAACCATATTTGTTATTGCATTGAAAAACATTTTCCCTACACTCGTTGTGTGGGCAGTAGTGTTACAAGACTGCGAAGTGGTTTTAATGACAGGAAAAGAAGCTGTTTTGGAAGCAAATGCACTTCTAGTTATAGCAAGTCATTTCCCTGTATCATGTTTTGCAGCTTCCTTTGTAAATACTGTACAATATACATCTGTTGTGTTCAAGTCCATTGAATGGAACAGCCTCCGATCCGAAGTGGTAGAGGTTAATGACACCCAAATGTCATAAATATAATTAATGATATGTTTGGATGCCAACCCTTTGTAGTCCACTACGTAGACTTCTGGACTGACATCAGTAATAAAAAGTAACGGAAAGGTGGCACAAATTTTGAAATGTAGAAACCAATATATATATATATATATATACTAACTGCAACATTCCTTTGGTTACTATGAATCATGTTTTATGCTTCTATGCCTCTTTTGACCCGCAAAGTTGATATCTAAAATGTTCCCCAAAACATCTTATTAAAGATGCAGTGCCACCTATCCTGCTGAATTAAATACTAAATACTAAATGTAGCATTAGAAACAGCATGCCTATTGCCTTAGGTCACACCTCATAACCTGGTCATCAGTATTCTTGTTTTACCATTCTTCAAAAAACAGCGAACATAAAAATTATTATTATTACTTTATGCTATTTGATCAACTAAAAAAAGAGAAAACAAAGATTTTATGTAAGAAAACCTGTTTAAAAGACACAAAGTTAATCTATCTTTCATGAAAACACTAGACAACTAAATGCAAGGCTTTTTTCTTTCACAAATAGACACATAGAATTTAACGGCCGATAGGAACCATTCTGCCCATCTAGTCTGCCCAGACATTTCTTAATGTAAGGACCTGCAAATAATCGGTCATCAGTCTTGTCTTCAGGATAGCTATAAGCTTATCCCATGCATGTTTAAATTCCTTCACAGTATTAGCCTCTACCATTTCTAATGGGAGACTGGTCCATTTATCCACCACCCTCCCACCCCTGAAAAGATTTCTGCAGAGAGTTTATTAATTCTTAATTTTTCCAGACACTTCACTATTAAATTATATAGTACATGAGCTGCAAGTATAGGTGCTTTGCTACGTAGACCTCCAGACTAAACAAATCCAGAATGGTTTCTATATATGGCTCTGTTAAATGCTGTAATGAATCTGGAGCAGTATAGCAGAGCTCCCAGAGATGTTTAGCTTCAGGCTCTTTCTTAAGGTAACCATTTAAAGTGACATTTTCTTTTTTTAATACGCATCTGCATTCCATTTCGCATTGGCTGCCCCATTAACTCATTCTGAAATTTTGCGCACTACCACGAAGCACAAACTCACAGATCTTTCATAAACTATACAATATTTGATTAATCAGTATCAACCTAAGCAACATAAACATAACTTAAGTTTGATACAAAACAGCAGGAGTTCAGTAAAAGTAGGCAAGGGAGGAAGAAAATGAGATAATTTGCACGCATCCGCAGCAAAATGCACTGGGGACGTAGAATAGCCTCCAATGTGAATTTTACTTAAAGCAGTGCCTGGAGTGGATTTCCAGGCAATTAAAATATATAATAATTTCACAAATTCCTTATAGTGAGTCGATTGGAGAAATGGACTCCACTAAGCAATGCAAAGGGCATAGGGCTGGAACTTTAAAAACTAGCGTTTTTCAATAGGTTCTTCAGTGGAAATCCCGAAAAGGTGGTAGGCAACACTTTGCTTTCCAGATGTTCCTCAACAACAAATCCCACAGTTGTCTGCCTATGGGTCTCGGATTTGTGGATTCTTGGACGGACGTAGTCAAACATGCAATGGGGAGCTGTCTAGTTATTTATTACCACTTTATTACCACTTTATACCACACAGTGTTTTACACATGCATGCTATCTCATTGTGTCAATGGTGTCAGTCATGCTTAACATAGCAGCTTCGTTACAGCACAGACATTTGGGGGGAAACCCTTTCATAGCATCATCAACACAAAATGCAGTATCGGCAACCCAAAATATGAAGTACTTTGCAATTCATTCATTCAATGCATTCGTTAATCCTCTTAAAACAATAAACAAATCACTTAACTTTAGGAGAAGCTGCAGCCCCATACCCTGTTTGTACCACTGAGTGATTGGCTGGTTAATAACCCTTGCAACCATCACCGAGCCAGGGCTGCAGAATCCCCCATGCGTAAACAAGGAGGCCCACACCATTATAGAGTATATGGCGACTGGCGTGCTCCTGTAACACCTTGATGACAATTGCCGGTCCGGGCACGTCACGGAAAAACATGTCGTTTACGACAATTGACGTGCCAGGACCGGCACGCCTTTAAACGGGTGCTGAAAGCGATCTACTTTCGCTTTCTGCACCCAAACGGCGTTGCTGTAATGCTTCGACCTCGAGGCATTCAGCAACGCCACGATCGGCACTAAGGGGCCATCTCTGGCCCCTCCCCGGGGCGTCAACATCCGCCATACATTGTATGGCAGTGGACGCCCGTTTTAAAAGCGTTAAACTTAAATGGTGTCGCTGGTGTCGCTTACCTCGGGATGGACCGCTCCGGAGAGCGGTCACAGCCGCCGCTGCCGGTGATCTTCACCATCAGCAAGATGGCGGCGGCCCGGGAAAAAAAACAATAAAGATGAAAAAGTTCGCTAGATGGTCGCCAGACCCTCTAGAGAACTCTGGCTCCACTTGCAGGTTGAATATATTTTTGTGAGCAAGCCCTAAAATTAACATATTAGCTTAAAACAATTCTCGCATGGAAAGAGTTAAAATACTGGCATATTAAATGCCCATGGGGTGTCTACTTTAAAAAAAAATTATGATTTGATGGGGTAAATTGAATTGGCCAGGTTCAACAATGTCCCAATTAACACGGGGGGAAGGATGGCCACACATCTAATTTCCAATTAGAAAAATGCACACGTATCAAATGTGGCCTTTTAGTTCCCCCAAAAAATGACAAACCCATGCATGTGGGGTATCACTGTACTCAGGTTGCTGAACACATATTGGTGTGTCGTGTGACAGCGGCATATACCAGGAGCTGTAAATTCATACATAACATAGGTGTGTGGGGGGAAAAATACACACAAAAGAATACTACTGCAAAATTCTGGTGGTAAAATGTGTGCATGCAAAGAGTTAAAATACTAGCATTTGAAATACCCTGGGGTGTCTAGTTTTCAAAAATATATGGCTTTATTGGGCACACTGAAATGGCCCGGCTCAAAGATGTACCAAATAGCGCATGGGCAGTGGATCCCCAAATGCCAAAGTTCAACATTGAAAAATGCGCATGCCCCAAATGTGGCCCTTTTGCCTCCAAACAGCCAGGCAAAATCATTCATGTGGGGTATCACTGCGCTCAGGAGATGTTGCTAAACACATATTGGGGTGTTTTGTGATAGTGACATATACCAGAACCTGTTTATTCATACCTGAAGTAAAATGTGTGTGAGAAAACAAATGCAAAAAAATGACTACCACAAAGTTTGACAAAGACTGGTGGTAGATATGGTGCACGGAAAGAGTTAAAATACTAGCATTTGAAATACCCTGGGGTGTCTAGTTTTCAAAAATATATGGCTTTATTGGGCACACTGAAATGGCCCGGCTCAAAGATGTGCCAAATAGGACATGGGCAGTTGATCGCCAAACGCCCAAGTTCAACATTGAAAATGTGCATGCCCCAAATGTAGCCCCTTTTGCCCCCAAACGGCCATTGTCACGAAGGGTACAAAAAGTAAAATCAGCCTTTGTCACGAAGGGGTTAAACAGTATTTTAGTTTGACCTTGTTATGTAGAAGAGAAACACACAGATTTCCAATGAGGCTGTTGGAATCAGGAAAGTTCACAGAACAGGTTACGTGCGGCTTCACAATACAAACAAAACCACAGCAGATGGAACTGATGGAACATTGGATTCTGGCCGGCTTTTCCTCTTTTTCTACGAACATTCTGTGAATTCTAAGAATCCCAAAAACCTGTACGATCTAGCGATTTCTTAACTGTACCTTGCAAAGGTGGGTTGAGGAGAAGGACGGACATTACAGGGCAAAACACTCAGGAAAATGCAACATTTGCCATAGGTCACCATTGCCGTGGGGTAAAATAATCTCTTTAAAAAACAAGCTATTGTTATGCGGGACCTAGGACAACACGGATTATGCACCCACAATGCAGAGACGGTAGCGTAGCACAGCACAACGGGTACTGGAAGTTCCACAGTCGAGGCAGGCAGCACAGGAGCAAGGTCAATATACAAGCCGAAGTCGGGGCAGGCAGCACAGGATCAAGGTTAATATACAAGCCAAAGTCGGGGCAGGCAGCACAGGATCAAGGTTAATATACAAGCCAAAGTCGGGGCAGGCAGCACAGGATCAAGGTTAATATACAAGCCAAAGTCGGGGCAGGCAGCACAGAATCGAAGTCAGAAAACAAAGCCAAGGTCAGGAACACGTAGATCAATCAGAATAACTCACGATAACCCAGAGATACACAACAGTGACTCTTTGAACGGGCAATGAACTAATGGGACAGGGGGTTTAAATAGGAAGAATGGCGGGAAACACCATAGCAACCAAAGGGAAACAACAAAGGAAGACGTCATCGCGACCGGCGCACATTAATGGCGTCGGCGCGAACAATAAATAAACAAACCGGCATCTGCGTGTGCTACACCCGCGAGCGCCGCGGGTGTGCCACATCGGCAGATGCCGCCGAAGTCGAGCCCCGCGAACGAGTCGCGGCAACCCGCTCATAACCCTGCGAGTGCCGCCGCGACGGCTCGCTCATGACCACTGGCGCGTCGTGGGCGTGCCACGGCGGCTCACATGTTATCATGCGTCCGCCGTGGGCGCGCCGCATCGACGTGCCCCTCCGTCCGTGCCGCGCGCACAGTACACCGAGAAGACGTGCCCGCGGCACGTCCTCTCAGTGTACGTGCCGCTGGCACGTCACACTGAGGGGACGGGAGCGCGTCAGCGCGCAAGCGCCGCCCACCAGCGGCAGACCGGCGAGGGACCGCGGCGGACACGGCAGGTATGACACAATCCCCCCCCCCAGGAGCGCGCCCCGAGCGCGAAGGACCGGGACGAAGCGGGAAGCGAGCGTGAAAGCGGGAGACACAGAGAGCGGCATGAACGGAGCGAGCAGGAAGCCAGGACCGCTCCTCCGGGCCATAACCCTTCCAATCAAGTACTGAAGGGAGCCACGGTGCCAACGAGAATCAAGGACGCGATGAACTACGTGTTCTTCGTGGCCACGGACGAGAACAGGAGCAGGGCGACGAGCAATAGAGATACGGGGGGCAACACACGGCTTCAGAAGGGAGACATGGAAGGTATTGGGGATCCTCATAGATGGCGGTAGAGCAAGGGACATAGCAACCTCGTTCACCCGCTTGAGGATACGAAAGGGACCTACATATCGGGGACCCAGGGACCGGCAGGGCTGACGAAGGGAGATGTGCTTGGTGGATAACCACACATAATCACCGGTTTTATAACGAGGGGAAGGAGCGCGTCCCTTGTCGGCAGCTTTCTTGCCGCGAGCCTGAGCTTTAGCCAATTGTGCACCCAGCCTCCTCCAATGAGCCCGCAGGTCGGAGACCCGTTTCTCCACTGCCGGTAAGCCTCCACCACGAGACGAGGAAGGAGGAGGTAGGACGACAGGGTGGTACCCTAAAGCAGCAAAAAAGGGAGAACACTGTAAGGCAGTGTGCAGGGAATTGTTATAGGTCATCTCGGCCAAGGGCAGGAGGGAAGACCAGTTGTCTTGCCTGTCGTTGATGTACATACGCAAATATTGCTTAAGGGTTCGATTGGTACGCTCCGTTTGCCCGTTGGATTGAGGATGGTAGGCAGACGTGAGGTGCATGCGAATGCCCAGTCCATGACAGAGGGCTTGCCAGTACCGGGAAATAAATTGTGGACCTCTGTCTGAGACCACGTGTAGGGGAAGACCATGCAACCGAGCCACCTCTCGTATAAAGACGTCTGCCAGTTGTGCTGCTGTGGGAAGTCGGGGTAGCGCGACAAAATGAGCCTGTTTGGAGAACCTGTCCACTACCACGAGTATGGTGGTGTGTCCTCGTGAGACAGGGAGGTCTACTATAAAATCCATGGAAATATGAGTCCAGGGCGTCCTAGGCACAGGGAGAGGTAACAACAGGCCGTGGGGACGGGAGTGTGGTGTCTTGTGACGAGAGCACTGGGGACAGGCGGCTATGAACGCGTTGACGTCATGAGACAAGGAAGGCCACCAGAACGTTTGCCGTAAAAGGAAATCCGTTTTACGCGTGCCGGGGTGACCAGCAAGTGACGAGTTATGTCCCCAACGCAGGACAGCGGTGCGAAAGCATTGTGGCACGAATAGACGTCCCGCAGGGGGTCTTTGAGACGCGGTGATGTGGGCCTGTTGTATACGGATCTTAGCCATAACGGCAGAGGACAGAAAGGAAAGGATGCGTTTTTGTGGAATGATGGGTTCTTCTTGTTGGGAGTCGTGGTGACAGTCGAACTGTCGAGAGAGAGCATCTGCTTTTTTGTGTTGTGAGCCGGGTCTGTAGGTCATCACGTAGTTAAATCTGGTGAAGAACAGTGCCCATCTCGCTTGTCGTGGATTCATTCGCCGTGCACTTTCTATGTATTGTAAGTTTTTATGGTCTGTCATGACCACGACGGGTTGTTTAGTTCCTTCGAGGAGATGTCGCCACTCTTCCAAGGCGAGTTTCACTGCTAGCAGCTCCCTGTTCCCAACGTCGTAATTGCGTTCGGCAGAGGAAAAGCTCTTCGAGAAGAAGGCGCAAGGAAGGCATTTGGAAGTAGTCGGATGAGGTTGAGACAGGACAGCCCCCGCACCGTTCTCTGATGCATCCACCTCCAGAATATACTGAAGGGCAGGATCCGGGCGTTGTAGTACAGGGGCTGAGATGAACGCTCGTTTGAGCAGGTGGAACGCCTTTATGGCCTCGCTGGACCAGACCTTGGGGTTTGCTCCTTTTTTAGTAAAAGCGGTGATGGGAGCTGCGATACTGGCATAGTTCCGGATGAATCGCCGGTAGTAGTTCGCGAAACCCAGAAACCGCTGGACCGCTTTCACGGTTCGCGGAATCGGCCAGTCCGTGATAGCCGTCAGTTTCGCAGGGTCCATCTCCAATCCCTTGCCAGAGATGATATATCCCAGAAAGGGAAGGCTGTGTTGTTCGAATACGCATTTCTCGGCTTTCGCATATAAGCCATTTTCGCGTAGTCTCTGCAGTACGGAACGGAGATGCTTACGATGGATGTCGTTATTGGGCGAAAACACGAGGATGTCATCGAGGTATACGATTACGTGCGTGAGTAGCATGTCTCGGAACACGTCATTGACAAACGCCTGGAACACCGCTGGCGCATTGCAGAGACCAAAGGGCATGACTCTGTACTCGTAGTGGCCGAATCGCGTATTGAACGCGGTTTTCCATTCGTCGTTCTCCTTTATGCGGATCAGGTTATAGGCTCCCCTCAAGTCCAGTTTTGTGAAAATCGTGGCTCCTTTCAACCGGTCATAGATTTCCGTGATCAAAGGAAGGGGGTAATGATTTTTTACGGTGATGCGATTAAGACCTCGGTAGTCAATACAAGGTCGAAGCGATCCTTCCTTTTTGGACACAAAGAAGAAGCCGGCACCAGCAGGTGAAGAGGAGGGCCGTATGAACCCTTTTTCCAGGCTCTCCTTTATGTATTGTTCCAGTGCTTCGTTTTCTGGTTCTGATAACGGGTAGGTACGCCCTCTAGGCGGCATGGTGTCAGGCAACAAGTCAATGGCACAATCGTAAGGCCTGTGGGGAGGTAGTCGTTCGGCTTGTTTTTTGGAAAAAACATCCAGGAAGTCCCAATACTGCTTGGGTACCAGGAGTTTGGGATCTGTTGGCTTGATTTCCAGGACAAGGTTTACTCGTCGACAAGGAACGGAACAAAGACGGTGACATCGGGGACTCCAAGCCAAGATCTCTCCTCTTTGCCAATCGATACGTGGGTTGTGGGTTTGCAGCCAAGTGTAGCCCAGTATGAGAGGCGCATGCGGGGACTGGATTATTTCGAACACAATGGTTTCTTTGTGGGTAGCTCCGATGAACATGGTAAGGGGCGAGGTCTCTCGGGTGACTACGCCTGGACCCAACAGGGTGCCGTCTACGGTAGTAACGACTGAGGGTGTTTTCTTAGTACGCAGGGGCACGCGATGTTGTGCTGCCCATTGTTCATCGAGGAACACTCCCGCCGCACCAGAGTCTATGAACGCTTGGGTGACCACAGTGTGGTCGTGCCACCTAAGCGATATGGAAAGCAACATGCGGTTTGGAGGAGTGGAAATAGTCGCGCTTAGGGGTTCTCCTCGACTGCTCCCTAAGCCCTTTCGTTTCCCGGACGTACGGGACAGGAACGCAGGAGGTGGCCTGTTTGTCCGCAGTATAAACAAAGGCCGAGGTTCCTCCTTCGGGTCTTTTCTGTGTCCGAGAGATGGCGGATGGTGCCTATCTCCATGGGTTCGTCAGTAGGAGACCTGGGGACGATCGGTGGTGGCAGAGGCGAGGACTGAGGCATGTAGGGACGAGACTTGCGGTTTCTCTCTTTCTCTATGTTCCTTTCTTGGATGCGTTTATCGACGCGAAGACACAGAGCGATGAACTCCGCTAGGTCGAATGGTGGATCATGAAATAAGAGCGCATCCTTTATTCTCTCGTTTAGTCCTTTACGGTATGCTGCTCTCAAGGCCCCTGGATCCCATTTGAGCTCACATGCCAGAGTGCGGAATTCGATGGTGTACTGGGCCAAAGTCTTATGTCCTTGCTGGAGCTCCAGCAAGGAGGCTTCTGCCGTCTCTCTACGGCCAGGCATGTCAAAGACAGACCGCAGGGCTTCCATGAAGGCAGGACAGTCATCGAGTAACTCTGACCCCTGCTCAATCAAGGGAGAGGCCCAAAGTAATGCTTCGCCTTTAAGTAACGAGATGATGAAGGAAACTCGTTTGGCATGTGAACGAAAAACCCGAGGATTGTTCCGGAAGTGCAGAAGGCATTGATTCAGGAATCCCCTGCATTCCTTGGGTTCTCCCGAATATTTGTCTGGGAGTGGTAACCGTGCTGTAGGATCCTGTTCATCGGGACTGGGTTCCCTTGGTGCAAAAGGGGGCCTGGTGGGCGGTGCAGCCGCCATTGACCGGAGCAACTCTGTCATGGTGTCCATTTTTTGCGACAGCGACTGCAGCTGGGAGGAATGAGACGTCAGTAGTTGTTCTTGCAGCTCCTGACGGGAGAGAACACTTGCCATCTCCGCGGGGTCCATGTTTGGCCCGTTCAATGTGTTATGCGGGACCTAGGACAACACGGATTATGCACCCACAATGCAGAGACGGTAGCGTAGCACAGCACAATGGGTATTGGAAGTTCCACAGTCGAGGCAGGCAGCACAGGAGCAAGGTCAATATACAAGCCGAAGTCGGGGCAGGCAGCACAGGATCAAGGTTAATATACAAGCCAAAGTCGGGGCAGGCAGCACAGGATCAAGGTTAATATACAAGCCAAAGTCGGGGCAGGCAGCACAGAATCGAAGTCAGAAAACAAAGCCAAGGTCAGGAACACGTAGATCAATCAGAATAACTCACGATAACCCAGAGATACACAACAGTGACTCTTTGAACGGGCAATGAACTAATGGGACAGGGGGTTTAAATAGGAAGAATGGCGGGAAACACCATAGCAACCAAAGGGAAACAACAAAGGAAGACGTCATCGCGACCGGCGCACATTAATGGCATCGGCGCGAACAATAAATAAACAAACCGGCATCTGCGTGTGCTACACCCGCGAGCGCCGCGGGTGTGCCACATCGGCAGATGCCGCCGAAGTCGAGCCCCGCGAACTCGTCGCGGCAACCCGCTCATAACCCTGTGAGTGCCGCCGACTCGTCGCGGCGGCTCGCTCATGACCACTGGCGCGTCGTGGGCGTGCCACGGCGGCTCGCATGTTATCATGCGTCCGCCGTGGGCGCGCCGCATCGACGTGCCCCTCCGTCCGTGCCGCGCGCACAGTACACCGAGAAGACGTGCCCGCGGCACGTCCTCTCAGTGTACGTGCCGCTGGCACGTCACACTGAGGGGACGGGAGCGCGTCAGCGCGCAAGCGCTGCCCACCAGCGGCAGACCGGCGAGGGACCGCGGCGGACACGGCAGGTATGACAGCTATAAGTGGTTTGCAGCAACGCATCTAAGTTATACTAAAAGGTGTGAAGGTGCCACATAGCGCTTAACATAACAAAAATATTTTCTCCAAAAAACATGTTAAAATATACGCTAACATAATTGAAATGACTGGTGCAAAAAAAAAAACTAAGCTGCTTCTATTATTATTACCTTTTATTTAATAAGAGCCAACAAATTACGCAGCAATACAAATAGAAATACAGCAACAATCCCACATGCTAATTAGGTATAGGTTGGGAGATTCGACCAGCGACGGACGCATTTTCACAATTTCCTCCAGCCTCAGCCAATTTGATGGGGGCTGAAGGTTATCCAAACCTCCACACTCCCTAATTTTAGGGTGATTAACCTCAAAATATTAGTCCAAAAGGACTAATTATTGCTTGCGTCTAAGGTGATATAACCTGAAAGGTGTTAGATTGGTGTTGGTCTCGGAGTCGCCGATTAACAACAAGAGCTACCCCTGCCTCACATCCATGTTTAAACTCGTTACATGGATTGTACGGGAAATGATTAACTTGTTTATTTGCAACGCCTGCCGATCGCAGAAGTTCATCTGATGCACACCCCAACATCTCAGAGGGAAGCAAGACGCAACGGGGCTTAAGTATAAAAGAGAATCTTGCGCAAAGTTTTCAAAAGTGGTCTTGACATCATAGCAACCAATGTAATCGTCAATTAGCCGCAGATATCTCATTGGTTGCTATGGTGATAAGACCAAGTGATTTATTTTTATTCATAAGCCATTTTAACTCACGTTCTGTATATACAAAAACATATTCCTAGAGGAGAACTACGCATTTTGTATGTCAGAGTCAATAAAGTAGCAATAATAAACATAATACCTGCATTAAGCCCCATGAAGTGCTTCAGAACCTCCTTCTTCAGGTGGTAGCCAGCACGGAGCTGTCCAGCCACTGAGGAGCTACAGCTTCGATGATGACTAGCTTGGCCATTAAACCATTATACAAGAGGTGAGGGCTACCAGTTGGCTAGCCTTGTTCCTCCATGATATTTGTAGAACAAGCAGCAAGCCACCTTCATCAGGAGCCATCGGATATGTAACTGATACGTACACAGTATCCAGATTTTTCCTGGATGACACAAATAGGCCGTAGCTACACGATACGGTTTGTTACGCCCTGTACAGTTTCTTGTTCCAAAACCAAGAGCAGCACCAAGTACATTTACTTGACGTAAACATTTCGACAGCCCACCCCACCACTTATTTCTCAATGTGTAAGCTTAGCAGGTCTCTGCTCCCATTGTCTCTCAGCGCAGGTGGTTTTTATCAGCTTACTTTATCAATCTGTCGTGGAACCCCGATAGAAGCAAACATTCATATACACACCAGGGCTTTGCCTCTTTTTTTCTATTGATACGACGTAAAAGTGATATAATGGATGTGGGTGGTAAGGCCTGGTGTTGCAAATTGTGGAGGTAGTAGTGTGTTTCCGGGGTGTGGGGATCGTAGTATCTGCACAGGTGGCCAAGTCTACCACAGCAAATGTGGCAGGTATGAATTATAGAACTTGGGTGGTCTTCTATAGACATAAAAAGGGGTCTTGCTATAGAGAGCTAAGACAGAAAAGAGTTATTCACCATGGAGGACAGACAGAAGAGTCTACATGGATAGCAAATTAGTAAAGAAATGGTGCAAAAAACACAAAAAAAGGACATAGAAGTATATGACATTTGAGCTTTGGCACAAAAGAACCTTGTTGCCTTTGTATTATCAGCTTTTATATGTAATGCTGAGCTACATGCAAACATATATAAAACACATCTAAAAGGCGTGTGTTGTTAGATCCATGTGACATTGGACAAAACAATATGTTATCCCTTTCTGTCATTTAGAACAATGGATAATAAAACAGTCGGGTTTCGGGATCCTAGATATCTAAACCGGTCTCCCAGCTGTACTTATTATTTTAACTATGTATCCTACACACCTGTCAGACAGTATATGATTTGACTATAGAATTATTTCTCAAATTTGATAACGTTTACCGACACGTTTGTCGCAGGCGGTCGACACAAAATAACAATGAAGATGAGGCTGAGAAAGTATTGGTTTATAATTACCTCCATGGATGGGCAATGGGGTAAGAAGGATTCCTTTAGCTTCCGTTTTGGGGGAGTCCAGACCATAGCGTCCACTGTCAATTCTCTGGAGGACGGAGTTGCTGCTGGGATCATGAATGGTGATGTTGACCGCGGCATTGACATAATCCACGTTGGTGGTATCTGACCCACTCTGGACAAGAGAACAGGGCAAAAGGACCAGAATAGGCAAACAGTTCAGATATCTCAGGGAACGTCTGTGGGTCATCTTCGACCGGCCTGTACGAATCAATAAAACAATGTTTTTCTATATAACCAAAAAAAGTGCAAAAATGCTAGATCTCCTTTATCAATGTACAAGACTATTGCGTTATTCGATCTTAAATCCAAAGTCCCAAATCAACAAGAAATAAGACAAAAGTGAGATATTGGCACTGATGACGTAAAAGCAGGTCCGTGTTAGATATACATTTGGAATGTTGGTTAATGCATCTTCATAATCCTATTATAATGGGTTAAGCACTAGCCACACACTGAGAACACAAGCCCCTCGCTCATCTCCACTGGTTCCTGTGCGTTTTTGCACCACATCCACAGAAAGCATTAGGCATGGACGCTTTGGAGGGGGTCTGCCTGTGTGCTGTAGGAGGTGGGCATCCTAATCACCTAATGAGGTCTTGGAAGAAGACGATGGTCGGGATTCAAAATGACACAGGGTGGCATCTTTCCAAACAGGTCCAGCAGCACAATGCAGATGTAAGCGGAGGGCAGAGCGGGTGTTCCGGGGCGCCCACACTTAATGCAGGCAGACAGCTGCCGTCCTGTATCCCGGACAGCTGGGCTGCAGAGCTGGAACGCTAAAGGGGGTCGTTCGTCTCGGGACCTCCCAGCCCCTGCTGCAATGCTTTGTTTCCAAGGCACGGCTATTATCTGTGCTTCCTGTCGCGGTAACAGAAGGCGAAGTCAGATGCAGATGACTGACAGCTCCCCGCACTCCGGGGCTGCTGCTGCCGTACTGACGGCTTCCAGCCCTCCTGCTGATGGAGCTGTCTGATGTCAGCGGGTCATGTGACTCCGGGGGTCACGTGGTACCGAGCTGTAGGCAGCAGCCGTGCAGGCGACTCAAGTCAGTAGGAGAGAGCGGTCGGTGCAGCTGCAGTCCCGTGCATGGCGGCCATTGATGAGAAGACAAATAAATGCACCCACTCGTGTATTCAGACGCTTTCCCACTGCGTCTCACACGCACTTTCCCACTGTGTGTGTCTCATGCTTACTTTCCTACTATTGTGTGTCTGTCTCACGCACATTTCAAGGAAGAACCACAGTGCACACTTGTACCACTGTCAGTCTCACAGACCTCTTCCCCATTGTCTCATTTACACTTACCAATTGTGTGTCTCACTTTAACTACCGTATGCTTTACTCACACGTCCCCACTGTGTGTGTCTTTCCCGCTGTGTGTGCGTCTCTCTCGCGTGCTTTCCCGCTGTATGTGTGTGCGTCTCTCTCGCGTGCTTTCCCACTGTATGTGTGTGCGTCTTGCGCACTTTCCTGCTGTCTGCGTCTCTCACGCACTTTCTCGCTGTTCGTGCGTCTATAGCGTGTCTTCCCACTGTCTGTCCGTGGGTCTCTCGTGCGCTGTCCTTGTGTCACTCGCGCGCTTTACCACAGTCTGTGCGTCTCACACGTGCTTTGCCGCTGTCTGCATAATGAATAACCATGGTGCATTTGTTCTAATGAGACCGTGCTTCCCAAATGGAGATTTGGGAACTTTCTGCTCAAGTATATACACAAGACACACCTGAAAAATAGTGTTCAAATTTATTATTTATTTGATTCCAGTGGGGTCATCTAAAATGTATCAAACCTCTATTAGCAGATAGGTGACCCCAGAAACATCTGGCTGAAGAGCTTTTTGGCAGAGGGGGCTCAGGTTAACTAATTTTAACCACACTTCATTTCTCCTGTCCAAATTGAAGTTTGGGTCATCTACGTCATCATCAGTGAAAACCTTACATAGCCCGCTGAATTTATACCATGATACAAAATATAGGCAGCTGTAGTGCTAAAGGCGTATAGTGCATACGTGACTCACCCCCAGTATACAGGTGCGTTAAAAAAGCTTCTCAAACCGTGAGACCAAAGTCCAATAGAAACCAAGTGAAACAAACATGCTGTACTGTGAGTGTAGTTTACAATCCGTAAAGATTTATTCCGTTTCTGAAGCACAGAAGTATAAAGCGCAACACAAATGACGCTAAGCGTAGGAGAAAATCCGATGCTCTTTGTCCTATCCAGGACTTAATTGTAGACTCATAATCACGGGTGGACCTACAGTGATAGACCCCTGCAACCCCTTGTTTCTGTCTTATGCGGTTTCAAAATAGTTTAGAAAGGGCCCCTCCAACCAGGACCGCTCACTCCAACTCAAAAGGGGCCTTTCTAAACTATTTTAAACCGGCACGGGGAGACAGGAACGGTGAAACTGAGGTGCATGCTGCAGGACCGTGAGAGGTAAGTGGATGGATGTGTAATTGTGTATGTGTGAGCATGGATGTCTAACTGTGTGTGTGTGTAGGAGCATGAATGGCTCTGTGTGAGCATGAATGTCTGTGTGTGTGTGTGGACATGGGTGTGTAATTGTGTGCATGTGTGTGAGATGAAGTTTGTGTGTTAGTGAGTATGAGTAAGTGCGTTTAGATATGTGTGCCAGAGTATGTTTAGAAGGAGGGGGCAAAGAAGGCACAGACACATTCTTTCATGGCACAGACACGCTGTTGAGGGGCCCTGGGGCGGTTTCCGCAGCAGGGTCCTGCGGCTCCTAGTTACGCCCCTGCTCATGGTGTCGTAATACATATGGTTTTAAAATCAGTGGATGGTCGGACCAACCCAAGAGGCAAAGTGGGCTAAAGCACGTGCTGGCCTTTATATGTGGCATTTAACAAGTTCCATAGCTGCAAACCTTTGAGTAAAGCATTTGCTGTGCAGGTGCAAGAGAATGATTCGGGAAACATCATCCTAACGTCGCCTGCGTCTAAATTATTGTTATTATTGATCTCTATACAGCCGTCATATTCTACAGCACCATACGCGGGGTAACAAATAGATCGTCACATAATAATTTGCACGTACAGCAACAAAAGGTTAGGAGGACACTATTCAAAGGAGCTTGCAATTCACAACATGAATTCTTGCAATATGTTGTGCTGAGCTGCAGTGTTTGTTGTCGGTTTATAAGAATAAATAAGACAATAAGAATACTAATGGCAGCCACAGCCTCTATCTTGCTTTCTGCAGAGCAGAATGCCTTTCTAGATCTTATCTCCCCTCCAGAATCTTGAAACATGTCTAATCTGAACAAGGTACTCGGTCCAGACCTGTCTGGCAGCCACAGGGAGGAGATTGTGGAGATAATTTATTGCTGTTAAACACCCTGGTAAAAAGCAGGAGAGTCACATAAGAAAAACATAGGTAAATAATGTTCTGAAAATAGCCTGACATACATCCCAGCCTTTCTCGAGGAAGAATCGGGTCATTAACTGCACTGCAGGGTCCATTGGCCTTCTTTCCAGACTTATTTCCTATTATCTAGCATTTTAATATTACAGTCAGTTTTTCTCTTGATTCTTTAGCAAGCTGTACAAAGTATAAGAAATAAATTGGTGTCAATCTAGAAATTAATTTCTGGACTTTGAATGCTTGGATCTTTACAAAAGTATCTATTGTTCTGGACAAGCTTGTCTAGGGCCCCATTATCATTTTATCACAGCCTTGAGTTAGTGAATATACGCTGTTCCTATTGCTAGGTCTAAGCAGAATAAAGATTAAGAACCCCCTCCTTTCATTTAAGTAAATGAAAAATAAAGAAAGACCCACATAGAATAAATAAAGGGCAGTAAGGATTTAGCGGTTTGTCTAAAGAATGGCTTCTGGCTATATTCTGCAGTTTACTGTAGAGTCAGGGTAGTGAACACATCTCTGTCAGAGATCAGAGTTCCCCGTGATCTCTGACAGCCGGGGAAGGTCTGCGCGATGGACGCAGACAACCACCGCTGCTAACCGCACCTCCTCCCACCTGCAGCGGGAGTTGTGTACGCGAATCGCGTAGAGCTCTACACGCTGCCCGGACTACGCACCGGGGACTCAGAAGCTCCGGTAAGTTTGGAGGAGGGAGTGTTAAATGGGGGGCATAAGGCATTTCTGGAGGCAGAGTGCTCTGTTAAATGCCTTTTAACCCCCTTAATGCCACTCTGCCTCCAGAAATGCCTTTTAACCCTCTATACGCCACTCTGCCTCCTGAATGGCCTTATATCTCCCTATATGCCACTCTGCCCCGTAATATGCCTTTTAACCCCCTAAATGCCAGAGTGGCATATAGGGGTATAAGGCAATTCTGGAGGCAGAGTGGCACATAGGGGGTCAAAGGGCATATCATGGGGCACAGTGGCATTTAGAGGGTTAAAAGGCATATTATGGGGCACAGTGGCATATAGGGGGTAAAGGCATTTCAGGGGCAGATGTGCATAACGGGGGGCAGGTTGAAAAAAAATTAAATAAGAACAAAATATTTTTCTCAATCATAGCTTTTATTAAAAAAAATTGTTCACATAGTTTACATGAATTAAAATTTACTGGTAAAACTTTTTTCCAATAGGGTCGTCTTATATTCAGGCTTTTTTTTTCTTCATAAATTAATATTCAGATTTTGGGGGGTCGTCTTATAATCAGGGTCGTCTTATAATTGAGCAAATACGGTATTTTATCTACAGAGACTGATGAATTGTATGTGTATGAAAAAAAAAATGCCATGTTAAACCATAGTAAGGCTAAATACAATACAGTTCCTTCTGTATATATATATATATATATATATATATATATATATATACCTGGAAACCACAGGGCTCTGATGCAAAAATTCCCCAACAGCTGGTCTTTGCCATCATTGCCCCTGAACAACTTGTCTGTGCCTTCTGTGCCCCTTGCCCTCCCCCTTCCATACAGTCACACATATGTGAACACATTTATACAAATTACACAAACTTACTCATACTAACACACATGTACACATTCATTCTAATACACACCCCATCTCACCCCACTTACACATCCATGCTCACACACACACACAATTACACATGCATGCTCACACATACACAATTACACATTCATGCTCACACACACAATTACATATCCATGCTCACACACACATACACAATTACACATCCATGCTCACACACACGTACCCAATTACACATCCATGCATACATGGATGCATATATATACGAACAAACAGACCCTGGCCCCTCTTACCTCACTGCTCATGTGGCTAGCTGTCTGGCCGCTCAAACACTGTGCGAGTAGCCTCAGTTTCATGCGGGGTCACGTGGTGCAATGTGACCCCAAGACGCTCCTGTCTCCCCCTGCCGGTTCAAAATACCGTATTTGCTCGACGACCCTGATTATAAGACGACCCCCCAAATCTTAATATTAATTTAGGAAAAAAAGAAAGAGCCTGAATATAAGACGACCCTATAGGAAAAAAGTTTTACCAGTAATAGTTTAATTCATTTAAACTATTTTTTTAATAAAAGCTATGATTGAGAAAAATATTTTGGTTTTATTTCCTTCTATTTTCCAACCTGCCCCAGAAATGCCTTATACCCCCAATATGCCACTGTGCCCCATGATATGCCTTTTAACCCTCTAAATGCCACTGTGCCCCATGATATGCCTTTTAACCCTATATGCCACTGTGCCCCATGATATGCCTTTTAACCCTATATGCCACTCTGGCACTTAGAGGGTTAAAAGGGCATATTATGGGGAAGAGTGGCATATAGGGAGGTTTAAGGCATTTCAGGAGGCAGAGTGGCTTATAGAGGGTTAAAAAGGCATTTCTGGAGTACGCTCCACTTACCGGTACTTCTGAGTCTCCTGTCAAGTAGCTGGGGCAGCGTGTAGACTCACGCTGCAGCCGGAAGGAGGCGTGGCTAGCAGCAGGGGTTGTCTGCGTGCATCGCGCAGACATTCCCCGGCTGCCAGAGATCAGAGTTCCCCGTGCGGGGAACTCTGATCTTTGACAGCCGGGGAAGGTCTGTGCGATGCACGCAGACAACCGCGAATCGCGTAGACATCTACACGCTGCCCCAGCTGCACACCGGGGACTCTAAAGTACCAGTAAGTGGGGCGGGGGGGGGGTTGAGACAGGAGGATCCAGATTCCCTGCAGAATTTGCTCGGAAAAAAACCTCGTCTTATAATTGAGCAAATATGGTAGTTGAGAAAGGGCCCTTCATAAACTATTAAGAATCAGTATGAGGAGGTAGGAAGAAGAGGTCGCAGGGGTCACACCGGGCCCCCTAGAGGCATGTGCCCTGCTGCAGCTGAAACTGTTGCGCCCCCTGTAGTTACGCCACTGTATTACATGCAAACTGTTTAGGGCAGATGATTTGCTTACACTGTTAAGTATACAGTGCCATCTAGAGGTACAACACGACACTGTAAAATGTCAGCAATCATTTTTAGGACAATTCTTTCATCTTAATCATAAGGTCCTTAAGCAGGGCCCTCCTTACCTTTTGTTTCTGTAAGTCAGAATGTTATGGACTACTTGTTATGTCTTGTTTACCCATTGTAGAGCACTGCAGAATATGATGGCGCTATATAACAAAATAAATATTAAGAGAGTGATTACAGAACGGCGAGAGAACTCCAAGACATGGGAACCCAGGCTCCACTAAACTTTCTATCTTCTTTCTATCTTCTATCAGTCAAGGTCATCTTCCATAATTGCTTATTTACAGGAATACACCTATCAGTTTGTTTACATAACTGTTTACAGGGTTTCTGTGTCATGTAAACTGTTTCTATTAAAAGCGCTTCTCTATAGCATCCAGACCCATCCTGTGTTAATGAACCAGCACGTGTGCACAAAATGAGGGGGGGACCTGCTAAAGTCTACTTCCAATGGGCATGACAATGTATGCATGCGCATGTGCAGAGGATCCGCAATCATGGCCATCATTAAAGTAAATGCACAGTGTCTCTAAATGAAACGCTATGCTGAAATAAAAGGGCAGTGAGCACCGTCGGTTTTCTTTGTCTCCTTGGAAAACGTTGGCTCTGACTGCTCTTTTAATTAGGTAGCCATAGTTTACGTTTTCTAAGTTAGTCCTATAATTCTGTATCCATTTATATGTTTCGTCTATACTATACTCTGCCTCATTCTAACTATATGCACTCCCTGTGATTTTCTTCTAGTATGGCCACTAGATTTCCACTTATGGAAAATATACACAACAGGGCTTAACATCAATGATCCCCTGTATGTTACAGGCTGTTATGTCTCCTTGGTTAAAGGGCCATCCGATCACCCTAAATTAGGACCAGCTGTCTCAGTGCTTTGTGATTTGTGTAATAGGTACATTGGAATGGCACGCTAAGAATACCGAGCCCTCAACACTAGGGTATTCTGAAGGTCAATGTTTGAAAGTAACCTTTATATATGTTATTATTATACCAGATATGTTACCGTATGTTAATCACAAAGACTTCAGTACAACCAAGGGCTGTTTGTTTGACGTAACTGGGGGTTAACATTTATAGAAATCTTTAACAATTCAACAGGAACCTTACTTTGTGAAACACAGGTAGTACATGAAAGGAGATCACCTAACAGTTTTACACGTTCATTCGTTTTTACAGATTTCATTAATCATCAAATAAGCACTAAAATATATTCTTATACTGTATGTATAGCAAGGGAGCAGCCATCGTAGCTTCCTGGTCTATACCATACACTGGAAGTATTTTTAGTCAGGCTATGACTAGTGTAAAAACACTGCCCGTTACTAAAATACAAAACATTTATTGGGTTTGTTCGCTGGCGCAGGAGGTTCTTTCAGGCCATATGATATTGGTGATAGCTCCCCTTTAATACTTTCCACTATAGCTCGTTGAACTGGAGTTAGCTAAAGCAGGCCGCGCTGGCATTGGCTACAGCTGAGCAGGCCACTATAGGCTAGAGCTTGGCAGGCCAGGATTGGTTGTAGCTGGGCAAGTTGAATGGGCTAAAGTTGGGCGACCTGGCATTGTGCAAGCTGGCATTGGCTAGAGCAGGACAAGCCGGTATTGGCTACAGCGACACAGGTCAGGATTGGCTAGAGCAGGATTAGGCAGAGCTTGGCAGGCCAGGATTGGTTGGAGCCGGGCAAGCTGACAGTGGCTAAAGTTGGACGAGATGGCATTGTGCAAGCCGCCATTGGCTAGAGCAGGGCAGGCCAGGATTGGTTGGAGCTTGGAAAGCCAGGATTGGCGAGAGCTTGGCAGGCCAGGATTGGTTGGAGCTTGGCAAGCCAGCATTGGCAAGAGCAGTGCTTGCAAAGAGAAGCTCGTATTCTTTACTTTGCTCAGCACAGTCCATTGTGTTGATTGGTCTAACTTGGTTCATTCACAACTGCTGAGCAATGCCTAGGGATAGTCCTGTCCTGGCTCGCGACGCTGCCCACCCCCTGGCTCACTGTGTTTCAGTCGATGAGATTGCCCAAGTGGTAAGCAATAAAGCTGCTTTGCGTAAATAGGCTTATTTTTGAACACATAGGCACACGAACACTGCATTTAATAACATGTTTATTTGCTGTAAGGTTTTATTAACCCTTTAAAAATAAAGTTTAATATCAGAAGAATATTCCTGGATAATATAACGAACATTGGGAACTTAAAATAAAGGTGGTGTGCTTAATAAATAAATACTTCCTGGGACCTGCTAACTGATCCTTTAGATTTTTTTCATTATCTGGAGCATCTACTAATGTTTTATGGAAGCTGTTTAGCTAACAACCGATCAAAAACACAAATGACTTCATATAATTTAAGGACATTATACATACATTTTTACAAACTTATCAGAAGGGCTCAGAGAAACTGGTTTAAAAGCATACATAAAATCCTGATGATATTTTGATCCATGGGACAGGGGCTGGCTGAATAAAACAAAAAGACATGGAACATTCAATAGAAAAATATATGTATGCACACTAATATATATTTATATATAAAGCTATATTATATTAAAAGAGAACACAGAAATTTGCCAAAATAATAGCTGACGAGATTAAACATCTTGGCTGTTGCTGGTGACTAAGTGTAATGGGAGTTGTAGTTCAATAGCAGAAAGATTTGATGACTGCCCCTGTTGTGGCTAACTGGATTCCCTTTACTAAAGGCTAAAATGTTATTGCAGAGAGATTCTGAGCTATGGTTATGAACATCCACAGAAATATTAGCCCTATCCAAGGAACAGGGCATAGACAAGAGACTTGCCCTTCTTGCCTTGGCTATGCTTAGCCATGGTGAATTTAAAAGGGCAGGTAAGGTTGTAAAAATGTTTTAGTCTATATAAAAAAAAGAATGCCCTCAGAAACAAAAAGAGAGATGGCTCATTTGTGCTTGGCCATGGCTAGCTTGACAAAAATATATCAGTGGACAATGCACAAGTGTGTCCCTTATCAAGATAACATTGTATGTGTATTCTGAAAAAAAAACCTCTGCATCATCTTATTGTATAACAATGACTTTACAATAATAGCTGATGAAAGCATACTTCCTAAAATGAGTTTCTTACAACATGATAAAGAAAGATATAAACAGCAAAATACATACCCAGTGTAATATAAATTGCCTTCACTTTAGCTTAGAATTGTAATAAGGACAATTGCGCCATCTAGTGGGTGCATTATAAGTATTGCAGCTTTTGGACAACGTTTTCTAACAAGTTAGATGTTTTCATGTATACATGGCTTAATCCTCTGTAAATGCTCTTCATTTTTTGCTGAGGACTGTAACTCCCATGATACTGCTCCAGCCAACAGGAAATTATAATTTACATAACATGTAGTGTTCGATGCTACCCATCAATAGAATGATCCTAATTTACAAGAGTACCTATATTGGGAATAACCTGGTCTTCAAAAGAAAAAAATTGTTAAACAAGAGCAGTCCAGGGGGTATTTACTCCCCATTGTTCTCTTGCCAGTCAGAGATGTATGCTTTTTCATGAAGTCAATACATTAAAACAAGATATATAGTTAATTTTGCACTAATGGAAAAATGTGAGCAGTCGGGTCAATATTG
This sequence comes from Sceloporus occidentalis, assembly GCA_023333645.1. Taxonomy (NCBI): domain Eukaryota; kingdom Metazoa; phylum Chordata; class Lepidosauria; order Squamata; family Phrynosomatidae; genus Sceloporus; species Sceloporus occidentalis. The sequence continues at coordinate 923,561 of JALMGF010000036.1, read as the reverse complement.
TTTTTTATTGGCTTTCAGACAAACCTGTCCCCTACAAGTAGGTAGATATCTGTATTTTGTCTGAGTTTAATGGAAGTGATTATTTCAACATGTTAATGTTGCATATTTAGCCAGTAATAGGACAATATACAACATGGGAATACATTTAAATATTCATAGCAAGCCATTGGAAGGCTCAGTCATGTCGGTGGCATATAAAATCCACTGGTTGACTGTTTCAGCCAAAGTTTTCTTATTTCGTGTGAGAGCCAGCATCGTATATGGGTGAAACAAGGTGGATTTTCCTCCCAGAATACACCCATATTTTGATTACCATAATAAAAGCTTCAAATGCTTGAATGGTACAGGGACATGTAAAATATTTGCTTAGAAATGACATGGGTGTTTTTTCTAATTAATTAGAACGGTTTATAAACTATGTATGTGCTTTTATATTATTATTATTATAACCTAACATTATATAACCTAACAATTTTCACATAACATAGAGGTTCTGTTATCCAATATCACAACATGACCCCTTTTCGCGGCCCATTAGGTATTGCCAATGAGATGGTTGATTCAATTTCTTCATTACGATTGTCTGTTATTGTAGTCTTAATTATAAATTCAGTGTTGTCCATGTAGCCTTTTGACTCCATTAGATACTCTTTGGCTGCAGAAGAAGAGAAGTCCAAAATATCTCTCTATGAGCCAGTCTGTGGGATCCTCACCATCCCAAATGTATTATTTGTGCAGTGTTTTTTTGTTTTCCAATAGATGTTAAACCGTAGGAGTATATGTTGCTGTGGAGTTGTGTAAGCCTTTTTTCCCATCAGCAGTATCCTCAGTTTTCATCGGAGAAGAAGGAATCATGGTTGAGACCTTGTACGGTGCATCCTGCAGGAGGTGAGTAGCTGTCCCCCTCTGAGTGTTCTGATAACTCTCCATATTCACTGTTGTAAAACGTCTGGCCTCCGGTGCACGGCGCGTATGATGACTGACTCCTTTGTTGAGGTGAGGAGTGTGCTGGTGTCAGCTCCTTATTCCGACGGGAACCTTTACTGCTGGAGAAGAAACAGATGTGAAATACTTTAGGATTGTATTATAGTGAACAGGGGAGGAGAGAGTATTCACATGGATGTGGCTGGAGATGGTGGAGAAGACCATTGAGAAAGCACATTAAAAATAAAATTAAAATTCCTATCTTCGGAGCAGTAGGCTCCAGAAACATCTAGCACTACATGGATCTCAATGCCCCACAGCTGACCAAGTATTATAGAATCAGATGCCATTGGTGTGACGCCCATGTCCTGGATTTCGAGGGAAGGAAAATAATTTGAATACTTTGTCCTGTTAAGTGTCTAATTAGTGTCTCAAAAATAATCTAGTGGCATTTGAAAGCAATGGATAACTTGAAAAAGAATTTAATAGTGATAATTATGTAGATAATTCCTGCAGTATGTGGGATATATATAGACTTATGGAAGGGAACCAATTAGTCAGCTATAAATTCTCCATACTGTCGGTGAAAACATGGCTGATGTGGTCACCCTATGAGGGGTATATCATACTAATATTCTGTCACAAATACCTGAATTGCTCCTCTGTCCTGTGTCTGTTTTCTATCCTCTCCAGTTCTTCTGATGCCAGTACCATACCACTGTCTGTCTGATTGTCCTGTCGCAGGAAAAAGAGACGTGTTCATTAATATACTCTCCTAAGCATACATTGATATACAATCTATAAGGAAAAATCCAATTTACCAATAATACTACTTTTAAACATACAAATAATTATTTAGATAAGTAACATTTTGCCTTATTTGTATTTTTGCCAGGAAACTTAAAAATCATCTGACACAAGAGCAGGCACTGATAGCTTCTTGACATAGAATCCTAAGCAGCTTCTTAAGAGCTTTGTTTTGTTTATTTGATTTAATCGTCACATAGAGTAATACAATGATATATATGCAAGTGTTTGCCAACAGACTACAAAGTGCAAGTGGGAACTAACTTTTATTTAGACAAAGATGAATCCGAAACATGCTCATAACATCTTTTTTACATCACAAGAAGAAAAAAAACGGAATCTGTAAGATCTTTAGATGAGAAAAGCCTATGGAACTATTTTCCACATTCCTCACACCCAAGTACTAAACATTCTTTAAAACAAACCTACCGGGTGATTTTTATATGACACGTGTGCCATAGAAAATTCTTCGAAGGTCTTCAGTCTTGATGGGCAGCGAATCTGGTTTCCACCAGTGAAGCAGCCGGGAAATGAAACACAATTATAGTATCTGTTTTAACATGAAAAAGAAGTCCCGATTAATTTATACATATTAAATGTACATATACCTGTTCTGTGCAGAGTTATACAGTTCCGTAACAATTGCAAATGTAACAAATCACAGGTATTTAGTTCCAAAATACATCAGTGTTCTTTATTCAGGATTAACAGATTTGCTGAGAATGCTTGTGTTCAAGCACCATGTGTGGTTTGGCCCATCCATTCATCTCATCAGGAGGATCTAGTTGAGTTGGCTAAAATTCTTCCAACTCTTTCTATTTTGGGGGTTTAGTAAGTCATAAAGTAAGCATGTGATGTAATTTAAGTAGTAGTTGGTATGTGTTATCAAATCTAGAACATTATAATAGATGTCATGTGATATGAGCCATCCAATATAATTGGATAGGGAATAGTTAGTGTTAGAGATATCATCTCTAATATAATTGTAGAGAATGCAATGCAGGATCATCACTTAACAATTGAATGGATTGCTATCCAACTACTCTTACCTTACAGCCATATCATGACAGTGCAGCCTCATACCACATTCTTCCTCGTCTGAGTTGTGCTGCGGGCAGATAGCTGTCTGGGAGAACTCCATGTCCTCAGAACTCTGGGAGTCATTCAGAGGGATATAGTCTTTTCCTTCCTACACCGGAGAGGAAACAGAGATATGAAGAATATATTTAACAACACATATAAACTTTGCTATGCATTATTGATTTCAGGGGGCACAGTGAGCAACATAACCATCATGTCTCCATGACATAAGTGGCATTGTTAAAAAATGCTACATATTGAAAAATCCTCAGGGAACAGAAGCCGGACTTGATGCTGGTAAGGAATGACCCAAGGCTTTGCCTCAGTTGCCCCATCACTACCTCCATGGCCGCTGTCCATTATGCTGAGCACTGGGATATGACGTTATATCCTGGAGTGCTGCATTTTAAAGTTGCATGTAAGATGATTATGTGCCACTAATGCCCTCGGAACATCGGAAGCCCTTTAAATAAACGTGTCCAGCTCACCTGTTGCACATTCTCCTGCAGAAGATCTCCTAGTATCTCCACCAGATCTGTGAAGGTCGGCCTCTCCTTGGGATCTCCATGCCAGCAGCTCAGCATAATGCGGTAACTGCGCAAAAAGTGCTGTTATTACATGGTTGTGCAAGCATTAAACAAAATGCTGCCCCAGAAAGGTTTAAACCAGTGTTGCACAACTCCTGTCTTTGAGGGCTGTAAACAAGTCACAGTTTTTGGATATACGTGAATAATATGTGTATAATATGTGATATGTGTGAATGAGTATGTGTGAATGAATAGGTATGGGTGAGTGAGTATGTATTTATGTAAGACTGTATGTATGTCTATGGCTGTGGAAGTGTACATGGGCGCAACTATGGCACAGGCAGGCTGTTTGGGGATAAATATGGCACAGGTAGGTTGTTTGGGGCAAAGATGACAGAGACATGCTGTTCGGAACAAAAATGGCACAAGCAAGCTGTTTGGGGACAGAGACTACACAGGTGCAATGTGGGTGCAAGTACTGTATTTTCAGAATGAGAACATGTGAAGTTTAAATGAACCCAAGAAAAAGTGCATACACTTACATTTCCGTTGTAGCATATTCTGGAGCCCTCATGCGTGTGCCGTCTTTCAAGCGCTGGCAAAACTCCTCATTGATCTGAACCCCAGGGTAAGGTGATGCTCCTAAAGTAAAAAATGCACAGGACACAATGGGTCAGATGATTCCAAGGTCAACACAGCAAATAATCTTGCCGGCAGCTGAAGTCTCCAGAGAGAACCTACAATTGATATCCTGTTCCAAGTTTCCACTGAACTCAACTGAGACAGTTCTGTGACAGTCTTAACCCACTGAGGCAAATAAAATAAAATAGACTTACTGGCAAAAACTCTCATACACAAGCTGCTAATAAACTCACCAAGTGAAAAGATTTCCCAAAGCAGTACCCCAAATGACCAAACATCGCTCTGGGTGGTGTAGACTTTATCAAAAATGCTTTCTGGTGCCATCCACTTCAGTGGCAAACGGGCCTGTAATATTGTTATTTTATAAAGATTATTATTAATATTATTGCAACAGTATTATGAAAAGATGCTCACCGAGAATATATTATCATTTAGGCGAAGAACAAAATGTCAAACTGCACACAGAGTATTTTGGACACGGCTTCTGAGAATTTTTTATGGTAAAATGGACCTATTCCTTACTAAAATAAAGATCCAATTGTTTGTCTTGAAAGTTCAGCAGTCATCATTTTTTTGTGTGGCCCTTGTCTATGCCTTTTTTTTGCGGAGCATATCCAGGCATCACTATGAATGGAAACTGTGAATACCTTTTAGATTATTGACTTCTATGAAGCTCCAATAAAGAAGAGATCAAGCAGTAGAATTTAGATGGTACTATTGCAAGAAGGTCTTTCTTTACCTTAAGTATCAGTTAGTCCCTCTCTGTCAATTATGTCAAATATGTCATACTTTAATGCAATATTAATAATGTCATCACTTAGTAAAGAGGTACTAAACACATGCTAAAAAACATACCCCTTTTTGTAAAACTACGGTCACCTGTTCTGAATTACACTGAAATATTATAGGTTCCAACAGTCTTAGACATACTGGGACAGACGCCGGCATGTGTGATGTGATATATGCTCTGGTTGTCCTGGGAAAGGCACACCAAAAGCTGCTAAGTACGAAACAACACAATTTAATCTCCCCAGAAAGTGATCCGTCACAAATTGATACAAATGTTGAATGACCGTAATTATAAATTATAGATAAGCATTAAAAAAACATAAATCATCATGAGAACCAGGCATTCTGACCCCATAATCAGCGTGTAATGTCCTGCGTCTTGCATCTCTTAGACCGATTCTTGATGATGGCGTGTTTAAGCATGTTGATTAATGATTTGTGCATTTTTTTTAACAATCCAAAGTGTTTTGTTTGTAATCTAACATCTAAATCGCGCACACATCTGCAACATATTCAGTTTCTTTGTCCTGTAGACTTTGCCAAAATACATGTCTGTGAAGCTTGAGATTCTGCAGTTTCAGGCAGACGCTAACATACAAGGATGATCTTTTTCTACAATCAAGTAATTATAGATAATAACAACACTGATTGCTTAGATCTTGGCATAGATAGATTACCCCAGCACTCCCAAATTCTTAAAGATTAAAAAAAACAACGTTATCAGACCTTGAACATTCGGTAACACGTGCTAGTAAGGTCAGGGCCATCTTTATACTTATTGCGGTAAGTTTACTTGCCCCTAAAGCCCAATAACACCTGCGGTGGATGTCTATACAACTGCCTATACGAAGGGCAAGCACACGGAAGCGTTACTAAAGAGGTTTGTGCCGGTGGTCTTACACACTTCCACCTGCAGATAAACAGTTGGGTTTGCAGGAGAGTCGAACATTTCAGCTTCCCGTATCAGTATACAGTACATTAAGAACATGGGAAAAAAGTGTTAGCTTCTCCTGTAAGAAGGGCCGTGATGGATGCCTAGCTGTAGAAAGTCTCCCACCTACCTATGCATTATGCAGACCCGCTTGTAGGAGAAGCTCACTAGGGGTTAGATGTGGAGCTACAGATCTCATGAATGTGTGGTGCTAACTACCAGCGGCCCATCGGCATTTGCCTGGATTGTAGGGAGTTGGAAAGTTTAACTCTACCAGAAACTCCCTTATCAATGAGTAGACACTTCTAAAAGATGATCTCATACTAGTAAATAGAAAATCCCCAACTGAGCCATTACCATCAGTTTGAATAAAAATGTCACATTTTCCAATTTGCCATCTAGCCTCAGTTAATACTTCTGACTAGGGGAGTGCATGTCACCCAGGCACCAAGTATGACCAAGGGTCATGTCACGCATGTTACCCCCGTGGTAGTATGAAAGCAGCAGCCTAGTGCGAGCTGCATGTAGACATGGCTCTGTGTGAAGTAAGGGAGAGAGGGAGGGAATATTGAGCGAGCCGTATGGATGACGGGAGAGAGTGAGAATGTGTGTGATGGTAGAGTATGTTATGATATGGTGATAGCATGTGTGTGAGCATATGGTGGTAGTGTGTGTGTGTGTTAGTATATCAAGTTAGCATTTGTGTGTGTGAGTGTTTGTGTGAGAGGATGCGGTTAGCATGTGCGTGTGTGTGGTGTTAAAGTGTTTGTAACTGTGAGTGTGTGTTAGTATTTGCTGTTAGCACGCATGTGTGGTTGGGTGTTAGCATGGATGTATGTGTCAGCATATGCTGTTAGAGATTGCATTAGAGTGTGTGTATATGTGTCAGTGTATGGTGCTATAGTGTCGGGGTGAGTGAGGGAGAGTGGGGAGGAAGATTTTGTGTGTATGTATGTAAAAAGTGTATGGTGTGAGTGTTAGCATGTTTTAGTTAAGGGGCACTGGAGACATACTACACCTAGCCACCACTAACCCTAGGCTCACCCCTGCCTCTAAAGTTTAGAGGGCGCCATGTTACAAATTCATCTTTCTTTAAAACTTTATCCATTCTGAGAATATACAAATAGTCTATGATTCTAAATTCTAAAGTTAAAGGCAAACACATTTTACTTAGTGATAGTAAAGAAAGTCAAGATAAAAAAAACCAACACAATTTATGCCTACTTACACTGCCTTTTCTGACGTAATCCGGGTCTTTATAAATGTCTCTGGCCAGCCCAAAATCACAGATTTTCACAACATTGTTCTCTGACAGTAGAATGTTCCTTGCAGCCAGGTCTCTGTGAATGCACTACACGAAACAAACCAGTTTTAGTTAATACTTTAGAACATACAATGGACAAATTCTTGGACAGAACATCTAACGCTACAGGAGCTGTTGACCAGTTTTCCGTTTAGGCATTGCCAACCATGAGATCGCCAGAGCATTGGGGTAATTGTAGCCTATCGCAGAAGGATATCTAAAATCTATCTAATCACTATTGTGTTTTCCTTAAAAAAATGATTTTTCATTATTAAAAAAACAAATGTACAAGAAGAAGATATGCAAGGCTTTATGCATAGCATTGTAAAATATATGTGTTTAAACATAAGGAAAAACAAGGGAAAGGGATTAAAAAATAAAATCATACGAGAGGTAAAAAATAAACCTAATCTAAAAAAGAAGCAGTTTGCAAAGGCATGCCATTGGGGATGTCAATTGAAATTCAGTCTTAATAATTCTGCGAGTTGCTTGATTTCTTCAACTAGCATCAACTAGATTCTCCTTTAGTGCTACCCGAGCAAGTTTGCATGCATTCACATTTTAGTATCACCTCTCTGTAAATAAAGTATGTTTGCTAAATCATTTTGTATGAAATAAATTCATAATAATAAATTAAATAAAAAATAACAAATTCATTGATAATATTTACATTATATTAGAACACTCTATTGTAAAACTTGGAGTATAACATTATCTTTGCTTATTTGATGTTTGCCAGGATTACACTAATTTAGATTATTTATTTTTTTTTAAACTGTTAAAAGCACAAATTCATGTCCAGATACAGTTTGAAGTTTGGCCACAAGATGTCACTGTTCATTTCTTTGGTAAAGGCCAGGTTTTCTTAATTTTTACCATAAGTTAAGAAAACAAAATAAAGATCCTTATCTACAAATTATATTATTGTAGACCAGCAGAGGACCCTAATAGTAAATGGCAAGAAAAAGAATATATTAATCTAGAAAAAAAGACATGAAATGTCATCCGAGGACAGAGAAACCCTTATAACAGTGACTAAGACAGACTGCATTACTATACTTATTTCTTAATTTGTTCTTACTAAGTGAAATGGTCATGTTACTTGGTCTATGAATTTTTGTGTTTTTTCAGTCTTCAAACACAATTGTAGAAAACTGTGCTGACTTTTAGAATGTTTTTTTGGAAACAAAACTCAATAATGTACCCAGAAAGTTGTTTGTCTCTGGAAGTCTTATTAGGCTAAATAAATCGTATGCCTCTAAACGTCATATGATTTTTCATTACATGTTTGGCTAATTACCTGGATATCTAGAATCTGCAATAAAAAGATGCATTTACTAACATATATGGAAGGAATATAAGGTTAAAGCACTTGAGTAGATATTGAAAGCATGGCATTTTGGTGGATCTTCTCAACTAGGTGGAATACTCATGACTAGTTTTTATTTGTCTTGATAAACAGAGGAACATTACCTTCCTGGAAGACAAGAATTCCATTCCTCGAGCCACCTGAAAGCTGTAGCAGATGAGATCTTCCATTGTTAAAGGGCTCTGCCACAAATCTTTCACTGCAAGTAAAATGTAAAAGACAATGTAGTATGCCCAGGAAACTGCATCCCTTTACTGCCAAAGGATGGGACTTTATTGCTGGTGTCCCCGGTTAAAGGAGCCATCTGGTCAGCAAAATGATGAGATATGTTGGCTAATTTTATAAAAATTACATTTTACAAGCCATCACAATTAATAAAGAAAAACTTGTAAAGCTTATTGTATGATGGTAACCTGAGCAAGTTTGGACCATACTGGTCTGCTCCTGCAGTAAAGTTTAGAATCTGCTGCAGTACAGCTGGACCTTTGTACCCAACTTTTTGCCCAAGCCATTCATTTTATAGCACCCCTCAGGAAGCGTTATCATCTCTTTATGGGGTGTTTAGTATTAAGGCTATTCAATAAACGTTCTTCATCTTATACAATTATGGTTATCACAACAATATGATAGTAACATGGTCAGCAGGGATAGACAACTTGGTACTCCAGCTGCCGAGGGCTAAATTTCCTACAATGCTCAAGTAGGTAGATAAAAGCGTACATATTTATGTATATAATTAAACATGCACCTTTATGACTGATGTATCGTGATCCTTAGTCCATCTGTTGATGAGTCATAGGTAGCATATCTTTGTATATCAGGGAGTATTATATATGTTAGAACGTATACCTGTATGCTGTGTATACTCACATTCTGGTGTTCTCTGGTTCTTGGTTGTCATCAGCTTATTGAACACAACGTCTTCATTCAAACCTTCTCGGCTTCTCCGATCTGCTATTACTGCCTCGACCAGTGAGCGAACCTGACTCTGAGCCCGAGGTGATCTTTCCTGTTTTTTTTTTTAAAAAAGGGATTTTTTACAGCATGTGCTTCACCAAATGTAAAATATGCACACACAATATGTACATATAGTGTGTTATCTTGAAATGCTAAATTTTAGGCACCAATATTATTACATTTTAGCAGGGAACTTTTGGTTAGGCTTATTCATAGCTCTCCCTTGCAGCTGGGCATGGCTGGCATGCATTAAATCATAATTGAGGCGAGTAGTGAGCAGAAAATAAAGAGCTGCCCTTTAGGCCCACACAGTGATAACCCAAAGGCTCCTCTCAGCTATGCTTATGGAGATTACTGAAAATGAGCTAAAAAGATCTTTCACTAAACATCCCTGAACTTAAAAAAACAAACCAAACCCAACAGGTACTGGTGACAGGTAGAACTCTACTTGTGCCCATTCATAAATATGGAGGACGCACATCTTTAGAGTGTGCTCTGGAATTTTTACTCATAGGGTCAGGATAGTTGGGCCTGGTGGGGGTTGGATGGGTTAAAAAAATGTATTTTATGTAATCTTATTGTGCCAATTCTTTAATATCGTGGTAATATGTGGTAACCTAAAACAACTCAAAGAAGCTATGTTACCACCGCTACTGAATATAGAAGTTTTGTGCTTACATTTACAGATAATATGAGGAATATTAGACTTTTCATTTCTAAATGCCATAAAGGTGTCTAGAAATAATTCAGCAATTTTGACCATTCATAAATTATATGGGTCTGACAAATTCCAGGAGGTAGTGATGTGGCACTAACAATCATTGAACTTTAGAAAAAAACTTTTACAACTTTTTTATGCCATTTTACATGTTTAACCGTTTTGTGAGGGGAAAACATGACAAACCTGCTTACTTTTCTTTTCTTGAAACCACCTTTCTAAGTTAAGTTAAAAATCAGTTTTTTTGAAGGGTCACAGATGAAGGTCACCTGTGAGGTCCAAATTTATTCAGATTTCCTTCATACATTCAGTATTATAAATGGTTTGTCAAGATTCGGAAGGTAACTTAACAGTTAAATTATAAAAAAAACAAAAACTAGTAGAAATGTCTTAGTTCTTTTGCACATTGGCAGCTTGATGGATACATTTTGATATTAAGATCCCTGTTTTCTAGCTGAATTCAAAGTAGATAGTTTTAAATATTCATCTGCAACATCTGTTTGAAGTCTGTTCATCATAAAATATTAAAATTAGGCATTTATAACAGACAATGTTAAGAAAAGTGCAGCACAGCAATGTAAAAATTCTATTGGTCTAGCAATTTGGGATAGAGACGTAATTATCTTACTCTTGAATCACACTTCCTTCACCCGTTTCAAGTTTATTTCCCACTTCTTCAATTAAAAGCAGATGTTAACATTTGGGAAGGAAGAAATACTGAAAAAGTAATGACAGATAATGGAAGGATAGATTGGTAGAGGGAAGACGTATGTTTGAAATACCCGATAAGGAATAAATCCATCTCGTTTGGTCCGCAGATAGTTTGAAAGGTTTCCATATTTGCAGAATTCCACAATAACCATCAGGGGTCCTATAAATGAAATGTTAATTACTACATTAGTAATCCAATCTGCAATAAATGTTGCTGTGTACCTACGCTGAGTGGTTCCCTGTCCCTATAATCTTGGCCTTACTCTAGAAGTCAGCAAGGTCCACTGAGTTGGACTGCCAATGAGTTACACCAAAGACGTAGAAAGAGCACCATTTTTATAGCATGTGTCCAGCCTATTTTTCCCATGCTCCTCAATTCTTTTTGTATTTCATCCACATAGGGGCTCCTAGAATGCAAATCCATCTCTAATGCAGTTGTGATTATGTAAAATCCAATGGCAACTTGGCTGGAAAGTCTCCATAGCATCCTGGCAGGAAGAACCATTTGCTAAAAGACCCCCACTGTTTATTTTACAGACCTAATACAAAAGTAAAAAGCCTTTTACACACAAAATGACCAAAAATATTACTGCCTAACACTTTGGAATCCTAAAGATCCTAAATATTATATAACATTGCTAAAGAAAAGATAGAAGTATAGGTGTGTGTTTTTTAGTACATACAAACAAAAACACAAGAAAAATCATACATAGAAACAAAACAAGAACATGAAAATACATAGAAAACCAGTAGCTTCTACTTGTATTACTTTTTATTTGTCTATAATACAGTGACTTAACGTTAATCAGCATCTACGCCATGCCACATGTCATTAAATAGATACATGTTGTCATTATTGAAATAAGTTCCTTTTTCCATTCCATATTGATTGTATATTTGAGATAAAATATTTTTACATATAATATCCTACTGTTTCCAGTTTCTTGCTAATGTTATTTTTGCTGCCAAATAAAATATGTTTAATCATGTGGTTTTATTTTTTTGTAACATTTTGTGGTGTAGTTTTTCTTTCTATATTTTTCCCTTCTTTTATTTTATTAAATACTGTATTCCATAATTTTTTAATCTAATCATTTATAACATCCTCACCTTATGTGGAAATAGTTTTTTTTAAATGATATAGGTTTATTTTTTATTTAAATGTGCTATAATGACATAAACATTTGCTTTTTTTACCCATCGCTCATACACACAAGTGTTAAAGGTACTGCCGTTATTTATTCGAATAAAGTACTTACATGTTTTTATACCATTAGCTATTAGAAAAACAAATTATGTTAGATAATGTCTAGGTCTGTAACCTAATAAAAGTCTTCAGTTTCATGAAACAGGCAATATAGCTGGTATTCTAAGAATCCCATTCAAATGATTTTGCTACTTTTTCATTACGTTAATAATAATACATAATGTTGAGGAGAGTTATCTTGAGTAGCTTCTTCTATATCTCTGGTTCTTAGTGGGACTCTCTCTACCTCAAATGTTGGCGATGACTTAAAACCTATATATGTATAGAAAAATATACATTTTCAGACCATCAACAAAACAAAAGATTAATTCCCTTAGAAGAATACTTCATCTTTACTTATCATTTTTTAGATACATCTAGAAACGTAAAAATTCTGCCACAAAAAATATTAATGGAAGTTTAAAGGAATATTTATATATATATTCTAGGGCCACACTCACCAAAAGGATATGTAACCCCCTTCCTGCCTTGACAAGAGAAACCAATATACGGGTAGACTGCTCAAACCTGGGAGCAAGTGAAATATTGGCAATGCAAAGGGTTATTTTGTGCAGTGGGGACACTCTCCCTCTCACACATTTTCTGGGATGGTTGCCAGTAATTACAAGATGGGTCAGACAGGCTTAAATAAGCTGTGATTAGCATTTTTGGCAGCATTCCCAGAAAATATGTTTAAGATTTAAAGTGTCCAGGAGTCCAATAAATGTCACAGGTACAGCAAGAAAACAGACAAAGCAAGGTGCAAGAGGTTACATAGAGAAAAAGAAAAAAAGGCTATAGTTAACCATTGTAAGGCCAGAGATTTCTATACTGAAAAATTCCACCTCAGATCACTCTAAAACTAAACTTAATATTATCTTTAAAAATCTCAACCAAAACACCTAACCTATAATAGAGAGGTGCTTATGCAGAGAGAGAGATCAGAGGAGATCAGAAAACAGAGTGCAGGACTGATGGGACAGAGAAAGAGGCATTTTTTGTGCAACATGTTTGCGATTAAAAAAAGTGGCTTGTCTGAGTCATCTTTGCCACCAAAAAAAAGATGAGTAGAAGAGAAAATTCTAGTGGTGCGGAGAGGGGGTCATCTAGCGAGCGACAAGCTAGCAGAATATGCAAATGCATATTTGGATGGTGTGCTGTGTGCATATGTGCCAGCACTCCAGTCTTCCAGGTAAACCTTCAATACGCATTGCACTATGGCTCCACCCTTCCTGACCTCACCCTTTTATAGCTCCACCCCAAGCAACCAAGCAAGCAGCCAGAGGAAAAGGTGGCAACCCTACAGAACAAAATGTTTTCAGACTTTTTCAGACTTGATGAAAAAACATCAGGAGATTTAGAAGGCTTTTTGGCTGAAGAGTCTGTCTTTTTTCAGTATATCACTACTATTTTTTTTAATAAATCAATTTTGTTTTGGTTTGAATAAAGAGAGAATGCCCCCTCCAATTTCTGAAATAGCTATCATATTTCTCCCAGCAAAAGAATTAGAGCAGGGTCATATATAAATCATTATATGTTTGATAACCTTGCAATTCTGTGTTTTATCTAAATTATCTAAGCAATGCATGGAATGTAGCTGCTGTGAATGTATTACAAATTAGTAATCATGTCACATAAAGAATCCCATGATTTAAAAGTTCACAGGTGTCAAATATTACACAAAGGGCAAGCTGAGTTTTAGGAAATTAAAGGAAAGCCAAACTAGACAGGCAAGCAATGAATGTTTTTGAGGGCATGGTTAAAATGAGAGAAAAGGCATAAAAAGAGATGGAGTCCAAGCCCCATAACACTGTGAAGATTGGGTGATTTAAGAAGTCAGAGATGATTTACTGGGGGAGGTGGAAGGGGAAATGTGAGAACTTTGCTTTAAAAAAGAGCTCTAGCTGAAACGCAAGCCCCAGCTACACTAGAACCTTGGAGCTGATAACAAGCTGGAAAAGATGCAGCTTTTCACATTTTTACTACTTGGTTTGCAGAAAGCCATTAGTGGTGATGTGGCCAGATTTGCCAATACATCTCCTTTGATCCCTTTATAAGCTAACATAAAAAGCCACTTATTTTAAAAGGCCTTCCTTTAAAAAAATGATCTTTCGTTTTGTTAGTGAGGCAATATATAGTATAAACAACAATATAAACTACATTTTGGTCACACTGTGTCTTTGTGTTGAAAATGTGTTTAAATTAAAGTGATATACCATATTGTTCTACTGCATGTTGCTGTTTTTTTTACTAGATTTAACAGTTCATGTTACTGATCTTTAGAGTTGTGGGTAGGGGGACAAGTACAGTCAAATAGTCTATTACAGCGAAGTGAACTCCTGTCCCTTCACTCTGAGCCCACGCTATATGAGTTTACCTGTCACGCCCAACACACCCAAATATGTGCAAACACACACACAAACGACTTCATCAACTTACCAGTCAGCTGCCATTCTACTACTGATGGGCTACATAGCATTGCATTATGTGAACCCCCACGTCAGCACTCATTATCCAGAGAAAAATTCTTCTTCTTGAAGAATTCAGAGGAGCCTTGGAGGAAATTGACTTCCTGCCTCCTGAGCTACCGTCACCACCCATGCATACAAATACAGTCACACAGTTTAACAGATGCAGAGATAACCACCTCCACCACACTCACCATTGGACTTGGTGCATGCCCCTAAGAGGTTTACTACATTGAGGTGGTGTCCAATGTGAATGAGTATTTTCAGCTCAGACATCAATGCCTTATGTTCGCTGGCGGTGGCTCCCTCTGAAAGACATAAAATTAACCACACATGACATGTCCAGCTAATAACCTTACTAGAGAGATTAGTGCGTCTGACCCGTAGGGTGAAATGCTGTGTCTATCTAACAGGACTTTTGCCTTCAAGGACAAAGCTTGAAAATATATAAAGAATTATAAATAAGATTCATGCACAGCTCAGTTGGACTACAAGTCATCCAGTTATCTAAGCCAAAGAACTGTAGACTTTCTTCCTAAACCATTCTTCATAAAAACAGATCTTCAAAACACATACCTTTTAACATTTTTACTGCCACCGTCTCACAGCTGCTGGATTTACTTATTCCGAAAGCTGCAGCTTCAACCACTTTACCGAATGCTCCATGACCCAGCACTTTGCCTAGGGTAGAAAAATGGTAACAACACTTCTCTCCACAGGTAACTCACATCTTTACATCTTATTCACCTTTGATATACAATTATGTTAGGCCTAGAATTTATTTTAAATGTAAAGGCATGGACATTTCCTCTTTAAAGCTCCTCTTTGTTAAGTGTCTTTGTAAAGGTTGTCTTACCGAGCCTTAGTCTGTCTCTTGGAAACTCCCACTTGGAGGAGTCATACGGGAGATATTCACACTGGTCCTCAAGAGGTACCTCACCAGGGTCCATGATTATTGATAGATATCCAGTCTTTATTTCACTGTGGTTAGGCTACAGTGACAAATGTATAATTGTGAGAAAGAAATATTTTCAGAAGCCCTTGCCTGTCTACTCCCATGCTTAGAAGACTTTACCAAGTAGTCCTATAAGATGCATATTGCTTACACAATTGAATATAGTCTATGAACGGGCTTATATGCGTACCCTTTTGATGTTGCAGAATATAAGAATAAGGAGGATCCAGAAGAAAACAGCAATGACACCAGTTCCAATGAGTATGACAATCTCGACATTTGTTTTGTCATCCATTCCTGAGCAAGGTGAACAAGATAAACGTTAAAAAGGAATATTGACAACAATGGCATTAAATTATTACTGACTTCTTTGAAACTAAGATGTTAAAGTCGAATATACAATATATATATATATATCTAATATAAAAGCCTTTAGACTTTTGTGTAATCTGCATAAAGTGGCATTTACTGGCAATGGTTAATTCAGTGGGAACAGCTGATATGCCCCTACTGTATATATTACCTGAATGAAAACCCAATTTTTTTAAGCTAATGGTAAAATAATATGTCTATGTTCAACACTAACACATCCCCATTATCTAAAATCAAACTTCTTGATGTTCTAAATACTTCTTTCCACTTTAATTGCCCTAAAGAACAGGCACTAAAGAACTGGCTTGTTTGTTGATACCTTCCACTGACACACTAGCTGAAGAGTTCACGCAACCCTTTCCATTACAGGCTCTGCAAAGATACAACCCGGCATCCTCCTCTCTGACTCGTTGGATGCTCAGAGTCTGGTTCAGCTCTTCTAGAACAATACCTAGTAAAACAAAGATTTTTTATCTCTGATGCAGAAGCACAACACACAAATAAAACAGTATTATTTACACTTAAAAATGCATTTACAGCTAAATCCTATATAAGTGACATGACTACTTTAATCATACCATAACTACATACATAAAAATGTTTTTCGTTTAAAGAACATCACAGAATTCTGTGTACCTGAGACCTCTTCAACAAGCTTGTTGTCCTTGTACCAAAGGATGTTGGGACTTGGGGTTCCATCAGCTCTACAGTGCATCACCATGGAGTCACTCACGTTCACCATCTTGTCAGTCAGGTCCTGTCTCAGATGCGGGGCTTCTTGTGCTAGAAAAGGAAATATAAAGCCAGATGTAGGCTTACTGGCATCCCCGAAAAAGGCAGTCATCAAGAGGTCAAGATGAAATCTTGCTCCATATTCACACTACAACCTACTCCCTCTCATTGACCATCTGAAATGTTGGGGTTATCTAAATCTCAGTGTTTCAAGGTACAATGATGGAATGAGAGCACTATTTAACTCACCCAGTACGGAGATATACTTTTTGTGGCAGTGCTTCTCTTGGGTCTTGCGATTCTGCACTTCACACACATAATCCCCTTCATCATCCAGGGAAATATTTGGAATGTTGAGGACCAGGACGGCACTATTAGACCCTGATTTGTGCTGGAGCTCTCCCTCTATTTTGGCTGCATACTGATGAATGTTTTTACAGTCCAGCATAAGTGGGTTTCCTTCTGCATCATCCAGGGTCAGGAGGTTCAGGCGATACCATTGAAGGTTCTCATAGGTATAGCTGTCTGCGTGGCAACTCAAGCTGACATTTTGGCCTTCAATTGGCTCTTCTGAAGGCTGAGGCTCAATTCGGAAACCATCTGGGATTGCTATGGAAAAGAGCGAAGTTATTGACAAGTTGACCTGTATGTTAATGAAAGTTCATAACCCATCAGGTTAAAGTATCCAGCAATTCCACTGCAAAACAGCAAAGGCTTTCTTTTGCTATAGCAACAAAGAATTTTGACCTATTACTGCCATCTCCTTAGCTTAGTTTCTCCGACAGTACATGCACTATCCATGCAAGCCCTACATTTTTTTAGCACTTGAATTCTTTGGTATGATTTTAAAACGGATGTTAAAACTGTTAGTTATTCTTGATTTGTCTTGGTATGTGAAAACCAGCCTGGAAGCCACATTATCATCATTATGTCAAACCTGATATTTCAAATTGTTTTATTAGGCATTTTAACTTGTTTCTGCCATTTTAATGAATTGCTTTAATTTTGAGATACAAAATAACAAATTCCAACTACAAGTTATTAGGTAATAACAATATAACAAATGTTAGGAATAGAAGTTCATGTCATTTTTACCACTAGGGGGCGACCTACCAATCTACCTTGGTATTTACATGTTATGCTATATAAAGTAATAAATAATAATAATACTAGGCAAATGGACACAGGGAAGTAACTACATTCTATTTCTATGTAAATTCTTTTTGTTCATGTTTTTAGGTTTTTATGTTTAATTCAGCATTCTAAAGGCAAAATCTGAGAAGACAAAACTTTAAAGTTATATTAATCAGTGATAGGCAAGGTCAGCTAATTTGACTCCAGCTTCCATAAGGATCAAAAGTATATGCTATGTTTACTTATGTATGCATCATCTATCAATCCTGCTTACTACAATTCCTGCTAAAAAAAAGAAGAAGAGAAGGGATATGTGGTCATCATGTTCATTTAGTTCTAGAAAGTGTAAACTTCCAATTTCACATATAAGCATTACACATATGATCTTTAAAACATGGAAGTATAGAATTTGCTGCCAAACGATTTTATGTGTAATGTTTATATGTGAAATTAGAAGTTTACACTCTTAAGAACTAAATGTTTCTAAAAAACATTTTAAAAAATGCATTATTTTTATGTGATTAAAGATGAAAGAAAAAAATCTGTTAACGTTATTTTGTTTAACATAGTAGTGAGTGCCATTTACGCCTTGCCTTAGTGAAACAGCATCTTTAAATCTCCCCAATCGACCATCAGAGAACTGGTTATGGATGCATGCAGTTCCATTTTTCGTAATAGGCTCCATCCCGTTCATAGTGTCACTTACTTGTAACATAGAAGTATACGAGTCTTTCGTCTCTCCCAGCTTTGTTGGAAGCAGAACATTTGTACATGATGGAGATGTTGGCTTGTTGGATCACCAGCCTGCTAACTGTCTGCAAAGTGACATATAACAGAATTTCAATACTGTTAGAAATAAGAAGTTGGTTAGTGTTTTAGTCACATGTCTTAGCAGGCATTTCGACCATTAAGAATGTTACATTCCTCCCCAGGGAAATGGATGCTGTGTCCCTATGTACTTATTAATTTTATAATATTAATAAATACTAAATTAATAAATAATATAAATTAATAATTCTTATATGTACATTCATATTAAACTCATTATATTGAAAGAATACGGTTTGCTTTATTATTTTATGTACCACATGCTCTTATGTTATTTGGTATACATATTGTGGATGAGATTTGTTTTAAGACTGAAGTTCTCCCACATTCAGCATTGGAAGTAACAGTCCTAGCACATAAGAAACGATTTGATCGTGTACAATGACACTTAATTGTCACGTAACACAAAAGCAAGCACAGATTGTTTCTGTAGGAGTTCAATATAGTCCTTAAAAGTTTCCCATGATGTTTTTAGGTGATTCAGTCATCAGAGAAAAATAATAAAATGCCATATCTGTTTAATGTTGTGTGTAAGGGGAACAGCACCTTTAAAGAGTAGCTGTCAACAAAAAACAGTGTAACTTTCAGACATTTTTTCGCCTAGAAATATTTTATAAATGCAATGGGCATCAAGGATCTCCTCCCAAGTTAGTACTTGAAATCGTCAAAGATAAATCTATAAATTCCTAGTTAAATGATTACCAGCGTTTTTATAAATGTGTAATTAAAAATCACTTTAAATATTTCGTATACTTTGTTGAACTGTCAATAGACTGCCATACATTTTGAATAAAGGTAAGGATGTTTTAGGAAGCATGCTTCCCTACAGACCTACTATTTAATATTATTGTTATTGATTCTGATAAAAGAGATGCCTGATTGTGATGTCATCCATCAATTCAGAATGATTTATAATCCAGAAAAAAATCAGAATTCATTTACAATTCAGAAAGAGTTATAATTAGTATAGTGAAAACATTTGAAGTTCTATAAAGGGATAGCTTTTGACATGGAGGATCCCACATGGGTTGGGCTACCATGTTGACTGATTAATAAGCTGATTAGTATCCCCCTGACTCATAGGGCAGTGATGAGGATAAAGCAATTAGACCATAGAATTGTGGTAATGCAATCACCATTACGTAAAATCAAAACAAAAAAAAATAATTTTTACTACATCCACCTGGGACACCCATTAGTCAGTTAGACTCTTACGCCCTATGCTTGTGTTGCTTCTTGTGAGCAAAATGATACAAATGATGTAATATGACCATATGTAATTACTGCCATACATATTTTACTGTTGAATGGTGACATATAAAATACTGAATTGTACTGAAAATATTAACTCTTTCAGCTGAGCAGTAGAATCTTTCTATGAGTTATTCTCTCCTCTAGCACGCATATACTTTAACTATGGATAAACTTTTAACCTAGGATAATCAGCTGACTGATATTTCTTCCTAGTATAGTTTTTTTTTGGGTACTTCCTTGATTGGAAAATAGATTGAGTTGCAGGCAGTTGCTGTTGTTGCATTGTAGATAATTGACTTCCCCAATAATTCATGATTGTTCCTGGCAGGATGACTTTAGGAAGTGCAATGCAATCAGGGAATATCACCCAGAGACCACATGGATACCTTATTCCGCCCCTCCACAAACTCGCTCCAAGTCTCAATGCTTTCAATGTTGTTTACCGCCCCATCCGGGGTTACGTCTTTCCAGTCCTTGCACTCGGGCATTCGGTCACGCTGATGTCTGCGAGAGGACCTCTGCCTTGCTCTGCAAGATGGAAAAGAAGGCGTTAGGCTGCTTTTATGTCTCTGATGAACTGTTGAATAATACATCTTCAATCTGTTCAACAATGATGGTGATACATGATCCTTACATTTGGAAATACAAGAGGACACACTGATGGCTTATTATTTAATACATTTTAATTAACTAATAATTTCAGATTATTTTTAATGTTTTAAATGTGTTAATAATTCCAAGTCTAGAAAAAATCTTAGGTAGAAACATATACATAAGTACAAATTCCTGGTCTGGGGTATAAATGTTAACATACTTTTTGTAAGAGAATGGAGTTGAGTAATTAAATGTTCAAAAAAAGGCATTATGATTATTATTAGAACATACACACTGCGGCGAGAATACATTTTGCATGGAGTCCACGGCCTCCACTGCCACTGGATAGATGTTGGAGCTGGAACCCCAAACACAGTGCAGGTAAGGGCTTGACGACTACCTTGAGCATAAATACCAGGTGACGAAGCTTCCTTCTCATGGATCTGGGGTGGGACTACGAGACACCGGAAAAATCAGTGTTACTTATCCAACTTTTTAAACAATGGCACACACATCGATGTATATGAGATATATGGTAAGAATAGCAGATAGATTACACAATGTTTCAAATTATTATTATCAGCCTTACAAATAATGACAGACTCTAGAAGGACTTATTATGATCAGCTAGAAGCATGTAAAAACGTGTACATTACAACTTTCCACAGGGTCAATGAAAGTTGAATTTGTCTTACTAATATATAATTGATTCATTAACTTTGCAGTTATGTCATTATGGGGAATGTTTTGCATTACCTTGAAAATGTTCACCATCAATGACCCTATGAATTTGGTGTTCCATGGCAATTAATTGCTAAAGTGTGTAAACGGACCACCAACGCTTGAAATCACTGGCTGTCAACTCTTCAAGGAGGTAAGCAAAAGTTTCTGGTTTTAGAGAATCCTACCAAACGCTCACGTCCCTCTTTAATTAGGACACGTGGATCTCTCTGAGACTGACATGAAGCACACTACGTTTTTGCACGAGAGTCCTAATTTTCAGGCACTGTCCAGAGTAACTGCTTTTGAAGGCAGTAAGAACCCTCCGTTCTCCCCTGACCGGCCCGGGGAGCTGTAAAATGAATTGGGGTCTAGTATTTTGCTGAAACCCAGCAATGCATTTACAAATGGCGTAATAACATCAATATTTCCATAACTTATAAAAGGCAATTTTGTAAATGGAATAAAATATAACTCTATCATGTATTCCTCTTACCATTCACCACCAGCTGCAAGCTTATTCTTTCTTCTAGACTAGCTTGCTCATTCCTTAGCACCAGCGTGTATGTTGCTGTGTCCAGCTCCACCACATCTCGGATCTGCAAAGCATGCTGGGCCTGACGGTACTTGCTGTAGATGCTACTAAAAGGTATCAGCTTCCCATCTTTAAACCTAAGAGAAAGAAACAGAACATATAAAAATATTTGTAATGCATAGGAGCAACGTGGAGCTAACTGTAGGAGTTTTATTAGCATTGCAGGTGTTCCTATGCACAATAACTACATGTAACTTTGTGAATAGAACATTTTATAGGTAAGGTGTTCAGGAGAAGCGGGTGAACTATTTGGAAAAATGGATATCAAAATTAAACCAAGGCCCCTTTTGGCTAGTAGCCAATAAGCCTCTTGTTATATCTTGGCTGAGCTGATAATATATATTAAGGTCTAATAACCAAAATTAGTGTCTCAGTTATCAGTTTAGTCTTCATTTTCAGCCTGACTAATGTTGGCTATGACTCAAAAAGCTCCATGGGAAAAATCTCACCCAAGCCAAACGCCCTTCTGACTTCTATTTGAAAGTAATCTAACAACAAAACTATAGAGAGACAGCCAGGAGCCAGGGCCCAACCTAGTGCAGTTCAGATGGAATTATATTATATTTGAATGGATACACGAGGCAAAAATATTAAAATGCATTCATTATTTAGAAAATAAAGGGAAAAAAATGCCCGATAGTGTCCAGCCCAATTAGTCTGCCAATGTTTCTAACTCATGTAAATCATCAAACCTCATCTGGTTTTTGGCCTTGTCTTGTGTTCAAGATAAAGGATCCCTTGGTCATGAATATTCATAATAAAGAGACTTGTAAGGGGCAGGGGGCTGCCAATATCTTTAATCAATTAAAATGTTATCCATATTACAGCAGTCTGATAAAGTGTCTGATAAAAGGTAATATTTTGTCTGGCTTCAGCTTTTTCACTATGGGGAAAAGCTGTTTGGCCAATAGCTTTGGAATGGTTCATGGAATACAAGTTAAGAAAATAGTGAGAAAATTCAATTTTCTCCTAAAGTAGCAAATATTAAAGCCTTTGTGGAATACGCTAAAGCTAAGATAGTTGTTTGATAGACATATCAATTCATAGCATATAAAAATACTTGGCTAACCAAACACTAATTTAAATCCCCAAATGAAACATGATTATTGGTCTTTTATTTTAGGTTGAGTATAATGTCAGTCCCAGCTGAGTCTAGCAACAATGAAGTGTCAAGAGTAGGGGACTGGTCTCCTGTTACACTTTATAGAAATTTACATTAGCTCGGCGTAGGTAGTCGGAGTAAAAGGCATTTGCCAGAGGACGACTGGCAAAGTGGACATAAGGGTGACGGTCCACTGAGCTACTCTGATTGAAAGACCGTAGGACACTTGCAACTGTATGAATAGCCACAGGACAATTACAGTTAAGCGCCTGGTGGGCTTCAGGTTACTACTGAGTAGGGCTTGAATGATCACCAAACTGGAAAAGGCAGTATATCTACTCTAGAACATCTAAGCCACAGGAAGAAATGAAAAAAAAAACCCACAAAACATAAAAAGTTTTAATAACTTAAATGGAATGTTTAACATGTATCCTTAAAGTGCCATTTGTTTTTCAATATTTTCATAGAAAATAGTTTATTAATCATTAATCCAGTAGCTTTCACGAAATAAAAGGCATCAGACCCCTGATCTAAAGTAACAATAGAGTAACAGTAGAGCTCATGTTCTAAGCTGCTCCCAACACATGGCTTCAAAATCTTGGAGTTAATGCACTACAATAACAAACAGAATACACATCATACCACTGGAATGAGGGAGGTGGGTATGCCGAGACTTTAACGGAGAGCTTTACTATCTTTTCTCCAGCTGTGGCCTCTATCACCTTCTTCTCCTTGTTCTCTACACTGATGAAAGGTTTTTCTAGGGAGAATATGAAAGAGAAAAAAGACGGCAACAACAATTAGATGGGGATTTCAAGCAAATACAAATAGCAAAAGTATAGAAGGGTAGAAGGGTGGAAGAATATGACATTTATTATAATGAATTATCACGTTACTTATTACTAAGACAATAGACTATGATTAGCTAAAAACAAGGAGCCAAAATAAACTAAATAGCTAATAATAACATTATTAATTAAACATTGATCATAACATTTTAGGTGCTTTATGTGGTCTTGCAAGGGGAAAATTGATAAACGCTTGTATTGTTATAGCCACAAAGCAGGCACTTGTTGAGATTTTGCCAAAATACATTTAACTGTTTGGCATAAGAAACAGTGAATGCAGAAAAAAACGTATCATCAAATCCTAACCCTTCCCAATTCTCTACCATTCTGTACCATGTACAATGACCTCGCAGCTCTCCTGGTATTGCCACGTCTCGCTGATAGCATGGCAAACGTACTTCCCCAGGTCTGCCTGGCTTACGTCAGGCACAGTCAGTGTACTGTACATCTCTGTGTGGTCCTGCTGTGGCCGTCGATCGGAGTTCTCGATCACATAGCGATCAGTCTACAAAAAGAAATTGAACAGTAAGCTACAATGCACAAATACTGTTTCCTGGCCATAGTGATAGCACCGGTGAAGCAGTGGCTTAGGGGGGAAGATATTTTAATATTAACTGTTAAGATGATACTTGCATGGTGGTTTAGCAGTTGACTTTTTATGACTTGTTCAGCTCAGCTGCATGACATCTTCTAAGCATAAATATATTGGAAAGTCCTCATCTATATGGAAATGAATGCAGCAAAGCAGGGCCGGACTGGGGATGTCTAAATGGACCTGGTACATTAATGACAGCAGCTTCCAAATGAGGCCCCTGGCTAGAAAGAGGCAAATGCCCATTATCACATGTATCCAAATGTGCTTTGCACACTCCAGGACCTCCTCTGCCGCTGGAATGGCATTATCAGTAAGTACCTGATCCTATTGTACTCCAGCCAGCCAGGCATTTGCCCAGTGTGCCAGATAGCCTTCTTAGTGCAGGTCACACCACATACTCCTCTAAATAAGCCGAACTAGGGTTGAGCTGATTCACCCATGAATTTGTACCATTGCTACACCTATGACGGACCTTGAGAACCTACCAGAGAGGAGCAGGACACTGCCTTCAACAGAGAAGCTGTTACATTGGATGCGAGTTACAGATTCTAATGTGTCATGGCTCACTTTAATTGGCAAATTCTGCTGTAATACATGGGATGGGCAGAGGGGCAGATCTAGAGGTCTTCCAAACATTGCTCCAAGAACCAGCTTGGCAGGATATTGCTATACTAAAACAAAGGTTTTTAAGGTTTTTTGGCAGGGTAGTCCCTATGTTTCTAGCTTCAAGGGGGTTTCAGAAATTTCTGGCAAATTTCTATAAAATAATAACAATAATAATAATTATAAGTAACCTGTAAGGCGCTGTACACATGTCTAGAAATGATAACAAAATGATTACCATTTTACCAGGATAGTCCCAGTTAAAGTTCACTGGGGTATTGAATTCAGCTGTCACGGTGCAGTTCAAAACTAACTGGTCTCCGACCAATAACTCCACAGTGTTCTTTGGAATCAGTTGCATATCATAGAACTGGATTCCTGCGATGAGCACACAAAATATACACGACAAAGCTTCAATACTTGAATTAATGAATTAAAAAGGAATTATACATTCAGCACATTGGGATTGTTTTCCTATCCATAAATGCAGTGTTTTTGACGCATGCAGCTAAAGCCTTCCGATATGTTAGATTTTCTGATCCATGTTAGCTGTGTATTAAAATGCAAAGAGAACACCACAGGGAATCAATCCACATTCATTTAATAATTCACAAACAATAACAGGTGTACAAGCCATTACATCGTCATCTACTACCACTTCTGCTGTAATATTATACCACTTCTATGCCACCCTTTAAGTGAAGTAAAACCTCCTTACATTAAATCTAAGCCTTCGACTCTCAGAGTTTTAGACCATGACCTCTGATTCTAACATTTCTCCTTGTTTCAAATACACTTCCCTCTTGTACTAAATTACTAAATGATGTGCAAATTTTGCAGTCAAATATATTGATGTTTTCATTCTTACCTGTAAAGTGGACAAAAAAGTAATTGGATAGAAACTCTTTTCTGTCAATGACAGTTCTACACCGCAGTAGGAGGGCATCTCTTATCCTTTCTGTAGGAACCAACATTCCTTCTTTATTGTCCCATGTAACACTCTTTCCATCTGGTTTAATGACTGAATTTGGCTAAAGGAAGACAGTCCTTGATTACTCTATCAGCTTTAATCACATATTTTAGGCTTTTAAGGAGCTCATGTTGGTTATTAAATCCGTATACAAACAAACTAAACCTGGAACAATGTTTACTTTGAGCTGTAAAGTGTTAATTTATTTATAAAAAAAAATAGTTACATATTGTTTTGTAAAATATAAAATATTATTTTGTAAATTAACAGATGTGCTATGTTGAAAATATCACTAAAGCTTCTGAGAAATAAAAGCAATTTTTGGCCCTTACCGTGTACAGTGTCACATTAAGGTCTGGAATTGACACGAGACATGGAACTCTGGTGCTTTCCTTAGTAATTAGTAGCGTCCCGAGATTGTTTATAAAAGGCTGCTCCCAATCTGAGGAGATAACAAAAGGCCTGAAGAAGACATCTACTACATTCAAAAAACAGAGTTAGCCCGAGTTTGATGGTTAAGTCTACCTTTTAACGTCTACCACTTCTTCTGGTATTCTCACAGTATTAGACTACGGTCTCTTGTTCTAGCATTTCTAATCCTTTTAAATATCCTTCCCTCTTGTACTTTGTTACGCATACCCTCCCTCTGGTCTTCAAGCTACTGTTTAGTCTTCCCTTATAATGTTTATCCTGCACCCACAGGACTCCAAGGCATGGGGGACTCCCTCTCTTGGGCATGGCACAGAAAATAAGAAACTGGCAACACCACTCTAATCCTGTCAAGTAGCCAATCAAGGGAGAGTCTCCATGATACTCAAAATGTATGCATGCAATACATGCTATGATTAGTAGGCAGGGGTAACATCATATAGGGGTGGGTCTAGCCTAGGTACCCTTTGGAGGGGTGGAGAGTGGATGGGGGTAGGTGTGTGTGTGAGCAGGAATAGGAATGACCAAGCACTATTCCCTTGCCTGGAGCTTGAATATGCTAACCTTGAGCTCTAGGGAAGCAGGGCTTCACCCTGAGAATCCCAGTAAAACTCAGCAAGTTCCTTGGTACGCACATATGTTGCTGCTTTCAGATGAACTTTATAGAAATGTCTATATACTGTATTTCCAGGCCCACATTGTGCAAAAATTTAAGCTGACTAAGTCAACACAGCCTCTGATGACCCTGGTCCTCTTACCTCGCACAAATACATGGATGCTGGCAGCAGTGGTCCCTTTGATCTTGGCATCGATGAATTTGTAGTGGCAGCAGTAAGAGCCAGTGTCATTAGCTCGAGCGCCAACCAGCTTAAACACCTTGCAGTAAGGCTTGCCTGTGACACCGTCACACTCTTCCTCTGTCACCGTGCGTCCGTTGCCGGTATTTACAACCACCCCAGAGTGTTTATCCTTTGTGTCGATATCTGTGTCTTTAGAGCCCCCGGGCCACGACCACTGCAGGGGCCGCTGTCCCCTACCAAGGACAAGATAAAAGTTATAAGTTATAATTTAGTCATTTACATGTAAGCAAAATATGTCTTGCCATGCACCAATATTGAATATGTATATTTAAAAAAAGTATAGGCATTATACCGTATTGGCTCGAATATAGGCCGCACTTTTTTCCCCCACTTTAAGTCTTTAAAGTGGGGGTGCGGCCTATATTCGGGGTCTAGTGCCCGACGCCCGGGACATGCAGTCCCGGGCGCCGGGCAGGCAGCGGGGCTAGGATACAGATCCCCCGCAGTGGTGCAGAGGACCTCCATCCTACTCCCCGATACGCTCAGACAGCCTCCCCTGCCAGCACTTCCCACGGAGGGGGGGTGCCGGCACGGGAGGTTGTCTAAGCGCATCGTGCGGTTGTCTAACCGCACGATGCGTTTGACCTCTGGCCCCCCGTCTGACTTACCGGAGCAGACTCCCGGGTGTCTTGCGGGGCCGGCGGCGGACATCTACGCAATACGCGTATACAACTTCCGGTGCCGGATGTGCCGGCACCGGAAGTTGTATACGCGTATTGCGTAGATGTCCCCCGCCGGCCTCGCAAGACACCCGGGAGTCTGCTCCGGTAAGTCGGGGGGCAGAGGAGGACAGTGGCAGCATATCTCGGGGGGGGAACGGACAGTGGCAGCATATCTCGGGGGGGGGGGTTCGGACAGTGGCAGCATATCTCGGGGGGGGGGTTCGGACAGTGGCAGCATATCTCGGGGAGGGAGGACAGTGGCAGCATATCTCGGGGAGGGAGGACAGTGACAGCATATCTCGGGGGGGGGGACAGAGTGGCAGCATGTTTTTTTTGTGCTTTTTTAAAGAAAAAAACTTTTTCTTTAAAAAAGCACCAAACTTTTAGGGTGCGGCCTATATACGGGGGCGGCCTATATCTGAGCCAATACGGTAATTGTATTGTCATAATATAACATATTGCTGTATAATTTGCATACCTGGAACTTCCCAAGGTAGGCTACCCAGAGCTCTCTCTTCTAGGGGACTGGCTACCCATGCACAGGTGTGGAGCTACCTGAACATAGTTGAGGATGGGAGTAGGCAGGGGGTGGTCAAATGTTGCTACCCTGCCCAAAGAAAAATTACACTGACATGGAGACCTAGGGAAGCAGGGCTTCAGCCGGAGACTCTGGATCAGATCTTGGTGTATGACAAGATATAGTTTGCTTGCATGTAATGATAACTAAAGAGCTCTTTCCCTGAGATCTGAGTCTGATTGAACATCTCTTTTTGTAATAGAGGGTAATGAAAATCAAAAGTTGTTTGTGGTGTGAACTACTGCGGAGTTTACTCAGCAAAAAAAATAAAAATAAAAACAAAAACAATTCAGTTAGAGGATGTTTCCGAGGCTGGAACCAAGTTCATGGAGAGATGTGTGTTGAAATCATTAGTTCTTTATTCTAAACATATTAATCAATTATGATTGTGTATCGTATCATAAAATTTACTTTTTAAAGTAACACACTGCCTGATGACAACCTAATCTCCAGGAGGCACCTGCAATACGCTGATTTAGTGGTAAAGCCAGTTAATTTTATGTACTTTTTTCATGGTGGTCCACAGTTATGTTATTCTATGACACAGCTGGACTTAATTATAAAAGCAGGGGAAACTCAAGAATTGAAGACGGGAATGAATAAGGACTCTAAGGGGAGAGATGAAAAGGTTTGAATGTATTTCCACTAAAGGTCCTTAGAGGGAGAGAAAGGCAATATCACTTGACCCCACCGATTATGAGTAAATTTAATAGGGTCCTTAGCCCCAGCTACGGCTCTCTTTAATTCCAAACAATGTGTTGGAACTAGCTACATGTGGATATTAGAGGTTGTGTGAATAATAGGCTTAGAGACTGACAGATTGTTAAGAGAAAAAAAAGGTGAAACAATTTGAACCCAGGGGTTTTTACTGTATTTTTGCCAGTTTTTAGAAGTTCACATAAGAACAATGCTTCTCTTCTACAAAGGATTCCTTTAGTTAAAAAAATGGAAAAACGGCTTCATAAGGTATACTGCGTGAAAACTGCTTCTGTGTGCTTTTTTGATTTGGAGTCCTTACCCAAAATTAATACCTTTTCGTGGGCACATACAAAAAAAGGAAATTAAAGTTACATAAGGTTTCGGGAATATGGTGGGAATATGCCGTTACCTTGGTTGCCTTGGTCATGTCTACCTTGTAATATTTGCCAATATTTACAAAATATTAAATGGGTATACTTTGGCGTCATTTTCTTCAGCCGCAACTTAAATGTTAAGTGAATAAACCCCTCTGTTTATCCTTCGTTGTGGATCATGACCGGACTGTCGATGTTGTGGCGGCCCTGATACGTTAAGGCCAGTGGCCACCTGTTGACTTGGATGGGGCAGATGGCTTCATATACACAACCGCTATGCTTTTATGGTAGTATGTCGTGCGTCTGGGCATATCCAGCCACTGGCCACATGCTACTGCTCTCTATCCTCTAAATTGTAAGGTTGTTTGAGCGTTTTGTATCAAAAAAAGGAGACTGAAGGATGAGGTGAAACAAGGTTAGTCTCATTAAGCAAATATGCATTAACATTGCACTTCAAATGAGGTTTATTTGTTTCAAGACTTTACTACTATCCCTTTAACCAGCTAAGGTTTTGGAATATTGCCCCTCGGTGTCTAAAAGCATATGTTAAACCCCCAGAAAAGCACGTTAAACTTTTTATATTGTGGTCATTAGTCTGGTGTCAATGACTTTCATTGTTTTGATGTTGCAGTTAGAGTGTGGGTGCCTGGGACTCATAATATGAACACAAGACGTAATCCTACTTAAAGGTGAAGTTCAGCTTTACAACATATGGGGAAAAAGTCTAAATACTCCCTCAAACTATTTCTTTTTCATAAAGGAGTGAAGATTCAGACACTGATTTGTACTCCTCTCTATCCATTTTTAAAAGTTTTCTTTGAGTTCCGCATTAGCATCTTTACTTCAAGTATAGAAAGTTACGTGTTAAGTCCTGATTTGGGTACTATTGCCCTGTCTTGCTGAGCTGCCCCGCTAACTGGCCTTCGGTTGTGAAATTGATCGAAGTCTATGCTTTTGGAATACAGACCTCATGGTCCCATGTGGTCTCACCCTAGAGCCATGTGCTAAAATGTGACATCATATCCTGTCGTTCTCCAATGCATCTCAATTTGTTAAGGTGTCAGGTCCGGCCCAGCTCCTAGCCACACGCCCCCTGCATCTAATCACGCACCCCAACAAAGGTATCCACTTTTGGGCACCTGAAATGTCCAGGGTATGGTAACGTCTCCATGATTTTAGACAGTTTTGGCTGGGTGCTAGAACTGGATGGAGGTGAGTAACGCACACAAGTGTAGTTATGTGTAAGAAATGTGTTCCACCAAACGGATCTCCTTCAAGGGACTGGGGAGGTGCAGGGAAGCATGCCAAATGTATACAGATAGTTCTGATTAATACTCAACTTAAAGTTCATAGGGGGACTAGAGTATACCTTTAAAAACATTGTGTCCTGCACAATGCAGTCTTATAAGCTATTCTGTTAAAAAACATTCTGGTCACCCTAATGTCAGTGGCGTATTCTAGCCCAGGGCTATGGCGGCAGGTCTGTTGTATAAGGAGCCAATTGTCGCCACTCAATGGGCCCATTAACACTATGGAGGACTGTGCCCAGTGGACACAGTCTTCCATAGTTTCTTTTTGCCCAGCCCAGTAAGTCCTTAAAAAACTTTGTGATTTGATGTCATATCTCAATGCCCAGTAGTAAGGACTGTGGCATGAAGAGGGAGGCTGGATAAATACGCCACTGTCTACTGGATCAAATGACAAATAAACACTACATTGGGGATGCTATAAACTGCACAGACACAACATTTTAGCTCTACAAGTGTAAGAAAAGTATTTTCTGCTTCTTAAAAATTATTGTTTATATTATTAATTAAGAACAAAGGAATGTTAAATGTGATTACTATGCTGGACAGTAAATGGGGATAACAATTTCCGATCACAGATAATTTGGAATGTAATCGTTCCTCTGCAATTATGCAAATTAAGAAACACTATATTCTAAACGTATACTTAATTGCCATTTTAGTTATTGTTGTCACCTCTAGTTAGACATAGTGTGATATAAAGCTGTTAATATTCTTTTAAAAGTCAGGCTAAGAATTCTGACCTAATTCTCCAGCTCAATGAATTCTACAAATTCAGCTTTTCAATACTTATGTATCCAGTGCTCCATTTCCAAAGAAAACTGGGAACATTTTCAAATTCAATTCATTATAGAGCTAGAAAAACAGTGCCCTGCATTTTGGATCTTGGACAGGCATATGTGATTAGCAAAGACATTTTTCCTCTGCTTCTCAAATATTAAATCCTGGGGCTAGGATCAACAGATAGACATCAAGGCGTGCATCTTAAAAGACGACTTGGAGCACGGAAAGTTCATATTTGCTAGTGTACCTTGCTTTTTTGTTATTTGTCCTGCACACAGAAATAATAGGATTGGAATTCCAAAGTTCAGATCCTCCAAAACAAGTAAAATATAAAATTTATCAATAACTGTCTGGAATCATCTGCTTCTAAAACAACTGGATTACCATACCGCTGAGTTGGCGCATATATTGAGCACTAGTATTTTCCAATGCCAATGTAGACAAGCAGACATGGTTCAATGATGGCTATACCCACTTTTATTGTAGAGTCATTGTCATAAAGTTTTACTAATCATCAAGTTTTTTATGGAAATAATCCCACAACTACAGTACAGTATATATTGGGGTAACATAGTGGCGGTTAAACAATTTTAGGGTTTGCTTCCCCTTCTGTATTTTGTGTGTGTATGTATAATATATATATATATATATACTAGATGCCAGTTAAATCAAATGTTGGATTTTGGGTACACTGAAGCAAAAAAAAAATATGCATTTTATTTTGATCAATAGCCCTGCAGAAATATCTTTAAAAAAATAATATATATATATATATATATAAATTTTCTAAGTAGATGTGTATGCATCTATATATAACTAAATATATTATTAAGTAATACATTAAAATAATACGTTGGTATTATGATATTGGCATTTTTAGCAGATATTCAGGTTTTATGCTTTTTAAATATTTCTTACCTGCAGCTAATGGTTAATGTGTCATTGGAGTTGATGACAAGTTCTTCCTCTGAGATGTTAAGAGTAGGTGGGATCATAGAATATCCACACACCAGATCTGAGAAGAAAACGAGAAGCAAATTCAGAGTCTTGTTTCACATCCCAAATCACTGTAGTTAATTGAAGATGAAGTCCCGGCCATTTAGTTGGCAAATGACCCACCTCCCACCTGTGTCAACATCTTCAAGAAAGCAAAACAATGTTCTATTCATATTCAGGCAGAAACTCTGGGGAATGTGTTATGTCAAACTCAATGTGGCATGGGCTCTGGACTTCATAGTAAAGCCGAGGCAGCTTCTAATAACCTTTCTTGGAAGCATTTATGATCACGTTCATTGTTTCAATGGTGGGACCTTAATTATTCCATGTGTTGTATTTGATTGCTATACAAACCCCTGAAATAATTGACTAGCTTACTTATTTAAAAATCCTGGTCGTTTGTTTTTTCTTTTCCAAGTTGGCTTTGAAAATATACCATTTAAGACAATTAGGACTAAATGAACCAAAACAGAAAGCTTGGCAGAATTTCCACACTAGGTAACTCCGTATCTTTTGACAAAGAGCAGAGAGAACGAGTATCCGATGACATTTATATTCAAAATACAGATTCATTCCTTGACAGCGGGTGGTAAAAGGATTACGTTTGCTGATGTGACCACATCAGATGAGATTTGTCATAATTGAGACACTTAAAAGTTAATTAATTACAGTTGGAATTACTAGAACTCAATATGGGCTCCTCTTTCAAATGTCCTCTGTTTTAAAGGTACCACCAGTCTTAGGCAGAACTATTGGTTGAATATAGAAACATAAGCTTCTCCAAAGGCAGTATTTTAGCTTCCCCCTAATTGACTCCATGTTGTTTTTAGCACTACCCTATGTCAGCAATCCCCATGCCATCTTAATCCAGACAAGATAATAATAGTCTTTGAGATAACTCTTCCATACTTAACCTCAACAGAGATGTCACCACAAGACCTCTCATTTCTACAATGCATCTTTGTATTGGCTACATGGAGCTAAAAGCCACAGACATTTTGACACCATTGCTCTCAATCCCTAAAATCACCCACAGGGATATTTCACATTACCTACAGGCTTTCTGCCTGCTAATCTGGCTATATATATATATACAGTATCTCACAAAAGTGCGTACACCCCTCACATTTCTGTAAATATTTTCATTATATCTTTTCATGTGACAGCACTGCCTTAACCCTCTTGGGCATGACGTTCACCAGACCTTCACAGGTAGCCACTGGAGTCCTCTTCCACTCCTCCATGACGACATCACGGTGCTGGTGGATGTTAGAGACCTTGCGCTCCCCCACCTTCCGTTTGAGGATGCCCCACAGATGCTCATTAGGGTTTAGAACTAGAGACATGCTTATTTGGTTCAGATGGTTTTATATATATATATTTGCTTTTCCTATAATTCATTAACATTTGCATCACCTTCAGATCTTCTAGCTAGTGCAGTAAATATAGGGAAAAAAGTTAAGAGTTCTAACCACGGACAAAATAGGTTCTAGTGCTATACTATATATCCTTTCTTCTGAAATGGGGGGCTATTATCTGGTCTGGTCAGTACCCCAGGAAAAAACCCTTCATGTAAATTGCATTTAAGATGGTATTTTGTTAAATGTTTAGTAACAAGGCTGATAAGTGAGCTGACATTTGTAGCAGCTTCCATAAATTGTATCAATGCTCCTTGCAGTTGATTTATAAACTGTGCGTTTGACACAAATCAAATGGGTAGAGAAAAAAGCTTTGCATTTAACGTTCAGTACACGTTGCACAAACAGTGTGTCCGTTACTGAAAAGCTGACACAAGTGAAACAAAATAGAGTGTCAGTGACATTTTCAAGGTGGCACTGTATATAAATACTAAAAATGACTTAATTTTATGGTATTTTATTAAACATTACATGCAAATTGTTTGGCGGTGACATTTGTGTAGGTAATAGTGATTAATGAGGCTTTATTCATGGGCGTATTCGCCTACTTTAGAAAAAAAACAAAACAATGTTGTTTTTGTGCCTTGAACTAGAACAATGTAAAAAAAAAAAAAAAAAAAAAAAGGGAGTTTTTCTCATACAAAAACGTATACTAAAAAGCTGAGGACACAAAGACACAATACATCCCCGCTAATGCTTTTTGGATTATATTATCATCATTTGTGGATAATCAAAAGAACAACAAATGCAAAGTGTCCCACGATCTTCAGAACTGACACACATTTGGACCTAAATCCTACTTCTCTTGCCTTTGGTTATGTGATGACCAGACTGTTTGGCATGAAACCATGGAGACATTTTTATTTGCAATGGTGAAAACAAGTGTTACAAGAATTATGTGTTCAGATATACTCCAAACTAGGTAATAAGTCTGCTCTTTATATAATATTGTGGTTATTAAAGCTCTACTAGCACTGACTGGTGACGTGTTTTTGATGATATTATGTAATAATGTTTCATCAGGGTAAGCTGATCTTTCATTTTAGCCTTTCATCTGAAGGTTTATTCACATAAAAACAAAGAGATTTCTGTAGCAATATAATGATCAGAGACAGTTTTAATGTCACATGATTAAAATTAACTATTGTCAACAAAAATTATGAATTAGGCAAACTTCTGCATGATTGAAGAAGTTTCTCTGGGCAGGATTCGGGCATTCAACAGTAGTTGGAATAGATATTCTAATGTTACATTTAGTTACACAATGTTAAATTCAACCTTTTAGAGTATTAGTCCAACCTATAATTAAGATATTATTTAGATGGCGGTGCTCAGTCATATCCCTGGAATACTCTTGGATATTCCATATCTACAGGCATTTTCAACCATTTGAGATATTCTTCATTAGCTATGTCCATATAATTAATTGAGTAGAAAAGGGTTTCCTAAATTCATTTTTTCACTTGACACTTGAAAAGTTTAAAATGTTTATTTAAAGTTCAAGCTAAACTAGCATTGATGCTATTTCCCTAATGCTATTTCCTAGGTTAGAAAAGGAATTTTAGTTATCCATATAAAAGCATTTCAAATTCTTCTAAAACCCACTTACAAAGCAAAATCATAGTTTCTTTCATTTTAGGACAATTTGTGCAGCTATCTTGTCAGACTGAATTTCCCACTAATAACAAAATTCCCTTTAGGATCACCTTTTCTACAAGATCGTATACATTCATCAAATAAGTGTCACAATGAATGTAGAATGCCATAGTTGTTTGACAAAATAATTACAGAAAATGTTTCTCAGAAAAATACTAAATCAGTGAGTAACAATCATGTGGGAGGCCCAACCAAGGTGACCAAAAGCAAATTTAGTCTAAGATTAATCTTCACTGACCAACTAAACACATTAGAATTTGTCAAAAGCCTAGAGAAATGCACAGAAAGAATTCAGTCATGGTGAACAGTGGCCTAAAATCAGTGGACATATATGAAATCGTAACTGAAAATAGTAATATAGTTGATGGTCAACACACAGAACAGGTAGACAGTTGACCAATCTATTAACAAACCATAAAGTTGTAAGTTGAATCATAGAATTATCTTGAATTACGTTAGTCAAAATCACATGGTTGCGTTGTGCCAGGTCACGATTGAATTTACTATGACTACTGTTGAGTTGTCTCTCGAGTCTGTCAATATCACAGGTTGCAATTGAGTCTGCCAGTTGGTGACTGAGTTAATCTGATGGTTGAGTCGCTTATCAAGGCTATCAGGCCTATTGAGTTTAATGGAATTCTGGTTTATCACCATATCTGGAAACTTCCTTGGATAGCCTACCTGGAGCTCTCCTTCTTCAAGGACAGTGGAGGAGCAAGCCACACATATGGGTTTTTGCTGTGAGTATGAGCAGGACTAGCTCTAAACAGGCTTTGGTTGGGTGGGAAGTGGGTTCAGTAGGCAGGAAGTGGATCTGGGAGTCAAAGGCTTTGCATAAAGAATTGACAAGATTCATTGACCTGGACATGTTACTAAGGCACCAGGAATTCCCAGGTATGGTCATCACCTTCAAGTTAAGTTGAGTTGGGTTTTTTTTAAGTTGGAGACTTATTTCATCTGGACAGACAACTTCAATCAAGGGGCTCTGTTTCTGTACTCAATTTCAATAAATATTTTTATACTTTTTCTTGTGAGCTGGCATTCAAGAAATCTTGAATTAAGTTTAATGGTAAGTAACAGAATTCAGTCACCTTGACATGAAGAATGCTTCACAGCTTGATTATTTTTGAGGTGATAGACAAACACGAAGAAAGACATCTCAAGTACAGACATACGGTTTATTGCTTTGTGCAAGATGATTCTGCACAATGTTTGGCAGAAAATTTGACGTTGCATTATTTTCATTCACAGATTGTACATTGAAAAGTGGTTTAATACATTTTGGAGTTTTATTTTAAATGTAAGCAGAAGTTTGATGGTGCCTGGTATAATAGACAATCTTCTTCAAACCAGTGTTGTATTTATCTTCGGCGCTACCCAAGGGCTAACCCACTGTCACTGCGGATATATTATGTCATATCCCGTCACTCCAACTTAAACAGATGTGTAGCACATGATCAGAAAATTTATTGTCTTTAAGCAAAACGTACTATGGATGAATTCACATATGTTATAATGCATTTCTTTAAATGTTAATTTAAAATGGAATGATATGTTTTGACTCGCAAACATGTGTAATGAGTTTTACCATCTACATTTCATGAAAAATGTGTTGAAAAAACAACCAATTCATGCCACTTCCAAATAAATAGGGAGATGGCCATGTATATTTATTTTTCTCAATGAAAATAGAAATAGTAGATGATTGGTATTTCATAGACAATATAAAGTATTTCTCCTAACAACTGCTAACTAGTACTTATACATTTCTGAAATGTTTTTAAAACGACTGATTTGGCTATTTAACATTTTAAAAAATTAGGAGCAGAAAATAATCTCACAACTCTGTCATGATATGTATCTACACTTGCTTGTCAAGATAATATCTGGCTCCCATAATAATCTCTTTGGGTTCTTAGATTTTAGAACCCAGAGCCATCCCTCTAAGGGTTGATGGGCCTGTTGATGTCAGTGGGCGGAACCGCTCCAATCAGTAGGCGGGCTGATGGTGTTGCAGGCGGGGCTAACCCCAAATGCATTGCATTTATAAGGGGTAAGAGGGAAGATGGGAGGGGTGTGGGGCGTGCCTAAATACAACCCGAAGACTTTGTGCATTGTTCTGGAGACCCTGCAAAGCAGCTCTTCACCAGGAGAG
Source organism: Sceloporus occidentalis (assembly GCA_023333645.1). Lineage (NCBI taxonomy): Eukaryota > Metazoa > Chordata > Lepidosauria > Squamata > Phrynosomatidae > Sceloporus > Sceloporus occidentalis. Next base: position 885,871 of record JALMGF010000036.1, on the reverse strand, counting down.
TTCCCAGGTATAATATCTTCAGGCCCCTGCGGGTTAAAGCCTTGGTATCTTAGTCCAATCTACTAGACAAACACCCTGACTCCATATCATACTACCTGGGGTAAACAATAGAATGGCTCAGTCTTAATCACAAAACTGACTAATGAAAGTCTTTGGACTTTCCCACAAAGATTCAGCTTGGTGTGGTTTTTGAACATAGAAACATCCCCAAGGTGCGCAGAAGTTTATTAAAACAAAAAGTGATGAAATCTTAAAACCAAGAATATAAAAAAGTGATAACATTTTTGTCAGAGCTAACCTACATTATTGTATACAATGCTGTGATTTATGCTCAAGAAACTCCTATGGTAGTTCTCTTTTAAAGTGCACCTATCATTATAAATGTGTGTGCCTTTTCATCTATACATTGTGTTGGCCAATATAACTTTTTTTCACACCTGAAGATGTGTGTTTTATTGCGTAGCAAATGTTGGTCTCATTTGTTCCTTATGATACGTACAAAAATACAGAAAATTAGGGGTCAAATACTTTTTCAACAACCTACATATATATAGCATACATTTGCCTTATGACAATTGACAATTTTGGCTGGAATACTTAATTATTTTCCAATGGATGGTATCACCCTTACAACCAAGCTTTATAAATGAAATAATCTAGTCTCCTTGAGAAACCTGATATACACTTCTGTTTTTGTTTCCTAACTTTCCAATAATTTATGTTACTTTTGTTTATCTGAGACATACCTCATGTAACCTGACTACCTTACTACAAAAGACACAATATATTGTTTTTTTAGGTTTTTACCAAACCAACCAAATACTAAAAGCATTGGGTGGGTATTTACTATATAGTACAACAGCTTGGTGGGGCAAATTAGCAGGTATAGCATAACCAATGGAAATATAATAGGGGTTGAAGGTAACACAACTTTCTTGAGAACTTGACTTTTATTGCTTGCATCTCAGTTCATATACTATACTTATTAGGAAATAATTGTGTCTAATATTGTGCCAACACTTGGCAGGTCTATTCACTAGGATTCATATTGTCGGACAGGTTACAGAGTAGTTGTCAAGTTAGACATTGGGAGTCTCCCGATGAGCTCTGTCAAATTGCTAGAGATTTGCACTCAACAACTGTCCCATTACTGATACGATGATTGATGCTGAGATCTTTTTCTTAACAACCCACTATGCATTAGCAGTCAAATGGAGTCAAGACAAATTCAATTGGGGTTAAGTTGGCAATTTAGCCGACTTTAGCCCGATCAGTCGAATTGACCGGATCAACCTGACACAATCTCCAAATTGATGCAAGCTGAAGCATTTGTGAATATACCCTATTACATTTTGGCTTTCAATACTGCCCCACAGCCATACTATGGACTACAGAAAGATAAAGTGTTCATACGGAGAGTCATCTTACTTCTAGTACTGCAATCATTATTCCATTGCTTACAGAGAGAACAAAACATTGCGATATAGTACAGAATATTTTCAACAATAAGGTAAAAAAACACTAATAAAGACATTTTGCAGGAGATCCAAACTTGATGGGCCGGAGATGAAGTAGACTACGGGGTTGCTAAATTCTTGTGTGTGTTCCATCAGCATTAAGAAAGTATCCATGGGCCAATAGTATCTGAGTACTAACTACTATTTGTAAAAGTTGACCTCGGAGGTCAAGGAGAAATATGTGCCCTGTGGATATAAAACTAAATGAAAGCATTTTTAGTGAAATCCCTCTCTGATGTAATAACATTTATTAAAACAAAATATTTTCAGATCCGTGGGTGCAAGCTGATTAGAACACAAATATGCAACATTTTTTCTTTTGAGGTTATTCTAAGGAAACCCTAATTCTGACGATATATTTTTGTTTGCCATTATATAACTTAAATAGAGAAGAATCCAGTGTTTAGAGACCTTCTGTGCGCGGTATTCAATTAAAGGAGCACTCCAGCCCTATTTTCATGTTAAATGCTCATTGGATTCCATTGTGCAAATCCTCCAATGCATATCACTGCATGCAAATTGGTGCCTGCAATTTTTAGTTATTGGAGGCAGAAAATTACAGTTCTGCCTCATTCAACTACTTTATTCAGCTCAGGATAGTCTCCCCCTTGGACTGGTCAGTTGTCACGAACACTGGAATTTACTAAATTAAAAAAATGTTTTACTCATGGTTGCCAGACCTTGTAAATTAATAACAACTAGAGGGTTAAACAAGGTACATTTGAGCCTAGATTTGATCATTAGGGCTTAAATATGAAAATATAGCTGTGTCTAAATCTGAACGGCAAAAGCGTAACCATGGATTTGTGCCTGGGTTTGTAAAAAAACGGTTCTTATGGAGTTATTCTACTAGTTCATTTGAATCCAAATTGGGTTTTAAGACTGTAATTCAGCATGAGGTTTATTTCAATGATATTGATAATGTTACAATATACTAATCAAAAAGTTCTGGTTTCTTCTATTTTTTTTATCATTTATATCTAAAAATACGCACCAACTCATACCCCCATAACTATAGTTAAATCGCATTAAAACATTTTCTCCTATAAAAGCAGAACCGGCCGTGCTGTCTATTCAAGATAGTAGAATCAAGTAAAAAGCAAAATAACAAATAAAACCAAAATGCATTTGGTAGTGGCGCAAACATATCCAAATCAAAGCAGCCTACGGGGTAGTTTACCTGCTTGTCAATTCATCATAACCTGGACTGGGTGACCTCTTGTTTAGATAGGAGGTATTTTAATTTAATTAGTCTAGGTACTAAACTGATTTGAAAACAGTCCGAATTGGAAAATGTAATTGAATTATCCATAATGAATAATATAAGTAAACCTTATTTTTAAAATATGACTCAACTATACCAATTCTACTGTACTATTCTATTTGAACAGGGCTTAACATAGTAGGTTGTTAGGGTTTAAAGCTTTTAAACGACCAATTTGTAGACAAAATTTGTTTTCAAATTCCCGCAGGTTTCCACGCGACTCCATAAAGAACCCCTAGAAACCATGTACTCATCAAACACATCATGAAATATCCATCACTATTGTTCACAACGAAGCCAATAGGGACAATGAAGTCATAGATAGCACCCTCGACAATTCTTTAAAATGATCTACTCGCCCCACCACCCCCTTTCATCATAAACGTAATGACATCTGTCAGTCGTAGCACATTTTAAAACATCGTTGTGGCGAGTTTAGGCATGTTCCATGCTGGAGAACGTTGGAAATCTGAGGTGTGTTATCTTTGTAAAGCTTTTTGGAAATGTTGAAACTTTAGAAAGCCAAACTCAGGGACCAGAGGAAAAGTGATAAAATCTGCAACCTGCTCAGTCTGAATTCTGGACTCGAATCATGTGAAAATAAGCAATTTTTTTTTTACCCCTTTGTAAATTCCAAAAGTTACAGAAGTTGGATTGCAGCCAGACATTTTGCCTCTTAGGGGCCATTAAACCATCCAAGATGAAAAATCATTAGCACGATCAAAGATTAAACATACATTACATGAACAATAAGTGCTTTATGTAGCTGATGGTGACGTCCTGAAATTTTGATTCCTTAATTCCCATAGCTAATGGGGGATTGTACGCATTGCAGATAAACCTCTCTTGCCTCTCTTAAAACTTTATGCTGTATGGAAAGAGGAATTCTGAACACTTTAAATGTAAGTAAATCTTAATATCTCAAATAACAGGTCCTCAATAGTGCTCACACGTCCACTGTATATACAATCAGGCCCCCTGACCAAGAACAGCTTTTAAAAAGTGAAATAACTCATTTGTTGTAGAAACGGGCAAGAGAGCTTTACAATGCGTGTCAATGGAATATTAAAAAAATATTATTATTATTATTATTATTATTATTAGAGTTTTTATACAGATGCTTTTACGATATCTGTGAAAACATACTGCAATACAGCTGTACTGGAATCTGTTATACTAATAGCACAGATGGTCCATAAGTCAATTAATTTCTTTAAAAAAACCTCTCCTCTACCGCACTAAAATGTAGGTGTTTCATATTCAAGACATTATTGAAACATTCACCCAGCCAATAATACTTTCTAACACGCACTTGACAGAACTGTACAGACTTGCTACTCATATTTTGTGTATGTATTGTGTGTATTTGTATTGTCAAGGGGTAAAAAGGGTCACAGATTGCCCAGCTGTGGGAGGGAAGTCAAAAGAACATGTGAGGAACATTAAAGCTGCTGTTCCACTTACACTAATGTAACCTAATACAGCCTTAGAAGCATCACTCCTGTACTATTGTATCAGAGATGCACATTCTCTACTATCCCAGCAGATAACTGCTATTCATGGCATACTTTTCAGCCTGCCAGTGCCAGTTTTGTGGCACACATTTTTTTCCCCCAAGACAATTTATGTAGTTTTGCTATAATTACATTTTGGAGACAACATTATTAATTGCTTTCATTTTACAAGTTAAGCTATTTATAAATGTATAAAAGTTTAAAGCAAATCCTTCATTACATTGCATGATATAGTAGTAACAATGCAAACAAAAATATGATTCCCCTCATTATTTTGCTGTAAATGCCAAACCTAATAATAAAAATAACAAAAATGAAATGTTTCTTAAAATCATTGACTCAGCTCCCTTAGTAAAATTATCAAATATATGTAGTTGTACATACATGAAGATTGCACGTGTACGCCATGTTTACTTTTTTTATTATTATTATTATTTATTATTTGGGGTCACCAGTAACATCACAATGTTTAATCAACAGTGATCAGGTAACTGTTTCTGCATGCTGCCAAGGTGATCTAATGATGATCAAATGCCAACATGCAGGGACCTTATACACGCAAGGCTTCAGTGTATTAAAAGATGGTAGAAGCGCTGCTGATCAGCTCAGGATCCTGTCGTCCTGCCCTACAGAAAGCATTTTTGCATAGAGGAAGGCTCAGAGTGCCAACACAAAAGGGTTATGTGACTGGCCTCATGGGTCCTCTTGGCCAACTTCGGATCCCATATCATGTTTTGCATGCAGTATGGTTAGTTTTACCAAAGCAGAGCTATAGTTATATTAATCTAAGGCCATCTGATAATGGGGCCCTGGTCCACATTCCTCTACCGAGTGCCCCCCACGTTAGTTGTACCTGTTGTGACATACAGTAAGCACTACCTACCTCCTTTCTCAATGCAGCACACTAACATTGCACATGGGGACAACAATGGGGGCCTGATTGGCCTGGGCCCAGGGGCAGCTGTCACTTTTGCCCTTCATCCGTTTGTATATATAATTTAATAAACAGGACTACCAAAAACGCAAGATGAGTTGTGCCTACAAAGGCCATGTGCCCCATTATTATATTTATCCACAATTCTTAGTATGAGATATCATTTCTCGTTTATATGTAAAATCTAGGGCATCATGCCTTTAGCACTAAACATTTCAAGGATGTTACACAATATGTGCGCTAGATATTTTCTGGCATAAACAGCACAGTCTAACACTATTTTAACTGTATGACTTTTAACTGTATAACAAGCATAACTATAAGCAGAAGATGATGGGTGAATTGACAGGGTTAATGGAAATAAGGGAGAAGATAAGAGGTCGAGTGTATGTGAAAGTTGGTTCCGCCAGGATGATTCCTGCAGGTGTGTCCTGTTCCCGCACATGGGGTTGAGCAGAACAGGAAAAAGCAACTAAATATTCTGGTAATGAGCAGTCATGGCACGCTTAGGCCTCCTCACTGTGAACAGACACAATTTACAGGAAAGGGAACAGGGCCACTTTTGGTTTTTCCAAAATGTATTTGCTTAAATCAGCAAGATGGCGATACCACCATTTGTATTAATAAATGCATGTAAAGCGTACAGTTATATATATATATATTTATACTCACATACGTACATACATACATACACACACACATATACATACATATATATTTACACATACAAATATTTTAAAAACACTTATAAATTAACAACCTCTGTGAAATATGCATATGTTTAGCTGCTTTAGTTATCCCGTTTTAACTATGTAATATGCACATAAGGACTTGCCCCAGCACCCAGATTGTACCCGCAGGATTTACCCTAGCACCTAGAGTGCACCCACAATATTTGCCGCATCACCCAGATTACACACAGACATGGGATTTACTAACCACTCAGACTGGACCCATTACCCAGATTACACACAGACACAGTACTTGGCCAGATTGCATCCACAGGACCCAGATTACACCAACAGTGGACTCTTCTCATAGTGTCAGGTCTCCTCTCAGTCAGGACTCCTCTCGATCAGGCTCACCCGCACCCTTTATTGATGCTATATCCTAGGCCCAAACCAGTGACGGTGATGGATACACAAGTATAATCTACCCTGCCAATGCCTGCCAATATACAAGTACGCCTGCCCATGCACACATACATACATGCACATTCACACTTGCCTTTACACAACACTTTCAAAACAAAAACACACTTTCTCTCTGGACCTTTTACATAATTTCTCCCCGGTCTTTTTATCTCTTCTCTTTCTGCACATCTCTCCCCTTTCTTACCCCCTTATCTCTCTGTTCTATTTATTCCTCCCTTTCGCTTTGAGTCTTCCTATCTCTCTTTTCTTTTTTAATCTCTCTCTTTGCTCCTCTTATTCCCCACCTTTTCTCTTTATCTCTCCTCCTCATCCTCTTCAATTCACCCTTCTCCCTATCTCTCCCCTTTCTGTTTATTGCATCATCTTTCTATTTATCCCTCCCCCTCTCTTAAAGTGAAGCTAAAACTTAAAAGTAACTTTTGGAGCTGAACTCCTTTAACCCCTTAAGGACAATGAGCGGTCCCTAAATCCACTGAAAACAATGCATTTTGAGACCATACATGTATGGGCTTTGCCATTAAGGGGTTAAAATGATTCACGTATTAATGAGACTCTCCTAATGAGCCATACTGACTGTTTTCATGTTTAGGCTGACAGGTCTGGTCATAACACAGAACTCCATAGGGCTAATATATAAAAAATAATATAAAAAAAAACGATTCTGGTGCAAAGGCTGAAAGAATCTCTGGAGGTAGAGCGGACTTCATTTTTAAAAATTCCCATGTGACAACATGAAGACTAAAATATAATTATATGATGGCACAAGAATGCTTGTTTACAGAAGCAATTAAAAAAAAAATCTTACTTGTTGCCAAAAAGTAGATCGGCTGACCTAAGAGGCTTACGACTAATGCCTTCTAAACAAAAATAGGAAACGCTGTATTGTGGGGAGGGATTTCCTGTTTCTTATTATTTTTCATCAGAGGCCTCTGGCAGGTATACTCAGTAGTGTCATAACACACAAGACGATCCTCTATGCACGATTTACCCTTTCACGGATACAAGTGTAGACTTTAGGCAGGATAATACGAGGTTAGTAAAACTAGTAGTAGGGGAATGTCACTTCCCATGAGCTCTGGGAGCAGTCAATCCATCCCTGAGACATCGGTCACAAGTATACTGCTGTATAGTATAGTGTCTGACTGTCCTAGCCATTACTCTGATTATCTGGGTGGCTGACAGCTGTGTATTCACGATGGCCAATATCGAAAGCGGTACCTGTGAAACGGGGACGTTCTCTTACAAAAATATTTCACATAACATGGAACTAATGTATAGCGATGGCATGATGTTTCTCACGTTTAGCATATGGATCTATGTGTGGCATAAAGAGTAATCTGTTCTCCCCTGAAAGAGATCCCCAATGTTGGCACATAATTGGGACTGAATTCATGCATTGCTTTATATTAAGCACTACCCTTTATTCTGATAACAAATAGACATTTTGATATTTACAAACCATAAACTTCTTTCACTTTGCAAGTGTCGCAATTTGATTTACTACTAAAGGAATATCCATCTTTACAAAGGAATACTTATTAAACTATAAGTTGTGGAAAGAGGAAAAATAAGTAGAAACTCTCTACAAGATGAACACCATTCAGAAGCTCTAGTTCATCTTAACTAAGACTAACTGTGGTCAGGGAAGGACTGAGCCGTCCTTCTGAACAATGCGACACATGCACAAGGTAATGAAGGTAACGTCTAGACCAATTTCATGTCCATGTCTGGACCTGAGCAACAGAATTGTTAGTTTGAGACAATGTACCCTAAAGAGGGGCTTCTCTCTTGGAACAATGGAGACATTAACAAATATTTTTTTTGTTCTAGTCCATAATGCTGAAAAAACTATTTTTTTCTTTATAGTGTTACCTACTTTGTTCAGAAAACATTATCAGTCTTAAAATGGAAACTTTAAATGATGTATTTGCACTGAGATAATATATCTTATTTCCAGGAATTAAACCAATAGACAGAAAGCATATAGTAATTATTAATTAGATTATAGCCCTGTGACATCATTCCAACTCCTTTGTTTGACATCTCTACTGATAAACCCAAAGAATGAGGTTTAAAGGGGCAGTAATTCCATTTCTCTGGCACTATTTAACCCCTTAATGACAAAGCCCGTACATGCTTCCCGTGCATACAGGCAAAGGAACTTAATCCAGAGTGACCCATTCATACCACTGGCAAACTAAACTGCTGAGCAAGCTAATATGCCATCAAATGAAAAGTGGCATGGCCAAGTAGCCTGACGGCGTAACTACAGAAGAGTACGGAGGCATGGGGATTAAGGATAACAGGAAAGTCATTTAAAAACTGACGTGACTATTTCTTTAAAAGCTTTTACCACAGCTTTTAAAAGAACAGCTTAAATAGAGTTGCTGCCGTTTTTATTCAATGATTGGCTATTACTAAGATTTACGTAATATTTAACATTTTGAAATGTCTTTGTTTTAGCATTGTCTGCAATTAAAAGTTATTTTTTTCTTTAATCTCTCTCTCTCTCTTAAATAACTGCTTCTATCCATCAAAGTAAATGTTTGAAATACATAGCACTTTAAAGACACAGCCATGTTAAAAATATAATTTTTTAAATCGGTGCTTTAAAATAGAATTTCCCCTCGATCAGGTTACTTCTTTAAGGAATTATCGGAAAAACAGCGTAGTATTACAAAAAAATGCACTATATTAAATAGAATACACTTCGGTTGAAAGAATAAATACAGTAAGGTCATTCAATTACTCCTTTCCAGGATATTCCTAACTGTATTGATCAAGATGAAGGCTTTTAAAGTGGGCTTTAAATTTTTTTTTTTTGCATATAGATCTTTACCCAAAGAATATCAGTATCTTAACCACAAAATTAATAATAAAAATGTTGGGGACAGGAAGACAGATGCACCCACATAAAGTGGGTTTGTAATAGACATTTATTATGGAAGTACAATTAAGTTAAGATCCGGACAGGCTTTTGAGCGTATCTGGATAATGCCTGGAGAACTGCAGCCTGATGGAGCCTCCGACATCCCCCATGCTTTAATGAACACGTTAAGCGTACGCAGGAACATGCCTACCATGTTCCATAAACATAGATGGCACTGGGATTAACAAAACACTCATTGGAAAAAAAAAATCTGCATACATAGTTTACTTGTTTGTGTTTATTTAAATTGGGTAAAAATTGAAACTTTAACCATTCTCATTTAAGGTGGAGGCAGTTAATCATTTAGTTAACATACACTTTTCACAAGCATAGGGTACTGGATGGTGGTGGGAATTTGTACAAGAAAATCTACGTAGTTTCCTGTGGCTATGACCATTTTGTAAGAAACATTTTACACCATGCTGTTCCCATTTTTGAAAATACTAATTCCATTTACCGCTTACATCCCACCTATAAAGACTTAAAATTGATTCCAAAAGGACCCTGACTCATTAGCTCCAATAAACCAATGTTGTCTCTCATAGATATTCATAAAACAGGCATTCGGTGCCTCAGAGGTTACATAAATATGGTGGGTCACTAAAAAGGGACCAGTAACTACTAAATATATTCATGGGACCTCAATACATCAATACATTTTTAACTTTAAAGGAGGAAATCCAATGATGATATTAGCCTCATGTTTTACTTCCACATGGTTTCATTAAACTCACAGGGTCTCCATGGTCCTGTTATCCATCGTGACTGACCATAAGCTGTCCCCTTCCAACCCACCACATGAAATAAATCTGGATTGATGCAGGAGTCATAGACTTAAGAGGTGTAACAAGGAGTGCAGCTAAAACGGCTTTAACTAGGTGAGAACAGATAGCTGAACAGAGTTGCTTCTATATTTACAAAAAAATACCCCAAAAACACAAGTGGGCATATTTATTATAGCTGCAAACAGTGGTAGAAATATGGGGACTCTATTGGAACATTGCTACTACTGCATGGTAATTCTTTTCACAAGGGCAAGGCCCTCCTCACCTGTTATTTCTGTAAGTCTAATTGTTATGTTATATACTACTTGACATGTCCTGTTTACCCATTGTACAGCGCTTACAGAATATGATGGCCCTATATAAAACAATAAATAATAATAATAATAAGAGGCACTGATAGATCTATAGACTTAACTTGTATGTGTTCCTTTGTGTTGCTTCTCATAGTACTAAAAGGAGATGCCAGTACTGTAGATGACATAATTATGGGGTTCCTGATTAATGAAGAAGTTGGGGCTTCCCTCCCTCCATTTAAACCGGGAAAATGGTAATTTAAACAAAATGATCAAAATATGACTATATTCATGGTCTACAGAACACTATTTCTAAGGTATGGCCACCAGACCAGTCGTGTTGCCATTGGCTTTGAAGTGACATGTACAGTCCCGGAACTATATCATAAGAAAATTATCTCGTGATGTGGGGATGGGGCAAACAAAATATGTTGATAAAACATGCTTTAAATGGTATCCTAAGCCTGTTTCACTCAACAAAGAAAATTGTAAATGTACGTGTTAAGTACAATATGTGCCACACAAAAGCCGAATATTTGTCTGATATGAATCTAAAAGTAAATGCTCATGAGATGAAAAATGATAAAGACACTTTTGGCTGCAGAAAGCAAGAAAATAATAGTGTGGAACAGAATGAAGGAAAACAGCTGTGGGTGTGGTAGAGGGATAATGGGATTGCGGATCTGGGAATAGGATATGAGGCTGTATGCTAACATTTACTGTTAACCCAGACTGACCAGCACGATAAATCCATTCACTATATTTATTCAATAAGACCTGTAAATCTGGATGTATTTTATTTCAAACCTCGGATGCCTCAAATGTGAGTGCTTTGCAAATTCACCACATGGCTTCCATGAATTGCCCAGAGTTGAGTCCCCATTGAGGTCAGCACGGACTCAACCCAGAAGAACAGCTTACAGTAATTTGTAAGAGTTTTTTCCAGTTATTCAATACATTATATCACTGTATTGTTTGTCTATAAGGCTCTAAATGGCTTAAAGCATTGAGGGACCCCTCAGATCTATACCCCTAACTTTAATACCAGGTCCCGGGACTTTATGTAATCTCAGGGGTTTACAATTCAACAGTTCAAAGATGCAAGTATGATTCATTGCAGAGGTGCAGTGCCTTGAGGGACCCAGTGCAGATGATAAATGTGAGATTTAACATGTTTCTGCCCTTAATCTCTAATTCTGCTGTTGTTGAGGATGTTGGGTTCACTGGTGCAGCTCTATTCTCCATGGACAAGTCTAGGGTAAAAAACTCAAATCTTTTAAATAGTGTTCCTTTGTGTCTGTTCAATAAACATTATAACTATAGAATAAGGTAACTTGGAACTGCTCTAAAATGGAATTTTATTTACTCATTTATGAACTCACTCACCATGGACCACTGCAAATAGAGTCCTTAGCCCTTAATAGAGGAACTACAGATTAGATGACTGCATGCAATCAATATGTGGGGTTATCACTAAACGTTCAGAGATACTAATTTACTCTTTACAATATCTAAAGTATATTGAAGTGAATATATATTGAATTAAACGGTATATTTTAAATAACATTCTGTGCATGACTTGACCATGCTTCTTCAACTTCATACTGGTATTATTTCTCAGACTGGTGCTAGGTCATTCATCAATAGGTCCTTTGGCATGGTCTGCAAAGTCTAGGAATGATGGAGTGGCTAACCACCAGCCATTTGGCTAAAGTCTATATGAGTCTGCGTTGGCTCATGTGTCCCAGTGGTGCTCAACCATAGATTTTTTGGCAAAAAATGCCTCTCAGACATTATCCTAACTATTTGGCAATCTGCAACCCCAAATGTGCTGTGCGGTAACACAAGATCTCGCAAGCTTTTTTGCTTTCAGATTCAGCATATAAAAGTTAAGGTCTCATACATTTGGTGTACAAAATGTAATCAATTTCCAACACTTCTGTGAAACATTATTATAAAAGACACCTAAACGATGAAGACCCAACAACTTTTGTTTGGGTCCCAATCCATTAGGAAAATGATTTACGGTCTCAGAAAAGAACCATAATAAGAACATATTTACTGTTTTTTAACAAAATATAGGATATACTTTAAAAATAGAGGTAGCACCCATATACTGTATCACATGAACACCTAAAACACAAACCCTCAGGTCAACAAAACATGTTTATGTCATAATAATAAATATAATATTCTTCTGTTCTGTGCTACACTAGTATATACTATAATGTATTTGATGTGCATTCGTAATATTGGTTATTATTTCTTAAACTAAAGTTTCAGTTATGTCTCTTCAAAGACTCCAATATAGCTATATTGGTCCATGAGAAGATAGTCTTTAATCAAAAATGATACCTTTAGGGTGAACACTGAAAACATTAAAAAAGTCCCTAAAGCTTTTGTGACTCTACAGCTTCTTCTATGTAGGCTCAATAACAAGATTCACCTTTGACTAAAGGTCTTCTGTTCAGCATATTATTTGAATTTTTTTTGCTTCAATGGTGGTCAAACATAAGTCATTTGGCGGCTGCTGGCCTTAAGTTGCTAGAGCCCCTTGGTCATATTCAGTCTGGCCCAGAGCATCCCTACAAACACAAATTGTCATACAGACAAAGCTGGCAGCTTGGACTGTTTCAGCATCCTAAGTGCTTAGATTTTGATTTTCTTTTTTGGACGTACCTCCATACTTTCTCCATAGCTCCACTTTTTTATGACATATTTCAAATACACTTTTTATATGGGTAAACCAAATAATGGATCCTTTATGTAACCCCCCCTAAACTTACTCACAGTCTGCCTATAAGTATGACTGTGTGAGCGTTAAGGGCAGCGTCCCCTTACAAACTGGCAGCAAAAGGCCATCTGGCAGCTTAAAAGCTCTATGTGAAACTATAGTTTATTGAGGAATGTGTGTATATCTGAAAAAAAAGGTCTGGCCTGCCAGAAATATGTTCAGTGCCAGGAGGCAATAATCGCATATGTATCTAACGTCAGATGCCGATTTTACATCCAATAAAAACAACATTTATAGGTATTTTCACCAAGTAAATAGGTGCAGAAGAACAGACAGATTGCTAAGAATTTTGCGTTGTCACTTTGTAACTATGTACCACTGATGGGTTTTATGACCGTGTTTCTTCAATATACAAGCTCTACCCTATTTTAAAATCACAGCGGCATCTTTAGAAACAAATACCAGACTGGGGTTATGATTACAAAGGTTTAGGGAGTCACAAGAGATGGGGTTTGAAAAATCACCTTTTTAATTAATTAACTAATTAATTTAGTTAATATGTGTCTTTTAGAGCCCAACGTTTGGATATATAGTAACATGATATTTGAGAGCTTTTGCTATGTAAAACAGACTGTATGTTATACTATATAGGCTAGTTTTTATTATTAGTTTGTACATTGTATTTTTTTTTTACTTCAAATGATAACACCCATTACATTTTAATGTCAAAAATATTATTTGATTAATATATTTGTGTATAACTATCCCAGTCTCCTGGGGGAAAAAAAATTATTAAGTCCTTATGTTGCTGTATGTTACATTGGGAAAAAAGCAAATGTGTTGGTCCTAATCTATTACAAAGTTTTTATCTAAAAACTTCCCAGTCCCTCTTCCTGCTGATCATTAAATTATAAGAACAGGGAGAGGGCATAAATTGTTGGTCATAGTGGATTTTGCAGAAGAAGAACAGAGCATTTACTGGAAGGGAAGCTTATTAGCGCAACGTATCCCATTTTGTTCCCGACTTGAACTGGATCTTGTCACCAATGCAATTGTAGATGACATATCTTCTTTAACAACATTTTCTGTGGCAAACTATGAGTTCATAGGGCAGCTGGATCATACTCAGGGGACCCATATGGAAAATATGCACTGAAACGAGTGCTCATCTGCAGGATGTTTCTTTTAGGACTGTTCAATAATACGTTTCCCCCCCTGCCCATACCTCCTGTCATCAGGCCTCCATCACATAACACAGGTTTCAGGATATCCGCATAGAGCACAGGTGGGATAATCAGTTACTCAATCACTTTCACTTATGGCCGAATGAATGACACACATGTGGATATCCTCAAAACTTGCACTAATGGACGAGTATGCAACACTGACAGACTAGATTGATAGATGATGTGCAGGATTATCTGCTATGAAAGTGATATTTATACTTTTTTCTTACAGGGAAAAAGCTAATCCTTATTTTAAGGAGTTGAATATTTGGTGACGCAGTCAAAAGTTTAATGTGATCTAAATGTTGGTGTCACAACAGTAAGATGCATGAAACATTCAATTATATACTTAAAACAATATAAGTGATAATGTGTTGAGAAAGTGTTTTGGAACAATGGCTAAAGACCCTTAGGGAATAGTTCTGTAATGGAACATGCCTATTACTGTATTTTTATCTAGCAAAAACAACACTTATGTCAATATGGGCATAAAAAAAACATTAACCATTTTCCATGATCTCCTTTGTGTTCATATGCCCTGTGTCTCTGAGGTCACCTAGATGTACTTTCTCACTTACATAGGAAAAAGCAGCTGACGATACCCTCTACTAGTCCAGCGTGCTTGAAAGCCACCTTGGGCGCATGCTGAGCTGTCCCTGTGTAATGCAAAACCTTTTCCAGTTTTAACTCTGGTGGAAAAGTCCTAGGGGTAGTGCAGTGCCAGAAACCTTTTAGGACCACTAGGTGCACTCCCTCGCTCTCGCTCACATGCTGAACACCCATCACATGTCAAAAAATTTGATAATTGGGTCCTCGAAAAATTAATATGCAGTATACTTGCTTGTGTTGGGTGTGAGAAAAACTAGCTGAGAGAGAATAAAATCAAAGCAGACCAGAATGCAAACAATTGAAGCAATGTACATAACTAGAATAGATAATTCTAGTAAAGTGCTAAAGTGCAGTCAGTAATAACATTCCATTTGTTGATTATTGTACCACTTTGCCCCAGAAATACATTGAATGAATATTCCCCAGTAAATCACATAAACCATTACAGCAAAAATAACCTAAAGAAAACATGGAATACAACCTTGGGCTTGACAGGTATGTCCATACAAGAGATAACCTCTAATAAAGTAACTATTGATTTTTCCTGTAGGACCATCCTCATGATGCTTCCCACTTTCCCTGCCCAGGAACTGTCAGATATTTACTGTCCTCCACTGATCTTGCTTCCTGTTTTTCTTTTTCAGATTTGCTCTTCTTCCGCACCCTCCCTGAACTATCCCCCATTCCCCGCCAAGCCTCCCTTTCTGTATCCCCCTATATACACTACAATTGCCAGACGGACATTGTGCGTTTAGCTTTGTGTCCTTCCTTCCTTCCCTTCTTGTACTGCAAGCTTTACATATACACGCTCCCATCTACCCCCCCATACTCACTAAAAATGAAAGAGAGGCAATGGATGCCAAATTTAGGCAGCGTTTCACGTGTCTAAAGCTCATTGAAGAGGTCACTGGGCCGCTTTGCAGACCTTCTTTCAGAAGCTTGTTGTCAGCACCATCTGCCAGCACCCCCGGGCATTTAAAAACAAGGATGCGCATCTCAGGGGCCTGCTCATTTCCCTTCCATAATGATGAGCCAAGTCTGCCCTGCCCTTCACTACCAAGCCAATATACATAGCCCTGTAACCAGAACTTGAGCAACAGGGTTGTTAACCTTTAGTTTTCTATTAAGTGATGTCTAGCGCCACATTTTACATAGTTATACACATGTGAATAAAGCAGGGGCATCCAACCTGCGGCCCTTCAGCTGCTGCAGGACTACATCTCCCATCCTCCTTAGCCAGCCCCTTAGCTGAAAGAGCATTATGGGAGATGTAGTCCTGCAGCAGCTGGAGGGCCGCAGGTTGGACGCCCCTGGAATAAAGGCTCAGCTGGCAGCTCAAATCTAAACTGGTTTCAGAACACGGGATACTATTTAAATACTCAAGCACAAATATAATGAATATCATTAAAGGATAGGAATTTGATGGCAAACACAAACCATTCCTTGGCCCATTTTCTCTGCTCATTTGTTTTCTGTAACCTTAACTTTGATTTGGTCTTTTCTTATGACCATTCGATTTATATAGTCATATTCCGGAGCATTGTACAACGGAGAAATAAGTAGCACATCACATTACAAATAAGAACCCTTTAGCCTAGAGCGTCCACTTAAACGGGGACGTGCACTGGGATCTGATCTCTTGTTTGTTTGGTAATATACTATAGTTTTAGAAGTTTTTTATTTCAACGATGTTGGTTGAATTCACACAGTTATACATTGTAATCTAAACAGAATACAGCAATCTAGTACAGTTATTGGCTTCAAATTAGAAGGCTTTATTTTGGTCTTATAAACTTCATGCATACACAGTAGGATTTCCTAATAATCTTACAGAAACCATATACCTTTACGTATTCTATCTTTTGCGCCACATCCAGGAAACCCGCAATATCTATTAATGCAATCGTGTGAGTAAGTTAAATCTACTAAGATAAAAACTAACAAAAACATACATTTCTTTGGCAGTGTTGTAGAACTCAATATATGCATTGTGTCATTATAGACGAATACCTTTCAAATGAATCCCACCCATAAGGGTTACGCTACGGAATTTGATGGCGCTATATAAAACAATAAATGATAATAATAATAATAAAAGGGCAATCCAGAGCCAAAATCCAGGTACGTTTAGCCCTTAGTGGCCTCCTTGGCTTCAGAAAATTATGTCTTTGTCTCAAAGGTTAATCAAATAAAAACAAAAACCTTTTTTAGAAACCTATCATTCTAAAAAAAGGAACCCCCCCCCGAAAAAAAGGGTAAACCTTAGCAAAGCAAAAACTAGTATAATATATCTTGCTAGTCCAATGACTCTGACCTCTCTAAGAATGCCAGTCATTTGTATAAACCCTAATTGTATTAGCACTATGACAGCTTTAAGAAGGCTTCCAGAGGTATATAAAAGAAAGGTACTGTCTCCCTGATTCTAGTCTATAGCACGTCTCTTACAACAGCCTGTGGTCCATTAGCAGTGAGCGGAAGCAATCCTTAGCTTGTTAGTTTCTTTGAGGAAACTGGGAACACAGATGGCTGAAGCATCCTCTGTCTCAAGAGCAGGAAGTGGAAGACCTCAATAGGCCAAGACTGCCTGGAAAGCCATGTTGTGGGAGGAAGAGGTCACAGGATTATGGATTTGGAAAGCAGGCCTAACACGCATAAGGCTACAAGTGCTGGGGAAATAGAGGGAATTTGGTCTAAGCAAATAAAAAAAAAGATTTTAAACCTTAACTCTAATCTTCATAGCTTTTTTGCACAAATGTATTTATTAAAACTACATGTAGCTTGCGTTTAACTTTAAATGAAGGGTCTGTTTTACGCCATTATTTGGAGAGCTGTGAAAGCAGCAGAACAAGCATCTCAATTAATTTCTTGACACAGTGTTTTTTTCCCTTATGTTCCCAGCCCTAACCCAAAATATAACTGTGTTCGTTTAAGCCCAGTGTCTATCTCAGCCTGGCTTGTGGAGAGAAGAGATGTTTAAGCCAGAGCCAAGCTATAATAGTATACTTAAAAAGTGAGTTTAATCTGCAAAAAAAACATAACATATGTCTAAGAAGGTATAGAACTATAAACTTTTTCACAAATTATAATAAATGGAAAGCATAATAGTTTTTATGTTTTTTCATTTAGAAATAACAGTAAACGCTTTGTTCTTAGAATCTCCTCTTTACTGTACATTTTCTCCTTTCCATTTATGATCAACATCATTTTTATCCATCTTGTGTGATTAATGCCCATCTCTCAGGGAGTGGAGAAGAATTTGCTAATAAATTAGGTTTCTTAAGCACAGGTTAAAGATCTTTCACCTTTTCCCCCCTGAAGTATTATGGATAAATTCCTTAAAATGTTTATCTATTTATTTATTCTCTTGAAGGATAAATCTCTCCTTATGCTGAGGGTCATGGTAAGTTCACTTTAAGGGAATCTCAACCAGTGGCCTGATTTTATATGTGTTTAAGGGTGGTTCTGTGATAGGATGTCACCTTTGCAGTCAGTTTGTGAAATTTCATCCCTGCTAGATATTCAAGGATCAACTATAAGTGGTATTATTGGAAAGTGGAAGCATTTAGGAGCATCAGCAACTCAGCTACAAAGCAGAAGACCATGTAAAGTCACAGACAAGGGTCACCAAGTGCTGAGGTGCATGGTTCACCTCGCCAACGCTCTGCCAATTCCATAGCTGATGAGCTTCAAGCTTCCACTGGCACTAATATCAGCACAAAAACTATGTGGTAGGAGCTTCATGGAATGGATTTCCATGGCTGAGCAGCTGCATGCAAGCCTCGCATCACCAAGTAAAATGCCAAGCGTCACTGTATCCACATTTCACACATGGGCAACAAAATTATTTCTACAACTTTTCACACTGGCCTGTAGGAGCCATTTTTTAAGCAGAGTAGCTTCACCATGACCATGAAGGTTATATATTGAACATTACCTAATCGTTTCTAAACACATTTTGACATGAGATAAAAAGAATAATCTTATATCTAGTTAATTTGATAAAACTAGATATAATCTTATATCTAGTTTTATCAAATTAACATAAAGAAAACATAAACAAAAGCCCTATAATTGAAGTGAAGTGCAAGTGGTTGATGCCAGAGGAGGCACCTGCAGGCGACCAATAGAGTCACCCCGGGCGGCCCTTTAACTCCTGCTGGTGGAACTTGGGGAGACCGGCACCGGGATTTTAAAAGTCTGTATGAGTGACTCTATAGGTCGCCAGCAGGAGGCCCCTCCCGGCGACCAATAGAGTTGGTCGTATGGACCTTTAAAATCCAGATGCCAAAGCTGCTGCATAGTGCGTACCGCGTTTACCCCGTATTAACCCCTTCTACAAAAAAAAAAACGAACACAAAGAATGTACACGAATATTCGCCCGAACCGAACACAGGAACCGGAGAATATTCATGGAATACTAGGATTTTTTTCCCCACGAAGACGAACATGAAGACGAACATGAAGAGTTGGCCGGCGCCCAAATCTAACCAATACTACAAAGTATATAATCATACCTGGGAACTCTCCGGGTTTGACTGGGTGAAGCACCGGTTCTCCGGGTCAAGAGCGGGGTCTTAACACACTCTGCTCCCCGCCCATTTTTCCTTGAAATGGGGATGTTTCATCAGGAATGTCCGAAACGTCAGTGGGAACTCCCACCGACATCACGGTACCGCCCCCTGATGTCAGTGGGCAGTCCTGGCCATGTCCTGCAAGGGAAGGCTCCGGGTAGCCGGAGCCCAGAAGTTCCCAGGTATGTACACAATTCCTAGGTGAAGCACAGATGTCTTAACAGGCATCGGACACGGCGCAAACCATATCCAGAAAGACATTTGACTTTATCTCCACATAGATTAATGTTATTCTATCATATCTATATTCAGTGACACATTTCCAAATGGCAAAAATATATATATTTTTAAATATCCTGCTGTTTTCTATTTTAAAATAGTTCTGGTTTTTGCTAGAATATCTTCAGGCAGCTGCGTATTATCCACGTGTATGTGTTCTAGCTCTGTTATCTTAGCACAATCTACTAAACAAACACAAATACTCAGACACTATTACTAATTAAAGGTTGGAAAAGACTTCATAGCACCGCTATAAAGAATTAGCTCATGTGGTGATTGTACAGGGAAAGGCACCTAATAATCACACGTGACTAACAACAATGCAGAGATAAAACCATTTTTTTGGCCAGAGCTAACCTACATCGCTGTATACAACACTGTATTTCACATTGAAGTTGAAAAAGATCTTTAAAGAGGATTTTAGCCTAGGAAATTTTAGAATGGGAAATATAAATAAAAAGTGACTCCAAATCATTATCGTCATCATCACTATCATCCTTAGTTTTTTCTTTTATTCCAAAAATGTATAAACGAACAGCTGGTATATTATAGTTTTTTTCAAATTCTTGCTTTTAAATGTTTCATGGGTATTATATGATGGAGGGATAAAACATCATATGATATTCAGTCTAGGCAATTTGCTAAATCTTGATTAATAGTATTGTGATCATTTTGTCTCCCATCATCATATATTTAGGTTTTATGGACATGCAGGGTGAATGTTGTTTATACATAAAAAAAAAGTTCTTATCTCATCAAACATAATTACATCAAAGGTCTTTAAGATGTGAATCTGGGGCATTCTCTTCTATTCTGTTCACTGTAGAACACAGGCAGAGATTCCTGTACGTGCCATCATACATATTAAGAAACACAAAAATAACACAAAATCATACTCATCACCAGTCTGCTTTACAACTGTAGCACATTTAGAGTCAAAAGCGCACCATATTTATGAAAGAAACACAGCTGGATGACAAATACATCCATATGCATTTTTTGACTTATACAGACATATCTCTATCTCAGCAGATTTATGTATATTACAATGACTAAAGCTCCAAATAACGTTATGGATGTCACAACAAATTACCATGTTTTCACAGCATGCATGAACACGGATGTAGCAATTTTCAACCAATTTGTATCCTCCAGCTAAGTACATGAAGGTCTTTTACTAAACAATTCAAAACAAACAGGGTGTGACTTTTTTTTCTCTCAAAAATATGAGAATACTTTTAAGAAAATGTTACAAAATCTCAGTTCATATGTCGCATTAAAACCCAATATAAAATATGTTTGCCTAAAATTTTTGTATATTGTAGCTACTTTGTTTTGTATGCTCTAGGCAAAGTTTCGACCACCTCAAGTGCCCCTCACTAACTCAGCAGTACACAATGTGGGTTAGCTTGGTGTATGGTTTTAAGTAAAACACTACTTGTAATTGACTTATATATTACCCTAGGGAATACTTTATCAGAACCTTGATCAAGCTTCACAAAACCCTGGAACACAATGACAAAAATTTAGGTCCATCCCAAGGCCATGAAGTATACGCCACCTCTATGCGAAGAAGAAGAAAAACTAGGCAGAGAGGTGTGCACGTGTCATCCTAAACCAAAATCAACCCAACGGCACAAAAAAGTGACCAAAAACCGAAAAGTTAATTCTAGACAGAAAACTTAAAATTGAGATTATTTAAAAATATTTGTATAAAACCAAGTATATGACAACTGTCCATAAACTGGATGGATACTTCAGCAGCTCCTGGCAACTCTGGTTCCTCCTGTGTGAAAGCACATAAATCATAGCTTGCAAATTAGCCAAACATTAATTGTAGTCTCTGGTATACTAAGCAAATACGATCTGATATTTCATTCTTTCCTTTGTAGGTTTAATCACCACAAACAACACAGAAAATGTTAAAAAGCCATTTCAGTTTCTATGGCAACAACCCAAAATTACATAATTAAATAATTATTTCTGGAAAAGGTTTGGGTGAGTGCTAGGAATAATGTTTAGAATGTGACATTTAGTTCAAAAAGTACTAAAATCTGCAAAGTAGTTGGTAATAATATGTTACATTTTCCTTATTGTATATCAAATGCAACCTCATGACTTAAGGCTTAAGTCACCATTTTTAAATATGTTTTAGAGTTAGTAATATACATTAGAATCAGCAAAATTGTAGCTGGTAAAATGACCCAATGTAACATATTTTGGCATCTTTAAACAAACACTACTTATTATTAAGTAAAGGTAAATGCTACCTTGGAAATTTCAGGTTTTCATTCAAATGAGGGATTTTAATATTGGATGATTGAAAAACATAACAAGATGGCAGAGTGCCCTCATTTACCTCATTCATCTAGATATTGGCAGGCTCAAAATGTGTAATTTTAATGTACACCCCCCCCAAAAAAAAAATTAATAATTGGACAAAGTAAGAAAATGGATAGTTTAGACTTTGCTTTCCTTGTTGAACAAATTGGACAAGTAATCAATTCCTACATCTTGTATGCATTGGCAAGTAACCTGCTATATAATTTGCATAATTCAATCCAGTCATGTCTATTCCAGTTTCTAATACAGAACCCAGCTATCAACTGGTTGAATATCAATGATATGACTTTTTAGGTTGTGCTTAGCATGGGGTTGATGGCAGCTGACAAGATGAGAAAATATTTGTATTAGTTTGGGGAAGCCTGGCTTGGGGAAATGCCAAGACAAATGGAAACCCAGGGGAATAACACTAAGATCGGTCCTGAAAGTGTTATTCCGGTTTTGTCTAAACAGTTGGAGGCAGCAAACATTGTGAATTTCTTTTTTGTCGGTATTATTGTTCTGACATAGAACTTGGGAGGAATCTGGCAGCTCTAAATATTGTCACACATGAAATACACAAACATTAAAAAAGATAAATATTATTTTATCTTTTAAAATGTCCATGACATTTTATTCATGCCTTCCAAGTGTCTTTTTTTTTTTTGCAGGCACCGTCCCTCTTTTTGGACCCTAATCCTTCTGTCCCTCATTCCTCTCCTGATGTCTTTCTTTTGTAGGAGGTTTGTTGGGTTTGAATGAATTACAGTGTTTTACAGCACTAAAAGCCACTGTACTGTATTTAGAAATAGTTTATAACTGAAGTTATGTAACTATAATCAAAAACTTTGGCATGACGAAACACAAATTCTGTATTATAAAAATAATATTACTTAAAATGAAATTATTATATGCAGTTTTCATAAACACTGCTATATGTTAGGGCGCTCTATGTGATGGTAGCCAACCACATGTGGTGTCCCATCGCAAATTTATGCGTGATCTAAAAGGCAGAGCCACGGGGTTCAATGCTAGGGAACACCAGATGTTGGTTACATTCTACTAAAAGCTGAAAGAGATGAGGATAAATTTATTAACTAAAACACAAACATTAATTGGATTTTGTTACGTATATTGACACTGTATAAAAATATATATTTTAACCTGATGTTCTTTTGCAAGATCAACACAATATATATTAGTCATTTTTAGTAAGTTAGTAATTCAGGCTGAAAAAAGACCTAAATCTATCAAGTTTAACCCTTCAACATATCCTTCCTGCTTTTGATGTAAAAGAAGGCAAAAAAATCGCAATTAAGCTATTTTTCAAATTTTGCAACTTATGGAGAAACATTCTTCTTGACTCCAAAAGGTAATCAGATGTCTCCTTTGATCAAGAAGCTGTGAAATATTAAGGTTATAGTCTATCATTTCCAGACCCTTTTTGAAGGCATCCATTGTATTTGATAGCACCAATACAATGCAGGAAATACCTGCAGGTATATTGTTGTTTTTGTATTAACGTGATGGGTGGGAGACACCATAAAGTATTGCCAGGTGTCCTATTATACTGGACAAAATCACTCTTAGCAAATCTACTGTCCAATGGCTCTCCGCCCCATACAGATGGAAATATGGAGGGAGGAGATTGATGTAGGATCTCTAGGAACTAATAAGGTTACATAATAATAATAGTGGTTAAATAAAGGCTAATTTGATTCAAAAATGTGCACCTTTTTATGTGTAAGTATATAGTCAGTGCTGATTTCCAGCAGGTGGACACAAGGTTGGTGATGGTATCTTTAGGAAGAACCTGGCAAGTGTTGGAGTTGAAGGGCACTACTTCCTTCCCAGGTAGATATTCCCCACAGCAAACATCAGACTTTACTGTGCCTGAGCAGGCAAGGAACCTAATGTTACACAGTTCTAAGTTATAGCCCAAAACTCAAGCCATTCCTAGTCTATTTTTTAGAGCTTTGCTCTAGCAGATGTTGGCAAAAGGGAGAGCTTCATCAGCATTAACAATGCCTTTATCGGAGCCACTTTAAACATTGTGTCCTCGATCTTGTCTTAGAAATAACAATATGATTTATAAACGATTTGGAATTAATGATAGCTCAACCTGATATCAGACTTCAGAAGACTTTAGTGTACTGAATAAGACTGGAGAATGTTTAGTTAGGGACACTGCAGTTTGCTTTGTGGTTAGTTACTGCCTCCAAAATCTTTTTGAAGGAAACAGAACAAGGGAAGCAAGCATCTCAGAAAAACCACTGATAATTCCATTAAGTTGTTTGATGTTTATCTCAGTCTTGTTAATGGATTTAATTAAAAGATCTGATGAGGTACTTCCAAATCCCTTTCAGAAATTGATTTTGTAAACAATTTTTACAATGTATTTGGCTGACCTAATTACAGGCAATCACGCTTAAAGCCAACACTTTAAGACTGTTTTGATTTCAATGACAATGGTGGACGCATGTCGTTAACTAGCTGTTTCCTCTAGCCTTGGTGCTCCCTGTCACATAAAACAAAAGGGATTTAGGAAATCAACCCCTTCTCAGATGTTTCATCTCATGTTAATATTAAACTAACTTAAAAATACGTCAATCACATAGATTTCATCAGTTGAACATGTCACCACAATTAATCAATTTGGATTTCAGTACAGCCTAGCCTGTTGTCTGGTTTAATATTATAATTCTTCAATACTACTCTATAACTGTATCTAGAATGATTTACGTTGCTGAATGCAATAATTTACATATCACGTTTTCATATATTTTCATATATTTAATTTTTCATATAAACTTTCATTGCATTTCTGGGAAGTTCAGTTACCGCAGACAGGGAAAAATTTGCATCCTAAAATCCTTAGGCATGAGCGCTAAACATATTTTCCAAATTCGCAGGCAGGCTAAAGCGTTTGAAGAGACAAATTGCTGTTTTTCCGACCTTTCTTTATTTTTGTAAAACATTCTAAACTGGCATACTCCTGCATGTTCTAGAACAATGTGCACAAATCTCACTCAAAAACTGCTCCTGGTGATATGTTCATACATATTTAAAACATTTTAACGTACTACTAGAAAAGGAGCACATCTGGAAGGGACAGGAGGATTCAAGTCCCAAACACAGACCATGCTTTCAAAAGGACGTTTGGGAGGTATGCTGCTGTTCCGTCTAGTAAACACAAGGACTGCAAAAGGAAGGACGAGGAGTGGCTTCTAATGTTTATTGAGGCTTCATAGGGTACATTGAGAAGCCAAACAGCTTGGTCCAGTCTACACAAAACATAAAAAAAGACCTACATTACTGTAGACCTATGAACCGCATAGAGATTCTATTATACAGAATGCACCAGATTATTTTTGATCATGTAAAATTGTGTAAAGAACACTTAATTGTCATGTGGCATAAAAGCAGGTACAGATAGGTTGTTGCCAAAAATCTGAAAAGGGTTCTTAAAAGTGTATGTGGCTTTCTTCATAGTTAAAGGAAAAAAGACAGATCTGTAAAGGAAAAAAAGACAACATAACAACCAGCTAACTAGTAGTTATTATTTAATAACTACTAGTTAGCTGGTTGTTATGTTGTTAAGAGCATTATACATGGGATTTTTGAATTCTGCTTCTAGAAGGGAATTTTAGGTAATTACTTCACTTGTATACTTTTACAAACTTCTAACTTGATATAATATATTTTGGTTTTATAATTTTAAGGGATAAAATGCAAAACAACTTTTCCACAACTGAATAGGTCATACTGCATTGTGATGGGTCCCATGAATGTAATGTTGTGAAGGCACTAGGTCTTCTCAGTTTGGATGTTACACAGTGCTGCATATGCATAGTACCACCATGTGATTGATCACTGATGGACTCTAATGCATGCTGGTGAACACAAGTCAATATCTTGCTGTGTTGCAAGGGCACTGATCTCTTTCAGCTTCAACCATTGGCTTGTTGTCCCTTAGAGAAGCCAGGTTGTTAACTTGAATGACCCGAAGACTCTAAAGCCAGACTGTATATTTGAAGGTGATAAGACAACCTTTTATCCCAAAATATTATAACATCTGGAGCTGTGATTTTCTAATGAAACCTCAGCAGAAGTTAAGCACATCTGCTATGGACTTCTCCCAAGTCAACATCTAGAACCAAATACCCTTTGAAGTCCAGATCGACTCGGAAAGATTTAGAAATGCTCCACAAAACGCAGTGTACCCTGGCCCAGCCTGGAGCTTTTGATCTTTAAGGTCTGAATATACTAATCTCCTTGTTTAACCTAAATTGAATCCATTGAAATGTAGAAAATCACTATTGGTGAAGATGGGAGTTCTTGTTGAATTGACCACCCACTTACTAACTACTTGGCTCCATAAATAGTTTAAATACAAAACTAGATTCAGAAGAACAGCTTGATGGAATTCTGCAGTCGTCAGATTGCCCTGATATTCCGTAAATTACACTTGGTGAAGAAAATAAAAATCCTTTTCATGTTTTCATCGAGATGCACTACGGTCTCAGGTGGAGACGGACACATCATGTTTTTCCAAGAGAATGACTGAGTTTGTCCAAAGCCCTTAGCGAATATTATCAATTTAAACAAGAATGAACAAAATTTAATTTGAGTCATGAAAACTGAGGACAGATGGCAGGCATGCTTTTTTTTTCTCTATGTCTTTAATACTGCGGATCCACGTCTGTACGTATACAACCTCCATAGTATTCAGCTGCCTTCACATTGAGGATATCACAACGTTAAGGTTAACTAATGCTGTGTGCACCCCTACCCTAATATACCTTGTGTAGTTACCAGAACCTGAATGATCTGATAATAAAGACAACATCTCGTTAATTCCCTGGATGCAAGCAGCCGCTTAAATCTGGAATTCACATTCACTTCATTTTTAGTACCCATAGGATCTTATTTCAGGAACCTTATTTTCAGAAACCAGAGTCTAATGATGAAATCGCACAGTGCCAGCCAATCTGCCCCAAGAACCAAGGGAAGCACATTTCTCCACTTTAATAAAGATCAATTACATTTTGGAAGCCAGCGTTATGAGTGAATCTGCCAGAACACAGGGAGGTGAGTTTAGATCTCAACTGCTGTCTGTAACCTATTTCACGGGTGCGCTAGGCTTATTCCAGAGCAGTATATGAACCAGATGCACATCATAATTACCCTGGTTATAAAAATGACAGAAACCCTTCGCAATACAAGACAGAAATAAAACATTCAAGAGGATATGAAAGTACCTGGCTCTTTATAGGGTCTAAATGAATAAATTAGGCCTTTTTACATCATTTATCACCAAAAAAGGGAGTTACAGAGCAAGGTATCTGGTGTGTTCATAAATTCCTTGAAACGATAATAAAAAGGTATAGAAAAATATACTTTTAAACATTTATTACAAAGAGCTTGCAAGGATATAAAAGTGTCTTTATATATTATTATTTTTGTATGTGTGTGTCTTTGAAAGGAAACAAATCCAAACAAATTTGTTTCTTGAAAACTAGTAATTTTTTTGTTCTATGAATAAACATCAACTGTTATAAAAATGGACTGTATTAAAGCTACAGACTGGCACTAGCTGGTAGAACAGTTTATTTTATTCAGCTGAACCCCACACTATTCTGTTAGCTCACACATTTCCATGGATGTGACATCATTTCTCTCATGTGTCTATGTTTTTAGCAGGAGAGTCCTGGGTTTTTGGGCACAGTCCTGATGTCCCGCTGAGCTACCCCACTGTCCTGGTTTTCCAACCTACTCAGCGAGCACCTCCATCAAAGTTACCGCGTAACCAGTTGGTGAATTACCGAAGTGGAGAGCTGGGATATGATATCATATGTTGCCTCACAAGAGACAAGTTTTTTCGTTTTTAAAAAAGGAAACAGCATTTAAAACGTTTTGTTGAGAGACACTGGTGGTTATACATATACCTGGTAAGAAAAATCCTTTGGAGCTCTGAATCAGGGAAGTATGGCTAGAAGCACCAAGGAGAGAACTAACGCTTAGCCTACAATAAATGAGGCAGGGGTTCTAGGTATATGGCATCCATAAAGGACGACACCAATACAAAAAGGTAAAAACACTGGTCCAATCACCATTGCATTCAAAAGGGACATTCATGCAGAATTCTCCACTTATACAGTTTTCAGGGTCATATTTAATGTGGGGCAAAATGGACTAATGCTCTGGGCCCAGGCTTATCAAGCTTGATGGACAGCGTTTGTTCCTTGAACCCCATATTGCTGTGTGCATGCACAACAACAGCACGCTGCCTGAAGCATGGAGGACAGGAGGGGCCACACTATCATTAAAAGACAATCGAACATAACAATTGGTACCATGATGCAGCTTCCAGCAGCATCACTAGCAGGAGTGATATAACCTTGCAACATGAACACTCTAATCTAAAAAAGTTCCAGCGATTACTATAAGGTCAAATATTATTGTGCTATTACAACAAATGTCATTGACGACAATACAGATCCTAGAAAAAAAATCCAAAACTGAAAGAGTCTTCCTTTGCCCTGTCTATAATAAAGGGTCCCCTGATCTGTTATCAGCCAGTGACAGATTCCGCTGTCTGATTCCTCCTGTCCATTAGGAGGGCTAAATAAAGAATGGTGATGAAGAGGTGGCAGGAAGAAAGGGGGGGAGGGGGTCAGGACATCCGCTCCAGCTGCCAATTTTTCCTTTCCCATGCACCAGGTCTGACCTCCACCAATAAAAATTAAGGATGGCATTGCAGCCCCTCTGCATTACCTGCAACATCATTTAACCCCTTGTTACCAAAAGACTGCATTCTAGATGGAGATCACATTTACATGCAGAATTATTCCTTGCAAAACCCCAGGAAAGGCCACGGTGTACTACAAACTTGGAAAGCACAACAAAATATAGGAGCGCTTTCTATGCATATAAAGTAAAATGGATAATTATTATTAACACATGACGACCCATACCACATTCTGACTCATGAAATAATTGACTAATACCTTGTTATTGAACAAAAGATACAGTTATGTACCTTCTAAAAATATATCCGTGGGTACATACTGTTTTCACAAATGACTTCAAACTGGAAACTAAATATTTGCATTGTTTCTATTCAACAAAACATCTGATAGCAGGAAAGCCCCTGAATATAACTGAAAAGAAAATATATTACAATGGAATAAACAAAAACACAGGATCAACACAAGCTATGTCTTGGAAAAAAAGTAAATCAGTCTTACAGACACGAATTAACCACTTGTTAGCAGCTCTCTTATATCCACTGTATATGTGTTTAGGAGTCTAGGAACCACAATGCTGGCATAATGGTTTATTAGCTCTACCACGTAACCTGAAAATGGTCCTCCAGAAATACATCACAGATATGGAATTAGCATGGATCCCTGCATTTCTAATGAACAAAAAAGTGACACTTTTGTTTGATGGGGTTTGAGATAGAGACAAGTCTTTACTAAGTTTTTGTGAATTATTAATTATGTAACTGTGGCATTTAGAAGTAGATTGAGGTATTTGTTTAGATTTTACATTTGCTATTATTTTACAATTCAATTTAATAAACCCATTTTCTATACACAATATCAGTGGGTTCACCGAGAGCATTGCCCCTAGCCGCCCCCACCGACAATAGTGCGATCAGGCTCCCTGCTAAGCCGCAGAAGTGCTGCCCTAGACCAGAATACACCACTGCACATTATGGTAGCTTTTAGGGCTGTAGAACATTGGGATAGACACATACCCAGCAGACATTCAGAGCTGATAGAAAAGAGGGAAGCATCAGGGGAGAAGATCAGAAACAGAAGGATCACCAGTGGTGTAACAACCACGGTTGCACCACTTGCCCTGGATAAAACTGCTCTCCCTGCATGCAAAGGGACCGCAGTTTACCAGTTGCTTGCTGCCTCGTCAGCATGAAGTGTTTGTGTGTTAGTATGGATGTGTTTAGGGGCCAACAGACAGGCTGTTTGGTGGCAAAGATGGCTCAGGTAGGCAGTTTGGGGCACTGATAAGTTGTCTGGTGAGAAAAGTGGCTTAGATAACCTGTTTGGGGCACTGACAAGCTGTTTTGGGTAAAAAGATAGCACAGACAAGCTGTTTGAGGGCACTAACAATCTGGGGGAAAAGATGGCACAGACAAGCTGTTTGGGGTCTAAGATGGCACAGACATGTTGTTTAGGGCAAAGGAAGGCACAGAAATGCTATTTTGGGCAAGGATGGCACTGATAAGCTGTTTTGGGGAAAATGTGGCACTCACAACTGTTTGGGGGCAAAGGTGAACATTGACACATGGAATTATGATAAGTACATAATGGCATATTTAAGTATAATTGCAAACTTTTCAGATATGGTTTAGTTATATCATTCCCTACAGACTAAAGTGTATAACCAACAAGGAAATTAAATTATATCTTGCAGTTTAAACTTTTATTA
The DNA here is from genome assembly GCA_023333645.1 of Sceloporus occidentalis. Classification (NCBI taxonomy): domain Eukaryota; kingdom Metazoa; phylum Chordata; class Lepidosauria; order Squamata; family Phrynosomatidae; genus Sceloporus; species Sceloporus occidentalis. The sequence goes on along the minus strand of JALMGF010000036.1, from coordinate 855,283 downwards.
TGTGAGAGGAAAATATGGCATTGAAAATTATTCATCGCATTACACTATCAAGTCTGCAATGTGGAATGCACCATACTGACAAAAGGAATCTTTGTAATCCATATGGCCGCAAATGACTCAGAACACATTGCAGTCCAGGGTGTATGCATTATAAAGTACATGATGTGACTCACAGTGCTCTGCAATACAATACTTGCTGAGAAGCGTAGGGAATTATGGAGTATATCACACTACATTGTGCTTTGAGCTCTGACAGCAGGGATTGGGACTGAATTTAATGCAGTTATTCTAGATGCATTTACATGTCACATTGGCACAGTTTTGTAATACATGATATTGCGCATAGGTATTAATCACAAATGTTACAATGCTGCATAAATATATTTTTAACGTAAACCAAAAGGTCTTTGTTCTGTTCAGATAACTCCAAAAATATTTGACTTTCAAGTAATTAACAAGAAATGGAAATTGACAAAAGCTTCTCATTCTCATATATATATATATATATATATATATATATATATATATATTGTATATGAAATTTTTCACACATTCAAAAACACAAATTGAAGGCATCTGGGGGAAGTAATTATCGTTTGCACTATACACTTCCTAATGGGTCATATCAGTATCCTGCTCAGAGAATACAGGAAGTGCTAAAGAATTTGATGTAAAATAGTGTTTCCCTGCTTACTGAAAAGCCATACATGTACTGTAAATAGATAGTATATAGAACAAGGCATGTTTCAAATGATCTTTTGACATATACATGCACTGGAAACGTACCTCACGTGAGCATATCTGGAAACCCAGAATAGGCTACCTACAACTCTCTTTCTTCTTGGGGAGTGGATTCCTAAAGGAATGTGGCTTGCTATACATAGAGACAGGCAAGTCCCAGACAACCTTTGCTGGCTGGGGAGTGAGAGGACAGTGGGTGGTCAAAAAGTCTGTGTATATCCTTGGAGTTCCAATGTATGTACAACTACTAGATTAACACCATACTCTGTGTACACCCCATGTACAAACACATTAGTCAACCCATAAACATCATTAATAGGCTTGTTGGCAGGATCTTCTCTACATGGCCAATTTGTCTTTTGTCAAATCCATAATATCAATGAATTGACCTTCAGGTTTCAGAATGTAACCAAAGAAAATTGGGGCTTGTCAGATATATTATCCAATAAGTATGTGAAGCCACTTTGCCCCAAAAAATCAGGAGATCAAAGGTCCCTTCCTCAGATAGCCTTTGAGGTCCTTGAAAGATTACGTGATTCCATATCTTACGCTATGACAGCTGGTACACTTTAAAGTATCACATATGCCTTTGGTATGACAACAATTGTCATAAAAAGTAACAAATACAAATTTTTCCAGCACAAAATCACTTTCAAATACAAAAGTCATGTACAGTGAATTTAATACAGCCGTAAATCACCAATCAAACCAACTTTATCACTATATGGCTTTCAAATTTGTATCATAGACTACGTTTTTCTTTTCTTTTGTACCACTGAATTGCTGAAAATATACCCCAGCATCCCATGTACTCTTTTTCAAAGGCTTCATCGAAAGTACCTACAATGACATTTGTTTGGTAGAAATTCACAAAAGCCCTATTCTTTTATATAGTCCTGAATAATGGCTTTAGTAGCATTCCAGCTGGAAGCCTGTAATCAATGCTTCATGTTTACTGTGCCACAGTAAAAATATATGGCTTACAGTTGTACTGGAGTTAATGAGACACATGGGAATAACCTTTTTTTGGATTTTGTATATTGTAACTTAAATTTAGAGGATTTTAATGCTCAGAATTCTAAAAACAAACGGAGAGCAAATACAAAAAAAAAGCAAAGTTGGCGTTTCCTGGACAAGAGATATAAAATAGCTTTAAGATTTTTGTCACTTACGTAAGTGGTCGTCTGAAAATTTATTGGAAATAGAACGTTAAATGGTGAGCCTGGCACAACAAAGGTTAACGGGATCATGTCACTCAACAATTATAGTAGAGACTGTAATAGCGAAGGAGAAATGGATTTTGCGTTACGCTAGCCAAATTGCTAGTAATTCTGCTTTATGTGGTTGGAGGAATGTCTGGCACACAGGCAACCTCTGGCATTCCAGCTGTGGTGGATTATTTATCACATGAGTCTGGCATGCCTCTTGCCAGCATTCTTGGTCGGCCAATCATCATGGGAGTTGTTCTCCCCAGTAGATGGGGTGCCAAAGAGTGCCTATCCGTGCTGGCACTTCATGCACCCAGCCTATTGTATTGGGTGATGTCATGCAGATGACAAATTCTAACAAATATTGTGTCACCTCATGTTCTGTGGCTGGTGAGGGATAACAGTATTTGGCCCAGGAGGGGCAAATGCAGCCAAATGGCCAAAATAAAGGGGCCCGGGGTATATCTGTCAATATGTGGAATTGCAAGCAGAACAGGGAAAGGGGCATGGGCCTTCCTTTCCTAGTTGCAGTCCGTCCCCTGGGGTATAAAGACTGCCCTGTCCCTTCACCTCACATTATGGGGTTATAAAGGCTGCTCCCCCCCACATACATTCTGGGGTATAAATACTGCCCTGTTGCCTCACTTCATATTCTGGGGGTCTAAAGACTGCCTTGTCCCTTTCTATCATACTCTGGGATACAAATATTGTCCTGACCCGTCTGGGGTATAAAGACTGCCCTGTCCGCTCAGAATGTTTTATATTTCAAATAATTTTTCGGTTATAAGCAGGCCTTTCTTCTGTTTTAGTAATAGCATTGACTCTCTTTTTTTCATACCATTTACATACCAATTACATAGAGGTTGTTCCTCTTCCAGCAGTGTCTCTGAAGCTAATGACATGGCTTTCTTAATCACTTAATAACCCTTTCTTATAATAACAGCTGAAACTCGGGCACATTATAGAAAATACGTTTTAATGAGGGATATTTAATATAGCAAGTCTTAGCCGCTGAAAGAAATACATCCGTCTGTCTTGTTACAATCAGTTCTTACACTAGAGCCGAATTCAGGGAAAAAGAAAACTTGTAATTAGCCTGTTTAGTGTGATTATTTTTATCTTTTGATTTATTAAGGGCCAACCAATATCGCAACACTGTACAATTGTAGTACACACATCACAAATATACATTGCTACATATAGATACATTAAGAGAAGAGAACATTATGTGTTTATATATACATCTACACATATATATATATATAAAAACTATATATATATATATATATATATATAAAACTATGTCTCTAAATGAAATGCATTAATTGTAATTGTTCTTGTTTTTTGTTATATGTTTAGGCAAGCATGTCAGCTACATTCATAATAAGCCATATTCCTTTAGTTATGATATAAATAAGTAATATTGTTAAAAGGCACAATTATCATTTTGTATCTAAATTTGAAGTTCCTGCCCTCACAAAGATTGTCATGTGAACATCTGGAGACTGAGTTTGAAGTTTGTTTGATGTTTAAATTAAGTTTATTTTTCATACTTATTAGCGCTGCTATTTTTTCATGTATCCTAAAAGTCACTTTTATAAGAAATCCTCTCCAGATGTGGAGTATTAAGAGGATTTTACCTCTTTAGTTTATTTTTAAATAGTATTTTAAGCTATTACGCGTCTAATGAATTACAGATATCGTGAACGATTTCCTCATCCATAAATGAATCCTAACTCCCAGAGTGAAGAGCCAGGTGTTCCTTTATGTCCTTTTACAATTCTACAAAAATACCAAAATGCCTCTTTAAAACACTTTAAAAGACTGATTAAACATATGTATAATGTGCAATACACGGATGGATCTTCTGTGTCGCTGACTCAGTGGGTTATAATGTTATCAAGGGTCAAATATACTACTCAGAAGCATTTTAAGACAAAACCTACATACATCTATTATTATTATTATTATTATTAATTGTTTTATATAGTGCCATGAATGGGAAGATTTATAACTCCTGAATAACTTTGTGTGTCTGTGCTACCAGAAGAAAGTTTGCGGTCCCCTTTGTGGACCATTATTTAAAATCGGTATAATGCCAACCACGGAGATAAAAATTTTGGATCATCCAACCTACAGTATAGAAGATGTAAGTATCCACATACTTCATATGTCAATATAGATGCAAGCTGTCGGGCTAGAGATGGATTCCTTGCATTGGGTAACATAGTCTGGTAAAATACTTGTCAGCCTATATTTCTGCAAGTAGCAAGGATTGTACAAACAACATGTCTTCTAAAGCTCCGTAGACATTAATTGCACTCTCCAGTATGCCAAACAAATTCACCTTGACAGATCTGTTATTTTATCACTTCTTCTGAAGAGTTAATCAAGTAAAAACAGTATGGAGACTTGTTAGTTTTGTGTCACATGACAAGTACTCCTGGCAACAAATATTAATGAGGCGAAACGTAACACGATTAAAGAATAATAAGTTTTGAACAGTACCAGGGATGATGTTTCTAATGATGTGATTAGTTATAAAATTTTTATATTCAGCAAAGTAGGTGGAACAGCACCTCTGTGACATCGAGGATATTTTTATGCTGTTTCCAAGAACCCTACTGACAGAAAGGAAAGAGTTCCGCATCAATTACGTGAAATTTTGCATGGATATAGGAATTCGAAAAGATTTATGCTTGCAAAATAGGCAGATGGACCAAACCTTGTAAAGTTTAGATGGTGTTCAGAATGATGTTCAGATTGCATGAAAATGATAATATAAAAACATATTACGGGAGATGGTAAGGTCAAGTTGTCAGGATCAGTTGCCTTAATAATACCATGCAAGAATGTACAAGAAAATATAAAGATCAGGTGAAATCCTGCAATGGGAAAAGATAGAAAAACAGTCCAAATTCTAAATGTTTTTCTCGTGTAGAATTGGTGATAAAAGCAAGCAGCCTTAGAAAGGGGCAAGTAGGTCTCTCACTCTGGGCCTCGCACTCAGGAGCATCAACAGTTAAGCAGTTTACCGCTCTCCATCATGCTTGTGGTCTCTCCGGTTGTGAGTGAAACACAGCAGAGAGATGATCTCACATCTCAGTGATCTATTTCTCCCAGTGAAGCCAAGGCCAAGAGTACAAGGCAGAGCAGCAGCCTTGCTTGCCCCTTCCTAAGGACAAAGGAGCCCTGGATACTGACCTTGCCATGAAAAGCAGATTTATATCTGGGATGTGTAACAGTAGATAAATAGGAATGAAAATGGAGAATAAGAGTTGACGTTTAGGAATAAGGGTAAAATGGGATGTCAAGGGCTTATTGGGAAGTCAAGGTCAGGTAGAATGGAAGAGGTGAGTTAGGATAGTCAAGTAAAGAAAGATTATACCTTTCTGAGGTACACTGAAATAAAAAGACATTGTTCCATAGCACAAGTGTAATTCCTATGCTGGGATATGGCATAATCAATGCCAAAAGTAATAATAATAATGGGGAGTGTGGAGGTTCAGAGAGAATGATAATAAAGAGAGTAGAATGTCAGAGAGAATATGCAGATACATTTGAAGACTGAGGAGAGTAGAAGGGAGAGTTTGGAAGTCCGTGTTAGGATGATGGAGGACAATTTCTAAGATTTGGTAGACTAATATTAAGAATAGATGATTAAGAAGATTGCCTAAAGAGGATTTGGAAGTTTAGACTATATTACATTGATAATGGCTTCCAGTTGAGTGCTCCCAGCAAGGTGGTCTTCCCCACAGGAGGGTCTTATCTTGATGACTCCAACAATGAAAAGAGAACGAATAATGTGATAATGGAAATCTGGGTGTGTCGGTTAATGATAAAGGGGACCTAAAAATGTATAGAGGGATGTTTGGAGCATAGAGGTTAGGTAGAACCCAATGGTTGGAAAATCCATATATAATAACTGTGGGAGAGTAGAATAGTGATAGTTATGACAATTTGACAAGCAGCAGGAGGTAGAACACAACAGTAAAAAGATCAGTGTAAAAAGGGTCTGGAATAGAGGCAGCAGGAAGAAGAATAGATTAGTGAGAGTGATAGTAGATGTTAAGGAGGTCAGGTTAAGTGACAATGAGAAGTTAGGAAGGTGCAGTGGAATTATAGAAGGTAGATGGGAAATGCCATTCAGATTGATAGGGGGCTCGAAAGGTTAGACAGGATAACATTAAGTAGACGAAAAGGTCAGATGGAGTGATAGCGAAGAATTAGACAGAATGCATGTTACATGAACACTGTGACATGAATCACTGTACATTAAGCAGAAATTTTTGGAAAAGTGTATAGCTTTATATATATATATATATATATCGTGAAAAAGTATGTTGATAACTAAGGTCTGGTTACAGCCTCTTTAACATTTCTAAACTGTGCCTGCGCCAGTTTTACCTTTTTTAAGTGACAATAATGCTTTTATTTACATTTACAGAAACAGTATTGTCTTGATGGATTTGCCTTCCAGCCGGGGAGTTATTGTCAAAAGCGCTAGATAAGATTGAAAATAAGTGCTGTCCACTTTGCTCTCAGATGGTATGTTTCCATATTACACATCATTAATTGATAGATGAGTGCACCAACAGATGTTAAGACCAAAGAATATTCCATTTAATAACATATTATTATATGCAGTTGGAGTATTTAGTCATGCTTCTGGCAGACAGCGTCTTTGTTTATATATTGGGTGTAACACATAGATTTGTGCTATAATTTCGCAGTCATGTACTATGTGCTTACCCAAAAGTACACACTAAAAAGTTTTCTTACAAAACTTTTAAACATTATACACATGACAAGCAGGTTTCCTTCTGTAATCTACAATTCTGGATTTGCATGGCCAGAGGATGGCAAACATTAGCCTTCAATCTTCTGTTGGCTACCACTCCTATTGTACACAGGAAAACATTTTGCTGATTTTGTATATGTATATTTATTTTATACTGTATTATGGCCAGGAGTAAGTCAACTTTTGATGGAACAATTTTCTTAGGTTGGCTGATCCTGATTGGAGTTGTAGTCTGTAGCAAGTATCTGCCTATTCCTGATAACAGCAAAGTCTTCTTGTTTTATTTTTCTAGGTTTAAATGTATTCTAGTGTTCCCTTTAATAACAAATCTATAATGTTTTTAATTTACTTGGGCTTTCTACGTTTGTGACATGTATCAGCTATTCTGCTAAGCCATCATTAAAACACATATTTGCAGATTATGCCCTCTCTCGTGTACATAAAGCACATACACCTAAGAAAAATTGAATATTTCTTAGAAACAGCTGGCTGATTAATGATAACACAGATGCCGTTACTATTATGCATTGAAGAGAAAACGGCGAGAGATTTATTGAGAAGGTCTGGTGAATGGGAGCTAACAGTTCTTTTTTTTATAGTGATTGCTCGAGACGTTGTACTTTTGTTGCAAAATTAAGCAAAAGCAATTTGTCCCAAAAAGCCAATAAAGACTGAAGCGGCTTATATAAAAAAAATCTTAAAATATGATGTCCTAGAACATTTCAACAAGATATCCAGCGTACGGTTTCCCCCCCAAAGAAAAGAACGACCTCGTATTCTTACCTGTCCTTTCAAGAGCAGCCAGCCAAACACAGAAAAACACACAGAGAACTCTCTTCATTTCCAGATTTCCCCTCCGTAGAGATTGTATTTTCACCGCAGGAAAAAAAAAAAAAAAGGATCCTTTGAGACAATTTTATTCCCAAGGAAAATAAAACTCAAAAAGAAACGAAAATTCAAAATATTCGCAAAATATAAAAAGAAAGAAACAAATAAAAACAGCGCCACCAGTGTACGAAAAACTGTCACCCACGTCGCCACGCTGTAGTGACCTCAGTCCGGCTCTAGCCTCGGAACACAGGTGGCAGAACTTCATCCAGAAATGTCCTCTCTTTTCTCCTCTATCCTGTAGCCGAGGGTGTGTTAAATGAGAAGTGGGAAAACTTTTTGTGTACAGGGATGAGGATGCATTTGCAGCAGTTTCCTCTTCCTATCCCTGCTATTAGAAAGGGCTCTCCTTATTTCCATCAAGCTGCCAGGAAAAAAAAAAACTTTAAAGAACAGCACTTTTGCGAAGAAGGATGGGGGGAGTAGAGAGGTTCCTGTGTGAATGTATTTATTATTGTTCTAATCTATGTTGCTTGCTACAGACTGGGATATGTATCCCCCACCTCCCCGATCCCTCTGTCTCTGCTCAGCTGGGGAGGAGAAGAGGGCGGGGGGGGGGTTGACTCATGGGGAGCCTGAAATCTGAATCTGAGGACTTTTGCAAACTGGTTGCGTATCCAAATTTTGGAAATTACGCAAAACGACCCTTGAAGTATGAATTACACCTTTACACCTCCACGGAATAGTCTGCGGGTGCAGAAGTTTGATTTTAAGTGATGTAATATGTTCTTTTAGATAGATAGGAGCAGTGGTGGAGAAGATGATTTAGAATTCAAAAGAGGACAATGCGTTTTAGTAGCCATGCAGAGGTGCGACAATCTATTCTGCATTAATAAACCATCAATGTTGCAGATTTGTTTTGCCATACTCTTTTTATACATGTGTGCTTAGACAGTCTACTATGATATAAATACAGGTGGGAGATTTAAATAGATATTGCCTTCAGGAGGTAAACTTTGCTAAAACATTTATTACCGCTTTCATTGACAGTGTTACGGTTGGATCTCCAGGCCTCCTGTAGGCACATATACTACAGTCAGTGATACAGGTATGGATGAGGCTGTGCAAGATCAAAATGGAAGCAAATTAGGCAAATTGGACAAGATATGGGGAACTAGATTTTTTTTCTCTCTGTGGTACCCCTTTAAAACTACGCAAGTGTCTGGATTCCCATATGGAGAATCGGCATTGGAGAACCCTGATTGGAGCTGAATTCAATGAGATCCTAGAGAATGCATGTCAAATGCTGTGATGAAAATGTATAAGACATACGTCTTATTGTATGCATTTTGGTATATTCAAACCTATAGTTCAACTGTTTTGAATGTGATTTACAAATCTTTTAGCAGGAACTCTGTGCCTAGATGAATTTGCAGTTCCTATAGGCTTAAGTCTCTCTCTCTCTCTCTCTCTCTCCCAGATGCCTACTGAAGGTGTTCCAGGAATGAAAGCAATAAATTATAATTTGGGAGAGGCTTTCTCTTCCATAAAGGATGAAGCATTAGGGATTTAATGCACAATAAAAGGTTAAATAGAAGATGTAGTATTTCCCTGTTGGGTTGACTAAGACTTGCACCAAGCCAAGATGGTTGTAAAGGACGGTAATCCGTCATAATTTTTGTACAACCATATTTATGCTCAAATGAAGCCACGTGGTTGTATAATTTCCTGTTTTGCAAAGGTGCCAATATTCATTAAATCTGTTTATTTACATGTGGAGTATTTTACATTGGATTTGTAGGGTTCCTACTGCAGGCTAATTTTATATTCCATGAGTGTGCAAATTATTGATTACTAGACTTGATCTAACTGGTTTTATAATGTTTTTTCATATCTCCATAACTAGGAAAAATTATTCAAGATGAAGTAGACCTAAAACACAAACTGAGAGGAAAATGATGAGTTTCCCAGGAGTAAAACTTTTATCACTTTATTTATTGCTTAATTGAATCTAGAAGCAACTCAAGATAGCTGATATTGAAGTCTTTCAACAATAAGGAGCCTGATGGATTTCTTAAAAAAGTATTTTAACAACTGCCAGAAGGATGGAACTCAATAAGTCAAGTCAATGGCCACTGTGGTCTGCACAACTCACCAACACTGAACAACTTGATGGAAATAAATTTGCCAATTTGTTGCCTCCAAAGTTAATAAGAACATTTTAAAATAATTATCTTCCCCCATAGGCAGTAAATGGGGTCTTTTCTAGTAAAATGAATATCCCGTACTGCCTTTACTTCTTAAACATTACTATTAATTTAAGCATATTTTGTCTGCCATCACCTTGATGTCTGTCATCACCTTGATATAGTTCTATACCACAGTAGTTCTATTCTTTTTAATAGATGAAAGTCCAATTGGTGGAAATATAGTCAGCCTCTTGGCCATATGGTTACTATTTGTGATGTGTGTTAGAAACAAAACTTAGGAGACTCATAAACAATATTAAAGATAAACTAATAAAATATAACAATGGCTTATACAGAAAATGATATAAGAAATTAGAACCACTTGGACCACCTACCCTGATTTTATCTTTACTCCTTAACCACTTGACCTCATTTGACCTTATCTTTTTTTCCTAAGTAAAACTAGTGAAATGTAACACCTATGGCTTTTTTGTTGTTGTTGTCAAATACACAGTATGTGTGAATACTTTTTTATATTTTGTATCTTCCATCTCCTCCATCTTGAAAGTGTCTATGTATGGGGGGTAGAATTTTAGAATTTCAATAGTATCAGTGCAGTGCTACTGCATAAAAGTCATATACAGTATATAAACCTAGCATCATTCTGGAGAGATTGGTGAAAAAAACACTTGTGGAATTTTTACACATTTTCAAAATATGTTATTTAGTAAGAGAAATAATTTACTATAATAGGCAAATGTATGACCTAAACAATTTTTTTATTTCAAATATTATCTACAGTCTATGAAAACCTTCAGATCCTACCAAACCCAGCAAAATCCAGTAAAATCCACATTAAAGCCTAGTGTTTGAAAACTAGAACAATTAAGATTTTAAACATAGTTAAAGGTTGATTAAGAGCTGAATGTTTATTGTATGATAGCTATATAAACTTGGTTCTAACTCTTAATCTTCAAATTGCCTCCAAAACAAGGTGGAGTGGTCCCCATGCTGGTATATTTGGTGCTACCACATAAGCAGATGAAAGCACTCCATAGGGTTCCTATTGATCTACAGGTGGTCCATCAGAAGATGGGGGGAGAGAAACCTCCAACATAATGTTACATAACTGTCGTGTTTTTAAATGAGCTTATGGACATACAGTATTTATTGAGATTATTATATTATTTATTGTTTCATATAGCGCCATAAAATTCTGTAGCGCTGTACAATGGGTAGACAGGACATAACAAGTGGTATCTAACATAACAATATGGTGAGGAGGGCCCTGCTCAAAGGAGCTTACAAACTTTGACTATGTATATTTTAGTAACATTTTCCATAAGGGCCCCTACTGGGAGACCATAGATGATTCACAAGCCAACCCCCACCCCAGATGTGGCTTTGGTATCTTCTAATTCTAACACAAAATAAGAAAAAATAGAATATAACCTTTTTTGGTGCTAACTAATGAGCATTTTTCTCATCCTTATTGGCATTTGAATGGCTCACACAAAACATACGAAAATGTAAAAGCAGTTTAAATAAAGTGTAAGTAAATAGATTTAATTCAAACCATACTAAGAATTCCTATTTCTAATGTGTGCTGGATTGTCAAATTAGAAGGTGCTTCTTGTTCTGTGTAAAAGTTTGGAAAGACAATGTACTGCATATGGTTTTCAGCCATGTTTTATTAAAGCTAAAGTGGAATGAAATAAATATGGGTTGGCAAAATAAAATGTGTAAATGTGCATGCATTTATATTTTGGAAACTATTAAATCTATTAAATTAAAAACTATCAAATTTACTGTGTGTAGAAAATACTAGTGGTTTTATATAAAAACCGATTCTAGCAAATAGTTTGAAACGAGGTCTTGTTATGATAAAAATGCAATGGCCCAACTCACTATTGGTTGCTATGGTGATAACACCACTTTAAGCTTTAGAATAATTTCTTATACATCATTGATTTTATTTCTAAAATCACAATCAGAAGGTACGTGTCTGAAACTGTCTGAAAATGCTTAATGCATAAAGTGGCAATAATCATTGTTCCAAATTGGCCCTAGAACGGAAACAGCATTTGTGCGGTATTTAAAGTGGAACGTAATTAAAAATGGAATTATTACAATAGAAACCAATGGAATGGTCCAGTCAGCGACACACTTACATGCCCTGTATTTCATTCTCATTCTTGGTTTTCTATATGTTTAATTTTTATAATTTTGAAGTTGAGGCAGAACATGCCTGACCGGTACCATAAGAGTTAAAAATCTCCCAAGAAAAGAATACAAAGGTTAAAATGACAGATTTGTACTTGTTTCCTGTTTAGCTAGTTTCTCTACAGCAGGAAGTGATGTCACTCTCAATGCCACTGCATATGGCAGTCACAGGAAAACAAGGATTATTTTTCCTCTCAGCGCTGGTTCCTGGATCTGACAGTTACAAGAGTTTGTTGTAAATGAATTAATTCTTCATTTTTATTTACATTCAATTAGACGAGCACCCCCCCCTCACACCCCAAGGGAGAAATATCATATTTTGTCAACCGAAGGGGTGTTAGTACCATCAAACTGAACAAATAACACATGGGTGACATCACTTACAGGTCAGTCATGTGACTGAGTGGCCTCTCAAACAGGAAACCACTTCAGGGCTGCACCCAGATTGAAAGGGACAGAAAAAAAAAGTAGTAGAGAAACAAGAGATGCAGGGAATAGCGTTACGAAACCTATGTCACGTTGTGTCTTTTTTCTGACAGCAGCACTGAAACAAAGGGTCAATGAGTCATTGTGTCTGTCCTTCCAGCAGCGACATTGAGAGTGAAAGGGCCCACACCACATTAGGTCTATTCCTGTTACAGTGACGTAGTCAATGAGAATTGTTGTGTCTGCAGCTGACTTCTACACAGGAACATTGAGCTTACTGTATATAATTTGCTTGTTTTTTCTTGAAAATGTTGGGAAGACATGTCTCGTGTTGCAGGCAGTAGAAATGAAGAGAAATCTTTGCGGTACTGTTCATATACCAGTGGTTGTAATGTCCAAAGTTAACGTTTTTGACAAAAGTGCATCCAATTGGCACAGGACAAGATTTCTGGTCCCAAGGAATTGGCGATTTTGATCCCATTATACGGGCATATATTGCTTAGTCTGCCACCACAACCAAGTATCCCAACTTTGGCGAGTCCTACCTAGTCTTAACATATTGTTTTGCTTGGAGTTTCCATGGATCAGTGGATATGCAGCCACCTATAAGGCTCCTAAAAAGTGTTCGCATGTATACTATAAAGTACCTAGAGACTCACTAATGGTCGCAGCCAATTCTTAATAAAACCAATATGTGTCATTATATTGTAAATTGTCACCTGTATTCAAGCAGAAGAAGCATCAAATCAGAGTAGAATATGAAGGAGTCCCCTTCAGACTGTTTAACCCCCGAGAATCTTTTAAAACATCAGTTTTCAGGTATGGAAAAAGAAACAACATTTAATGATGTCAAATACATTTCTAGAAGATGCTTTTGCATTGAAAGAAGAGAACTCTGCGATCCTGAAAGCTTTTTCTTTGTTGCCTTTGTACCTTCCAATAATGACTCCATTGAAAAAGAGAAATCGATGTTTGCTTTTGCTCAATTTCAGCACAAGTGTATTTTGTTTAGCACCGATACAACATGGGACACATTGTGTAGGTTTTTTTAGTATATTGGCAGAGCATCACAGATATAAACTCATCAAACAACAAGGTGATGTGAAGGGAAGAGGAAGTCAGATTAAAAAGACAAAGGCAGAGAGGAGGGAGAGGCTGCGTAACAAATGACAGATATACAGAGAGAAAGGGAAGAAGAATGAGACAGTGTGAGGGACAGAGGAAAGAGCTGGAGGAAGTGTATGTGAGGCTTCCATAAATCAAAGAGCAGATAAACAGGGTGAGAGGGAGAGGCACTAACAGTAGGGGTGCTGAGAGAGGGGAATAAATCCTGACACAGTGACAGATACATTCAGATGGAGAGGGACTGATGGGGCGGGGGAGTGTGAGAAGGGAAAAAAATCATAAATAGAAAAATAAGCTATAAAGAGTGTGCGGTGACAATAAGCTGACAGAGAGAGTGGAATAGTATAGCGAAACATGTATTTATAGATTTTTAGCTAGCTTAACATGTTTAGAAGAAGGCATTATGAACAATTAGGGTAATACATACCAAACGTGGCACCCATGTGTACTTTTAATATACATCTTAAAACTGCTCAAGTGTTGAAAAAACGTTAAAGAGGACATTGTAAATGTTTACTGATGGATGTACAATAAAACGTTTTTTTTTGTGACAAGTCTACTTATATTTTATCTATTAGTTCTGCAGTCATGTTGGATTTTAATAAAAAACAATATTAAATAATTGATAAATCCATGCACTTATACATTTTTGATTTGTCATAAAACAGAAGAAATTGTATCTTTCCAGAAGACCTTACACTATGGAAAGTGATGAATCTATTCTTTGGACAGTTATTTGGAAGTGTATACAAAATTATGTTATATTTCAAAGACAATGTAGTGTCCTTCAACATGATTCATGTAGATTTGGCAATAATTTAAAACTGATTTAAATCCAAATTTCCAAGTGTTTAAATGTCATGACCCAATGTCATGTCTGGAGTGATATATCGTTCGTGTTGTTTTAGTTTGATATTCCTATTAAAAAAAACATGTATTTATAAATCAACATAATTTACAATTTTAATATTACGGTCTATATTCCTTCATTTTGATTGCATTGTTGCTGCAGAAAGTTTAAGAATTTATGATCTCAAATCATTGACAGCTGTGTTTTTTCTCTGTTACAATTTCTCTTAGAATGCAAATCTTTAAAGGGAAAGTTACAAAAAATATTTTTCTCCCTGAGCATAAAATCATTTTTTTTCAATTAACTTCTTTTATTTGCAAACCCGGAGCCTGCCTTTGTTGTCGGTCATGTGATATTTTGGGTGACCTTTCCTGCTCAAACACTACACTCGAGTGATTCTTTGTGGAAATGCTAATAAAGTGAATTCCCCCCATTGACTTTCATTGGTCAGAGTTGGGTGATAGAGACCAAGGCATTCTATTATTTACCACGGGCAGTAAGATATGGAATCAGGGTGTTTGTCTAATAAACTGCACTAAAATTACACATCTAGAACAAATGGCTAGTATGCAGGGACTTTTAATTTACTACAAATCAGAAGTCCGCCATTGCTCTGCCCTTTTAAGAGGAGTCATTTGTTTTCAGAAGAGCTTCTCATGTTTGTAATTTGATTTATGGTAGGAAAAGTTTAGCTGTTCATTATACACAGAATTAAATAGGTATCAGCTCAGCATAAAATGGTGCCAGACATTTTTTATGTCATATACTGTCCATGATTTATTGATCTGATTGTTCCACTTAAAACAAATAGTAAAAAAATACAGTTTCTGAAAAATAGTGTAGGTTGGACGCGGGCCTATAGGACCACACCTTAACTGCACGCTATATTTAAAAGGTGCATTGCTTTCGCAGTCATTTAGTCTCCAAGAAATTGAATTTATAGTTATATTACGAAGACAGGACCCATCATGGAAAATGAAAAAATTGATCTGTTAATAATTGGGGTTTTTTTGTTTGGACATACAGTATGTCCCTATATTTTGGATTTGCATACATGTGGATATTTGTAGATGTGCATCCATGTTTATGCTATTTCACCAAAGCATGTAAATCTGGGTATTTTAAGGTACAAGATTTACTTATGAGAACTCGCATTATAGTTGAACTGTTGCCTGAGATTCCTGAGGTGCTTTTCAGTGGAAGTGGAATTCTCTTTTACCCTCACACACCGCCCCACACGAAAAGAGAAGACTTTAAGTCAAGGCTGGATGGAATGGCATTTAAACCTTTGATGATGAACAGATTACCTGATTTACATTCTAATATACTCTATAAGCCATATACTAAATTGGTTAAATCTACACGATCAACGAATTGAATTCCGCTTTTACACATAGCACAAGCTATCTTAAGAGGCGTTGCATAATTAAAACAAATGTATATATTCATTAACAAAGTACCGATCTATCGATGTCACAAAAAACAATGTCCTCCAGTTAACATCACTATAGAAGTGATGTTGAACCTTTGATGACTCCAACACTTGCAATGATTGTCCCTTTGGAAGCCAGTGACAGGTCAGTAAATAGTACCTCCTTTATGAGATAATAGGGAGTCAAATTAGAGAGAGAGACCTCTGTTGTGTGTATTCTGCAACAAATTAGTTACCTCAAGTATTAAAACATTTTTAACGCATTAGGGAGATGTCACATCCATAAGTCGTTAAATAGAATGATCATTTTCAAAAGGGAATGTTCAAATTTGTATGGATGATGGCAAGATGTACTACTTAGAAATAAATAGCATTCCTATCTTAATCCTAAACTGTATCTATGGGACTCCCAAAGGAAGAATAATCACAGCAGAAGGAGGACAGAATGAGATACTTTAAGCTAAAGGTAGACATTCTTGGTTTTGATTGCTAAAAGGAATCATTTCAGTGACCATTCAACGCCTTGTGGCCAAGAAGGCTCCCACTACATTGTATTGTATTACTGTATGTGCTTAAACTATACACAGTGTGTTGCCATAAAGACTACATGCTTCAGTACAAGCCATACACTTTCATACTTAACAAGGTAGTCCTATCGGTTTAGCTTAGTTATGGCTGGTTAATTGATTAGACACCAAGAAGTTGACCTGGTTGGAGGTTAACCCTGTTTTACATCATCTGTGCATAACAGACAAGGTTACGAGACATATTCATGAGATGGTTGAAAAGAAAGGTATCAGGCTGTGGCTTGCCAGATCTTTTGAAAAGTCTGCAATATCTGTTCCTAAGTTTGTACAAAGTTTAAAACATTTTTAAAATATAAGTATTTTATATTTTTAAAATATTTTTTCTATATAAAAAAATATAAAAAATATTTGAATAAAAACAAAACATTGGATAAAGGTGACAGGTCCACTTTAAGTTCAGTGTAGACTCTGAAGAGTGAAATAAATCTGGCCTTTTTCATCTGTTATTTTCATTTGATTTGGGAGTTAACTAACGAAAACAATCAGATCTGCTTTATTTCTCATATAGAATAGTGCACTCAGAAAAGGGATTCATTTTCTCTCTGGGCATTATAATCCCCAAAGAACTTAGGAAGGAAAATAAAACACTGAAGAACAAAATGAGTTTATTTAACACTGTAGATGTAGGTATATAATGAACATTGTGCATTTAATGTGTTATTTTGTTTGTATATATGGAATCAAGGTATTTCTTGAAGCCCACAGAATGTCAATGATGTCATTCTGATGTCTTCCATCAAACCTTGTTTAATCCCTTCGACTCTCAAAATAAATCCCCTATGGTGTGCATGCCACTGATTAACACTTTCAATAAGTTTTGTGTCCTTCTAGTACTTGTCGGATTGAGGCATTTTAAGAATTTTGAAGGTCATTGTTGGCTAGTGAAAAAAATGCTAAACGTTCATTCCACTGTGCACTTTGTGTATCCTTACCCAAGAACGTCTGTTTATAATGTCAGTCTAGAAATGTAGGCTCAACAAGAGAAATAAACACAATGTTATCAATAATTTTAAACGGTTTGACTGTTTTTTTTTTTACTTCTGGTAATGGTATACTTACACAGGCTCCATAAACAGGAATCCATTTGTTTTACATCCAGTATGACTCACGCTGCTTGAAGGCATAGATTGCTCAGCCACATACGCAAGTTAAGTAGGTGCTTAGTGCTCCCACTGACCCAATGGACCACTGTCACTCTCCATCTGAGGATGCAAATGTGCTATTTTAAGGTTCCTGAAGATTAATCAAATAAATGGTAGCACCACCTGTAGGGTAAAATGCAATCTTCTAGATAAGCATATACAGAAAGGCAGCCCAGTTACCATCAGTCTTAGCTTGCTAGGATTGGAGACAAACTAATTATTTGCAGGCTGTCCAAATGCTTGAAGATTCAGAAAACACAAGTATTTGGGAAGTGTGATTGAGAGAGGCAGGGAATTGCACAGATAGCTACCAGATACACATCATTATGATGAGCCTGAGAAGGTAGGCTCTGGGTAGGTAGAATATAGAACATGATTATTGCATGTGTCTAACGGCAGGAACCTATATGAAGGCTTTCTGTATATTAAGTAATGCAATTATGTTAAATACCAATACACACATTTTTTTTAATAAATTCTTAACTTCAGCTATGAATTTTATAAATGTGGCCATAGTGTGCATACACATTCTGTACACTGAGAGACTAATATTGAAAATGCATTAATGTATTGATACAAATCATAAATCCTAACTATAAGGATATTACCCTTTCATATCTAACAAACTACCACCACAATCACTCTTAAGACTGCCCAATAAATCTGCTTCCTGGTGAAGCAAGAATTCAGTGCATACCCAGCAAATAGCCTTCAAAAAACACATATCTAAGGTATAAATATTGAGGACTCTGTTACACTATATGGCCAAGTAGGTGAATCAGTGGGACTGCTTTGCTTTTTAACCCAAAAGAGACTCTCAAGCAATAAAAAAAACCCTTCCCTGGATACCATTAATGAGGCACCTGCGTGACAAGAGGGGCTGCTGAACCCTAAGGTTTGATCATAACCTGTAAATATGCAGATCAAAAAAGGTGAGTGCACAATCTAAAAAGCTACATTATCACAACAGAAAGGTGATAGTGAGGTATTATATTCTGGATCTATCTTTTTATATGCCAGCGAGCTTACTTATACCGTGGGGGACATGCAGCTGCTAGCCATTAAAATGGCATTTCTTGGAGGGAGCTCACCATCCAGTCACATTATACACTGATCAGAGCAATCTAGAGTACCTACAAGGGTGCTCCTTGGTAGTAAGCCCTCCTCCCCTGCCGCACAACATGAATTCTATGTGTCATTTTGCTCAGAAATGTTTTAGACTTGAGAAAGGGAGAAGAGCTCCCGAAAGCTTGTCGTTCCAAAATTCTGATAGTGCAATAAAAAAGGTATTATCACAAGATACTTATTTCGTCTGTTATTTCCTATACTCTCTATATATATATTAATATTGTTATTGATTTTTTTTTGTCCAATTTTGGTGTGTTACTTACTTTTGATAAAAGTGTGGTTATTTTTTCTTTTTTCTGGCCAAGTGAATGCTGAATTTTCGGTTTCGGTCCAGAATTTTCATAACGATGCATCCCTACTATATACTAAGCCAGACACTGAAGTGGTATAGTGATAGGGGTTATGCTGCATTATTGTCAATGTCTGGCTAAATGTATAGTGATAGGGATTGACTACCGTCAATGTTTGCCTCAGTATATAATGATAGTAGTTATCCTGTACCCCCGTCAATGTCTGCCTCAGTATATAATTATAACAGTTTTGCTGTACCACCGTCAATGTCTGCCTCAGTATATAATTATAACAGTTTTGCTGTACCACCGTCAATGTCTGCCTAAGTATATAATTATAACAGTTTTGCTGTACCACCGTCAATGCCTGCCTCAGTATATAATTAGAACAGTTTTGCTGTACCACTGTCAATGTCTGCCTCAGTATATAATGATAACAGTTATGCTGTACCACCATCAATGCCTGCGCCAGTATATAATGATAGAAGCTATGCAGTTTTAAAGTGTGTGTGGGGTGGGCACATACAGGATCCGCCCCAGGTGCCAAGTACTCTAGGTACACCCCTGCTATTGCTCAATCTCTGTTTTGCACCCTTGTGCCTCCGCCTCTGCCTAGGGGTTCCTGGTCATCTGCTACTGCACACCACCTGATAAGTAAACATTTGAATTGAATCTTTATAAGAAAAATATTTTAAAGGAGGTCTCTACTGCAACGTTAAACAATACTTTAAAAGGGGAGGTGGTTGGATACTAAGCATTACTAGGCGTTTGTGAAACATCACCTAATCCAGAATATGATCTGAAGTACATTGCTGCCAAAAGTAAATGTTCTTGTAACAAAGGACATTAGCTGCCACAAAAATAGATTGTAAAGAATGAGCCGGCTGTTTGGAACATAAAAAATAATTTTTAGCAAGGAGATATCTTTCATTTTTCAGCTTGGCCACAGTATCAGGAAATGTTAGATGAAATACAGATATATGTAATTAGTTGCATGATAAAGTATTTAATTGGGTATATAGACAAACCAATTACAACAAACAGTTCTTTTATCGGCGACATCCTGTTCGTCTGTGGTTCGATAGTTGAAAAACATGCTGTAAAAAATCTCAAAGCAGTCGTGGTTACCAATCAACTACTCTAAACATAGAAATATAGAAAGTGACGCCAGATAAGAACCATTCGGCCCGTCTAGTCTGCCCAACCTCTGAATACTTACCTTAGTTCCTGGCTTTAATTTATATCCAGGTTAGCCTTATGTCTATCCCATGCTTGCTTAAACTTCTTCACTGTATTGAAGTAGAAGCCTATTCAACGCATCCGCTACCTCTTTAGTAAAGTAATATTTCCTGATGGTTCTTTTAAATATTTGCACCCCTAGCTTAAGACTATCTCCTCTTGTTGTGGTAGTATTTCTTCTTTTAAATAAACTCTCTTCCTTTATCATGTTGATTTCCTTTAAGTATTTCAAAGTTTTTATCATGCCCCCCCCCGTCACATCTTTCTTCCAGGTTATATATGTTAAGATCCTTTAACCTTCCCTGGAAAGTTTTATCCTGCAACCCATGGACCATTTTAGTAGACCTTCTCTGAACTCTCTCTCTACCATATCTATATCCTTCTGTTTGCTCTGTGCAACGGCATGAGCATTTTCCTCTATCTACTGCTAATGCATCTCCCTATACAAGCAGGCATTCTGCTAACATTTCCTGCTGATCTATTGCATTGTCTACCTACCCTTAAGTTCTCTGAAATAATTACACCCTTAAATCCCTTTCCTCAGATATTAAGGTTAGCATAGTTTTAAATACTCGATACCCTGCCTTGGGTTTTTATGCCCTAGATGCATTATCTTACACTAATCCACATTTAACGTTAGTTGCCACAGCTCTGACCATTTTTCCAGTTTACCGAAATCATTTGCCATTTGGCTTTTCCCTCCAGGAACATCAACCCTGTTGCAAATCTTTATGCTATCAGCAAAAAGACATATCTTTCCATCAAGACCTTCTGCAATATCTCTAATAAAAATATAAAAGAGAGGTACCCCAATGGTAACAAGACCTTACGCCGAATATACGACATTGACTACAATCCTCTGTTGTCTGTCACTGCCTAATCCATTCAACAATATTGGGATCTACTGAATTCTCAGAGATTGCAGTTTATTAATAAATATTCTATGTGGGAAGAGCGTGAAAAGCCTTACTGAAATCTAGATATGCAATGTCTACTGCACCACCTTGATCGATTATTTTAGTCATCCAATCAAAAAATCAATGGCATTAACATTAACCCTGCAAAGAGTAAACACTAACACATAGGACCATAACTTCACTAAGTGCCGCTAAGTGAGGGACAGGTTTGAGGTGCCTGGCAGCTATGCGCCTTCATCTCCTTCCCTCCTAAAAACAGATGTGACATCAGCCTGGGGTGCAACACTTGACCTTGTCCCAGGCACCAATATCCCTAGCTACAGCTATGCTACCACACATGCTACCATGCCTAGGCACCAATATCCCTATATGTTAGGTTCCCAACTGTTTTATGATTGTGGGAATGACCAGCGTTTTCAGCAGTTCATTGCTGTGTGTTCCCTTAGATGGCACTGCAGTTAACCCCACTTCCCTTTAGACCCAGCAAGTAACCTGGCAAAAATGGTTTGTGAAAGAATTTTGCCAGCCTCTCCTCTATTAAAATTGCAACAAGTTCCCCCACCTAATGTGCTGCCCGGATTCCGTATGGAAGCAGCCTCTGGATGATGGACACACCACTTGAATGAAATTAATTAAACATAGTTTGTGCTGCACATACTACATGGTCTTCAGTCCAAATATCTCTCAGGACATCATCTGTGTTCAAGCATGATAAGCGAACATCAGCCAGAAAGGAAATGGAAGTTAATGTAATAAATAACTTCTTACTGGAAAATCTGTAGCAGCCATTATCCTCCTGTCTCCAATGTTAATATCCCAAATTTTTCTTATCCTAAAGGCTCAACAATACAATAACGAGTGAAAGTTAGTTTACATTTAGTATCCACATTAAAGAAAATGTCAAGAAAACTTTAGCATGTCAGACACCTTCACAAGCTAACTGAAAGGAGCAGTAATGACAAGACGTAAGAGAAACTGGAGTTAGAAAACCAAAGTCAGGGATTTTGTAGGCATATAGTTAGGTTTAGGCCAACGATCATCAGTTTAATATGTAGGCTGAAACACAACCATCAACTGAAACAGAAACAGCTGTGTAGGAGGAATAAAACTGGACGAGGAACTGCCAAGTTCACTAACAAGATGAGGTTGCAGAAGGCCTCCACCATGGCAAGACATAAGGTAGTTATACTGCATCAGCAAGGTCTCTCCCAGGCAGGAATTTCAAGGCAGACAGGGGTTTCCAGGAGTTCTGTTCAAGCGCTTTTGAAGAAGCATAAAGAAACAGGCAATGTTGAGGACTGTAAACACAGTGGTCGGCCAAGGAAACACTGCAGCAGATTAAAGATACATCAGGCTTACTTCTCTTGACAATCAAATGTCCAGCAGTGCCATCAGCTCAGCATTGGCAGAAAACAGCGGGACCCTGATACACCCATCTACTGTACGTAGAAGTATGATCAGAAGTGGTCTTCATGGAAGACTTGTGGACAAAAAGCCATACCTCTGACGTGAAAACAATGCGAAGCAACTCAACTATTCACAAAAAAACAGTAACTGTGGTACAGAAAAATGGCAGCAGGTGCTCTGGACTAATGAGTGAACATTTTAAATATTTGGTTGTAGCAAAAGGCAGTTTGTTTGCCGAAAGTCTGTAGAGCCGTACAAGAATGAGTGTTTGCTGGCAACAGTGAAGCATGGGTGAAGTTCCTTATAAGTTTGGGGCTGCATTTCTGCAAATGGAGTTGGGGATTTGGTCAAAATTATTGATCTCCTCAATGCTGAGAGGTACAGGCAGCTAACTATCCGTCATGCAATACCATCAAGGAGGCTTCTGATTTCCCCAAATGTATTCTGCAGCATGACAACGACCTCACCCGCCTAAAACGTTTGCACAGTACTGTAGTCTAATTCTGCACAGTATGCTTAAAAGGCAAAGATTACATCGTATCCTGTTATTCAGATATACGATGGGGGTGCAGTGGAGAAGGCTGGGGGTGCTGCCCCAGACCTAGAGCAGCCTTGTATCATGAATACTGTACACTAGTGGACTGACAACGCTGTCCTATCATGCCACCAGATTCTGAATCAATTCCTGTTTGAAAAAAGAACATAATGGCTTAGTCGGGTTCATTCATAAAACCTGGTATATTGGCTACAATGGCATGAACTATCACTAAAGTATATAGAATTAGACAGACTTACTGGATAAACTGGGATAATGATTTATGGAATGTTGATGTTACTGACTCTTTGTAAAACAAAGGTTTTGCGAAATAGCGGCAGCGTGATTTAATGTGCATTTAATTATTCCTACGAAGGAGACTCCTTTGAGATTCTTTTATTTATTAGGGTTTTGCATATTTTTCTATGTGTTTGTGAAAGAACCAATGTTTTTAAAGCTGTTTTAGTTTTGCAATAAAAGTCTTAAAGATTTAGTGGGATCTCAGAGGTTAGAAAGTGGAAAGAGCCCCGGAGATGGGGTTTTATTCAATTGTTAAACTTATAAAAGGAGTTTTGAAGTTAAAGACAGACAGTCACTTGTATGTGGGTGGTAAAAGGCCAGAGATTATGTATCAGGTCAGCGCAGAGAGTATAGGAAGGAATGTGAATCAGAAAGAAAAACTGAAATATTGCAGCACAGAAGGCTAACTAAAATCTCATACACGCCTTGAAGTCTGCACTTATCTAAATATTTAAGTTGTGGACAATAATCACCAGGTCTAAACAGGGTATAATGGGTAAACCACCATATCAGGAGCTTACAGATGCCTCTCTCATCTGTATCGTATTGAGGAAAATACAGGAAATTATTACTTAGCCTTTTCATAAGAAATCGCATGCAATCTGGCTCAAACAGCTTGCAATCTATTTAGCCATATATTGGTACTGGTATAAAAAGGCTGCTCAGTACCCAAACATCCTATGGAGTTCTTCCACAGCTGCCCATTTCCCCAATCTTTCAATGACCTGATCCATGTGTATCAGGGTTCCACTAGAGGCAGAGAAAGTTAAGTAAAACTAATCATTGGACTTGTGCACGGGAAGCAAAATCGATTCGGAAGACATTTTTGTTTCATTTCTGCCGCATTTGTTTTCGTGCAACAAATTTATTTTCTGGCTTTTCGGGTCGGACAAAATTCGGGGGCCTTTTTTGATTCTGAACGACATTCGGGGGGAGGCTTCTCAAAGGGGGATATCCCTCACACCTTCTGGACTCGCCTTTCATTATAGAAATTAAAAAAATAGGTTCCCCAGAGTTAAGATGGTCAAAGAGGTGCTCCAGCAGCAGTAATAGTAGGGTACTGGGCAGGCAGACACTGGCACATGCTGCCCTGTAGATTAGGACTGACTTTCCCCAATGCAAGGTTTTGTCAACAATATTTAGTTATTAAAGAATAATATATAATATGATAAAAACATTTAAAAAGTTACATGTCCATAAATTAGAGGTTTGGCTAGTAGTACAAATGGGCAACACCTATATATCTAATGCTTGACCCTTCCCCTTGTAAATGCTGTTTGGCCAGAGTGAAAAACTCCCACAGGTTGTTGGACCCATCAGTCACAGCCATAACAATCAATGAGATCGCCCCCTGTCTCCCCACTTTACCTCATCAAGGAGCACAAAAACGGCTTGCAATGGCACCAAAATGGCTCATAATGGTGGCAGCTACACGTGGCAATGAATGAACAAATCCTTATGAATTTTCATTCGTTTTGTCAGGGATCGCCATTGTTTTCACTTAAGTCTACTGGTGCATATGTTTGGGGCAGTAAAGAGAAGGGGGAAATGTGAGAAAGAGACTAGTAGTTTAGTGGGGAGCACGGTGGTTTAGGCCACAACGAGAAATTATACAATGCCACTGATACGGTGACCTCATTTCCCTGTTTTCAGGAGTTTTGCCCCTGATTAACATTTATCCCCGGAAATATCTCCTGATTTCTTCTACAGCCTAAATGTATGTTATATGTTTCTCTGTGCCTCATGTTTGTCTTCACCCCATTCCCCAAAGATTGTAAGCTTTCGCGCAGGGCTTTCTCCACCTAATGTATCGGTTTGTCTTAGTCTATCAATTCCCATCTCGTCAGACCCCTTGAATATATGTTTTGTATTAAGTGCTGCGTAAAGTGTTGGAGCTATATAAATAAAAGATAATAATAATAAAAAAATGAACCCGGTATTTAGCTTTAACATGCTCAAATTCAATATAGATAATTATTGAATTGCCAGCCTAGTGTTACGTTAATAAAAAATTCCTAAACTGTTGTTATATAAAAAATTGAGAAAAAAGATTATTAGAATGTGGGCAAAGAGTGACACAAAAATACACAACATCCACATATGCATTCCTGGGAACTTCCCAGGGGAGGCTACTTACTTAAAGAGTCTTCATTCCGAAATAACACCTTTCATTAAAATGGCTTGATCGGTACTGGATAAACAAGCACTAGAATGGGGATCACAAGGAAGGCTTTGCCTTTTACAATTACAGCTGTTCTGGGTGTAAGTATATGCACAGCAAACCTTTGGGTACCTTGACCATCCTGTTGGCCCAGTCTATGTCAGCCATCTTTGGTACCCACATTGGTAAAACCATTGGCAGCTCTGCATAGTTTTAAAACCACTTTTCAAGCAAACACTACATAGAAACATAAGGAAATTATAAGGATTTTTTTTTATAAAGTACATGCAAAATCAATCAATAACTGTCCCTTTTATGATACAAAGGTTTTAATGGCCATTGGTTTTGTACATAATTAAAGTTAAAATGATAGCCTTTGATCTAAGAAATATACATGATAAATTATTGTGTAGTCAGGGAGAAAATAACCAGGCTATATATATATTATATATGACTTTATAATGGTTTGCAAATTTCACAGATGGGTAAAGCTCTTATCCAAAATCTGGAACAATTTATAAAATAATTTGGAGTGATATTTTCATTTTATGAAGTGAGCTATGCATACTATTTTGCAAAGTAACCACAACGAGGGCCACCCTATATTTTACTGTACGGTACTAACCCATAACGTACCAGGGTTATTTTACACTTACAGGACCAGAACAATTATTGTGGACACACAAACGATATTTGTTTTCAGGACAAGCAGGGCTTTATTTTGAAAACATATTTATACATAAAACACAAATATTAAGAATAAAATATAAAATTGGAAACTTTTTTAAATTTCATTTTGCGTATAATCTTTATCCACAGACTGGGTTCCTTTGCTAATAAGAAACCCAGTTAAGCAATTTCCACCAAGTATATTACTCCTTTTTATTTAATTAATTTATATTAATATTTTAATGCGTTTTGATTGGTGGGCAGCAAAGGGGCTTTTTAAATTCAAGATTTCTACAGTGTAGGGTATATTTAGATGTATTACAATTTTGCATGGGATCTTTGTAAGCCCGAGATATTTCTTTTGTAAGTATAGGGTACTCTTATAATGGCCTCATGCCATCACTGGGGTCCCTTTAAATTTGCATGTTTTTTAAGGTTTAATTTCACTTTTAATTTTGTTGTTTTTTTTAATAAGTTTTGTTTAACTTATCAGGAAGCAGACAAGCAGTTCTCTGCAGCTCCACTTTTTGTGATTGGAGCTTAAGGGTTTGCTAAGGAATCGTGCCTTTAGTTTAGTTGTGCATAGTACACAGAAAAGCACATATTGCATATTTTTGTGCTGTAGCTGCAGGTTTAAAGGAAATGTATTATTCAATGCTCATATAATAATATTTATGGTTAAAGGCACTTAAAGTAATTTTTTGAAATATGACTTTTGATTGTTCATTCCTCCCCATTAAGTTTTTGCTCCCCTGTTGTGAAGTTGCTGATTGCTGTTGATTGCTTCTGGTAGTCTTTGTAATGGCTGGATGAGGAGAAGGTAGAGAACTTCAACATAGGAAACTGATCATATAATACTAGTTTTGATATATTTTGCTTTCTACGTTAAAACAAAAATTACTCTTATTGACAATTACTCTTATTGATAAACAAAAAACACAAACTATAGCTGTGACAGTGATACTTTCTATTTAAAGGGACAGTATTGTGATCCATGAAGCCCCACCAATTATCAATCCATCGGTAAGAAATATACTTGTCACCAAATTTGGGGTACTTTGACTTTGGTGAGCTAAGCAATATATGGCCATATAGTGTGACGGAATCCCCAAAATGTATGCGTTAGATGGTATTTACTGGGTGCGGTGAATTCTTGCTTTGTTTTGTGTACTTATTGGTCATTATTATTCTAGCAGCAACCAGGGAAAATTATTGTTTACGCTTTTAAGGTAGTGAACTCTATTTCTGCATTGCATATTTGCAGGTTCTGACCAAATATTTGGGTTGAGCAGCCATTCTTCTCACACAGGTGCGTCATTAATGATATCCAGAGAAGAATTTAAATTGTTTTAGAGTCTTATGTGGGTAAAAATGCAGTGTAGTCCCGCTGATTGAGCTCCTTGGTAAGAAATATAGCCATGAAAAATTAGAGAGAGGAATCTTCGAACTTGGGGTACTTTGATGTAGTGGCGGGCTAAGAAATATATGGCCATATACACCGATCAGCCATAATATTATGACCACCTGCCTAATATTGTTTTCGGTCCTATAAGTTGCGAGGTGGGGCCTCAATGGATACATCCACTTGATGTAAAAGAAAACATGATTCATCAGACCAGGCCACCTTCTTCCATTGCTCTGTGGTCTAGTTCTTATGGTCATGTGCCTTTGTAGCTAATTTTAGCAATGGACAGGGCTCAGCATTGTCACCCTGACTGACCCCATACACAAAAACCTGTGATGCGCTGTGCATTCTGACACATTTCTATCAGAACCACCATTAATTGTTTCAGCAATTGAAGCTACAGTCCCTCGTCTATTGTAGCGCACCACCCCCTTCATGGTGATTTCTCACCAATTGTGGCTATTATAGCAGAAAATCAGTGGCAGGAAAGCCTTTAAATAAATGGGATCCCTTTCTTTGCACGTGGAGGGGTCCCCTTGGAACTCTTGCACGATGCACAGCTGTAATTGTCTGTCAGTGAGCATAGCACACATGTGCATTGGCAAGCGGAACATACCCCCCCACGCACGCTAAGAAGCTGGGGATGGGTAAGAGGCAAATTAATATGGTGGATTCCGCAGAATCCCTTG
The DNA here is from genome assembly GCA_023333645.1 of Sceloporus occidentalis. Taxonomy (NCBI): domain Eukaryota; kingdom Metazoa; phylum Chordata; class Lepidosauria; order Squamata; family Phrynosomatidae; genus Sceloporus; species Sceloporus occidentalis. Next base: position 826,991 of record JALMGF010000036.1, on the reverse strand, counting down.
GTGCATGTTCGAGGTGAACAAAATGGTTATTTAAAAGGCACATTCAGCTTTCACATGACTTAAAGTCTACATGATTACTGGAGTGCTCCTTTAAGTAACATACGGCTATATTTTGTTTCCTAGTAGTGCTAGAATTCAAAGCTACATGTTGACTATTCATTGAAGTCAAACGCCAATAACTTTGTTATTCTTATCACCCCAGATATCCTAAATAAATATTACTTTGGGCTTATTGTACTATTCTTTGAAAAGATAGTTTTGTTATGCACAATTAACCTTGTTGAGCATTCTTTTCTCTGTAGATCATCTGCATGTCTGTGGATGACTTACACAATCATCTGAGCCAAGGTGCTTGGACAAAAGAACGACAGAGCGGATTGGTAAATGTGTCAGAGAGACAGCTGCTTGCTTAAAAAAAAAAAAGCTGAACCATTGTATCACCAGATTTTGTGCAATTCCAAGTGTTGCCAGAAGAAAGATTAAGAATAAAATTGCAAATAATTTCACTGGATCCCTTTCATGTTCTGTCCATGGCAGGGGGTGACAATATATATATACTCACGGTTCGAAAACTTGGCTTACATGGCCAGATCTGTGATGGGGGGCAATGGGAAAGGCAACGGTTTGCTAGTCAAGGAGTAGATTTGGTTGAGCAAGGTTACATGACCTTGCAGTAGTAACATGGTTCCTCACACTATGTGTTGCATGGAAGACAGGCCAAGGGCTTCAGATGATATGTAAGCGAGTTTGTGTGTTTGGGTATGCTAGTGTGTGTCTGGGTGTGTGTTAGTGTCTGTGTGCATATGAGAGTGACTGGCTGTGTTAGTGTGAGTGCCCGGGTAAGTGTGAGTGTCTGTTTGTGTGTTAGTGTCTAGTGTCAATGAATTGCAGTCTATTTGTCTCATATTACTGACTCTGACTTATTAGCTTTTTAAATGTTTGTCTTAGTCTGTCAATTCTCATCTTGTCATACCCCTCGAATATATGTATTGTAAGAAGTGCTGCGTAAATAGTTGGCGCTATATAAATAAAAGATAATAATAAAAATAACAATAATTTTCCTAATATATGGCATTTATTTTTTTTTTCATATAGACATACTAAACAGCAATTGTTCTATTGCCCTTCACTTAATCTATGTGGTAAAAGCTCCCCACATGGAAACTTTGCACTCGAGCACTGAAAAGGTTAAATGATCACATACATGTAAATTTTTCACTGCAGTACTGAAAAGGTAAAAATATCACATACATGGTTGTATTTCACGTGGACACTGAAAAGGTTAAGAGATCACACACAGTACTTAAAACGTTAAATGACCACACACACTGCGGCACTGAAAACGTTAAATGCAAGGAAGTTTTGCAGCAGACTAAACATCGCACAGAGAGACTGGAATTCTCAATTCAGTTAAAGTTTAGTGAATAGAATCTCAAATCTCCATGTTTGTTAGTGTATAAAGATGGTGAATCAGAAAAGAGAAATGGCAGTAAAAATATGCAAAGAAGGAAGTATGCGCAGGGAAAAGAGGAAGTTAATGTGAAAAGGTCTCCGTAAAACAGAGGATATGTCAATTTTGAGTATGACAAATATAGATGTCATTTTTATGGGTTTCTTCTTCTTCTTGAAAACATGTTATGTGTCACAGTAGTTTTTTTTTAAATATTATATCTCTGTTTTCTGACAATGGGCTCATTATGGCTGCTAACCAGTGTTCCCTCTAAGCTGTGCACTTGTGCGCGCGCACATAGCTTTCAGAGGGAGCGCACACGAACAAAAATTGTGCGCACAACCAGTAGCGTACCGAAGGGGGCGGTCCGCTACTGGTTGTGTGCACGGCACCCGTCCAGAGACAGACAGTAATGTCCGCCGCTAGAGGAGCAAGCTCGGTTGGGGAGATCAAGGATCTCCCTCTAACCGTCTTTAAAAAATTCAAGGGAGCTGGAGGTCTGTTAATGCAGACCTCCGATCCTGCTCCCTTTCGATGCGCGCGGCAACTGATGCTGTGCGTCGGGATTTGATGTCATATCCCAGCGCACAGCACTGAAGCCACGCCCACCGCCTCCCCTGCAAAGGAAGGAGAGGACACAGAAGAGGAAGAACGAAGAGGAGAAAAAGTGACAGGTAGGAAAACATTCTGTGAGAGTGAATTAGTAAGTGTGTGAGAGTGAATTAGTAAGTGTGTGAGAGTGATGGGTGTTATGCTGTAGTTTAAACTGAATGTTTGTGAATGAGTGTGTGTGTGCGATAGCATGGATGTGTAAGTGTGTGGGGGGGATAGCATGGAATAGGGAGGCTGTAATCATATTCCTATCATGCTCAGGTTCCAGCATGTACTGGCTGCCTGAGCATGATAGGATTGCTGTTAACAATTATATTTTTTTGTTCAATGTTGGTGTGTTAACCACACCTTTATTAAAAGTAAGTAACACAACAAAATTGGACAGAAAAATTTGATAACAATATTAATATATATATATATGATTGCTAACAGCAATCCCACTCCTATCATGTCCAAGCATCCAGTACATGCTAGAACCTGGGCATGATAGGAGTGTGATTGCTGTTAATTATATATATATATATATATATAGTTATTGTTTTTTTTTTTGTCTAATTTTGGTGTGTTACTTTTAATAAAAGTGTTTTTGTGTTTTTCAAGGTGTGGGGGGTCATTTTCGGTTTCAGTCAAGTGAATGCTAAATTTTCATGTGCGCCCCATTTGGAAGAATTGTATAAATTTTCAGGTCCAGAATTTTCATTTCGGTGCACCTATATATATATATATATACTAGGCCAGACACTAAAGTGGTAGGCCTACACCACATCAATGTTTGGCTTAGTATTTAGTGATTGGGGTTATGCTGCATTATTGTCAATGTCTGGCTCAATGTATAGTGATAGGTGTTATGTTGTACCACGGTCAATGTGTGCCTCTGTATATAGTGATAGGTGTTATGCTGTACCACCGTCAGTGCGTGACTCTGTATATAGTGATAGATGTTCTGCTGTACCACTGTCAGTGTTTGCCTCAGTATATAGTGATAGCAGTTATGCTGTACAACTGTCAATGTTTGCCTCAGTATATAGTGATAGCAGTTATGCTGTGCCACCGTCAATGTTTGCCTCAGTATATAATGATAGCAGTTATGCTGTACCACCGTCAATGTTTGCCTCAGTATATAATGATAGCAGTTATGCTGTAACACCGTCAATGTCTGCCTCAGTATATAGTGATAGGTGTTATGTTGTACCACCGTCAATGTCTGCCTTAGTAAATAATGATAACAGTTATGCTGTACCCGTCAATGTTTGCCTAATGATAGAAGCCATGCAGTTTTAAATTGTGTGTGTGGGGGTCCCACGTACAGGATCGGCCCCAGGTGCCAAATACTCTAGTTACGCCCCTGCGGACAACAGTTTTTCCCAATTTTTTTTTATCCTTTATGCGGCCTGGAGCCTCTGCTCGTGATTCGCTCATAATTTACTTATGCAGTGAGAATTTCACCTTTAAAAAAACATTACAGTAAGTACTGTTGGGTAACCTATACTACATTATCACACTATAATGTAGTGTTATTAACCATGAGTGAGCTATACCAAAAATATAGAATAACAATTTAAATTTAACATTTGCAGAAGCATATTGTGCACACAAAATTTTGGCTCTGGGAAAATTTTTGCACAAGAGAAATTTTCTGCGCACACCACCTAAGAAAAATTAGAGGGAACATTGCTGCTAACATATGCTTTCAACTGAGGTACCAAAAAATCTTAAAGGTGAAATCCCATGTAAGAAAATTACCTTGAGCATAAAATACAGTGCCGTACACAGTAAACACAGGTTAACATTGACAAAAACCTGTTTTCTCTTCCAATAAAGTTCCTTTATCTGCCAGCCTGGAGGCTACAGATGTCATGTGATATTTGGTGCAAACACCATGATAAGCATACTTAAGATCAAAGGCCAAAGTCAGAGGTTTAACATGGAGGTAGGACTAGGCTTGGACACCCTTAAATTATCAAGGAGTAGGAGGAGGAAATGAGCATGGAGTAGGCATGACCCAACATGCTCCCTTTCTCAGGGAAAGCGGTAGGTGTCCCGGAGACTCAGGCAAGCGGTGCTTTACCCTGGGGCTCGGGTCAAACCCAGTGATAGAACACACACACACATAGTTAATATGCCTGAGAACATTAAATTATGCTGAACTGTGCTAAAAAAAGAAAATAGCACAATATTTTTGAAAACATTTCATCTAATAAAAGTAATAACAGATTGTTAGGAGTTTGCCTTTAAATATCCCTGTGGTGAAGGATAACATTACATGTTTATCCAGTAAAATAAGGGACATACACTGTATTTAACGAGAAGCATTTTGCTGTTTGAAGATTTTAGTTTATGGTCCAAACAGATATTTTGACCCACATAGCAAAAATCACATGGTTTGCTTGATATCCCTGGTTATTTTATATCTTTGGTGACCGTATAGGAATATATATATATATATTAAGAATATATATATATATATATATATATATATATATATATATATATAAATGGACTGTTTAATACAGTAATAGTAGTGTAAGCCAACAATTGTATAGAACATTTTCCAATGATGGGCACAAATATTCTAGATGATAAGCCTTTTCAACTGCCCTACCTCTATGATTTCCTTTGCTTCAATTGATTCTCATCTTATAACTTTATATTCGTTCTTTGTTCTTTTACTTCAGACCACCATGTGTCTTAAAATGGCATATCATGATCTCCCTTGATTTGCTTGCCCATAGGTTCATTGTACTTGTAGATATTTTGGCAGATAAGACAGAATACTTTTAGTGCAAGTCAGCACTTTAGTTGAGTTGATTGGCAATATGTGAAATGTATAGGTTTTATGGAAAAAATGGCCTCGTGTAAATGGCCTAGTGTAAAAGTCTGAAGTTCTTTTCTTTTTTATCTTGAAACTGAAAGTTCAGGGACTCCACTAAAAAAAGGTGCTCCTAGTGCCAAAAACGTGACGATAAGGCCACAATGGACACCAGGTCCTCTTCTTCTTTTCTTTGGGGGGCGCACTCCCCACAGAGGTATGCAACCCCTTCCTTCCCTCCCTGGCCAGAAGGCCTGCAGGAGGGCCAGATCTTCTTGGTCCTTCCCCGCAAGGAGAAGGACCACTGAAATCTTCAACAGTGGAGAGGGGAGGGATTGGCATTCATAAGAGCTACCGAACTCCTCTCCTCACAAGCCATGGCAATTTTTGGTGTACGGAAAAAAAAATCTGTTACTGTGCTTTTCCATTAATAAAACATTGTAATTAAAAATGCACTTTTAGTCAAAATTCAATAAACAAGGTGACTCACCAGCAAGTGCAATATTGAAAAAGTGACATGTGTAACCCTCACACAAAAACTTGCAGTGTGCTGCACCCAGACACGGGGCATTTAGCGACCTCAGAGGTCCTTGCAACCTGGCCTCAAGGCCAGAGGACCAAGCTTTCCTTCCCTCACAGGTACTCACTTGTCCTTAGGAAAAAAAAGGCTAAAAAGTGAAAAAGAGTCTGAAGTTCTGCCAAAATTGCAAATAGGGGGTCAGACCTTTCTTGTGGTTGACAGTAGGCTCATAATTACCCTCAATTTTCAAGTTCAGAACAAGACAAGGAGAGTATAAGAAGTACATATGATATGAAGAGACATGTGCCATGGACTACAGCAGAAAGAGGGGGATAATTTGTAGTACATTCAATCTTGTAAGCAAAATTCATACTACGTCAACCAATTCTATTTCCCTAACACAGAACATGAATAAGGCATGAAGACTAAACATTATACATATGTTTATTGTTATAAACACTGAATAAATTAGAAAAAGCCATTTTATCAATGTGTTGGCAACGGTTTAGTTCTAAGTTTTGTGTAACATATTATTACTTCTGATTGGTGTTTTTTGTTGCCAGAAATGAAATCCATTTGTAAAGCATATAGGATGAAAATCATAGTATGGCATAGTATAAATATTTTCAGTTCTGCCAAAAATCCCTTATGTGTATGAAAAATTAAAAAAAAACGCCTCTGTGCCAACATGCACCAGTGTGCCTTATCTTATGGTTTTGCTGAATGATTTTCAACAGCACTGTGCTCTCTCACATACTTTCTTCATCTGGAGATACAAGACAAGCAACCAAGATCCAGGACCTTGACTGCATAAGATCATGTCACTGTTTTAAAGGTCCTCTTCCACTTACACAAAACATTAAGTTCACTCTTAAGTATGATGAACATACGAACATTAGCACCTGTCATTTTATTGTTTCTTCTTAATTTTCCAACTCCTGTAAAACAGCATGCAGTAATGTGGAGCAGTCGGCAGGTACATTCTGTTCATTGCTATCTACGATTGTACCAGAATTACTGTATTTTTTTTTTCAATGCTGTCCATTGTGATTTCTTTTAGATAAGCATTTAGGAGAATAACCATAAAGATGAATGAATTCAGTCGTGAACAATACAGTATGTTGGACATGCAGTGCGTGTAGGCCTTTAGACCTCCCCAGTGAAGAAATTCCTGTATAATGCTTACTCAGTACCTAAAAGACACTCAGCCATTTCCTCTTCTCCTGCATGTCCTGTGGGCAGGAAGCTGACAATTGGTTTCTCCTGATGCTTCACAGAAAACCTGCATCCTTTCCGATGTTTATTAGAATTAAAGGCATGGAAATGTCAACGCTTGCATTATAAACATGAGCAAAATTGTCAGTATAAATAACAGTGAAGGGCCAGAGTTCTCATGCAAATGCTGAATTTTAATTGTCAAAGCTCTAGTGTATTAAATTTCTGGTTAAAATCAGTATTTCAGCAGGGTTCTTTTTTCCACCTGAGCATTTGATTAAGATATACAAGTGTATTTTTAAAAATTGTTGTAACACACACAACTGGGAAAAGAATGCATCAAAGAAAGTCCCATATATTAAATGCAGATCGAACATTATGTCTCTTCACATCGTGTCACCTACAGAAAAGGACAAGTTGTGGACTAGAGTGAGTCAATGATCTCATATAATTTACTGTCCTTTTCCTTTCACCTACAGGTCTTCTTCAATCCAAGCATAGGAACAGATGTCAAGGCTGGTCATGTGTGGTTGCAACTTTTGGCTTATAGCTTCAGTGATAGAAATTTTTAATACATTAAAACCAACACAATCTATTAACTCAGCGTCTCCCATCACTTGTCCTGTTCTACCGTCTCCTGACCCTACATCCTGTATATGTGCATGACCGATGCCTACTTGGGGTGTTATCTATTATTGCTTGTCAATACCATTCCGTGTACTAAAACGTGTTACTGTTTTGCATTTTAAGCTCGTTGTGGAGATGATCCATAAACCCCGACCAGACTTTGAAGAATTGATAACAGAGATAACATTTTCAAGCAACTGCACAAAACCCTCGAATCATTCGTAGGACAAAGACAGATGTGGCTATGACTGTGTACAGTTCTGGAGAGACCATCTCCAGAAGGATATAGATAATATTCCAGAGAGGGTTCAGAGAAGGACTTATAATATGGATAATGGTTTGCAGGATAAACTTTATCAGGGAAGATTAAAGGATCTCAATATGTACGGCTTGAAGGGGATTAGAGAAAAGAGGGGATATTGCAGTTTATTTCAGCAGAAGAAGAGGTCATAGTCGAAAAGTTATGTTTTTCTTGACTGAACTTTCACTGCTAAAAAAAAAATTACAAAAAAAAAAGATGGAATAAATATTTTACCTTTTTTAACCTCAATTTGACAAGAGCTACCAAAATGTATAGACCAAAATGTAAAAACCTAAGGAACTGGCAAATTATATATTGAATAAATAAAGAAAAGCAGACTGAGAGAAATGGCCGAAAGGGCCTCTAAGCTCTTAAAAGCTTGCGTGACTCTTACGCAATGTATCTTGTCCCAGTAAAAAGTATCACCACTTTTAAAGACATACTGGTAGCACTACCTTCCTTACTGAAAAGTGTCTCCCTTTATAAAGTGTCTCCCTTTATAAATCACGCAGATGAGCCAATATTGCTAAAAAAAAAAAAAAAAGGTTATTTTTAGACCTAAAAATCCACATTTGGTTAAATGGTTAAACTAAACAGAAAAGCATCCACATTTTGGCATCTCCAGATCAGCCATATATATATATATATATATAAAAGTGATCAATTGATATATTTTAACAGCATTTTAAAACCAACAAACCTAATGAACAGCACAGAATAAAACCGCCAAGCATTTAACTAACAATAACGAAGAAAAAAATGCAGTAAAAAAATGTAAACTGGATTAAAATGGACTTTTTTAAACATATCTTAATCTTTGCCTTAATGACAGGTAAGAATACTCAGGCTGTTAATGCCTTGAATCGGGTTTACATAGCATGTTACTTATACTGGAAATACACGCTATGAAAAGGAACATGTTGGCCTGTGTCATATGTGTGCTCATGTAGACTTTCTTTTATGATCTCTTGTAAGCCAACAACTCCCTCTGTTGGTGATAAGCTTCAATAACAGAAAGGTTTCAAATTGGACAAAAAAAAAAGCAATGCATGAGTGTTTTTCCAAGGGATACGCATTTTTATACGCCATACTGGGCCAAAGTAATTTTGGTATTTTTTCTATGTGTTTCTTCAACTGTTGTTTCGTCTCATTTAGTGTACATACACACAGACACATTATATGTTGTGTGTTTTTTGTGGGGACAAGTAGGGATTCCTTTTGAAGCCATATCAAATTTCTCTTTTGACTGGTATGCAGGTGCCCTCAAGAATTTAAACTGGTACATTGCAGTAGGACCCAGAGCAACTACTTTGAAGAGATAGCGATGTTCTTTGCCACGTGCATTCTGTGTTCTGAGCACCAGGACGTGGAAATTACAGAGGTCTGTGCTTGTGCAAATCTTGAGAATTTAAGATATCTTTCCCTGTGTAATCCATTTAAGGTGAGTTTTTATTGTTTATATATATCGCCTGTTTTAACCTGTATGGAACCGTAAAGTGTTGGGACAGATTGACTTTGTGTGTCAAGATTCTAAGTAAAAGAATTATTTCTAAACTAGTATTTCTAAACTAGTGATTGTTACCCTTGTATTGCCAAAGCAGTGATAAAAATGCCAAACATTTATTCCCTAAACTATTTTAATATAAAATTACACATACAAAGATACACTTTATTAAAGTTTCATATGATTAATCTATAAATGTTAATTACACAAAAAGAAATACAAAAAGATTGTACATTTCTCCTATTCTAGGACAAAATAATTGATCAATAATAGAATATAAAGCATTCGAAGTAGAGGTATATCATATTATATAAGAAGCAAACATTTGTTCACGGTTCATGGAAACCTGTTGACCTGGAATATTTCAAACATCATATAAACACTAAAGAAGTGAAAGGATAAGAAAGAAACCATAAAGTGTGTTAAACAAAAGCACACTATACACTACAAAAATAAACAAAAATATAATCTTTAGGGATGAAATTTAGAAGGATAAGACATTAAGAAATGAACAACAGACAACTCATCTCATTCCATTTCCCCATACTTTAACCTCCTTAAAACCAAAATCAAGACCCCTCTACAAACATTGGTCCAGAATCACATACCGGTATATATTATATACACACATACACCGTATATATCCCATGTCTTAGAGTCTGTGCATGGTGCATTCTGTCTCAATGCAAAATATACATATGATTTGTACATAAAACACCTCCTCAACCATAAACAGCTCTTTAAAATAAAAATATATTTTTTTAAATTACAGTACAACCATCATCTCTTATATTTACCGGTGCAATTGTAATGGGTAGAAAATACTGAAATTACATATCAGACCAATCTTTCACAAAAAAAAGAAAGAAAAAGAAACAGTACTGCAAATATGATTCTAGGATATTTCTGCTTTAAATTACTCCTCCAAATAAAGATACAGGGAAATAAAATACAGATATTACAATTTAACAAGTGATCATTTATAAACTAGCAATACTGCATTTTGGTTTAAGATCCTGCCTTTTAAGCAAAATAATTTCACTTTACAAAAAAGTAAAGTAGGAAAGTATCATATACCATAACAATTACAGACATGATTGCATACTGCTGCAAAGTGGTCAAATAATCCACCTCAAGACCTGCGCTTCTACCAAACCCAATTAGAAACGATGTGCCAAATCTCTGATAAGCGAATGGAAACAACCATCTGAATCCTGATTAAAAGATACGACTATAGAATTCTTCTAAAACTTCTGGTTGTGTAGCTGAACGCTAGAAGAGCGTTGGAACCTGATCTATTTACCTACAAAATATCGACTTTCCAATAGTTTTAACATGCTCATCGTATTATGTGGCATATCCTCATTGGTTCAGAATTTCTATCACCATCGTGAAAACCTGTGCTAAAGAAAGGGCAGAAGGCCTCAGCCTTTACATCAGTGAAGGTAAACAAATGTGTCATGTTATCAGCATCATAAAAGATCACTTCCTGTCCCCCACAATCCAAATATATCCCAATTTTCCTGAGACGACCATTTGTCTTTAGAGTAGTCCAAGGGTCGGTGGCTGCCACATAGTGGCACACATCAATCATGCGTATTGTCCAATAGCCATTCTTTGGATTCAGCTTGACACGGACTTTGCGATCCACATTATCTGAGGCGACTCCCAAATCCCACTTTGTCTTGTTTCCCACCCAGACCTCCCAATAATGGGCTCCGCCGTGGTAAACCTGAGACCCAAGGACATTGATGCACTGCAGGAATCTCCGAGATTTGTCTCCTATCAGAAGAGCATTCGTTTTGTCTCCATCAGTTACACTTCTCAGGTCACTAGAGAATACAAGGCTTGGGTGGGCTGTGGATTTATCATAAGTGACAGCTTCTGGAACTGAACAAAATCATACACTTTCATTACTTCATACTTTGTCTCTCTGGAACACTATGGGAAGAATGTCAGTTGTACAAGACAATTTTGTAGAGTTAAGCCGGAAATACCTATATTGAGTCAGAATAAAAACTCACCAAGGTGGATAGATTTAAGCATCCTTCTCCACACCATGTATTGAAAGGGGCCTTTGTGCTTGTTGTAGAACAGGTCACAGCTGTCCAGGACTGGACAGTCTAAACTCACAGCGGGCCTAAATTGAGCAGATATTACAAACCTAGCAAGTTGTGCCACCCATAAGCACAGAGCAGGTACAAAAGATAAAGCACAAAACAGTAAGATCTGTTGTAAGCGGTAAGGAAAACATTGGGTAGTTGCCAAGAGATGAAAACCACTGACAATATTTCTAACCTTGCTTTATATATATATATTTGGTTTAACGGTTGGCGTTAAAAACTTTAATAGAGGAAATGTCAGTGCCAAGACAGACATGATTAAAAATATTCCTGTTGTCTCCTTCCTCTGCCAATACCCATCAGATTTCACCAAAGGGCAGGGAAAGTTGTGCAGTAAATTGCCTACCCATACTGGCAAAAAAAAAGATTTTTTGGGGGTTTCCATAACATACATTATGTATATACTATATGACCAAAAGAATGTGGACACCTGACCATCACACCTATATAAGCTTGTTAGACATCTCATTCCAAAACCATGGGCATTAATATGGAGTTAGAACCCCTTTTATACCAGTCTCCACTTCTTCCACAAGATTTTGGAGTGTGTCTGTAGGGATTTGTGCTCATTCAGCCAAAAGAGCATTTGTAAGGTCAGGCACCGATTTTTTTTTTTTTTTATTATTTTTTTATTTGTGTACTGGTGCACAGTTGTTGTAACACTGCTATATGTCAATATACATTAAAAAGGTTAGATCTCTAATTTATCTTGCTATAAGCAATACAATGCTTGGGTCAGCAATGTCTCCACTAAAAAAACTATGAAAAAATCAAACTATACTATGAGAGAGCTAACAATTTTAGCAGAATATAAGCTATTATAGAAACATACATAGCATTTGATGGCAGATCAGAACCATTTGACCAATTCAACCCGCCCCAGGATTTCCATGTAGAGCAAGCAGTGTTGGCTATATGGAATATAAATATTGAAACTTTACTTTATAAATGAATACAGGCAGGGTGAATTCATTAAACTTGAGCTTGGTAGAATTCCCTAAATATTATAATAAAACAGCATAAAAGTTGGGTGTCAGAGAGAATTTCCTCCTAAAAAAATATTTGATTTCAGCATTTGTATATGATACATACCGTCTCTTCAAAGCTTCTGCCTGCAAACAGACAAAAAAATATTACATATATGTCACTGTGTGAAGATTTCCTGCCACTTAGTTTCATCATGTGACCAACGTACCTCGACAAAGAAAGCGTCGCCTGACTTGGTGAGAGTTTCCTGTATGAAAGAAATCTCTCCAGCTAGAGCTTCAATCTGCTTCTCCAGCTTTTGCACGATATCTCTCAGTTGGGTCAGAGTCTTCTCCTGTTCCTTGTCTACAGAAGACAATAACTGTTTTTCTTCTTTCCGTAGAATTTCATGAAGGTGTTGGAATTCAGAAACAATATGATGCCGAATGTCATTGCCGGTTTCCTGTGTAATAGTAATTTAAATTATAAAAACCTAAATATCTGCTGTAAGGCATGTCCAAAGGCCATATATTGCACATACATTTCATACATGAAGAGTATAAGGAATAGGAGGCCTTTGACAGTTGTTGAGGGGCTACAACATCACTCCACTAATGCAATATTTGACTGGGATATATTAATTATGGGAAATGTAATCCAACAGCAACAAAAGAGCTACTGGTCCCTGACTTTACAGCATGAAAAATGGGCAGACTTGGTGGGGTAATCAGTCTGCCACCAAATTCTATGTTTTTAAGTGTCCTATGGTACAAAATAAATGGCACCCCAGACTACCTGTACTCGGCATATTTTCCTCTCTGTGTCTTCTTTCTTCAGAACCAAAGTTTCCACTTGACCCTCCTGAGACATTAACATCTCCTTTAAATCATTCTGTATAAGACAGATATATTTTATCAGTGAACATTATTATTTTTTTTAAATAGGCCATTTAGAAAAATACACAGGAACCACAAGGATTCAGAGATACTAAAAACAAACAATATCCACTTTTCACAGATGTTGCAAACCTTAACTAAAGAGTCATTGGGCTTCTAGAAAAATGGGTCCTTATAGCAAGAAATAAAAAACCTGCTATAAAACAGAGATTCCCAGCCTCCTCCCAATCAAGCATCACTAGAACCAGATTGTCCCAGAGAAGTACTTAAATCCACTTTTGTTAAACCAATTACCCTTGGGGCAGATGTGCATAACTGGGGCAGAGTGGGAAATAAAAAGAAAATAAAAACAAAAAAATCATTTTTCTTAATCATAGTTTTTATTAAATAGGAAAAAATAGTTTACATGTGGATTCATACTCCTAGGGTAGTCTTATATTTAGTTTTTTTCTTTTTTTCCTAAATTCATATTCAAGTTTTGGGGGGGGGTCATCTTATAATCAGGGTCATCTTATAATTGAGCAAATACGGTACATTTGTGAAGACTCTGGCCCATTACTACAGAAAAAAAAAAATAGACCTACCTGAATTTTATTGTAATACTCTGAGGTGCTACACTTCTTGACCAAATCAACCACCTTTTTCAGGAGGTGGTTAGTCTTTACAAACTTGTTGGGTATTGTCCTGCGGCAGTGCGGGCAACTAGGTTCTCTTGGTGAGGTGTTCCAGAAGCGCATGATGCATCCCCTGCAGAAGTGGTGCATGCAATCCAGCATCACAGGGTCAGTCATCAGCTCACAACACACAGAACACGTCAGCTCCTCGGAAAGGCTAGCCTCGGCGGGAAATGCAGTAGCCATGTCTGTTGAGAGCATAGAAGACCATAATTGGGAAAAAGTATAGGAGTTAACAGAATACTTTACGGTCTGCAATTTTGTTGAGTTTCACGTATGACTTTTTTTTTTATTTTTTTTTAAGACCCTTAAATATAGTTTCTAAATATCCCTAATTTGTAGAGACAGTCCCAACAGATGGACTGTAGTTAAATTGTTAGAATTTAGTCTTACGTGAACACTGTGTGATGCGAACCCATAACCCATTGTCTGCTATCACAAGGAAGACATGTTCCTAGCACCTTTCTGTCCAAAATGTCATGTTTCAAGTTAATACTCATACCTTAATAATCTCTTAAAGTACAAAAATGTATATCGTCATATGGCGAATAGGAAGGTCTTTATGGTACTTTTAAGAGCTCTGGCACACCTGTACCTTCCTCCTATTTGATTACTCTACCACACTATATATGCACTGACCGCCCCATATGGAGATTATTAAGAAAACTGAAACTTTGTTATTCTATCGCCCTGTGCTGTAATATGCATATTTCTGTGGTTTAGTTTTTCTTCCTCAATATGCATTAATTCAAACTTTCATTTTGTTTAAAAAACGTTAAGCAACCCTGTAACTGGTTTATTTGAACCGCTTTCCTGCTCTGTGACAGTAAGCAGGACAAACAACTCCATTATGAGGAAGTGGCTCCAATATAAACAAAGAGGATTAAGATAAACACGGCTTATGTACCATAATAAATTTACCACTGAATTCTATGAAGAAGCAGACACTGTAGATTAGCAAAAAACACAATTTGGAAAAGAACAGAATTACTGTTGTGTTCTATCAGCCTGGAACCACAAACAAGCCACTTTTACCATTTTTATCATGGTCGGTATCATACAACGCATTTGTTTAGGGAGCAAAGTGCTGCAGGCAGGCATATAGAAATTAACAGTATTCAAAACAGTAACATAATGCTTCTAAAGGGAAATCGAATAACTTAACCTTGAAAAACCTGACACTGAGGAAACTCTCTATTCCTCTTGGTTCTCCAGTGTGATTACAGAAGCCATCACTATGATAGGGTAAAAGAACTAACCTGGATACTGCTTGAATACAGATGTACCCTTCACTCCTATGTAAAGCTGCCCGACTATCTGCGCACTATGTTTACCCCAGTTCTCCACACTTCCTATAACCTCTGGGCTGCCTCCCAACAACTTCGTTTTGGTTACGAGGAGGCAGCTCAGGCCACCTTCTCCTACAGAGCTCCTAAAATGTAGAATTACCTTCCAGTAGACCTCAAGTCTTCTACCAGTTTAAGATGCCTGCAAATATACACCTCTTTGTACTTAGTGCCAAAAAACCACTGCAATAACAGAATTGTTTTTTATTGCTTTGTAAATATTTGCTTTCACACGTAAACCTTGTAAGGACACTGCTATATTTCTAAATGCTCTGTAGGGCATACTTGCAAGCGATGGAAATGTCTGTATTCTACCTGATAAAACATTTTCTAAATAAATAGCTATATATTTTATAGCTGGCGGTAATTCTTGTCCAATATGTCTTTGGTTTGCCATTTAATTACCCATGATAGAATCCAGCCATGTGTTTATAGCACCATACGCGGCCACATTCTAAAAGTCCAGTACCGATGGAAACTTGAAACCAGAAGGGCCAAGAAAAAAAAATTAACACTAATTATATATTTATGTATAAGTAATGTCTTTAGAATCAATGGGGAGAGAAGAAACAGCAAACAATCCAGCCACCTAAAAACTACGTCATTGATTTCGGAAAGATGTAGGACCATCACGGCAATCCGTGTCCAAAACCAATAACCGTGCACATGGACACAATGTCTAGGCACTCAGTTTGGATACTTTGTTGAAAAAGCATCATAACATTCCCATCATGTCTTGCGCTTTTTGTACTTGAAGCATCATCTAGATGTGAAGGAACCAATTGATATTCATGGCTACATGGTACTTACGGATTCAATGCATGTTCTTCTTTGTATAAAATACATATGGCTTACTTATTTTCTTCTAACCACCAAGACTTGTTAGTCACAGACGAAGGAGTTTGATTTTGAGCCAGCTCGAAGTCTACCTCGACTTCTGTGTTTTGAGACTTGCCCATCTGTGTCAGTCTGCCCACCTAGTGTATGATGTATTCATATTCATCCAGGCCATGCTGCTACACTAACTCTTCCATGTGCAGAGGTTCAAAGCACCTACTGATGCCTTGATCCATAACACCTCAGGGGCCAGATCAATCAAAAGAAGCTAGTCGAGCATTCACTTTCTACAAAGGTCCCAATGATTTCCTTTATTGTGCAAGCCTTGAATCAATGTCGGATCGACAGATTGTAAGCTCCTGGACATGGTCCTTAAACGTGATGTATTTGTAAAGTACCCCATCATAAAAATGTATATTAATAGAAAATTTAGTAAACATACAAATTTTGATAATATGCTCCCTGCCGCTGGTTTCAGTCTTATGATTAAACAGGACCTGACGTCAAGAGATTCCCAAGTCACATGCCACTCTTTGACCCTCGATCAGCCTTTGTAAATGATGACAAGTACGTTCTTATCTAGAATACCTCTACATTGCACATTCTTAAGATGTACATACAGGTTAATCGTTGAGCAGAAATATACATTTACACGTTAATCTTTCCACTGCTGCTCATACTTTAATAACGCTGCAGTAGGATGACTGAGGACGACAAGCATTCTTGTGAAACTCCAAAGAAAAACCACCCTAAAACATTTCAAATATTAACCCTTTAAGAGCCAATCACAACAATTGGGTTAAAGCGACTCACTATCTATGGCCCTTATAAAAAAATAAAAAAAAAAACACTATGATGAGCAAAGGCTATTGTGAATCACCTGTATTCAAGTAGGGATTCTAGCTGGGATTCCAAAATATTCTTTAATCCCAGCAGAATATCAAGGAGTCGGTTTTAGAATTGGTATAAATCCCAACGTAGCGGGATAGGAGATGTTCCCCACATCAAGCTATTTCTTCTGTAAATTAAGTTTCATAACGCATCCACAGCATCCGCTCTCTCTCTCTCTATATATACCTATAAGGACACAGGTACATAGCCTATAACATGTCAGTCTGAAAGGGTTAATGGATACTTCCTGTGTATAATGCACCCACACATAGCATGTAAACCCTCACCTCCCCCTGAAAACAGTTCTCACCAACCTCCCTCCAGACTGCAGTATCCTTCCCAGGAGCTGGAAATCAGAAACAACTTGGAGGTGATTGACAAAACCATGACCAATCAAAACTACCCTTTGTATTTCAAGACTCTGTGTTATTGGCTGATCACACCTCACATGACTCCACTTTCGCTACAACTTTCCTGGATCACGTGTCTGGGTGTTTTCATTATAAACAAGTTTTTTAACTCCTTATGGGATAGAGTGTAAAACTTGCCAAATAAGAGACTTTTTCTCTTGAAAGGGAAATCATATGAGAGCTGTTTGTGTAGAGCTTAAAGGAAGATCTGCAATTCAGATCATGTGACGACGTGCTGTATGTTGCAGCGAGTATTCTAGAAAATGTGTTTTCTACATTTTAACTCTTTCAGTGTCCGGCCAAACGCATATCAGGCACAGCAAATAGAAAAGGCTGAGGTGGGGAAAAGGGGCAAATGCATTATTTTAACTGTAGCATCAACAAGCCCTGCAGCTTCATCTGAGAACTCAGCGTTTTTACATCAACTCCTAGAGTCACGCAATACGATTTGGCAACCCAGTTGGGGGTCTTCATACTGGTATACCACCTTTGATATCCCTGCTTTAATACAGGTGGAATATATTTACCTCCTGAAAAGTAATGGTTTCATATGGGCTGTTATATTAAGCGCTTGATTAGAAAGTCACTATAAGAGAATCTTTGTGGCCTATTAAAGGGTTAATATTTAAAGCCCAACGTTAGCTCATTTGGAATGAATCCAAGTATCCAAGAGCTGCACGATATATATGAGTACTGCAAACAATCTGACACACTGTGAAATAACCTTAAAAAAGTTGAGAATTTTGTGTATTAATATCAGAACTTCCAGTGCTTGATATACGGTATATTGAAATTTCTAGTGTTAAACCAACATCGCTCCCCTGCTAATGCACTTTAAATACGAGACTGCCAACAAAGAGTAAGTTGTAGGACATCATTAAGTTTTATATACCTGAGAAAATGGGTGGCTCAGTGGCTTGCAGTCCTTCTCCCTGTGATTACTACGTATTTTTATTCTTTTTGACACAAAAGGGCAGAGTACTATAAAAACCTGCATTGCTCCTAATATTTTTTGTATGTTGGTAAAGAGTGATGCATAGGGTGTGTTGCTAGCTGCTTTTGAAGCAGGGGTAGGCACCGACATTGCTCATAGTGGACATTTACTGGTGTCTGTGGTGGACAGTTTAATGATGTTCTATGGGCCTTCACAGACCCTGCTACGGACACTGGTCTCCTCGTAGGGACACTTTATCTATCCCTGTTTTTAAGGCGGTTGTGACCATGAGTCAGTTAAGGAGATCAGAGAATCCCCTGATCTCAGGAGACTGGCTCACTAAACAATTGAGGACTGAGCTGCAATATGACATCGTATGTACTTTGCTTCAGTAATTTACGAGGTGGCTGCAAACAGTTAAGTTTGATTTGGGTTTTTTATGGTTTCACTCTGGTCCTCATTTCTGATGTTGCAGGGCAGACCTCTATTGCCACTAACAAGTGGCCACCTTGGAACACACTGAAGCCATGCCTCTCCTAACTAACCTCCAACTCAAAAAAGCTATACCCAGAGGCTATGAACAGCTATGAAGCTCACAGCCTTCATGGCCAACACAACCAGAGAGTTTCTACTTGATACTGTTCCACCCTGTGTATTGCAGCTTTGAGGACTATACATGCCATATGGGGCGACCACATATACATTTCACATACTGCAGACTAACACATGTAAACTGGTACCCTGTGGTATGTGGAATTTATTACTGTCCCTGTAATAGCACATTTCTTCTTTATTTTTTTTTTATATATTTTTTTTATTTTGCACAATAAATAAATACATATATTATACATTACATAAATACACAAAACAGGACAATACATATTATTCAGTTCATATTTATTTTTATATTTGCCCCTTTGTTTTCTCCATAGTCCTAATAGTGGTTTCATTATTTACCAACTTAAATTGCAGCTTAGATCCAAATTTCTTATCGTGCAACATTACATAGGATTTAATCAACGTTATATTGACTTAAATCATTCTGCATCTGATGTGTTACCTATGTATATATATTATTTATTAATTGGTTTATATTTAATATACTCATATAAAGCATATCATACCACCCACGAGTGTCATAGCATGTTTAATAGCAAATTGCACTCAATTATAAAGAGAAAGAAAGGAAAAAAAATATGGAGGGCATGCCTATTCTTTGAATCAAAGTTAATTCAGCTCAGTACTGTGATGCAAAAGCAGTCCTCAATCAATTTCAAAGCTTGGTGGGATGATTAGGGAAGATCTTCTGATGCCCACTGCCTGCAGAAGTACTTGGATTTCTCTGATATGAAGAGTTTGGGCCACTATCAGAAGCCTTGTATGCTTTACTTGCAGTTACATATAAAACTACCAGGGCTTACAGACACAAGAATGTTGGCAAAATGTACTTTCTGTGCTCCTACAATTGGTTTTCTATGCAGTCCCTTTTGCTGAATGTGTATTGAACCGGACTAAATTATGTACCCTAAGCATGTTGCCTGAAAATGTGTTCTTGCCTGCCACATTTATCTTTTCTCCGAAAAACTGTTAGATTTGCAAGTATTGATTTAATCTGAAGACATACATTTCAAATAGTATGATATAATTACACAATGTTTTTTCTTATAGTATCACTAACATGCACTGAATCTCAATCTAAGAATTCATAGATTTCAAA
Organism: Sceloporus occidentalis; assembly: GCA_023333645.1. Lineage (NCBI taxonomy): Eukaryota > Metazoa > Chordata > Lepidosauria > Squamata > Phrynosomatidae > Sceloporus > Sceloporus occidentalis. Next base: position 807,159 of record JALMGF010000036.1, on the reverse strand, counting down.
GGCATTTTTAGTGAAAATCTTCAGTATTTTTCCATTAAAGTGTTTTTAAAAAAAAATCAAAATGACAATTCTAGCTCGTTTATTAACATCTGTTAATTGAATGTGACAACCCACGTCTTTTTAAGAGACCCTCAGAGATATGTCTCTCATGCTGTGGAGAACAAAGTCTTTCTTTTTCCCCCGTATGTCAAAGGGTCTCTGGCTGATTTCCATTATAATTACACTCGGCCCTTATCTCATTCTGCCTGCTTCTGGACTCATCTCAGTCTGAACACGCACCCAGAAAATCTCATGCATTTATTAACCATATAAGGGACAGAATATGCTATAGAGCCAGGATATGTACAGGAAATTAACCTCTTTAGTCCTATAAAGGTTTGCAATGCATTGATTTGCATGTTGACAGCACAAGTTCCATGAACAAGTACTACAATAAGGGCTTTTACTGAATTTGATGTAGCAAACATAACATAATGGAATAGTTGCCTATGTTTTCATTTGTAATATATCTCATATCTCGGAGATGAGGAATTGCTCCACAGTTGCAGATATTTCTGAATGTAGTAGAGGTATTGAAACACGACCTTGCACCATGACACTCATAGAAAATTAAAAACTTTATCAAAAGATGAAGATCAGGGTGAGACTGGCTATCTATCACACTGAACAAAAGCTGGGTGGGCCACTGGGTATCGGCATCCCGCTGTAGGTGTGAGCTTGAATCCCTTATTAATCTTTTATTTATACACAGCCAACATTTTATGCAGCACTTCTTTTAATACATACATTCAAAGGGTGTTATAAAACTAGAACTAACCGACTAAGACAAGCCAACACATTAGATAAAGTGGGCCCACATAAATCTGAGCTTTGGAGGTTCTAGCAAGTTTCTGCAGGTAACTCCAGCTAGTTGTTTATCTTATCGGAGATCGGTGCTTCCACAAGGGGGATGACCATCACCTGCTTGTGTGGCTTTGGTATGGGGTTCAACTTGGTATGGATTGAGAGGAATTTACGTTTTGCGAACAATGTTGGCTGAGATAAGTATCATATGATTTTGTATCTTTACAATAAATATCACCGAAGTTCATGCATTTGCTTCTTAAAGCCCATAGGGAAGGTCATCAATCCATAGTCCCCCAGAGGTTTTCTCCAAAAGCTGTCTTCTTTTCCTGAGATACATTCTGTAACATACTGTAACCTTTTTTATCCATGTTTCTGGTCTATTCTGTAAAAAAAAAATCCCAGGGAACATATTCACATGTAATTTGCTTATCCCCTTGGAAAATGGGAAACATGGGATTGCTTATCCCCTTGGAATGGAAAATGATATTAGTATAAAAAAATTAAAAAATGTAAAACATTTATTTTGTCTTGTGTTTTCATTGGACCTGTTTGAGCGGATTGTTTCCAACCATATGAGAGCTATTTTTATAGAGGTTATTTTATTTACACTGTGTGACTTGACAACCTGTACCCCGACTGGGTACACCCATCAGATCATGTACCTGTGGTTAACCCTTTCAGGGCTGCACAAGTCTAGCCCTGACAAGATGAAGCAGGACCCCAATCCAATGGAGCTGTGCTGACACTATGGCCGAAGCTGAGCTACACAGTGTTGCTTTTGCCTTAAAAAGTTATAGCCGCCCACCACAAACATCAGACAGCACTAATGTTGAGCTGACAACAGGAACTGTTTATTGAGAAAACACGCAGCCTTATATACCGAACTCTATCAGATAAGGAGCATAATCACATCAACCAAAACAATACCTTCATATAGTTCTATGGCCAGCAATCCCCACCCGACCAAGAGTCACCACTTTGGGGTGATCCAGAGGGAGAGGCGTCAATCCCGGGGTACCAACAGAGAGGGTCCGAGGATGTTATGTTTCAAAAAGAGATGTGATCCGACTTTGGGACCCTGGTATCGCCGCGGGTCCGAGCCGCTGTACAGTTCCATGAATTTGCAGCTAGGTCCCGGTCAGGCGCAGGGTACAGGAAATGGTGATCCAGCAGGTTGGTAACATGAAAGTGTGATTAAACTCCTAGAGGTAATGAAGAAACAGGGGAAAACAACTACAAACAGGATAAACAGTCTCCTGCAGCCCTAGTTCTGTGACACACTGCCCTTACACACTGCCTTTACACACAAATACACATACACACACCAGCTTACAAACACACAAATACCAACACTGCTCTTACACACTCCTGCCCATACACGCTGCCTTTACACACACTTTTACCATTAACATGCATATACGCATACACTGCCCTTATACACGTCTACCTTTACACACACCAGCTTACAAACACACATATACACATACACTGCCCTTACACCCCCTTCTCCCCATCTCTTACCTTTCTCATCCTCCACCCTGTCGTCGGAGCACGAATTCTGTCATTTCAGACCTTGGCTTCCGTGCTCCCTCATCACTATGCGCCAGCTATTGATGCAGAGCGCGGGTGTATAATGTCATATCCCGGCGCATAGTGATTGGGGAGCACGGAAGCTGAGGTCTGAAGTGACAGACCTTGCACTCCCTAATGTTGAGCTGGTTAGAGGTGGATTGTGATCTCCCCAACCAGTCATGCAGACTGAAGCTGCTCGCAGGTGCCCACGAGGTGATTGCCTCTCTCGCCTCACCCTTCCTACCGCCCTGTTTCTTTGGTATACATGTTATTTGTAGCTGTCCTCCGTTAGGACCAAAATCCCTCTTTCCATTCTGGTACATCCCACTTTTCTAGGAGCTTGTCAGCTACATAAATATCTACCAATAGGTCACAAAGTCTTATGCAAAAGTCTCAGTAGTGATATGCTCAATAGCCACACTTCTAACCACACACCCTAAACCAAAGGTTTGGTAATTCGAAATGTTGGGTCACGTGGAGAACTGCCCCTTTAAAACTGCATTTGAAGGTTATTCTAAAAAAGAAATTGAGATTAAAATCTTAATGTTGTAGATTGAAGTTAAAAAAAAATTCTGGTTTACTGTGCTTGATAAAATTGCTCTCCCAAACAATTGAATTTGTATTGGATTCACTTGTATAGTTCAAAAAATAGACTTGATCTGTGTATATTGCTTGTTTATAAGGTGGGATGATTATTCTTACTGGTGCAATAAACAATTAATGGCGATGAAGAAAACCGCTTAACAACTCGCACTGAATCAACTCAAAACCAAAACATGGTATGACTTGTAATTGCTGTAATACAAAGACCCCACTGAGACTCTTGATGATTATCACTGGAGACCTGGCATGTTGGTTTGGATGTGGTAAGGACCGTCTGTAATTTACTTTTTTACTTTCATGGATGATTAACCCTCTTTATTCCTGAAAGACATGCAGTGCACTTGTTCTCATTTCCCAAAGAAATGAATCATTTCATTGCCAGAGGGAATTTTCACAGTAAGTAACAAGTGTATGACTAAGAAATACACTGTTATAATGTTATGTTGAAGGTACGGGCATGATGTTTGTGCTCAACCTCCTGGAACAGCCGTAAAACACTTCAATACTAATTACGGTGGATACTCCCAATGCAACTTTTCCAATGAACTGAGACAATATTGAAGTCTGTAAAAGACATTACAACAAAAGAAACCAATTAACCTTCAAAGCACCAGAGGGGCTCAAATCAATGTGATGCTCACCTCTTAAAATACACAGGGAGTCAAATTGTGACTAAAAGTATATTTAATATATTAACTTCTTTAGTTCCTCTGTTTAAGTTACTACAAGATTATATAATAAGACCAATTAAAGCTTTACTTTATACTTAAGGAATAAATATACTTGGTCAGTGCTGATAATACCTGTTCATTATCTAGTCAAGATATATATGTCGATGTATCCTGTACATTCTGGGCAGACAGGGGTTTCTAGATGTTTTGTCTAAGCTCTTTTGAAAAAGCCCAAAAACTGACAATGTTGAGGACCGTAGATGTAGTGGTCAGCCAAGGAAACTTAATGCAGCAAATGAAAGACACATCAGGCTTACTTCCCTTTGCAATCAGAAGATGTCCAGCAGCGCCATCAGCTCAGCATTGGTAGAAAACAGTGGGGCCCTAGTAAACACATGTTCTGCCTAAAGAAGTCTGGTCAGAAGTGGTTTTCATAGAAGACTTGCAGCCAAAAAGCAATATCTCTGATGCGGAAACAAGGCCAAGCAACTCAACTATTCACAAAAACACACAAACTAGGGTGTATAAACATGCCAGCTGGTGCTATTGACTGATTAGTCGAAATGTCAAATTTTTTGCTGTAGCAGAGGGCAGTCTGTTCACCAAAGGGCTGGAGAGAGGTTAGTGTTTGCAGGCAACAGTGAAGCATGAGCAGGCTTTCCACAAGATTTAGGAACATGTTTCCACCCAGAGTCCAGTGGGGGTGCTGATGTTGCTACCAAAGGCTGTTTGGAACTCTGTAGTGGGTGATGCTACAAAGCATAAACCATTTTTACTCGCTATGCACTTTGGCACTAGCCAGTCATGCTCTGTGAGTATGCAAGGTCTACTGCTTCGTAGCTAAGCTGTTGTTACTAATAGACGCTTACATTTCACATTATACAGTAGACCAGGGCAGATGTAGAAGAGCAAAAAATTCACGTACTGACTTGTGTTAAATGTGGCAACTTATCACTTTGACACATTTTAAGTCACTGAACTCTTTAGTATGACCGATTCTGCTGTCAATGTTTGGCTATGGAGATGGCATTCCTATATACTTGATTTTATATAACTGTAAACAATGGGTCCGGCCGAAACACCTAAACTCAATAATTAGGAGTGTTGTCCACATACCACTCCAAACCCATCCAACCATGTCTTTACGGACCTTACATTGTGCACCACTATATGGACAAAAGTATCTCTTAATTTTTTTAATCGGGGCTTGGGCTAGACCCAGTGAAGGTAAAACCTTAATGCTTTAGCATACCAAGACATTTCAACTTTATGCGAATAGTTTGGGGAAGACCATTTTCTACTCCAACATGTGCCCCAGTACATAAAAGGTCCATAAAAACATGGTTGGATAAGTTTGGTGTCAAAGAACTTCACTGACCCACACAGAGCCCTGACTGCAACCCCATCGAACACCTTTGGAATTAACTGGAACAGAGATTGCGAGCCCAGCCTTCTTGTCCAACATCAGTGCCTGACCTCACAAATGCTCTACTGGATGAATTAAAATTCCCACAGAAACACTCCAAAATCTTGTTGAAAGCCTTCTCCGAAGAGTGGAAGCTGTTATAGCTGCAAAGGAGGGACCAACTTCATATAAATGTCTATTTATTTAGAATGCAATGTCATTAAAGCCCATGTTGGTGTAATGGTCAGGTGTCCCAATACTTTTCTCCATATAGTGTATATATAGATTAGTTGTTATATTGATCCATACATTCAGTGATCTGCTTATCCACCCCTAGATTGGAGGGTTGTAAACATATTTCCTTGACATTTAAAGGTTTTGTTACAGAGAAAAAAAATGTAACAGTTCTTTAGTATACAGACAAGGTTAATTAAAAAGATCTGCCATTCATTCATTCTCCATCATTTATAACTGGAAACAGAGCAGCATGGAATTTCATATGAAATATTCACCCATCCAGTATTTTATTCTGCTATAAACACTCAATCCTTAACCAGACCTTAGTCTCGTCTTAGATTCAGAATAGCCATATACCTATCCCATGCATCCCACATGATATTAATCACTTCTGCTGGGAGGGTATTCTCCTTCTTGCTTGTTAGGAGACATTTATTTCATAAAATATGTGTATTTTATATATACATTACTGTTCAAAGGTTTGGGGTCGCTTAACTGTTTTCATCGAAAACAAGGATATTTCTAGCTGTGTAACATAATTGCAAAAGGGTTTTCTAAAGATCAATTAAACTTAAACTTGGATTAGCAAATACAGTGTGCTTTTGGAAATAGGAGTGATGGTTGTTGATAAAGGGCTTCTGTACGCCTATGAAGATATTCTATTAAAAGTCAGATGTTTCCACCAACAATTGTCATTTACAACATTAACAACCTCTACACTGTATTTCTGATCGATTTTATGTTATTTTAATGGACAAAATTAGGCATTTTTTAAAAAACGAGGACATTTTTATATTTTAGGTTTTGATTTTCTATTCAGGTCAATGCTAACCCCTCAAATTCAAAAATATTGTGCAGTTCAACAAAACCTTTGTCTGTACATAGGCTGTCTCAATAGGCAGGTAACGTAACACAGTTGCAGCTTTTCATGGACATGTCCAGCTTAAACTTGGATGTGTTAATTTGATGATGTTTTGGGATAATTTACCAAAGATATACAAAATATTGGGGGTATTTATAAATAACGGTTCTGGTGCAAAATATAAAGAGTGTTGCTATCACCTTAGAATAGCTCTATGTCCATAACATCAACTGAGCATCAATTGTGCATATAAAGAGAATGAAACTTACTACTGAAAAAGCCACACTGCGCACCATGTGGACAAGTGGAACTGCGGGAAAGCAGACAAGGATGTGGAAGTATTTTGTCATACTTGCTATGCATCAGTTCTCAGCAGCAGTATATATTGACAGCTATATTGCACAATTTGTCTGGCACATTTTATAGCAATGGGAGTTATGCTGTACCACTATCAATGTCTCAGTATATGGTGATGGGAGTTATGCTGTACAACCGTTTGTATCTGGATCATTATATAATCATAGGAGTCATGCTGTACTACCATCTGTTTCTGGATCATTGCATAATGATGGTAGTTATACTGTACTACCTCCAGTATCCAGCGTACTGTTCAATGATGGGAGTTATGCTGTAACACTGTCATTCTCTGGCTCAGTACATAATGATGGGAGTTATGCAGTGAAACCATCAGGCTCTGGCTAAATGTATAGTAAGGGGATTTATGCTGTACCACATATGTCAGGCTCACTGTGAGCTGCACTGTGTCATATCTATGTCTGGCTAACTGATGATGAGGGTTATGCTTTAACACCTGCACATGCATAATGGGGATTATAGTACACAACCTCTAGAATGCCAAAGGTTACTTAACTGGACATTGCCCCTTATGTTCCATTAAATTCATGAAAAAAACTTGCTCAGGCCCAGCCAGCACAAAATGTGAGTAAACCACTGGATTTGGGGAAATTTGTTTTACTATTATTCTTTAATTTTCTGCATTTATAATATAATTATTAACATGTTATTTATTTATCTATTTTCCTCAATATAACCTCTATAAAAATGTAGTGGGGTATCCAATTATGTCAGGTGATAGAGAGATATGGGTCCTAAGGAAGGAGTGTTCCTACTTCAACGGGACACTTGGGTGGTATGCCCTTCTCCCCAAACTCAAAATGTTAAGGTTTGCTTTCTTTCATGTTCTGCTCATGATAGGAAAGACAGGCCATGCTATAAAGGGTCAGCTGATACAAATTTACTGGTTTAATAAATCAGTCGCCTAAAGTCGACATTAGTACAGTGACATTGTCTTAACCGTGCTCTGGAACCTAATTAAAAAGTAAAAAAAAAAACAAAGGAGCGACTGCTATACTTTGCATTAATCGCTAATAAGCACATCACTGTGGAGCCAAATGAACTGAGATTCTTACAAAAATCTTAGCAGCTCCTAATTGGAATACCTTTATTATCTGTCAAAAGACTGTCACTTCTCTTGAGTTAGAAGTTTTCAAACCCTGTTTAATTATCTATTATTAGTCAGGGGCAGATTCCATTGTTAAATATTGTATTTACGCATATATTGCTAGCATTTTTATAAACTAAACTGTTTCTAATCTCTCCACACAATCCCTGGCTCTAGAAAAGATTTTTACACGATATATATCCAATCAAACTAATTTTCTGATTAAAAGCCAATAATGTCTTAACAGTTATTGATTTTGATCATTGAATTACATATTTTTTACAATATTTAATATTTTGACCGTACTTTATATGTATGGTCAATATACATAAACACTATATGGACAAAAGTATTGCGAGACAACTCTTAATTATTGAGTTAAGGTGTTTCAAGCAGATCCATTGCCACAGGTGTATAAAGCCATGTAGTCTGCATTTACAAAGATGTGTGAAATAAACTGGGTCATTCTGAAGAGCCCAGTGAATTCAAATGTGGTACTGTGGTAGGATGCCACATTGGGTATTCCTAAACTCAAGATGAATATTAGAATCTATTTGTATGTTTTCCATTAGCTTTTGTAGCTTAAAATATTTTTCAAATAAAAGTCAGAAAAAGTCATTTTTTCAATTTTTCACCATATTGTTATAGTAAATTATATTTGATCAAATTATATCTAAAAAAAGCCCTTTTTGTCCTGAATAAACAATATATACCTTGTGTTGGTACAGTAAATGAGAAAATTAAACACGAGCACCTCAGAAATGTTAAAACAGCCATTGTCATGAAAGGTACAAAAATAAAAAAACAGCTCTGTCTTTCAGGGTTAAGGACGCGTACAAACTTACGGGTTGATGACCTTCCTCCCATATTCCTTCTCCTGTTTCTGTAAGTCAAATGGTTATGTTATATGCTACTTGTTATGTCCTGTCATCCCAATGTACAGGGCTACAGAATATGATGGTGGTATATAAAACAATAAATAATAATTATTAAAATGGTTGCCAAGATTTTAGCCAATCGTCTGGCCCCAATGGCCATCCGTACAAAGTTGGGTTCGTTCTGCGCTGGGAGGCAGCAGACAATATCTGGAGCTGCACCTGATTGAGCATAGTCAGGTATTGTCAATGGAGTCTATGCTGCTCTCTCTCGACACAGAAAAAAAGAATTTGATAGGGTTGGGTGGGATTATATGTGGGCGCCCTTTCACAGATATGGGATCCCAGGAGTTCATGGGAAGGAGTCCCGGGCAAGAGCCTTGGATCTTGGTATAAGGATTCCAATAAGGATTTCCCATAAAGTAATGGCACTCGCCTGGGATGTCCCTATCACCTTTGCTATTCCCTTTATGTTTTGAACACCTTGCACAGAAAGAATGCTTGCACCAAGACATCAAATGTATAACAACTGACTTACAAGTTGAGCTTATTTCCCAATGATGTGCTCCTCACAGTGACAAAGTCCAAGATGAAATTGCTGGGCTCCCTGGCTGTAAAATAAATGAATCCAAGAGCCCTTTACCAACACACACAAAAACTCCTTGGTGAGAACATTAAGTTTAAGTGGGCATCCTCCCAGGATAAACCAACTCTTTTCTTATAAGACAACTAAAGCTCGACTTAGAAAAATGGAGACCTTACTATGTTTCCTGTCTGAGGAGGAAATGAACCCATGAGACTTTAGGGCTTTGCATTACTGTCAGGAGAAGTTTTTTAGAACCAGTTAAGTTTCAAGGAGCCACCAGCAGTTCCATCTCAAGACCTTATAATAAAAATTACAAATTGGGAAAAATGCCTGTAGGATATGCTTTTTCAGTTAATTTAATTCTGTGTAGATATTTGGTCAGAGGCTTTATAAAAGATAACGGAAAAAAGGAAACGTGTATTTGAAAATGCTACCCCATGCCTCACAAGAGACCAGTCCCTCTTTGCAACCCACAAGTGCCTATCTAGGGACATGCTGGCCACACAGGGCCGGTCACCTGGTCCAAGTTATTCAAGCAGAGCCGTGCCAACATGACCCGTAACACTGTGCCAGTACACTGTAGTAGGCAGGCACTCAGTAGGGTCATGTAGTATGATTGAATGCGGCCCCATGGTGGTAGTAGAGCAGCTCGCACAGTGTGTAAGAAGAAGCAATCCAGGCACCAGGCACGAAAAGGCAAGCACTAATTGTGAGTGTTGGGGAACCGAGGGGCCACTTGGTTATATTTAACTTCCCGGCCAAAAGGTAAGTGTAAGGTTTCTATAGTCCTTAAAGGAGAACTGTTACCATCAGCTTTTAACATAAATTATTCAGTATTTACATTGTTGAGGCTGAAATCAGCTTGTGGTCCGACCAACATTATTCAGTGGATTTCCTGTCCTGGAGTTTTCTCCCTACTCTTCAACCATCTTACAAAAACTGCCTGAACCAATCAACAACAATCAGCAGCTTCAGAATACGGCAGTGATAACAAAATGAGGAGGAATATACAGATCCTAAAAAAAAGATACTTTTCCTTTATCCTTTTAATGCATAAAAATTGCTTAGTTTACTATAAAAACAAAATTACATAGATTTATAGAACTATAAAATGTAGGATGAGGGGAAAACATGACAGGTCAGCTACACAATTGCATGCTGTGTATATAAACAATAAAATGTGTATTTTCTTATACATTTATAATATTTATTTTAATCTGTAGCTTAACTTACATTTTTGTGTTCAGTAAGCATGCAGCCACTCTAATGATTGTATTATGATACATTAATTTTTTTCAGATCCTACTTTTTAAAGGGACATTCCAGCCATTAAATGTACTTTAATGCATATAATAGCTGAGGTCCCTTTAAATTGATGTAGTGTTGCTTTTGCAAATGCATTTGCCCCCTCCCTGCCCCCTCCAGCTATAGTCCATCCAGGAGATGTGTTCAGCTGAACACATCTCTCTGCAGTTGACATACCTTCCACCAGTCAGCTCCATCGCTGGCTTCATGAATGCATGTGTGGAAAGTGCTCCCTTTGACTTCAAGAATCATCGTACAGATGAGGAGGGCAGCTGCAGCTCTGCATCTGTACTTTCCCCTTCTGGTACCTGGTTTTCTCTTTTTCTCCCAATTTGGACAATCCATATTGTAGTAGTTTCATATGCGTTGTTTGTTTGTTTTTATTTTTAGTGATTTTTCTGTTAACAATGAAAAATGCAACTTTTTACCTTTTCTACTTGTGGGAAGAAGTAGAAACATTTTATTTCTCACTTCCTTCCCTGCAATCCCCCTGCACTGATCACACTGTGATCACCAAGCAAGTCTCCATAGACTTGCAATGTGGAATGCAATGCTTGCGTCCTAATGGGCTTCTTGCCACAGGTTTTAAGGAGGTATAGGTACGTCCTAGGGGGACTTTACTAAGCCCAAAATGAAAATATACAAAAATCCCTTACCTAGCCTCGAGGTTTCAAATTCTGCCGAAGCAACTTCTTCCACCTCCATGATCTGACATTTCTTGCCATTTGCTGGATACAGAATCCCTGAATGCTTTTGTAAAACAGACAACACGAACATTTTAAGCTATTATATGTGCATAGGATAGGTAGAGTGTCCGTTTAAGTTCTTTACGAAAGTGTTGAAATAACAATATGCACGAGAAGAAATAAGACTGCTAATAATAATTAGAGTTTGTTTATAATTTATTTATTTATAAAATTAGCATGTTTCCCTACTTTTAGTAGGATCCTAGAGAGCATTCACAATACAGAATTCAAAAACTGAAACATGAATACACAAAGAAAAGATAACAATAAGATAAAAGCAACAACATTATTTAGATCTACTTTCTTTTATGCTTTTATGGAATAAGAATTAAATAATTGTAAGTGGGCCGGAGATTTCTGGAATTGTGGAGAGCTGGAGACATACTGTCTAGGCAGGTTGACATTTTTTATAAAAATGTTTATAAACGAGGCAAGATAGGTGGCAGTTAGTCTGGATTTAAATGTTTTCTGGTTCACTTTAATACATCATAACGATAGCTACTGTAGTTGTACTTAAGAACAAAGCACCGTAATGAATTATTCAAAGGGGTGAGTTTACCAAGGCTACTGCAGAAACGTATACTGTATCCTTATATTCAATAACCTTCCAAGAACAACCGATTCAAAGTGATTGCTTCAGAAATATATTTACAAGACCTTGAGGAAGATATTTCATTAAATACCGTGCCTTTTAGGCAGCATTTCTATGTGTTCTAGCTCTATTATCTAAGCCCAGTCTACTACACAAACACCCGGACCCCTTATGATGCTGCCTGTGGTGAAGAATACAGTGACTCAGTGTTAAAAGGATGCCTCAGCCACTATGCGCTTTAATGCATACGATGGTTGAGTGGTTCCTTTAAATGTATGTGCTGCCCCCTCGCAGATACATGGGGGGGATTCTGCAGAATCTGCCTTATGCATGTGCCCCTTTTCCCACCTCCAAACTATTTGCTGTGCAGCACATGTGTTTGGCCAAAGACATCTCTTGACACCTGATATACTTAGCACCCGTCAGCTCCAGCTCTGGGGGGTTTCTCTTTGGACCCCACTTGTGTGGCTCCCGCAAACTCGCATACTTTCAATGCAAACTCGGTTCAGACACTGATTGGCTAATTCGTCAGACCACTAAGGAGGCAGGGAGCTGCAGATTTTTCATAAGGTAAGTGTTTTATTTTTTTTTTGTGTTTATATTTTCTTAAACATTTTAAAGATGTTAAAATATAAAATACATTATTCTTTGGCGAGGCCGTCAGGGATATTAAACTGTCCTTTTCATTAGCAGGACTGCCAACAATGGCAACCTCCAGGTCTGCAGATAAGGAAAGTTTATTGGAACAAAAAAGAAGAATAAGTCTTGTGTTAACCTATATCACCAAACGCAACACTATATTTTATGGTCAAGGAGAAAAATATTATTTCATAGGACCTCCCCTTAAAGAAAGTCTCTATACCATAAACTCCTATTTTTCTTATTAAGGAATTTGATTTAAAAAAAACAGCGCATTTCAGCAGTTTGTACAATTTGAGTATATTTTGCTTTCATCTGATCATTTGTAAAAAAAACCTATGTATGTATGTTGATATGCATTATTTATCTATGAGAGAAGGAAAAAAGGTACATACCTTCATAAAACAATCCACACCACCGCTTCTGCATTTTTAAAAAGAGTCAAACACAGGCAGGAAAGTCCAGAGGGGTCTCGTTAGACCACCTGCAACTCTTGTGAGAGACGGCATTGGAGCTGGCTGGTGGTGAGAACGTAAGCAGAAGACATGTTCAGCTAAAACCATCTCCTGCAAGCCAAGGAGTTGAATGCTCTTATGTGTTCATTATAAAACATTCCAAATTGTATGCAGTATAATATCATTAAAGATGATAAACATGCAGTTATTATCCTCTTGAGTTGAAATTACTCAAGGAGCTGTAAAAAATTAAATATTGGAAAAATGTGATTTATTTTGGCCAAAGGTATTTTTAAAATTAATTTTAAGTGTGCAGATTGAAATGTACGTTTTATATATGATTGTTTTTACATTATTCTAGGCATAGTAATAAACAGTCTCCAATTTGTAAAATTTAGATAAGTGTTACTAGCTTGCTCAGATGAAGTGTGATAAATAAAATGAGAAATGTGGAATAGCAATGATAGAAATAAGTACAATAAGTCATGGGAATAGTTAAGGGCTTGTATGGCATAAAACATTATTGCAGATGTTAAAGAGAACAACTTAAAAAAGTAAACGCAAGATTAAGGAGAGAAAAGACCTTGCTAAAGGCAGGAAATGTAAATAAGGGTCCCTTCCTGCGTTATTACTCCAGGGCCCAAACCTCCAAACATCTTAAAAAACGGCCAGTCTGGCACACTTGTGGAGACAGGGCTGGTGCACAGATTTTGCCACTTTAGGCATATATTTTGCTGCCAGCCCCCCTTACCACTACCCCTTGTATCCCCCCTTTGTGCCTCCCTCAGCTATACCCCATCTCTTTTAATGATTGTTACCTTTACTAGAGTAGCTCATTTTGGATATTTTACAGCCCTCTCCCATTAAGCTTTTAGATCAAATAATTCAAAAAGGTTAAGTAGTAGATTTAAATTGTAAAGATTTTTCATATGCAAAACATAACATAGCAGCATTGCACATATATCAACTGGCAAAAATATTCTCAATAATAAATTACAATATAAATAAATTATATAAAACATTATATCAAATGGTTAAAATTATATATATATATTGTAATATATATATATATATATATTATTACAATATAACATCTCTCAATAAATATATATATATATTATTACAATATAACATCTCTCAATAAATACAGTACAAGAAAAATAAAATAAGTATGAGTCAATAAAATAAAATACAACAGAGCAAATTATCATAACATTACAGTGCAGCACAACATAACATTGCAAAGCTAATTACAATCAATAATGCAAGGTTCAACAGTTGATCTCTGAGCTGTTCAAGCATTGTTTCACAAAGGCTTTTGGGTCTACAAAAAATGATTTTTCTTGCTTTAGCATTAGCAAAGTCCTTCAGCAATGTTTCCAAGTCAATCTCATGAGCAATGAGCATGGCAAGACCCACCAGCCATTCTTTATTTTGAGGCTAGGGGACTGCATAAACTTTATTTGCCGGTTAGGGAGACAGCATAAGCTTTATTTTGAGGTCAGGAGACAGTATCAATTTTATTCTAAGATGAGGGGGGGCAGCATAAATTTAATTCTGAGGTTAGAGGACAGAATACATTTCAGTATGAGGTTAGGGGGGACAGCATCAGCGTTATTTAGAGGTCAGGGGGGCAGCATCACCTTTGGGGGGCAACATCATTTTTATTTAGAAAGCTGGGGGACAGCCTGTGTGTAAAAAAACTAGGTACCTTGTTGGATCCAGCAGTTCCAAATGTGTCTCCTACTGGGATTGTGCAGGGTCTAGCTAGGTCATCAGCAGGAAGAAGAAGATTTGCAACTCTTCCTAATAGATGGAGAGGGGAGGTGTTGGGAGAAAAGATTGTCCTCTACCAGATTTTAAAAAGTAAACTTGGGGGAGGAGTCATATGAGTACATATTACACGTGACCCCCCCCCCCATGGGTTGATGGTGCTTAAGTCTCCAGTCCTCCTCCTTTAAAAAATGGAGGAACTAGAGCCAGGAACTCAGAGAACTTATTTATATGAAAAGGCAACAGTCCAGCGCACTAGCTAACCGCTGCATTGCTCATTTGGGGCGGCATATGGCTTTCTAGGCGCACGCTTATTCAGTGCGTCACCTCTCTTCGCTGTGTTGGGACACAGCAGCCACCAGGGTGCAGGTCTAGCAGAGCGTAGTGGGCCCCAGTGGATCGGCACTGTAGGCTGCACCTACCTTGTGCCGACCCTGTGTCGAGGCATGGATGCAGCGGCGTGACGCACGGACATGAGGCAATGTTGTGCAACCGTGTTGTGCATGCAACTAGAAAGAAGCCTCCAGGAAGGCAATGGAGGTATAGATACGATAAGGGAGTTAGGAAGGAAGTGAGTGAGTATTTATGTATGTATGTTAGAGTGAATGTGTAGGTGTTAGCATGAGTGTCATGCCCCTCTCACCCTTACCTGCTCTCCTCAGCTGTTCTCGGTCTCTGAAGGCCTTCCAAAAGCTCCGCTGTCTATAGTAGTGCAGTAGGCCAAAACCGCGGCCTAAAGTTTCAGCAAACCTCAGGTGATGCCCAGACATCAGCATAATGTTGCACACCTGTGGAGGAGAGGTGAAGCCTGTCTCCACCATTAACTATCCACCAATAATGTTCACACACAGAAACAGTGAACCAGGTGCTGTGGAATCACTCCTCTCTGGCAACCAATCCAGTGAGGAGCTTGTTCAACACAGGGGAGGAGTAGATACCTGCAGCACTATAAAAACCCCTCAGACTGTGACCACGGCACTCCAGTGTTCCAGAACTTTGGTTCCTGTATGTTTGTGGACTCCAGATTCCCGTTCTTCTCTGCTTGCCTTGCTACAGACCCTCTATTGGATTCTCCATTACTTGACCTTTGGCTTTCCTATTGGATTACCCTGCTTATCTGTTTCCTGGCCATAGCTTGCACTACCATTTTCTCTGATCGCCGATGGCCCGACCTATTGGACTGTTCCTGACATTGTTTTGGACTACCCTCTGCTCTTACGGTCCCAATCCCAATCCTGACAATGAGTGAGTATGCGTAAGTGTGTGTTAGCATGAGTGTATATATGTAAGTGTGGTAGCATTGGTGTGGAAGTGTGTGTTAAAAGGAGTGTGCGATAGTATAAGTATGTATGTGTGTTAATATGAACCCAAAGTGTGTATGTTAGAGGGAGTGTGTGTTTGCATGAGTGGATATGCGTAAGTGTATATGCTGGCATGATTGCGTATATGTAGGTGTGTGTTAGCATAAGTGTGTATGTTTGTATAAGCATGTGTGTTGGAGTGTGTGTTAATGTACGTATATGTGTAGCATGTTTGAGTAAGTATTTGTGCCAGTGTTTATGTAAAGGGAGGCAAAGGGTCAATGGGGCCACTTTGCTTTATGTACCCCCTGGCCCAAAAGATGCAGCCCTCCCTTGCATACTCCTATGATTGAGTTTACTTGGCAAAATATATACAAGTGTACATGTACACATTTATAATTATTACATGGTATTTCCAAATCATGTGGTTACTATAGAAACATTAACCATATACAGTAAATTAAACAGCCCTTTTTTGGTGAGCTGGTATTGCTACATCTTTCATTCTTAACCGACAACTAAGGAAATAGCATTAAAAAATGAAACCCTTTAACATATGATTAGCGCTTTAAAGACTTGATCCTTTAAACATTATCATTTAAGTTTGTACAGTAGAGAAGCAAGTGTAGGAACCGAGTAGGAATAAGCAACCTTTTACATTCTGCAGAATGGGAAATGGCTGGTAATTGCCCCAAGATTTAATATTAGAAATGTCTTGAGGTCTTGAAGTTTGTTTTGCCTACTCCAGATTTCACAGGGAGGAAAGACATGCAAGGTCCCTTTCATCTTCTGACCCCACCAATCAAGTCTCATTGGAGCTGCCTTGAAACATTGTTCAATTTTCCTAAAGTGTATGTAGACCCTAAACTGAGTCCCTGTTTAAATTCAGAGCTTACCCAGCACACAGATGGGCAGCATTCTGGAGTTGTCTCACCTTTCTCCCTGATAGGGTTACTAAACCCAGTTTTGTTATTAGACCTCCAAATGGTGCCATTCTCATTTGAGTTCAATAGAGTGGAAATTGCCCCATAGCTAAGCTGGACCACTAAAGGTTGCCAATTCCTGATGACACCTCCTGTAAGGAACCTGACTGCATTAAATTTATGTTATACATTCGCCCAAGAGCTGTGCTTTCTGCTCCACTAATCCCTGTCATTCTCATACCTGTCACCAACTGCATATCCTGAGGGTTGTACAGAAGATAAGCATTTGAACGTGTTCCCTGCAGGATTAACTGCTTGGTGTGGTCATAGAGTATACAGACAGCATCAGGAGAGATTCCACCTCCTTCTCCTTTACTCCACATGTGTGCATCCTGATGATGTGCTTTGTGCCTCTTGAAAAGCAGAGTGGAACTATTCTTTGCTGTAGCTCAGACAGGCAAGGATGCAATCTGGAAGGTAAGGACCTTTGTCTTGTTTTACTGAGGCTCTGCTACTTGAGATCACTCAATGGATGTGTGGGCAAGAGAACAGTAGAGGATTTCCCAGCACATCATGAGCAGACAAAGTGAAGGTAACACATTACATGGTTTCAGAATGTATTGATTTGACGCCCTTAACATATTTGTTAAAGGAGTGCTTAATGGCAACTGGGTTTTGGATCTAAGCAAATCCAATTTTAAAGCTTCTAGTTCTAGTATAGGCGGTAACTAATCCTATACATAACAAGTAACCACACTGTAATATTAGCAGTTGATTGTCTTAAGTTTACCAATATATTTAGGGGTGCTGATGATTTTTCTTGTGCTCAGTAGTCAACAATAGTGAAGTAATAGCCACTTAACAAAGATATTACTCTTTAATATAAAATCTATGGCATATTAGCTATTTTGACATAAGTGAATAGACAGATAAATACTTATTTTTAGTTAACACTCACTGGACCCGGAAAACATTTAACTATTTATTATGAGGCTTCATTGAAAACGACCAATAACGTAGTACACTTTGTAGCTAATTTTTAAGGAGAGCCCAAACATGTTTCATTGTGGCAATGCTGGAAAATAATTTAACACAAAATAAAAGTGTTACTGTTGTGTTTGCATTTTTCCTTTGTATTGGATTTTTGTTTAACCGTTATTTATTTTTGCTTTATTAAGAGGTTAGTAGACCAGTGCAACAGCCAGCCAGCAGAAGCGGTAGAGGCTAATAAAGCAGGGAGATTTAAACATGCAGAGGACAGACATGGAACTATCATGAATCTAAATCGAAACCAAGGACTGATTATGGTTTAAGTCTTTACAGCAAGAAAAATGGTCAGGTTATATGGGACGAATGGTACTAATCTGCCGTCAAATTCTGTTTCTATTATTTTTAAAGGATAGATATGGTTGCATCCCCTTTTCAACACAATTTAAATAAACTGTACAGAGGAGTTGATTTACACACTGGCTTACAAACCACTGCACATCCCCGTGGTACAGAACGTAGGATAAGTGATTGATACCTGCTCAGCTTGTCACATGCATCAGTGTGGACATCCAGCTATAGGAGCAGATAGAAAAATAGTCTTATCGGCGCATAGTTTGATAAGCTATGGCAAAAAGATGCGTTTTGCTTTAAGTTGATTAAAAGCTGATTTGTCAAATCATAAAATATGTAGAATCATCACTTTTTAACCTTTTTAGATGCCTCCATGCTTGGAATAGTACTTAACCTATGTATAACACTACACACAATACATATACATACCCACTGCATATATATATATATATATATATATATACAGATAATTATTTAGCCTTTGCACCAGGTTATTATCACAAAAGTGTCTGGAGTCCACAATATTTTTCTCTAATTCATTTTTCTAGCAGAATTGATCAATGGTTTTATGCTCTGCTTTTAAGCCGTAAATACAGTGTACGCTGTAGAGCATTTAAAAAATGCCTTCCAGTGTTTACTAATAATCCATGTAATATTGTCCATACACCTGTCTCAATGAGAGCCGCCAGTGAGTTCCTGCTGTCTTTGTATTATTGATTTAGGTAGAGATGGGTTATGAAGGTTACAGCTACTGAGTGGTTTCTCTGCATGCTACATAATTATATATTGCCTGTATACATTGTTAAGGACAATACACTAAATTGCTTTAATGTCATTATTCCAAAAATAAATATCTACAATTACATTTTGTAGCGTTGGATAATTAGAAAAAAAAACTTTGCTGTCTTGCACAAGTGGCTGTTTACCTGCTGTCCGTCAGTGTTTATGCATTGTTGGACTGGGGTAGTTATCATTTAGCTTTCGAGAAGACTAATAGATTGTGATATAGACTTTGAAAGAACAGAGTTGACAGCCAGAAGCAGGATAGGAACTTTCTGGTAGCTCCATATACAATACCAAAGAACCAGTGATAAAACTAATGGGCTGGGGCATCGCACCGGTAGGAGAGGGAGTACACATTCTGTTCCTCGCGGCGTAAGGTTTACTCGCAGATAGACACCTTTTTTAATAGAGCACTACAACCTGGATCTCATTGAGTGCAGCCATTGAGTCGGCAGAGTGGGCAGCGGGCCAGTAACTCCCTGGTCTTCTGGAACAACTTGGAGGCTCAATGATTGCTCCTGTGGGACTCGGTGGTGGTCACGGAAGCGAGACAGCTCTTGGACCACTATTTCCATGAGAATGATCTCTCTGAATATGGCCCCACTAATGTATGGGAGGCCCATAAATGCATCTTAAGGTTTTTTTTTTTATACATAGATCTTTCCACTTAAAAAAGATCCATTCTGCAGAGATTTTTGCGCTATCCCAACAGATAACCACCATTGACCAGACCCATAAGCAGCTCGGCTGCTGGCTTTCCCATCTGATGTCTGGAATCATCTAGCAAAACTAAGGGTTTCTTTTACAAACAGCGACAATGAACCTGTTGCCCTAAATTCTGCATCTTTTCCAGACAATCCCCATCTATGTTCCACCCTCCTTTTTTCAACCACTTAATTTGTCGATGCTTAAATTCGTCTAGCGCGGGTCTCCTCCTAGGGTGCACTTTGGAAAACTGACTCTTTCTAAGCAGATGATGACCTGGCCTTCCTGATTTGCACAAATACTCCTGGGCTGCCCATTTGCTACAGGCTTTGGAGTGGTCCCTAAACTGCCATATATTTGATTCACTTAAGTGATCATCATCTCCTTATGGCAGGTAATCCAGACCTGGATTTCCTATAAATTGTATTGTAGATGGGCTTGGACCGGCAAAAAGCAAGGGGCTTAAATAACCCCACCCTTTCCCTGCTATGATCTGCCTACTTCTATTCTTGTTCCGCCCCATTTTGAACAACGCATGCTCTAATTCACACATTCTTGAAGGCTAGGGGTTATTATATGTGGTTAATAAAATGAGAACAGACACAAAGCTTTAAGCATGACATTCATGCAGATTGTATGTATAATGAGATGATGACTAAACACATACACTAGCAGATAGACAGACCCAGCTGTGCCACTGATCCAGATGTGTTAATTAATTTCTTTCACATCCATGATGTCACTGCCATCATAATAACAATTAATATTCAACACCAATTATAATATTACTACTTATACTTATACTACCTTCAAGTCGTTAAGATGGAGCAAGGAGGGCTTGACCACCTTGATACAACGTATAGCTTGTAGTTCCACCTTGGTCCAGAAGGGAATATTATTTGTGATTTGCTTGGCCTTGTGCTTGAGAGAATATATAGAGGTGAAGTAATTAAAGGAACACTCCACCCATAATATGCTCTAACGCATATGATAGGTGGGAGTCACCTTTAAATATTTTTTACAGTGTAAACACATGGATGGATTCCTCAGATCCCCTCTGTGCCTTTCCTGCCCACCAGGATCCTTGACTTGCATGAGACGTGTCCGGCCAAATCTCCTGCTTACCAGACATGCACAGTATACTCAATGCCAGCCAGCCTAATTGGTGGCTTACATGAGATTTCTCATGAGATATCTAATGTGATTCCTCCCGGGCCATCCACAGAAAGTGCGCCCATTGATTAAAGTGTGAGTGTAGGTTCCCAAACTGGTACCAAACTCAAACAGCGGAAAGGGAGGTGAATAATGTTTTTCCTACACAGTGCTTTAATTCCCATTCTTCGGTAGGGTTTGTTTAGGGCAACATTCCTTTAACATACTATCCAAATGTTCTTCTAGTTAGCATTGGAGCATACCTTCATTTATCTGTCTGAAAAAAAGATTTCGTCTTGCTTGTATATTTCACACAACTTTCTCCTGTCACTTATTCAGGTGTCACTCTAGTCAGGGCTAAGAAGCTAATTGAAAGCTGCAATTATTCCTTGTGCATCGTCACAGAATAATATTATGAGTAAAGGAGACAATTAATGATAGTATGCAATTATATTTCCTCTTATTAGTCAATGATTCATTTATTTATGGCTCCTGCCATTGTATATTCTAACACCTTTGTGTATGTTATAGCAAAGAAACGATTGGCATGCTTAGTGATATTGGTATACAATTTCCTACTTTAGCTCATTTTCCTTTTCTCCCTTCCTTCCTGGTCTATATCCGTGGTGATTTATGCTATGAATTGACGGGGTATATATGAACTTTTCTTAGCACTAGGATGTGGCCATTGCTACCAATCCTTTAGCTATAACCAGTACTTTGGATTAGAGGACTGCATTGGGAGGCGGCTCCAAGAAAGTTGCGGGCGCGGGCGGTCTTGCTGTTGCTGCGGGGGGGAGCGGGTGGTCAGGCACTGTACCTGCGGGTCCCGGTAATCCTGCGCAGTCCCGCAAGGCTGCCTTCTCGCTGCTCCCTTACAGTGTCTCCTCTCTTGCTCTGCCCAGGAACAAAACGGAGTCGCGTGATGTGACGTCACTTCCCGTGACTCCGCCTTGTTCCTGGGCAGAGCAAGAGAGGAGACGCTGTGAGGGAGCAACGAGAAGGCAGCCTTGCAGGACTGCGTGGGAACTCTGCAGTTCAGGTAAGGAGGTGGGCATAATTGGCCACAAATGTGGTAGGAGCGGGCGGGATTGGCCACAAATGTGGTGGGAGCAGGCGGGATTGGCCACAAATGTGGCGGGAGTGGAACACCCACATTGCGGGAGCGGGCAAAAAATCAGCGGGAGCGGGATTAAAAAAGCCGTCCCGCGCAGGGCTCTACTTTGGATGATATGAATACACAATGGAAGCCCACCCCTAGGGTAACTTTTGAAATAAAATTCACCCCACTGCCTCTGTTAACAATGTTCAGTTCTTGCATACTTTTTTTATTTTACGGTGGAGCTAGCTCATTTTTTAGGAGCTAAGAAAAAAAAAAAAGAACCAGAGGTTGGTGAAAATGTTCTTTCGTGCTCTAAAAATGGCAGAAAGTTCCCCGAACTTTCCCCGAAGACGAAGAAAGATCTCACTTTTCATCTCTGTGAGAAAGTACTGCATACATTAGGAGTAGAAATTTGGCACTAGATGTTAAATTGTCAAAACCATGACTACTTTGCCTATGGGTTTCAATCAGCCCCGAATAAACATGGTATAGATGTTAAGAAGCTTGTTGTGAGCACAATATAAATGCATTTAGAAAAAGTACTGATAATGGTAAAGTAACGTTAATGGTTCCCTTTATTGGAATTACAGCAAACCCTTGGCCACCTTTGAGATCGTAATCATCACAGTTGAATTGGTTGCTTACTTGTTGCTGCAGGGAAGCAATTAGAGCAGCAAATGAAACTTAGCTATTTCAACAAATTGCTTCAATCTTCAACAAAACGTTCGCAGACTTCATTTTTAATTCGCCAATTTATTAGGATATTTTAAAAGACAAACAAAGGTGGTAAAATCAAGAGCTTAAAATAATAAAATATAATGTAAGTGTATTATTAGATATATTCTTTCCACTGCCAGTTGTAAGCTTTTAAAAAAAAAAGTATCACGCAGACACCATACAGAAATGATGCTGCCATATTTAAATAATGTAATTCTTTGTGGTCCTGCGTCAGGTGTCTGTTACATAATTTAGCTTTGTTTCTTAGTGCATCCTAGGTTATTCCTAATGCTAAGTTAAATCATGCACTAACCATGGCCAACCTTATCATGCAGGCAAACTGGGCAGATACCAAGGGTGGTACTACTGTCATGCCTGGCATACGACTTGCAATCTCACAACTACAAGTAGGTTCTTAGTCCTGCCTGGCACTTGTCAAGCTGCACCGCCTGACTGCACTTCTAGTTTATCCTCCTATACTGTGCCTCTGGACCTGGCTCTGTGACTACTTACGCAGATTGTGATTTGCGGATACTTATATTTTGCAAGGCAGTGCATTCCCGGCACTTCGACTCCATTTCTGGACTAGGACAGTTGTAAGAGCCGCTGGTGTCCAGCGAATGATCACTATTGTTGACGCAAAAATAGGTGAGTTTATAGGCTTTGAAACCATGAAGTAGATATTTCTATAGAGGCCAGTGTTTACAGAGGACCTGTCTCTGCCGTCCCTAACATCTAATGGAATTCTATTTTTTAGAAGATTACATGGTCTAGTAACTGCCCATTGCCCATCCACTCTTTAAATCATGCTGTATCATCAATCATACCTAGGAACTCTCTCAGTTTGACCAGGAATTTTTTTGGATGCCCTATTTCCCGTGGTCTCGGGGTCAGTTTCTTCTTACTCTGGGCAGGGGGCAGTATTTGGTCACACCAATTCCCTGACCACTTGGCACCTACTCCTTGCCCAGTTCCCTCTCACTCCCTCCCATGTCTGGGGCTAGTGCTACTCCCATAGGTAACTACCCCACCCCATAATGAAGTTGCTCCCCCAGAAGAAGGAGAGCTCCTGGTAGTTCTCAGGTATGACATCAGTTGTTGACTTGTAATTAAAACTTGATGGTTTATGACCCTCATCTTTAATGACTACTCAAGACTGTACATATCAGAGGTGTTACTGTGTACTTTACACATATTCTCCATGTTCTCCATGTTCTTATTTTAACCATCATCTTTAATACACACAGAATACACAGAAAATAATAAGCAGAACAAATAACATTGGAATGAAGAATACTGTAAGTGCCATGGTTAACAAAATCACAGCAAGTATGCTTTGAGATCAATTTAATCAAAGGAAGAGATGCAGAGGAACAGAAGTGCTGCTTTAGTAACACAGTGTTCCTATGAAATAAAGACGCCTAGCAATTTAGTAGTACTATTTATTTCTATACTATGGCAAGTTTATTTTTCTTTTTATTTCTAAGACTATCCCTTGGTTGCAGTAACATATAATTTATGTGAAACCTTACAGGTGGCATATAATTCTCCTGCAGAAGAATTGAAGCATATGATATAAATCATTCCACATTCATTGCTGACCAAAGCCTAGGTCATGAAATGAGTCCATGTGCCTTGCTTCGTTCTGTCCGTCCTACACCCCCCCACACACACGATATTCCTTTTTAATAGGAGCTCGGAATGTTTGCTGGGTGTAATTTTTTATCTTAATTTCTACATTCCCAAAAGTCTCAAAAACGTATAAATAAAAACCAGAAAAAAACTATATAGAAATTAAACAGTTTTAATAAAACACATTCTATTTCTAAATATCTCACTCAATTGAAGGTTCAAGACACATAAAAGGTCTTATTAAAACTCTGCCTCATCCAAATCAATAACCATTTGGCCTAAAACAAGTGTCCCTTGATATAAAGTACTATGACATGGCAGATTATTAGTCAACTGGTATAATAAAAGTGTTAAGGTATCATGACATCATGCTAATGGTGCCTTTAATCTTTACTAGTGCAAGGACCATGGAGAACGCGGGAGAAGACAAGCCGAAGCTGATATGGCCTTTCGTTATGATGGGGTTTTATGGAGCTACCATGCTCAGTGGGACTTTTGTGCCGCTGGCTAAAGGTCTACATCGTTAGGCTGAAAATCCCTTATTTTATAAAGAAATCAATATTTAGTATTCTTAAAAAATATATATAATTCCACGCAAGCATGCTATACATTGCTTTAGTGCTGTACAGTATTATTGGAGCCATGCTTAATTACTTGTATTGCTTAATAACACAAGTGTGCCTGGTTCCCTGTGAATTTAGTGTTATTCTGTTCTAGAATGTAAACAGATGTACGATAAAAAGAGTGCACAAATTGTAACAGCTGCATCAGATATAAGTATTATTAACCCAGTTCTATTGCCTGAGAAATAAGAAACCTTGTTTTTCAATGCATCGAACATATCTTATGATTCCAAAAGAGTTAAAACCAAATCCATCCTCGTAGTATTTTCGTTTTTCTTTTTTGTTCTTTCTATTTAAGTGTTTTGGCTCCAGGGTGTAAATAGATTTACTGTGATAAGTTAATATATATATATATATATGTGTGCTATGTTTGCTGTAGCACCCTGGGCACAGCAGATAATAGGCAAGTGGAGAGAGAGCACATGAAGGCTCCACATATAAGCTGCAGCGGATTCACTCTTTTATGTAATTGCACTACAAGAACAGCTCATTGAATCCAAGGACAATAGAACTAATGAGAGAAATCAGCTCTCTTGACAGAGCATGCAGGTGAGGAACAGAAAAAGCGGGCTCTGAAAGAGTGTCGAGGGTGGCAGAGAATTGGGTAACTCTTACACTCCCATACTATACAGATACTCTTCTTTGCCATGTGAATAATAATAATTGCAAGCATTGCTTGAATATTTAATAACATGTTATGCATACTCATTTCTCAAATGTCATAATGGAGGAGTAAGATGAACACCCTCAAGTTCCTGGAAGGACCACGTTGATATTAGAATAACATCTACCTGTTAATCTTATATATTGTGATAAACCTGTTGCTGTTTCTGGTGACATTTCAATATCCAACATCAGAGCTGTAAGCCCTGCTCATTACTCCTTCTGCATAATGCTATTTTTCATATATTCTCTAGTAAATACAGGTTTACGGTTTAAAAGACAAAGTTGTCACGTATATATAGGGGGAGGATTATCTTATAACCAACATGTCATTTTACAGAAATTACAATGGCAATCTGGTGGAAAAATTACATTAGTTACAAGACTTCATTCGTACGAATCAATGAAAACGAGGGCTATCTCTGATGAACTGCAAAAGTTCCAGAAATTTGTCATGGTTCATCCATTTGTTGCCACATGTAGCCGCCACCATTACAAGCCGTTTTGGGGCCATTACAAGCAGATTTGGCTCTTGTTGATGAGGTAAAGTGGGAGAGACTTGTGTAGGACGATAAAAAACAATGACTGATAGGTAGAAGTAACCAAAAAAATGGGGGGTGGTATCATTGATGAAAATGGCTGAGACTGATGGGTCCAACAACCTGTTCCTGCCAGCCAAACCTGTAACTTGTGGACAAGTTATTTTGATATTATCTTTCTATCACATCATATATTATTCTTAATTGATTGAACTTTTTTATACCGTATTGGCCCGAATATAGGCTGCACTTTTTCCCCCTACTTTAAATCTTTAAAGTGGGGGTGTGACCTATATTCGGGGTCTAGCGCCGGGCAGGCAGCAGGGTTAGGATACAGATCCTCCGCAGCGGTGCAGGGGACCTGTATCCTACTCTCCGATACGCTCAGACAGCCTCCCCTGCCAGCACTTCCCATGGCACGGGAGATTGTCTAAGCGCATCGTGTAGACGTTTACCGGCAGCGGCGATGAGCGTGAACGACCTCCGATGCCGGCACGTCTGCTCTATGTGCTTTAACAATATCCCTTGCCGGGAATTCCCACGGGGAGAGTCCCGGGAAGGGAGATTGTTAAAGCACATCGTGCAGACGTGCCGGCAGCGGAGGTCGTTTACGCGCATTGCCGCAGCCGGTGAACGTCTACACGATGCGCTTAGACAATCTCCCGTGCCAGCGGAAGTGCCGGCACCGGAAGTTGTCTACGCGTGTTGCGTAGGTGTCCCCTGCCGGCCCCCCAAGACACACGGGAGTCTTCTTTGGTAAGTCGTGGGGGGGGCACATCTTGGGGGCAGAGTGGCAGCGTATCTCGGGGGGTGGGGAGGGCAGAGTGGCAGCGTATCGGGGGGGCAGAGTGGCAGTATATATCGGGTGGAGGGCAGAGTGGCAATATATATATCGGGTGGAGGGCAGAGTGGCAGCAGATCTCGGGGAAGGGCAGAGTGGCAGCAGATCTATTCTACGTTTTTTTTTTAACTAAGAAAAATTTTTCCTTAGAAAAGCACCTAACTTTTAGGGTGCGGCCTATATTCGGGTGCGGCCTATATCCGAGCCAGTACGGTATAATGAAAGGTGAGTCCAAAAGGTATAAGGGATGTCCTCCTTTGGAAACACCCCCCCGAATGTCATTCCGAATCAAAAAATGCCCCAGAATTTTATCTGAGCTGAACAGCCAGGAAACGAAATTGGTTGTCCGGAAACAAACGCAGCTAAAACAAATAAAAATTTCATCCGAATCGATTTTGCTCACCGTGTACATGTCTATTAGTTACTACAAGTTTTGGCTTTTATAAAGGATTGAACAGTAGACATGAGAAGAGGAAAGTCTGTGGACCTGTGGAGGGTCTGTGTTACCTAAGTTTGTAAATAATGAGTTCTAGGAACTTTTTTTCAATACACATTATTTTTAATTTGATAACCCAATAAGTATATGAATCAGAATTTTGATCTCAACACTAGAGAGATGGAAAATGAACTTAAACCAATATTTTAAAAATCAGAAACATAGGCAAGCTCATACTTGTCTCAGCAAGAGCCATATATTGTATTTATCCTTCCTAATATGTTAATGATTGGAAACCCTATACATAACAGACATCACTTTGAATGTGGTATCATTTTCGGGTCATTTTCTTAGATGAAGAATTTTTGGTAAATCTTTGACAACATACAGTACAGCAAAGTAAAGGATGAATTGTTATAGGTCTATCCTTTGGGTAAGAGGGAACTGTCAACCATACTGGAACCATTGTTGTTCCAATTGTCCCTTCAGTGGTTTCTGTCTGCAACAGTGAATGCCAACAGCTTTATAGCAGTTATCAACAGAAGATCAACGCAGAGCAAAGATGACACCTGCGTCACAGGATCAATATGTATCTGAGAGGGGCACTACCATATCTGGAAACTCTCCATCTTTGAAATGGAGTCTCAGGGTGAGGGGCTGCTTCCTGCTCCCCACGCAATTCCCCTCCAACACCTAACCCATTAAATGCTATCTGGGACACTCCACCAGAAGAAGGAGAGCTCCAGGTAGCTTAGCCTGGGAGGTTCTCAGGTGTGGGTACTACCATATAAGCAGGAGCTGCTTAAGGCCACCATTGGTCTAAGGGAAGCTTAGAGCATTTGAGAGGAATGAGACACACATTTCCCATAATTTTATACATATAATGTATCTTTTTAGATTAAGGTCTCTAAACACGAGAAGCCACCCCTGCCAATATCCAATATGATGGAAAGAGGACATGGAGAAAATTGTAGCTAAGCTTCCTGCCAAATGCTCAAAGTTTGTTTCTGAGTAAGATGAAATCATGTGAATAATAGGTGGTGTGAGTAATGCAAAAAAAAATTCTGTAAAAATCTCAGTGAACTTATGTCGCTCCAATGCATGAGAAGGATGATGTGGTAGTATACCATATATGCATGGGTTAAGTATATTTGTGTTAATCTATAGGATCTGTTTCATTAACCACACCGTTCACTCATTCACAGCATGTGGCTAGACCCCCACAGTATCTATTTAAAAAATCACTGCTCTAACCCCCACCTTCCAAACCATGCTATCTCTCCCACGAGGTCACAAATGTCAGAAAAATGCCATCTTTCATTATGGCTAAGTGAGAAAAGCCAGGAGGAGCAAGACAGGGGGCCTACCACTTATGGAAAATGTCATGTGTCAAACAGTTGCAAAAGCAGGACGGACTTATGTTATGTTACTTGTTCATAAATAACCAATATATCCTGCAGCATTTAATTAATTTGGCCCAAGCTTAATCAATAAATTTTGCTGAATAGCCTGAGATAGATCCAGGATAAGTAAAAGCTTGCAGTTTCCGGCCACTAATGGTCCTTTCTTAATGAATTAAGTCTTACATAGGAATGTAACACCAATGGTCAGGGAGCTCAACAGACAATCCCGGACTTCCATTTTTGTCTGTCCCCACATAAACCTGAGGGTGTGTGGCTGTGCAGGTAAATAAACTTACTACATCCATGTACTTAACGCAACGTATATGAGATTACAGCTGCCCCACTGCAGCTCAATACTACAATGTGGCAAAGTACCCTTTGTACCCAAAAAAGACTCTAATGTTAGATTTTACAGTGTCTTCTAACTGAGTTATCATTGCAGGATAATGTCGGAAGGGCCCTTTCTAAACTATTTCAAACTATTTTGAATCAGTATGAGGAGACAGAAACAAGGGGTCCCAGGGGTCGCAACCGGTATTTTTTTTTTACATAAGACCGAAACTGAAGCAGAAGATCATGGGTGTTCCTTAGTTCCAATTTTCCCAGTATGATTTATCTTCAGTGAATTCAATGTTTGCTACAGTTCAATGTTGCCTTTCCTAGGTGGACACTAATGTGATTGGTATGACCGTGCTTTCATCTACAAGAGTCTTCCAAGGCTAGCTAGAAAAAATAGCAGACGATCATGCATAGGTGAGTATTCATAGGTAACAGGAATACATTCTAAAGTTACTATTGAACTTTTTGTGGAAAATATTACATGCATATGTCTTACAGCCATAGGAGAATAACGAAAAAGATATAAAAGTACACAATATCACGAAAGGTATGTGGACCTTATGCCTATATGAGTTTGTTGGACATCCAATTCCAAAACCATGGGTATTTATATGGAGTTGTTTGCAGCTAAAACACCCTCCACTCTAATGGAAAGCCTTTCCAAAAGATTTTGGATTGTGTCTAATAAAATTTTTGCCCAATCAGCCAAAAGAGTATTTGTGATGTTGGAAAATAATGCTTGGCACGCAATTGGTGTTCCAATTCATCACAAAGGCATTCAATGGGGTTATGGTTATGGCTTTGTGAAGGTCACTCAAGCTCTTTAGCAGCATGCCCTGGGCAGGCAAGTAGTTTTTGGTCATGCCCCTTCCCAATTCATTTAAGGCTGCCTGGGTCTGGCCCTGCCACCACATCCAGTTAACCAACACCATGAATCCACTCCTTCTGAAGAGGAAAAACTATGAGTAACCTCCACAATCTACACTGGGAAATTCTCTGGTATGGTGATGCATTAGATCTGTAAAAAAAAGGTGATATGTATACTGAGGCTTGTGAAAGTCCTTATTATATTTGGGACATTTAGTAAAACCAAGATTGTTGAGTATTAACCATATTAACCTGCCAATTTCACTTAAAACATTTACAAGTTCAAACAGTCTGGCAGTCTGATGATGTGTAACAGCTATTTAGTTATACCATACACAGAAATCAATATTCTGCCTCAGAGGTTCTTTTTCAAGACTTCATTCGTGTCGTAAGGTTTGTGCCTCTCCGTTGGGTTTTGTTGACTGTTCTGTAAATTCTCGATGTGTGAAAGCTGGGGGAACCCAGCCATAATATAACCCTGTAAAGAAAAATCAAATAGTTTATGAGATATGAGCAGGATCGTTTAAACTCCTCTATAAAAATCCTTTATAAATGTCTGCATGTCCGTGTTCTTGCTTGGGGTACATTCAAATGTGTTTTCTGGGATTTACAACTCACAGGATGCCAGAGGCTGGCATTCATTAATCTTTGAGACATTGTAACAGTAAACCAGTGAAACTAATTTTCCTAGAGCCCTTTGAGGCTTCCCCTGCTGATATCCTACACTTATTCTGTAAATGAATCTAAAATCTTTTCACACCTTTTCATAAAGGTGTTTGTGTGTGTTATCACATCCACTGAAGATAATTAAATACAGTAGTATTAGTGCAGATGCAATATTCCCTGCAGGTATCTTTAATTTCCTTTCATCTTTTTTTTTAACCAATTCCGATTACAAGAAGTCTCATCCTAATATAACACTCTTAGGATTTAGCTTATATGTAAGATTAGACCTATATGTTTCTACAGGCTCCTGGTGTATGAGAGTAGGAGATATATAAAAGAGGTCATGTCATTATGTCTGAATTGATGGTCAAAACAAATGTAATTAAGATGCTCCAACAACACAACATATTGCTGGTAAGATTTGATTAACCTTTCGGGGCCACTAGGCAAATGGATTTTGACCCCACTAAAAAACACCCCGTATTTCTCCAACATCTGTGTGAGTGACTGCTAATGTTGTGGATGGGACACTGTACAAGCTGTTCAGCTCTGAAGACACCAATTGCAGACCTGACAGTATGTTTTTGATAAATTGGACAATTCTCTTGGTGGGTATGTGGATAACAATACTTTAAAACTTTGCATTGCTTTTTATAAATAACCCACACTGGGGTTTTCTAAACAAATACTAATAACATAAATGAGTGGTTGATAATTTAGCGAAATTGATTATTTCCTGTTACCAGGGCCAAGCCTAGGATCACTGATGCCTAGGTGCAAAAATTATTGTGGCGCCCCAGGTGGGTGTGGCAATATTGCTAATCCCTCCCCTTAATAAATATAACACCTCTTTAACCACACCTATTTTCTATGGCAACCACTCCACCTCTTTGGGCCCCCCGACTCCACCATGTAACATGTCACTCACTTCCCACAGTGCCGGTTTTGCACGTAAACAGTTCATCAGTGTCATATTTACCCCCAAACTGCTTGTCAGTGATATCTTTTTCATGAGCATCCGCTCGCCTCCACTCTCCCTCCTCAGCAAAGCCCTGTCTGCTACTTAATCCTTAGTCTTTAGTTGAAAAAGTTTTGAAGTTTGAAAATAATTAGGCGATAAGAAAGTTGACATTATGATCTATATAATTAGATATATATATATATTCCATGTACTGTTATATTTTATGCCAATTTTTAGACTGTATTTTCTTCTGTCCTTAGGTGTAATAAAAGTGACATCTGAATATTAAGTATATGATGGGAACTTTAAAGCAAAGCAACATAACAGAAGACCTGGTCTTAAGAGGATGGCATTCAAAAAGTATTACCCAACCAATTCAGAATCCTGGCTCCAGTAGTCTTATGATGGACAGTACCAAGATACTTGGAGTCCAAGTCATCCTCATTGCTGCTTACTCTTTGATTATACTTCTTGGTCTAATTGGCAACTCCCTGGTTATTTACATGATCGTGAAATACAAAAACATGAGGACTGTTACTAACCTTTTCATTGCCAATCTAGCAGTTGCCGATCTTATGGTAGACAGCCTCTGTTTGCCATTTACTCTAGTCTACACACTACAAGACGAGTGGAAATTTGGATTGGTCTTATGCCATTTGTTTCCTTACGCTCAGGCTATGAGTGTCAATGTCTCCACACTTACCTTAATAGTCATTGCCTTAGATAGATATTGGTGTATTGTCTTCCACCTAAACAGCCGGATCTCTAAGAATTTCAGTGTTTTAATTATAACAGTTACTTGGTTGGCAGCTGCCATCTTTGCTATTCCATTGGCTGTTTTTCGAGAATATAGGTATGAGGACTTGCCATCCATCAACTTAAAGATTGCAGTATGCACTGAAAAGTGGCCCTCAAACAACAGTAGGGATGCAATTATTTATAGTTTATCCATGCTTGTTCTTCAGTATGTTTTGCCCCTTGCTGTCATCTGTTATGCCTATGTCAGAATTTGGTTGAAGCTGAAGAATCACATCAGCCCAACACCCAGAAGTGACAACCACCAGAGAAGAAGGAACACTACCAAGATGCTGGTAATGATGGTGGTCGTGTTTGCAGTTTGCTGGCTTCCATTCCATGTCTTCCAGTTGGCAATTGACCTGGATTGGGCATTGGTCTTTCATGAATATAAGCTTCTTTACACTATTTTTCACGTGATTGCAATGTGTTCAACATTTGCCAATCCTTTGCTTTACGGTTGGATGAATAAAAACTACAGGAATGGATTCCTAATGGTTTTTGGTTGTAAGAACAAGCTGAAGAACTGCCAAGCTGAGGGATCACTCCGAGGACATTCCTATACTTTCCGCGCTACAACGTTTCATGGAAGCTTCCGCAATGCTGGTGAAAATGGACAGCCACCCACAGAGGTCTAACTGTAACAAGAGGCCATGGTTTTTATTTGCTGTTTTGTGACTGTACTTAATAAATGAGACTTATGTTCTTTAAGAAGTTATGAATGTTTTTTAAGAAAGTGGTACGTAACAAAGTATTGTTTTGATAGACAAATTAGCCAATTAAAAGAGCATTATTAGGAAAAAAAACGAATCCACGGCTTGTGTGAAATCAAAACTGAAACATTGTAAAATAGTTTAGACACCTGTAAATAACATCATTCTAATACAGTATTAAGTTTCATAATAATGAAAAAGAAGAAAAAAGTGCTGTGCAGAAAAAAGTGCTCATAAAAACAGAGATTGCACCTACTTCTCAAACACAAATAATAAACCCAAATAATTAATATTGGGTGAGCAATTCAAAATACAGATTCCAACATCAATATCACTATACAATGTCCTCCACTAATACTGCCCCCTTGGTAAATATGAGCAATGTGAAAAATTGTCTTTATAGTTTACCCTTTTGATATTTTCTTCTAAAGATACACAAAAATACTCTGATCTCATGGATAAACCTGTATTGCTTTATCTTAAAAAAATAATTAAAATGATTACTATGTATTTTGAATTGCTCACCCTATATTGATCATTTAGGTTTATACAGTATTGCAAGGTCACAAAAACCCATCCTTTGGTGATGTAGTTTTAGAACTTTCATGCTTTACCTGACAATGAATATGAGATAAAGGTTACCGTTTCATTATGCAAAGCCCCAAAATAAATGAACAAGCAGAACAAGCTGGTGTGGGCTTGGGACAGGCTCAAACCTATCTTCTGAATTGGCCTGGTCAGTTAGGAGCCGAACCAACTAAACCACCTTCTACCTCAATGTTGCGGATGGAACTATGCATCCTCTCACTAGCAAACCGTGGAACTTTCCAGTGCTGGTCCCCATAGGTCTCACTGGTGGGGAGGAAGCATGGGTTTTAGCTGAGAAGGTGTGACCAGACATGTGTTAGTGCGGAGATTGCCCTCAACAGCTGAGGATACACAAAATTCCAAACCTGTTACCCTTAAGGAATGGTACTGTGCTGCCCTGTTTTTAAGTTTTGGAGAGGTGGGGAAGTTCTGAATTTGCTAAAGGATATTTCCAAAGTGCTAGTGCAATATGAACATACTGATTTCCCATAAGTTTCAATGCTACCGAAACCCGAAGTTTTAAGACACTATTACCATATTATCACTTTTTACCAAAGCTTTTATTGTGCTTTCTACTGTTGAACAATAGAAATGCTATCATTTCAAACAAACATTATGCATTCCTTAAGTCAGGTGGGCTGTTAAACCAATGGAGGTCTGGGCTGCAACAAGTTTGTGCTATTGTAGCTCTCATGTGGACATCTTGCAATGCTGTGCAGCTGAGGGCAACAAGTTGTCTCTTTGGGTAAGGTGGGAAAGTGGCCATGCCTCTGGTCCATTGACTTTCAACACAGGCCTTCCCCTCCCCTTGCCAAACCCCCCAACATAGGTGTCTAATGTGGACACCTGAAATGTTAGTGGTATGCATTAATATACAGTTAGCACATTGTTAAACATAAGCTTGTTTGAGCAGGGCTTCCCTCTTGTTTTGCTGTAGTTGATATGTTCTGCTTTTCCTCTTGTACAGTGCTGCATCATTTGATGCAGTGTGTGGCGTGTGGTCTAAGCACTGACAGACTGACCCCCCACCCCTTCAACCTCCGCAGCAATGCTGGCAGCACTCATACGTCTATTTCCCAAAGACAACTTCTGGATATGACGCTGAGCACAGGCACTCAACTTCTTTGGTCAACCATGGCGAGGCCTGTTCTGAGTGGAACCTGTCCTGTGAAACCGCTGTATGGTGTTGCCCACTGTGCTGCAGCTCAGTTTCAGGGTTTTGCCAATCTTCTTATAGCCTAGGTCATCTTTATGTAGAGCAACAATTATTTTTTCAGCTCCTCAGAGAGTTCTTTGCCATGAGCTGCCATGTTGGACTTCCAGTGACCAGTATGAGAGAGTGTGAGAGTGATACCACACCTGCTCCCCATTCACACCTGAGACCTTGTAACACTAACGAGTCACATGACTAATGGCTAATTGGGCCCAATTTGGACATTTCTACTTAGGAGTGTGGAAAGTTCCACTTTTGTTGCCAAGGTTTAGACATTAACGGCTGTGTGTTGAGTTATTCTGATGGGAAAAGCAAATTTACACTGTTATACAGGCTGTACACTCACTACTTTACATTGTAGCAGAGGGTCATTTCTTCAGTGCTGTCACATGAAAAGATGTAATAAAATATTTACAAAAATGTGAGGGGGGTACTCACTTTTGTGAGATACTGTATATAAATCAATAAATAAATGAAGGTTTTACCTTATTTAGGAAGGCTTTACCTTATATAGGAAGGGCTGGAGCCTTGCTCTACAGACTTAACCCCTTAAGGACAATGGGCGGTCCCTAAACCCATTGAAAACAATGCATTTTGAGCCCGAACATGTACGGGCTTTGTCATTAAGGGGTTAATAAATATGACAACGGATCTTCTCCATATGTATACATACCACTTTGCTTTTATTCTTCATTTGAATTATGGTATAGTTCAGTAGCAGTAGGCTGATCTGACAGTAATACTTTATTTTTTGCTTACGCCAGTGTGTACAATTTAATAAACATATTTGTTAAATCCAAAAGGAATTTTTGGATTTTTAAGCGTCAATTTTATTCTGTTGTATATACTTTTATTTTCAGTATTGGTGATATTTATTAGAATTTCTCGGTAAGTGCCCCATTTTTTAAGTTTGCTGCTTTCTTCAATAAGAAAGAAAATCATTTTCTACACATTGGTTTTAAATTTCCTGATTTGACAAAGGAAGAAGATTGACAAGATGATGTTTGAGCTTTTATTGTCTTCATCTACACGAGTGCAATACTTTAATTATATAGCCCTTCTTATATTGAACCTTTACACTATATAAGGTTTTTATTTTTGGTGGAGTATATTACAGTAGCACAAAAGAAGATTTTGCTTCTAAAGACACCTATGTGAGTGCAACATTTAAAGCACATTATCCTTGTTTATGGAACCACTACACTATATAGAGAATATACAGTATGTTTTCTGTTTTTTATGGTTCCACACTCTTCAGGTTGACTGAAGAAAAATCCATCACTATATATGAGTGCAAACATTGCAACTTATAATATATATATATATATAGAAATAGACATATAATCAAACAGTAATAAAGCCTGCACTCACGGTCTTCAATAGTACTTAGCTTTTATTGCAAGATGCTAAAATATCGATATTTCAGTCCAACTTGTGGACTTTCATCAGGACAAGCAATTAAACAGGTGCAAAATGAATCTTTGAATGCCCTGTAGTAAAGGGAAGGACTTACCCCTATTCCACACTTTGTGCACAGAATATATTATATATTGTATACACTCTTCTAGGTATGGTAGTGTGAAGGGCAGCTTTAGATGCCTAATGCTCCTATTAACCCAATGGTAAATCTGACTGAATTGAAAGATGCAGGAAAGGTAAGGAGGTATGGGAGGCAGGAGGTATGTATGTTTGTATGTGAGCATGGATGTATATGTATAAGTGTATGTGAGCATGGATGTCAAGTTTATGTATTATCCACCTAGATTGTAAGTTCCCACGGGAACAGGGCCCTCCATTGCTCTTGTATCTGTATGTCAATTGCTGTATTGTACTTGTTGTCATCTTGTACAGCGCTGCAGAATCTGTTGGCACTTTATAAATAAAGTATAATAATAATAATGTGGGAAGGGATGTCTATGAATAACTTTATGTTACCATGAATGTAGAAGTATAAGAGTGTGTGAGCATGGATGTGGATGTGTAAGTGTGAGCATAGATATGTGTGTGATGCAGCGTGTGTTAGCATGAGTAGTATCAGAGGGCTTGAGTGTGTGTTAGAATAAGTATGTGTAAATTTGTGTAATTGTGTTATACTGTATGTGTGCCATAATGTATGTTTAAGGGGGCAAGGGGCAGTGATGGCACAAAGAAGCTGTTTGGGGGCAAGGATGGAACAGATAAGCTGTTTGGGGGCACTGACAAGCTGGAGCAAAGATTGCACGGGCAGGCTGTATGGGGCACTGATAAGCTGCTTAGGGCAAATATGGCACTCACAAGCTGTTTGGGTGCAAATGTGACACTGTGGGACATGTTGCTTGGTGAACTTTGGGGGCCCTAGGGCAAGTTTCACACCGGGCCCTGCAGTTTCTTGATGTGCCTTGACTGCATTTAGATACAAAAGTGTAAAATTCAGCAAAGTAGGTATAACATTATTATTATAACTGAGCTAATGTCCTTTAAAATACAATTTTATTACAGCGTATGTAACAGGCTTGAAAGAATAATGAATTCATAAACAAATGGCTTTTATCTTGGTGCTGTAGACATTCTCCTTGCTCTAATACATCTGTGCTCACGTGGACTGCAAGTAATGATTTCATGGCATTTAAACACACTCTACACCCAAGCCTACGAAAATGCAAGATATGGAATGTACAAACTATGTTATCTGTTGAGAACACCTTTCCCTGTTCCTGCTGCTCTAAATGATCTCACCAGCTGCTGCTAAGGGAGAACAAGTGGACAAGACCCACCATGATTTTTTATTCCCTAGAAGAGCTTTTCCTGTTGCAAAATATCTCTATGATGAATGAGCTGTTACACACATAAATATATTTTTATTTTTCTATGTATGTGTGCTATGCCTATTTTTTCTAGTAGTTACTGCGGTGTTGCTGAGAAATTTGACTTTTTTTTACTGTAAACGTTGCACTACCTTTCTCAAATGTGCAGAAGCATAAAACATAATCAAAATAATAATAAAAAAAATGTCATGTGGACATAGCATGTAATTTTGGCTAGCTGTTGAAATCCTTACACAAATCTCTATTTACCCTTTCTCTCATGTGTTTCAAGGTTCTGTTGTCTCTCATGTATTTCTCTTCCTTCCCCATCTTTCCTTCTTAATTCTTCTCTCCTTTCTTGTAGCTCGAGCCCATTCTCTCCTTTCTTCCCTTTCTTTTTTGTGCCTCCAATAACCTAAACATTTTAATGTCCCCAGTAAAACCACACATATGACCATGCCTTACCATTTGACCAGGTGCAAGCTTTAAAAAAGTGTCTGTGAAAGGTGGCAACCCCAGTATCCTGGAAGAGAGTGGTATTTGGTCACACTCACTGCTTGCCCAGGTCCTGCTTACTTCTCAGCTATTCCCCAACTACTTTAGTTTAGCTTAGGCTTTAAAAGTCTGTTTGAGGATCTACGCACCTCCAGAAACAATCTACTGGAGCATCAAACATCCACATCCAGGATATCCAACAGCTGCATCCAGGAGCTTGGCCAAACAGGTATTTGACATTACAAACCAAAAGAAGACAGTCGTCTTAATTTGGTAAATTCATAAAAACAAATCCTTTATTGAGAATTAATTTGTTCTTCGGCACACGTGTAAAGGCTCTCTTCATTTGGTTTTTACACTACACTCCGGGTGGCCAGGAAGTTCCCAAGTATGTACATTCCCTCCATTCACCTCTTAATATAACGAGCCTGGTAGTACCAATACTAGAGCAATCTGGAAGGGGCCTCTAAAGCCATGATAAACGTTTCTGTTTCTCTTACTCTTACTTGCTGCTTCTGTATTAGCGACTTAGCTTTATTGCTATGGAGATTAATGTGAAACGCTGGTATTTTCATTCCAATCTCCTCTTCAATTATTGAATCTAATCGAATTCTCACAAGTAACAGAAAATCATAATGACATTCTTCAAGGGAATATGCCTGGTCAAGCCCAGCGTGTGTCCACTAGATTAGATTTTGAACTGTTACACATATACTGCAATCACTATATATATGTGTTATCCAGAGTCCAGGGGTGGCAGGCAGAGGCGCATCTACTGAAAATAGTGCCTATGGCAATCACTGAAATTGCACCCCTGTCCAAATATCTAAAACCCATTTATTAGCCCCTGCTGCCGATATATATATATATAAATATTAGTCCCTGCTGCACCCAGATAACACACATAAGATTTGCCATCTTTGTCCCCAAATAGCCGAGCACAAGTCAACTTTGTCCCCAAACAGTCCGGCCTGTGACATCTTTGTCAAATATACACCCTGCCTGTGCCATCTTGGTCCCCAAGGCTCAAACCTCCTGCTAGTGCCATCTTTGCCCTTCCACGATTATACATCTATGATACACAAACACTTTTACAGTCACTCCCTAATTCACACTTTAATTCAGACAACTCATCCACACATTAACTCATGCGCTCCCTCATTCAGACAATTCATCCACACATTAACTCATGCTCTCCCTCATTCAGACAATTCATCCACACATTAACTCATGCTCTCCCTCATTCAGACAATTCATCCACACATTAACTCATGCTCTCCCTCATTCAGACAATTCATCCACATATTAACTCATGCTCTCCCTCATTCAGACAACTCATCCCCACATTAACTCATGCTCTCCCTCATTCAGATAACTCATGCTCTCCCTCATTAAGACAATTCATCCACATATTAACTCATGCTTTCCCTCATTCAGACAACTCATCCACATATTAACTCATGCTCTCCCTCATACAGACAACTCATCCTCATTCAGACAACTCATGCTCTCCCTCATTTACTCAATACATCCACACATTAATTCACACTCTTTACTAATATCTACCCCCTCTCCTTCCCTTATCACTTTCTAACCCCTCCCTTTCCCTTATCACTAACCCCTCTCCTTCCTGCACATTATATATACATACATACATACATACACACACACATACATACACTGTAGTAAGGTACCTCTTAGGACACTTCTAGAGCAGTGGGGACAGCAGGAGAGCCAATATGTTTCCAGGCTTTTATTGTACCAAATCAATCAAACACAAAAGGAAAACCTACTCCTATTTAGGAGGCTTACTGTACAGTAGTCTTCCCTGACTAACAAAGAACTGGCCAGCTAAGCTGGTTTCCAGTATAAAATAAAACAGAATATACTTCTAACGGATTCCCAAAATTAATCTCTCCTACTAGCCCACCTTGTAGCACACTGGAAATCAGGTACACCTCCTGTTCCTTCCAAGACGTAAACCAATGCATGCAGATTGAACCCACAGGACTTACCTCACACCCAGATTGCACTCACAGTGATCTCCTCTCAGAGCCTAAGGTTGCCTCTTGATCCTCCCCTTTGTCATGATCTTAGCTATCCCTCTGCTCTTTTGCGCTCCTCTTCTTTCCCTTTATCTCCATATATCCCCCAGCTCTTCCTTTTTTTTGCTCTCCACTTCTCTCTGTTTCCCCTTCTCATTGTTTCTCCTCCTCTTTCTTCCCTTTCTTTTTTTATCTCTCTTTGTTTTTCATTGTCATCCTGCCTTTTTTCTTTATCTCTCATTCTCTCTCTCCTTTCTCTTTTCCTTTTTATCATTCCTTCTCCATTTCTCTCCTTTTTCTCCCTACCTCTACCTTTTCTCTTTTATCGACCCCTCTTTCATTCGATTCTCCTTTCTCATGATATCGCCTTTTTATTTATCTCTCTTCCATTTTTCTTTATCTCTCCTCTGATCCCACTTTATCTCTCCCTTTTCTCTCTATCTTCCACTTCTCATTATCTCTCTGCTTCTCATTATCCCTTATGCTCATTATTTCTCCCATGTCTGCCTATCTCTCTCCTTTCTCCTCATCTCTCATTATCTCCTCACAGTTAATTTAAAGGCTTCTCTAGACACCTCTGGACATTGATGAGGCACCTGTGTGGCAGGTGGGGCTCCTCAACCCTAAGGTTTGGTCCAAGCGTGCACATGACTTGGTTCTGATGGTGAAAGGGTTAAATTCCAATATCTGTTAAACAGTTATTTCCCAAAGACGGCACAGGCCCCCTCAGGCACAAGATTCCTTTCTTTAATAATTAACCCCTTAATGACAAAGCCGTACATGTACGGGCTCAAAATTCATTTTTCAATGGGTTTAGGGACTGCCCATTATCCTTAAGGAATTAAACATATATATGGCTAGATTCATATGGAAGGGAGGAAAACCCAGAATACCCAAACTTATGCTTCCGAAGGAGAAGGGAGTTTTTGGATTGGCTAAAATGAAATAGCGGGCCTAGCAGGAGTGCCAGGAGACTGGATAACCCAGACCTCAATTTACACAGAATGATTGAGGGACCAGCAATTTGTGCCATATGATAACGTAACCTGCAAATACCAGTGCATTGTAGAACAAACCCGCTGATGTATAGTACCATTCAGGCGTGGCAGAAGTTAACCTCATATCAGAAACTTTAAAGATACATTTCCAGCATTGAGTGGCGGATGGCAGATTCATTTTATGGGAGTAGTTATGTGTACACTCGGTGGGTCACTTGGTACATCAAATCACCCGCAGCGTGAACCCCTTCTTAATACTACAGGCAAACTGTCACCTTCCTAATAGCCATATCTGGCCCTACCTCCACGCAAAACATTACTGAAATGTCACATTAAACTCTGTCAGAGATGATCTGTCCAATAACCCAAAGTTTTATCAATACTTTAGAGACTTTACTATCCTGTACAGAAATCAGCTGGAGTTTAATCTTCTTCATATAATCCACAATCCAGAACTGCCCCCAAATGTGTTTTTAAACTCAATTTAATTAATACTGTGAGAGCAATGTCTTATTTTTTAGCTACAGACACAGCAATGGAAATTATAATCAGAATCGAAACACAGCTTTAATTTTACTTGCCTCTCCGCATGATATTAATAGTGAATCTAAATGCGTGTTTCACCATTTATCAGGAAATTGTAGTAATTATAAAATATAAAGCAAGTTGTTGTAGGACCTGCAGGCCACATCTCTTCACAGCAGGGAACAAACTAATATCTGAAATACAAATAGCAAAGGACATACATTTTAATTTTGAATCATTGTTTAATACTAAAATCGACAACTCTCAATTAAAAAAAAAAAGCTTCCAAGAGGGTTTTGTTCACTGAACAGAAAGTTGCTGGTGAGTTTCAGGGAGATGAAAAATCCAACCTCTTAACTATAGAGTATGTAGCACCAACCCAGAGCATTTCACCTGTAGATAGGTAGAACAGAAGATGGATTAGAAAATAAGGGATGCTGTCATTGAGATGTCTTGAGATGGCAGGGCATGGGAAACTGGTGTTAGTGTTATTGGGGTGGTCTACAAGCAAAGGCTTGCCCAGGTCCTCCTTGATAACTAATGCACTATTCCACCTATTCTGCTGAATTAAGCGCTTTTGTAACTAAATGCAGCATTTTCACCTAGTACTGTTATATGCAACAGCCCATTCCAGAAATATTTTTAATCATGTCAAATTTTTGTCAGATTCACAATTCGACATAAAAAGCAGGCATTGAAAGGTTGTCTTACCTGGGAGCTTTCCAGGGTAGGCTACCAGGAGCTCACACTTATGTGGGGAGTGGGCCAGCTATTTTTAGTGGTTGGGAGTAGGTACTGCCTAAAGCCGCTCCCTTACCTGTAGAAAGACGAAATTGGCTTCACCCGGAGACTTCAGGTAAAACACAGAGAGGACCCAGGTATAGTTCTTGTCTCAACCCAATACACTACACAAACACACTGACTCCTTATCATACTGAATATACACA
This sequence comes from Sceloporus occidentalis, assembly GCA_023333645.1. Taxonomy (NCBI): domain Eukaryota; kingdom Metazoa; phylum Chordata; class Lepidosauria; order Squamata; family Phrynosomatidae; genus Sceloporus; species Sceloporus occidentalis. Next base: position 764,434 of record JALMGF010000036.1, on the reverse strand, counting down.
ACAAATAGGTAGTGTGTCAGCAAGTTTCCAAAATTTTGGGATCATGGACAAAATTCATGCTTTATTAATGAAATGTATAGAAAGAGATCTTCTATATCTGCCAAAGGCTACATCACTGTGATGAAGTAAGGCCTGGAAATAGGGGTTCATCTACCTGATGAATTACCGCCATGACCTTATGCCAAAATGGGTGTATGAGAAGGCACGTCCACCACAGGTGGTTATAGAATCCCACATCAGAGCGGCATCTTCAAAATTTAGGAGGAATTTGCGGTAAAAGGGATGAAGATCTGCAGGGACTTTGTACCAAGGAGTTAACAACTTAAAAGCAGATTCTTGGATTTTACTACATACTGTACCTGTGTGTTTTCAATAAAATGTTATTCTATTGTTCCCGAAAGGGGTTTAAGGGCATCACCCTGTGGAACCTGGTAAATTCTCAGTGAAAGTAGATTTGGAAGTAAGAGTTTTCATGCGGCTCACATCCAAGCCAGGATTGAAGTCTGTGTTATTTGTGATTGGGAGAATAGGACAAGGGGAGCGAGTAAGACATTTTTGGAGAAGAGTCTTTTGAGAATTTTGAGAGTGGGAACTATAGTGGGATGACCGACAGTAGCAGGACTACTATACTGTTCCAGTAACCACGGAATAGATGAAATATGTTAGGGAAAAGGGTACTTTCAATTTTGACCCACTGCTTAGGAGCATTTTGAGACCACTCAACTATATGCCTCAAATGTCCGGCAGTCCAATACAACTGAAAGGCTGAGATGCCCGTTCTTCCGATCTGACGCACATCGTGGATCCCTCTAGTCGCTTGTGTAATTATCAATATCATCTCCTGCTTCGCAGGCAGTGACTTCAATGCTTCTCGCCATGAGCTGTCACTCATTGCAGGAGGCTCAGAATGAAGGCCTGTGTTGTATTTCTCTCTTTACGGTACAATAAATTGTCACATCTTCATACACAAATATAAAAAAATGGTAATTTAAAAGTGGAATAAACAGAAGCTTTTCTGAGAGCATTTCTTAGACTGTTTATATTCTTCATTGTACATTCTTTGTTCTTGACATAATACTTCATTGCGTTTACAATAGCAAATACCTAACAATATCACTTGGCTGCTTAAGTCTTCACTGGTGCCATTTTAAAATTAGCATCGAGAGACTCTTAGAATGTTTTTGGACAAAATAAATATCTACTTAATCTTAGTCTACAAAGAACGATACGTGGCCACCTAATGTGTAAAAGTCTATTTTTTTTAAACACCTTAATATTAACCATTTACAGTTGATCTGTAATAAGAAATAAAGAACAATAAAGTCCCTCATGAAACAATAACAATACTGTTCTGTTAACTTAAATGCTGTACAAATAAGGAATAAAATGAAAAGTTATGAAATTTGTGTTGTTTTCTAGAATATATAGTCCCAATACATATTTCTGTATTAGACTATCTTGATTCAAGTGACCTTGATATTCATAAGGCATCTTGTTTGTGCAAGATTTTTTTTTTTCACTTGAAAATTTTTTATTGAGACATCCACAGTTGACAGAAATGGAATACAGTCACAGATCATCCGAACAGCAGATATCGGAGTCAACGGTACAATGTACAAAGAAATACAAACAAAATGTACAGCATTTATAACATGTACCAGGACATCTCAAATATTTTTACTTTTAGAATGTAATGAACAAACTAAATAAGACATACTCTGGCAGGGTAGAGAAAGAAAAGAGAGAGCAGAAGAAGAGAGAGAAAAAAAAAAAAGGAGAATCCTAGTCGGCAGTAGTCGCCCTCACAAGCCAAGGAGTACGCATAGTGCACAGGACATGGCCCTGTGGGGTTGGACAGAATGTGTGTGTGTAATATGCATCCCAACTTTCCCAGGTGGATTGGAAGATGTGTGTGGTATTAGTGGCTGAGTGAGCCATGTACTCATAGGTACGAGTCGTGATGGAATATAGAACGTCTTGAATTGTAGGGGGAGAAGTCTCCTTCCATTTGCGGGCTATACAGATCTTAGCTGCATTCAACACGTGTGCTAGGAGTTTTCTATGTGTATGTCGTAAAGATCGGGGAAACATGTCTAAAAGAGCTACCTCAACCACCTGCTCCACCGGGTTGGCAAGCAAGGTAGTAATAAGAGTAAAAACGTCTGCCCAGAAGGGACAGAGCACCGGGCATCTCCACCAGATGTGTAACATCGTACCAACCTCACCACAACCTCTCCAGCATAGAGAGGAGGCTGAAGGAAACATGGTAGCTAGCTTGGAGGGCACAAAATACCAGCGGAACATAACCTTGCGATTAGTTTCAAAGTGCGCGACGTTCTTAGAGACCCCCTGGAAGGCAGAGAGCGTGATACCACACCTGAACATCATATGTGAATCCAATCTCCTTCTCCCATTGCAACATGTACGGGAGCTTGACCTGTGTTTGTGCAAGATTTAATATGCTTATCGGAGTTACAAATTTCCTTTTGAGACATATACAGACATGCTGTATACTTAAGAGCTTCTTAATGCTGTAGTTCAAAAGCTTAGATGAAGCAGCACACTTGCACATCACACTACGAATCGATGTTAACAGCTGGATACTAGCACAGCTCATACCCCCAAAACAGAAAAGAAAATTCATTTATGGAAGTACTGAAGTGCTTTCTGGAACATTATACGGAAACAGCTGTATTTACACATGTTTGCATAGCTAGAATTATTTTTTCATTTTTCATTTACTATCATTTGCTTTTGGTATTTAATTCAAAAGAACTGTGAAAAAATAAAAAGTAAAAAAATAAGATAAAGATATGCAGCAAAATAAAAAAAAATGTCAAATTTTTTCCAGAGGGCAGCATTTTTAGGTGGCCATTGCTGCAAGTTTATAAGTGTTTGTGAGCATGCATGAATGTATGTATGTTTGTGTGCATAGATATCTTATGTGTGAGCATGGATGTGTAAATGTTTGTGTGAGCATGTATGTGTAAGTGTGTGTGACCATGAATGTATATATGTAAGTGCATGCTAGTGAGTATTTGTGCATGTGTGTTGGCGTGACTGTGTAAGTCCAAATGTTAGAGTGTGCGTAAAAACGTGTGGCACTGCGTATGTAAGTTACTGGGGGAGAGGCAAGGGAAAGATGGGGAAAATATGCCAGATATAATAATGAATAAGAGTAGAGAAAGGGAAAAGGAGAAATGGGGACAAATAAATAGGGAGAGACAAAGAAGAGAGATTGAGATAAAGAGGAGAGAGATAATGAGAGATGGGGAGAAACGAGACAGATGAAGAGAAAGTGGAGAGATAATAAGTAGAAGGGATAATGAGAAGGGGAGAAATAATAAGAATTAGGGAAGATAGGGAGAAAAGGGAGAGATAAAGTGAAATCATAAGAGAAAGAAAAATAGAAGACATAACATGATAGAAAAAAAAGAAGATATGAGAAAGGGGATCATTGAGGAAACAAAACGAGAAAGAGAAGCAGGGAGAAAAAGAAAAAGAAAGAGGGGGAGGAAAAAGGAGTAGTGATAAAGAGGAAGGTAGTCGTCAAGGCATGTAATGTCACGAGAGCCGCCGCGGCACTTACCTCGCGTGCTCGCTGCAGCTCCCTCCGTCCTGCCGCTGACGCCGCGCGGTCACGTCGGGGTCGCGGCTCCGCCCCCGCCGCGACCCGATGTCGGCTGGGCGTCACGCGCGCCGCCGCGGCGCGCACGCCAGGGGATCCCGGCGGCGCGCCCGTCGATGACGCCATACGGTCGCGGCGAGGTCGCGGCTTCACCGCCACCGCAACCGGACGCCGGCAGGGAAGCCCTGCCTCCACGTCACTCGGGCTTGCGCCTGCTCGCCAGGGAAGTGCAGGCGCGTCACCACCTCCCCCCCCAGGATCGCGGATAGGAAGGCTGCCGCGATGACGTCACGCGGCGCACGTCACGCACGCCGCGCACGGCACGCCGCGGCCTCATTGTGAGTAGACATTTCCCTATTTAAAGGCCATTTGTTTTATCTGCTGTACCCGTTCAAAGTTTATTGCTTTTTGGGGTGTGCTGTTCCTTGTGACATGACCTTGCCTTGTGTACCGACCCTTGCCTGCTCTTTTGACTACGATTCTGATCTGCCTGCCTCGACCTCGGACCTGTTATACCGTTTTGGCCTCCTATCTGCCTGCCTCGACCTCGGACCTGTTATACCGTTTTGCCTCTTATCTGCCTGCCTCGACCTCGGATACGTTTTGACCTCACTGTTTGCCGTTGCTCTTTTGACTGGACTACGCTACGTCCATATATCTGCATAGTTGGATCCTCCCCTGCTACCTGACCCCGTGACATGTAAACTCTTGATCCCTTGTCGGTTTAGGTAAGCAACTACCTGTCACGGGGTCAGGGAGAGAGGAAGGATCCTACTATGCAGATATGCACTGTGGAGAAGTCCAGTATACAGTCCGTAATCAAAATTGCAAAGGCAGGCAGCGAGGTCAAACGTATCCGAGGTCGAGGCAGGCAGAATAGGAGCAAAATGGGTAAACAGGTCCGAGGTCTTAGGCAGGCAGCAAGAATCGTGGTCAAAAACAGGCAAAGGTCGGTACACAAGGAAATCGAGATAATATAGAGAAACCAGCACACCCAAAAAGCATAACACTTTGAACGGGTGAAGACTGGAGAAAAGAATGGGGTTTAAATAGGTGATTTAATTACAAACTGCTGTGTTGCGTACGTTGCGTACGCTGCGTATGCTGCGGTACATTCGACGCGGACCTTCGTCGCGTCATAACCGCGTTCCCGTCTGGACGCGCGATCCCGGCCAAGGTGGAGGAGGCGGGACCGTGACACTGCCGTGTGCGCACGGCGGGGACCGCAGCGACGGAGGAGTCAGGACCAGGCGAGGCAGCCCTGGCGTCAGAGGTAGGAGCCCCGGCGCGCGTGACAGTACCCCCCCTCCAGGAGCGCGTCCCGAGCGAGACGAAGCTGGACGAAGAGGGCAGCGCGCGTGAAAACGAGCGACACAAAGGGGAGCATGAATGAAGCGAGCAGGCACTCACGTCCGCTCCTCAGGACCGTACCCCTTCCAAGCCACGAGATACTGAAGGCCGTTACGAACCCTACGGGAATCAAGGATTCTGTCGACGACGTATTCCTCATGACCATGGATGTCGAGCGGGGCAGGAGGCTTGCACGGAACGGTAAACCGGTTGGACACATAAGGTTTCAGTAGGGAGACGTGGAAGGACCGTGGAATCCGCATGGTCGGAGGCAAGGCAAGGGATACCGTCACGTCGTTAAGCTTGGCACGAACGCGGAAAGGGCCAATAAAACGAGGCCCCAGGGTCCGGGAAGGTTGCCGCAAATAGAGGTGTCGCGTAGACAACCAGACACGGTTGCCCACTTGATAGTCCGGTGGCGGAGTCCTCTAGGCGTCAGCAAAGCGCTTATAGCGAAGTTGGGCTTTCAAGAGGACTTCCAGTGTTCGTCCATGTCAGATACACGATCGTCGACCGCGGGTACCATGGAGGAGGAACGAGAAGACGGAGGAGGCAATATGACAGGGTGACAGCCCAAGGCAGCAAAAAACGGGGTACAACCAATGGACTCATGCAGGGAGCAGTTATATGTAATCTCTGCGAGCGGCAGGAGAGACGACCAGTTGTCTTGGCTTTCGTTGCTGAACATTCGCAGGTATTGTTTGAGTGTTTGGTTAGTCTTTTCTGTCTGTCCATTGGTCTGCGGATGATAAGCAGTCGATAAGTGGAGCTGTATCCCGAGTCTCCGGCAGAGGTGTCTCCAATAGCGGGATATGAATTGTGTACCACGATCGGACACCATGTGGAGTGGAAGACCGTGAAGACGGACGATGTGAGTGAGGAAAACATCGGCAAGTTGTGAAGAAGATGGCAGGCGTGGCAAAGCGACGAAATGAGCTTGCTTGGAGAAACGGTCGACGACCACCAAGACAGTCGTATTACCCTGTGATTTGGGGAGATCCACGATGAAGTCCATTGACACGTGTGTCCAGGGAACCGTGGGAACGGGAAGAGGATGCAGGAGACCTTGAGGTCGTCTCCGAGAGGTCTTCTGGCATGCACAGGTGTGACAGGCGGCAAGGTATGTTCGGACGTCTTTGGTGAGTGATGGCCACCAGAACGATCTGCGGACGCGGTATTCTGTCTTCCGAAACCCTGAATGACCAGCGAGAAAAGACTTATGTCCCCAGTGAAGAACATCCGTGCAAAGGCCGGGAGGAACGTAGAGACGACCTGGAGGAGGACGTTCAGAAGATGGGATGGCCCTTTGGGACATACGGATCCTGCTCATCATGCGTATGGACAGACCGGCAACAAGGCGTGTGGATGGGATGATGGGCTCGTTGATGTGTTGGTCTCTGTGGTTGTCGTGTTGTCTAGAGAGGGCATCGGCTTTGATGTTTTTGGAGCCTGGTCTGTAGGTGATGTAGTAATTGAACCGGTTGAAAAATAGTGACCACCGTGCTTGCCGAGGGCTTAATCTCTTGGCACTCTCGATATACAGCAGGTTCTTGTGGTCTGTTAGGATGACCACGGGTTGTTCTGTGCCGTCGAGAAGGTGGCGCCACTCCTCGAGTGCCATTTTGATGGCTAGGAGTTCACGGTTACCGACGTCATAATTCCGTTCGGCTGCGGAGAAGCCCTTGGAAAAGAAGGCACAGGGATGATATTTCGTGGTTTGATCGTGACGTTGCGATAGAACAGCCCCTGCTCCGGTTTCGGATGCGTCTACTTCCAGGAGAAACTGTTTGGTAGGATCCGGTCGACGTAATAAGGGAGCTGAGACAAAGGCTTGTTTTAGCCGTTCGAACGCCTGTCGGGCATGTGTGGACCACTGAGATGGATCGGCTCCTTTTTTCGTCAAGGCGGTGATAGGGGCTGCTATGGTAGCGTAGTTTCTGATGAATCGCCTGTAATAATTGGCAAAGCCCAGGAACCGTTTGACGGCTTTGAGTGTTCTTGGGAGGGGCCACGCGGTGATGGCCTCGAGTCTGGCAGGATCCATGTGAAGCCCTTCGGAGGAGACGATATAACCCAGGAAAGGCAGACGGGTCTTCTCGAATATGCATTTTTCAGCCTTGGCGTACAACCCGTTCTCCCTTAGCCTCTGTAGAACAGCCCGTAGGTGGTGACGATGTGTGTCGAGTGTTGGAGAATACACGAGAATATCGTCCAAGTACACAATGACATGTGATAAGAGCATGTCCCTGAAGACGTCATTTATGAAGGACTGGAACACTGCAGGGGCGTTGCATAACCCGAAGGGCATGACTTTATATTCATAGTGTCCGAAGCGAGTGTTGAAGGCCGTTTTCCATTCGTCCCCGGACTTGACACAAATTAGATTGTAGGCGCCCCTGAGGTCTAGCTTAGTGAAGTATTTGGCTCCTTTCAGGAGGTCGTAGATCTCCGTGATGAGAGGAAGCGGGTACCGGTTCTTTATAGTGATACGGTTCAACCCCCTATAATCGATGCATGGCCGTAGGGAACCCTCTTTCTTGCCCACAAAAAAAAATCCAGCTCCGGCAGGAGAAGAGGATGGGAGGATGAAGCCTTTGTCCAGGCTTTTTTGGATATATCGTTCCAGAGCTTTGTTCTTCGGTTCGGAGAGGGGATAAGTACGTCCCCGTGGTGGATCGGTTCCAGGCAACAGATCGATAGCACAATCGTAGGAACGGTGTGGTGGTAGCCTCTCCGCATCTTTTTTGGAGAATACATCCAGATAATCCCAGTAGTGTCTCGGTACTAGGGTCTTGGGATCTGTGGGTGTGATTTCGAGGACGAGATTGAGTCGTCGACAGGGCATGACACAGGTCTCTTGACATTGGTTGCTCCACGCTAGTATGTCTCCTTTTACCCAATCGAGGTGTGGGTTGTGCTGTCGCAAGCCAGGGATGTCCCAAGATAAGAGGGGCATGAGGAGACTTGATTATCTCAAACGTGAGCTGTTCCTGGTGGGTTACCCCTACCAGTAGGGTCAGAGGTACGGTTTCCTGTGTCACCAGTCCTGATCCCAGAAGTGAGCCGGCAATGGAAGCGACCAGGGAGGGAGCTTTCTTGGTACGAAGCGGTAGGTGGTGCTCCTTTGCCCACTGGTGATCCATAAAAATGCCCGCAGCCCCGGACTCTATGAAGGCGCGGGTGGCTACGACGTGATCCTCCCAACGGATGGAGATGGGCACCGTCAGGCGGGTAGCGGGAGGAGAAGGAAAAGGACATGTGCTTAGGGTGCCTTCTCCGGTGCAACCTAAGCGTTGTCTTTTACTGGCTTGCTGGGACAGGAGGGCAATAGGTGGTCAGCTTGACCGCAGTATAGACAGAGCCCCTGTGTCCGTCTGTATTTCTTTTCGGCCTCGGTGAGTCGGCGCACTGTCCCTATCTCCATGGGTTCGTCGACCACGGAGGAGGAAGATGTGGCAGCCGGAGGCCTTGTGTAGCCCGGTGTAACGGTCCCGGTCGTCTTCCACGGATGTGTTCGTTCGCCCTTTCTTAGAAACGTTTATCCACTCGGAGACATAGGGCTATGAGATCCTCAAGATCTACGGGGGTATAATGGAAGACGAGGGCGTCTTTGATCTTCTCATTGAGTCCTCGTCGGAAGGCGGCTTTGAGAGCGCCCTCTTCCCAGTTGGTCTCATGGGCCAGGGTGCGGAATTCTACCGTATACTGAGCCAAGGTTTTGCGGCCTTGCTGGAGGTCAAGCAGCGAAGACTCTGCTGTTTCTTTACGACCTGGCGCATCGAAGACAGTCCGTACGGCTTCCATGAAAGCGGGACAGTCCTCGAGGAGATATGAGTCTTGCTCCACGAGGGGAGAAGCCCACAGTAAAGCATCACCTTTGAGCAGCGAAATGATGAACGAGACCCTTTTGGAGGATGTCTGGAACGCCTGGGGGTGGTTAGTAGAGAACGTAGAGAACGTTAGTAGGCGGAAGTAGAGAACCTGTGTCCTCGTGATGAGCGTCTCTGTGATGGGGTGATCCCACAGTCGGGAGAGACGTCAGAGAACGCAACAAGTCCGTCATGGCGTCCACCTTCTGTTCCAGGGACTGTAGCTGGGTGGCCTGCGCCGCCAGACGCTGGTCCTGGAGGTCTTGGCGTGCTTGCAACCGCGCCATATCCGCGGGATCCATGTATTGACCCGTTCAAAATTGTCACGGGGTCAGGGAGAGAGGAAGGATCCTACTATGCAGATATGCACTGTGGAGAAGTCCAGTATACAGTCCGTAATCAAAATTGCAAAGGCAGGCAGCGAGGTCAAACGTATCCGAGGTCGAGGCAGGCAGAATAGGAGCAAAATGGGTAAACAGGTTGGAGGTCGTAGGCAGGCAGCAAGAATCGTGGTCAAAAACAGGCAAAGGTCGGTACACAAGGAAATCGAGATAATATAGAGAAACCAGCACACCCAAAAAGCATAACACTTTGAACGGGTGAAGACTGGAGAAAAGAATGGGGTTTAAATAGGTGATTTAATTACAAACTGCTGTGTTGCGTACGTTACGTACGCTGCGGTACATTCGACGTGGACCTTCGTCGCGTCATAACCACGTTCCCGTCGGGGGACGTGCCAGCGCGTCCACGGCGTGGAGGCGCGATCCCGGCCGAGGTGGAGGAGGCGGGACCGCGACACTGCCGTGTGCGCACGGCGGGGACCGCAGCGACGGAGGAGTCGGGACCAGGCGAGGCAGCCCTGGCGTCAGAGGTAGGAGCCGCGGCGTGCGTGACACTACCGTACTGTTGTATGAGGAAATTTGCACAGTCTGTTTCTTGACAATGTTCCTCCAGAATCTCAAGGATTTCCAAACGGCAAGCAGTTCTGGACCAGTGTTGGGCCTTATAGCCACAAAAGGAGACATTCTGCTTAGGAAATGTCCTCTTTGTGGTAGCCGAAACGCGTCTCCAGTAGCGCGTTCAAATATAGCTTCAAGTTCCTAATAATTTATTCTTAGAGGTCCCATCCACAGACCATCCTCTAAGCCTTTGCGGGACAGAACAGTTAGAGTGGAAGATTTCTCAGCCATTCTCAAATTTTCAACAGATGTGTAGCACAAAAAATCCACCACAGAGGTAATGGCTGTAAGATTCCTGGTAAAATCCCTCTCAGACCCTGCAGAAATGACATCCTGGATATGCTGCAACCAAGGCGTCTCTGATCTAGCTACAGAAATTGAGGAAATGCAAGGTTTAAAACTTGCAGCTGCTCAGAGAAGTGTGCGGCATCCTCGACTGGAAGGACAGTACATCTTGTTGCTTTAGCTACTGCTGAATCTGATGGAGCACTGGAAGGTCTTGTCATGCTGGTTCTCCATTGTAGAAGCCCCAGCGAAAGTGCCGGGCAGCAGCTATGGTTGTCCAAGCGCATTGTGCAGACGTTTACCGGCTGCCCTCAATAGACACCAGGGAGTCTGGAGTATGGGGGGGGGGCAAGTCTGAGGGGGGACAGAGTAGCATATCCAAGGGGGCACAGCGGCATTTCAGGGGGGTATAAGGCATATCTGGTGGGCAGAGTGGCAAGCCTAGGGTCAGATGTGCATAGCTTGGGGGCAGGTTGGCAAATAAAAATAAATAAAAACATTTTCCTCAATGATAGTTTTTATTAAATATGACAATAGTTTACACGTGAATATTTACTAGGAAAACTTATTTAGGTATTATAACCTAGTTTGAGAAATAATGTGTTTGGGTTCTTAAAATATAGCTTTTATTATGTCAGTAAAATTAGAAGGCGATTAGAGAAATTCCATTGTTATAGAGATAAAAGTGTTGCTTACAATGACACGTTAATGTAAATAAAATGATCTGCCAACTAATCAATTATGAAAATAGTCATTAGTTGCAGACCTACTTTTCGCTCATACATGTGCTTATTATTTGGTCAACACAAAGTATAGGTAAAAAGTAACACCTTGCCATTTTTCAACGACCGGCGTATAACGACTTTAGTATAACATTAAAAATAATAAAATTGCTTATCTTCAGAACTGCAGCATGACACCTCCTCTGTGGCCCTATGTTTGCGACACAAAACTAATGTCAGAAAACTGCTCTCATTGAAATTGAAAAGTGCTTTCTGTGCATGTGAGGTTTCATTAGACCCACTTGGGAAAGCTTGCAGAGTCAGTTCCTATTGGCAGTAAGTATATCACGAGTCAACAGATGAGTTTGGCTGGACACTTCTCCTGCACTGCAAACAGATAGGGAGCATGGGAGGGGGAAAAATATATGGGGTGAATCAGCCTCCAGGAATTTCCAAGGGGAGCACAACCGGCTTTGCTCTCCGATCGCTCCCCTGCTGGCTGATCACAGATAATGCGATCAGCAATGCAGGGAGCCCTGTTTGCAGATTACAGGGTGATCAGCACAGACGATCAGAGGCAGTGGAAAGAAGTTTCTTCTTCCAAAAAAAAATACAAATAATACAATAGGGTAAAAATGAAATATAAATAAATACAATTTATTGGGAGCCCAGTGATGTCACCATGACTGGCATCAAAAAACGCATGAGATCCAAAAAATGCAGTAACAAAAACAAGTGAAAATAAATTAAATATATATTCTTAAGTAAGCCAATATTCTAAAAATAATGTAATATAGTCTAATATGTAAAAGATGGATGTGACCCTCGAACACAACAACAAAAAAATACATGGGGTAATCAGTGGAAGTTGCTTAACATTCAGGGGGTCACTGCTCAGCTGTGGCGCTTACACAGCAAAGAAATTTTAAGCAAAACTGCAAACAAAAAAGTTTTCCATTTTAGCATACATTTTGTTATTCTATTACCAATAATAATTATATAATATACTTACATAACACATTTCTATGATTTTAACAGGAGGCCCTACATCTTCTGAACAAAATAATGTATAATTTGTACACGATCATCAAATACAGACAAAGAGGAATCATGGTTTAAGA